>CM076974.1:43135559-43838701 GCA_039105355.1 Benthosema pterotum
AGTGCTGTACTTCAGAATGTGCAATATTTGCCACTTAAACGCCAGCATCTGTGAGGAAAGCCATAAGGCACACTGTCATTTTTTGAGAAAATTAAAGGCTTTTACAGTAAGTGCCTCCTTATATGTATGGATCATTCGACTGCAGTAGCTTCTATTCTATGTGCCTTATAATATGCAAACAGTTCTAAAACAGGCCATTCATTGAAGGTGCGCCTTATAATCCAGTTCATTTTGCATTTGCCAGTGAAAAAAGGGCATTCTTTGACCCAATCTTAGTTGATGATGTGATGTTGTTGAAAACGTTTACAGGCCTTCCTTCCATATGTTTTTGTAGCCTTTACCCTCGGGGTTGGCGAATCGTGACTTTGTCCTGTTCCACTGTGTTTATGTCAAAATGACAATCTTGAATTCCGAGAGTGCCGGGCGGATGTAACAGTGTCCATGAAGCCCTTTGGGAGGGGCATGCTGATGATTGCCCTGCAAAATGCATCCTGGGAATTGTGTGGTGGGAAAAGAGTGAACGGTTGAAACAGACAGACAGAGAAGAGGTGTCATTTCTCAGACGATATAGATGTTTTTTTTCACAAAGTGTGGTCTGTCCCCTTCTCTCCGAACCTTCCTCCACCCTAGGGGCCAGTTGGAAATGGCAGATATGCAAGCTTGTACACATTCTGCTAGTTTTGAAACATTTTGGGTAGGTTTAAAACAATGACACATTTGAATAATTCTAACAAAAATCTCCTTTTTGCAGGGACTCTGGTGGTCAATGACGAAGGTGATGACTCCAACCTGACGATGCAAGAAGCCTTAAAGGTAATAGAGGCAACTTTAGTGTGTACAAACACTGTTTGTAAACAGATTGGTTTAAAAACAGAATCTAACTCCACCTCACCTCCACTCTATTGGCTCATTATGAATCTGCTGGAGACTGCTGCTGTTCTGTGATTGGCTAAAATGCTGCCTCACTCCACCCCCCCCCCCCCCCCCCCCCCCCCACACACACACACAAATTAGCTCCGCTTTTCCCGAGCCCAACCAATGTTTTGTTTTCATGATTTGTTAACAACAAAGTTGTGCAGGACGAAGCAAGTGTCTGTCTGCAGGGAAACAGCTGCAGCTGCCCCCCCCCTACCTTTAAACTCTTAAAGGAGAATTCCACCCATTTTCATTTTTTTCTGAGAGCATACAAATGCAACGGGTTCATTTGGTTCCATTTGTGCGTTCTCAGAAAAAAAGAAGCGTCTAAAGAAATCCATTAACATGGTGAAAATACATATTGATGATGTCATCAAGATGTTTCACAATGTTAGTGGCTTTCTTTAGAACTCCTTTTCTTGGGAACACAGAATGGGAATGCAATGATGTTTTGTTTTTTTTTTTCACAAAGTGTGGTCTGTCCCCTTCTCTCCGAACCTTCCTCCACCCTAGGGGCCAGTTGGAAATGGCAGATATGCAAGCTTGTACACATTCTGCTAGTTTTGAAACATTTTGGGTAGGAAATCCATTAACATGGTGAAAATACATATTGATGATGTCATCAAGATGTTTCACAATGTTAGTGGCTTTCTTTAGAACTCCTTTTCTTGGGAACACAGAATGGGGGAACTTTTTTTTATCATGTCCACCCAACACCTCAAAGGTACATCAATGACATAGTAAAATGTTGAAAATGGGTGGAGTTCCCCTTTAAATCAAACCAAATGATTCTGAGTGGCATCCACTAATTAACAAATTACTGCACCCCAGAAAAACTGAAATGTACAGCATGATATAGTCTCCTTTTTTACTATAATTCCAAGTAAGAGGTATTCCTAGTAGTAGAAGGACATATTCATTGAAATAAAGGTGGTGTGAGCGATTCGTAGACGACGCAGCACTCGCGCGCTTGTCGCAGCGATGCAGGTGATGCTTAATTTCAGCGGCGCAGACTGAGAGACAAGCCGCCTATTCTACACGTTATCTTTTGACAGAAAGTGGATGTGTGCGACTCCCTGGGGCGTGTTGTCTGACACTCGAGTGGCAGTTTTTGAAAAGCGAGTTGCCACCTCTCCAGCTGCGAGGAGGAGAGCTTGATGGAGTAATGTGACTGCAGGCCTATCAACACAGATAATCAAAGTGTGTGTACCGACACTGTCGGAGTTCTGTAGCAAATGCTCTTCATTTTTTTTTTCTTATTTCTTCATGCTTTCAGGGTTTTTGAGACACTTTTTATTTTGTTTGAAACGATCGAGGCTGTTATGCTTCCTTGGGAGGCTAGTCAAAAGTCTTCCTTTTGTTAGCACACAGTCGTGTTGATTTAGATTTAGGCATAGCTTTTTTTAGTTAAATTCCATCACATATTTCTTCATCTGAACTATTCTAGTTATATTCACTAAATACCAAGATTTGAATTGACTAGATATAAATTCCACCTGAGCAATAGGCGTTTTTAGAAGTCTAATAATAACCTGGCTAATCAATGTTTAAATATAAACCATCTATATGTAGACATTGCAACAATGTTGTTAGACATTAAAACTACATTGTTTCAATGTCTAATGGCCTGAATTAGGGTGTCAAACCCAAATACAGAGTCACTGTCAAACAGCAAAAAAGTAATTTCCCTTCAAAAATCAATGTCTCTTTACGGCAAGATAATTGTAATAGATGAAACTGTTTGCATTAAAAACTGTTTTAAGTTTTAATGAAAAATAGCAGGTGTTCACGTCTCATAGCGCGCCACTGTGTGGCCCGCTGTGAGATGTGAACACCTGCTATTTTTCAGGATTTTTTTCCTTCAATGATCCTCAACAAGTGCTGCTTTCATAGTTGATTGAGAAAGTAAATGACACCGAGTTGAGGAAGTAAAACAATAGTTGCATTCATTTCTTATCATGGGCCAGTTCTAATACTAATTCAATATCATCCCGCGGGCCGAAGAGAATTCATTCACGGGCCTGATTTGGCCCCCGGGCCTTGAGTTTGACATGTGTGGCCTAAATGAACCCCAAAACCTATTTTATTCCATTGTTTTAGATGTCAAAAGCCTACAAAATGCTCAGTGGGGCATATTGGTGGCGGGTAATAGCTGATTTGATTATTGGTTGCATGCTGAAAATGGCTGATCTACAAGTGATCTTGTAGTCATATATAGTCATAATACAGATTTCCCCTTTCATGTTGAGCGGGATCCCTCAGGGCTATGCCCTAGGTGCTTTTCTGTTGTTCTCACATCAGCTGTGAGCTTCCCCCATAATACGGAGGCTGTTGTTGTTGTTTTTTTTAGTGACTCGGGAGGTCAGATGAGGTTCCCTTCTATAAGATGAGTTTCATCATTCGAAACCAGAGGCGGATCTAGCCATGGGCATGGGGGGCAATACCCCCCTAAATGCCCAGTCTGCCCCACCAAACACGATGGCATGCAAAACAACCCAAGATATTTCAAATGGAAGTGCTTATATGTAAAATCATATGAAACACTACTACTGCTACTAACTAACTACAGCTGTGTCACCACTAAACCAGCAGCATTTCATCATTGAAAACAGAAAACTCTCTGAGTCAGACCTTTAGCTTTATGCATGCTGCGTGTCTGTTGCAACTTCAACAACAACTGATGTTATTATTGATGCTTTACTTGCCTAATATACTGTAAGTCCTATAACGTAAAATGGTATGGGGACGGCTTCAGCCGCCCCCATACCATTTTCTCTTGCTCCCCCAATTGGGAAATGTTACATCAGGGGCGGATGTAACATGTCCCATTTGGGGGGGACAAGAGAACATGTTGGAGGGGCAAGATAAAATGGTATGGGGGCGGCTTCATCGCCCGTGACGCTTCACGCCACGGGCGATGAAGCCGCACCCATACCATTTTCGGTTACAGGACTTTTATTAGTCAAGTAAAGCATCAATAATAACATCAGTTGTTGTTGAAGTTGCAACAGACACGCAGCATGCATAAAGCTAAAGGTCTGTCTCAGAGAGTTTTCTGTTTTCAATGATGAAATGCTGTTGGGTTAGTGGTGCCAAAATAGTAGTTAGTAGCAGCAGTAGTGTTTCAAATCATTTTAAATATAAGCACTTTAATTTGAAATATCTTGGGTTGTTTTGCATGGCATCGTGTTTGGGGGGGCAGACTGGGTATTTGCCCGTGCCTAGATCCGCCCTTGTGTTACATCCGCCCCTGTCTCTCTCTATCTCTCTCTGTCAGACACACATTATCCTGTCGGGATCCTCCTGTGTTTATTTACACGTCTATCTGACATCCTGCTTTAGCCATGACCAAACTGCACTATAGCTGACACAATCCATGGAGCTTATGGCCCTCTGATGTATCAATGCTAGACGCTAAACGTTGGAGTGTAGTCGCAAGGCATCACGCACCTGAGTAGATATTTGAAAAGGTTTTTGGCCGAAATGCTTTACATTTTTATACAGCAATGCATTTTTTTTAAAAAAAAGGAAATATACTAAACGTGTGCCGCCCCACCTTCACTGAATACTTAAAGGGGAAGTCCACCCATTTTCAACATTTTACTATGTCATTGATGCACCTTCGAGGTGTTGGGTGGACATGATAAAAAAAAAAAAATCCCCCATTCTGTGTTCCCAAGAAATGGAGGTCTGAAGAAAACCACTAACATGGTGAAACATCTTGATGACATCATCAAGATGTATTTTCACCATGTTAATGGATTTCTTTAGACGCTTCTTTTTTTTCTGAGAGAGGTTGCGTTTGTACAGGAATGCTCCTTAGACAAAAACAGTAGCAAAAATACAGTATAGTAACAATTCAGGACTAAAATGGCAGCTATGAGGTTGCAGATCTTCCCACTTAAAGGGGAATTCTACTCGTTTTCAATATTTTACCATGTCATTGATATACCTTAGAGATGTTTTGTGGACATGGTAAAAAAAAAAAAAAAAGTTCCCCCATTCTGTGTTTCCTAAAAATGGAGGTCTGAAAAAAAAATCATGCATGGTGAAATACGTCTTGATGACATCATCAAGATGTGTTTCACCATGTAAACGAGTTTCCTTTTTTGTGTGAACCAAATGGACCCTATAGCGGGTTCATTTGGTTCCATTGGTACACTCTCAGAAAAAAATGTTGAAAATGGGTGGAATTCCCCTTTAATTAAAAAAGGGAAAAAGAAAGAAAAAAGTATGCATATACTATCTTCTTGACAATATACAGTGCACAGTTCTCTGCAGTGTGCATGTAAATATAAGTGTCCCTCTGTCTCTATCAGTGTTGCACCTTCTCTGATTCTACACTTTGACTCCAGCGCTGAGCTTTGACCACCTCCAGTTATGAGTAAAGTATTGCACAATGAATGTATGTAGTGAGTATGTGTGACAGATGATAACTGGACAGTCTGTGTGGAAGTGCTGCTGCCACCATGTGGCCGGATGGAGGATTTGACTCTCCTGCATCAGGAGGAATCAGTTTTTTATCACACACACAGAGAGAGAGAGAGAGAGAGAGAGAGAGAGAGAGCGAGAGAGAAATCCAAAGCCGCCTCTCACCAATACCGGGAGCATCATAACGTCAGAGGGCACTTAAAATCGTGACTGTCTGTCTCACAATAATACATACAGCACGTGTCCCATTTTTAAAAAAGCACATCTGCAACCTGCAGCTCACAGGAGCCTTTTCACAGGCGACGCTGCGGCAATGCAACCACTGAACAATTTACAATTTAGGCTTTTAGCAGATGCTCTTAATCCAGAGCGTAAAAAAAACATTGCAATACATTGTATGCATACCAGGGGCGGATCTAGGCATGTGCATGGGGGGGCAAGGCCCCTCTAAATGCCCAGACTGCCCCACCAAACATGATGGCATGCAAAACAACCCAAGATACCCAATAAATTAAAGTAATTAGTAATTATAGTTAAAATGATCTGAAACACTACTACTGCTACTAACTACAGCTGTGTCACCACTAAACCAACAGCATTTCATCATTGAAAACAGAAAACTCTCTGAGTCAGACCTTTAGCTTTATGCATGCTGCGTGTCTGTTGCAACTTCAACAACAACTGATGTTATTATTGACGCTTTACTTGCCTAATAAAAGTCCTGTAACTGAAAATGGTATTTTCTCCTGCCCCCTCAATTGGGAAATGCCCCTGATGCATACAGTTTTGGTGAAATTCCAGTTTACAACTCAAGCAGAATTTACAATACCCTTTACAATATACAGTACAATGCAAGCACAAAAACAAGTCACTGCTATCTAAGTCTCATGAGGTGCTATCGAAAACTACCTACTAGGAGGGTATACTGGCAGTGCTATGGGTTAGCGTCTGTGTAATACAATTTGCAGTGGGCTGAGATGGAGTCTGAACGACTGCATGCTGCATCATGCTCACCTGTTGTGCATCTTCCCATTTCTCCTTGTTGTCTTCTTCCAGCAGGTTGCTAATGATCTGGAAGAAGTTCTGTGGAGAAAAGAAGAAGAAGAAGAAAGGTTTGTGTGAGTGTGTGTGTTTGTGCATCAACAACAACACTTCAAGCTACACAAGCACCATCACTACAGTTACTGACGGTACAGAGAGAAGAAGGCATTTCAAAGCAAGCAAACAAACAAACAAACAAACAAAAAACCCTCATTTAACATAATTGATATTTCAAATTGGCAGTAAACCAGCGTGCTCTAATAGGAAATCACTGAGAATCCCTGCTGTGCTTATTAAACACCCATCCGGGTGGTGGTTGAGGAACAAAAGAAAAAAGTACAAGTAAAATAGGTATTCAGTACGACCAGGGGCGGATCTAGGCATGGGCATGACCTGACTGCCCCACCAAACATGATGGCATGCAAACGACCCAAATTTCGAATGTAGCCTATTTCAAATTGAACTGCTTATAATTTAAAAAAAAAATGATTTGAAACACTACTGCTACTGCTACTAACTACTACCATTTTGGCACCACTAAACCAACAGCATTTCATCATTGAAAGCAGAAAACTCTCTGAGTCAGACCTTCAGCTTTATGCATGCTGTGTGTCTGTTGTAACTTCAACAACAACTGATGTTATTATTGATGCTTTACTTGACTAATACATTTCCTGTAACTGAAAATGGTATGGGTGCAGCTTCATGAAGCCGCCCCCATACCATTTTCTCTTGCCCCTCCAACATGTTCTCTTGCCCCCCCCAAATGGGACATGTTACATCTGCCCCTGAGTAGGCTACGACGTGCATCGGCGTTGAGCAAAAGAGACGGGGGAGGGCGAAGGGAGGAAGAAAGGCGATTTATTGGACCCCCCGCACCGTGCCGTTATCAGGGGTAAACGCGTTGTTTTTCGAGGAGGGGGGGTCGGGACGCAAGTCCGCAATCAATGAAAAAGCAATGAAAGGGAATGTTGGAGTGGGCTTTGGACTGGAGTGTTGGATTATGCCCTGGCTGGCAACATGGTGGTGCATGGGGGAGGGGGGCAGCCTTGCTCTTGTTGTATGTAATAGAGCCCCCCCCCCCCTCTCGTCTGATCTTGTGGCCTTGTTATTTCGTCTGGTCTGGTGTGTGTGCGCGTGTGTGTGCTCGCCTGCCTTGGGGTTTCTCTCTCTCTCTCTCTCTCTCTCTCTCTCTCTCTCTCTCTCTCTCTCTCTCTCTCTCTCTCTCTCTCTCCTTTTCTCCTGACACACAACGGGGCTGTCTTGTTTTCCAACGGACGGCGCTTACGCTGCTCCCTCTTGTGGTAATGTGCCCACTTTAACACTGCATTAGCGCAGAGACGCATGGAAGCGAGGGTGGTGGTGGTGGGGGGGGGGGGGGGGGGGGGCTTGACCGCTCTCTCTCTCTCTCTCTCTCTCTCTCTCTCTCTCTCTCTCTCTCTCTCTCTCTCTCTCTCTCTCTCTCTCTCTCTCTCTCTCTCTCTCTCTCTCTCTCTCTCTCTCTCTCTCTCTCTCTCTCTCTCTCTCTCTCTCTCTCTCTCTCTCTCCTCTCCTCTCCTCTCCTCTCCTCTCCACTCTCCCCGTCTGCCCACGCACACACACCGCTATCCGCCAGTCCACCACACACACACTCATACAGCCATGGTGTAATACCTACAGACAAGCTTATACACTGTCGCCACCGTGCCAAAGTGGGAAGAGTTGGTGGGGGGGAGAAAAGCTACAGGATGAATAGTGTCGCTATAGGGGGCTCAACACAGGATTCTGTTTTCCAGGAGAAGGAAGAATAATCTTTCTCACAACAGCGTGGTTGTGTTGAGGTCTACAGTAAGTAGCGTGGTGGTTTTAGAACAGGTCTGGGGGACCACCGCGTTTGACTGTTTTGTTTTCCTAAATCCAGCCTGGAATTGTTGTGGACCAAAAAGCAAAATAAATCTTTAGTTTTGGGGTCTGTGGGGGCTAAAATGTCATCAAATGGTGGTCCTTCGTGGCTCAAAATTCTGAATAAATAGTGGGCCATGGGATTCAAAAAGGTTGAAAACCAGTGCTTTTAATCATACCGTGACGCCACGGGCCCCCTACGGGTCACGGCCCACCGGGAGACCTTCCTGTATGCCCAATGGTCAATCCGACCCTGGTTCGGTTTGTCTTGAACGCCAGAATAAATGAATAAATAAAAAAAACACTGGTCTCACGTAGGCAACCCCCCCCCCCCCAAAATAAATAAAAAAATAAATAAATAAATAAATAAACTAAAATAGGCAGATCTATCGCCTTTCTTTTTTTTTCGGGGATTAAGAGGTGAGATCAGCCAGGCGTAAAGAGGAGAAAATCTACTCTTTAAATGTCAGCGATGCATAGCATTACCACGAATATCTCCCACTGTGCACCAGCCTGTGAACATAAGTCTCAGGACCAAAAAAAGAAGAAGAAGAAGAAAAAGAAAAAAAAAAAGTAAAGCAACCAGTCAGTGTTTCAGAGCAGAAGAGGGTCTCTCTGGCCATGCCCAATGGCGCTTCCTCCTGGAGACTTGACATGCACTGGCTCTCCAAAATAGCAACAATAATATTCCAACCAGCCATTAACTCACTCACACACACTCACAGTACTGTTAAAAGTTCAGCATGAACTAAGTAAAAAAAAAAAAAATGCCTATTGTGACACATTCACGACACTACACTCCAACCGCAGCCCAGGCAGGCAACAACATGGGCCACAGTTACTGTATATGGATCCACTATGGTTCAGTGGTAGATATAGTTGTTGTTTAGTGTTTTTGTTGTTGTTTGTTTCTTGTTTCTTTTCTTTCTTTAAAACAGAAAAAAAGTTCTACGCTATTTAATAATTAATCTTTTGCCCGCCGCTCGCTGGGACAAACATGGTAAAGTCAGAAGTAAAATCATTCTTCTATTTATTTATTTATTCGGGGGGTTGTGCTGAAATGCGGAGACGAAATCTAAGCAGACGAGTGCGAGTGGTTTCTGTGGTTGCCCGCCTGTCTGTCTGCCTGTCTGCCTGCATGTCTTTCTTTCTGTCTGCATGTCTGTCTGTCTGTCTGAGAAGGAACGAAACAGCAGCAGCAGCTTTCGCACCGCTAGACAAGCTCTATTTCCATAACCGCGGTGTGAGGAGAGATGGGCTCCAACTTACACACGGCAACACAACCGAGGAGGGACACTTCCAAATGTGGAATTAAACGGCTTGCGCAGTTGATTATTGTAATTAATTGAGAAGATAAATGGTTTAGAACTAAACCTCCCCAGCCAGCCGCACGCTTTGCACAAAAATGCTGTCACGTGTCGCACGCGCGCTCGGACGCGCACGCTACCAGCACACACTACAGCTACCGTACCCCCCACACACACACCCTCCCCCCATCGTCCAATGACAGACGTCGTCCAGAAAAGGGTATCTTTCGAAAATGACAAAGCTCTGAGGACAAAAATGATCTTATTGGAGATGGAGGAGGGGCTTTAGCTCTAATCTCCGTCATCCTATTGACATAAAGAGGATCAAGACTGCCTCCGGGCCGCGGCGATACGACGAGATGAGACTCACAGAGCGCGAGAGAGGAGAGGAGATCTGTGCCAAAATAGAGCCATCGCCGGTTGTCATGGCACTGTGTGTATATATATAGTGTCTATACATATATATATATATATATATATATACAGTATATCATATCATATGTATAGCTATCAGCCTAGCCTTTGTGATGAAAGGGTGTTATACAAAGGGGTGTAGTGGAGGGACGGCGTCCCCCCACTTCTCACATGTAAAATTTTTGGGGCAAAAGTAGGCCTATGTTTGTTGTCTTGTCATAAACAATCTTTCTCAATATGCTATACTTTTAATAGCGTGTCTGTGTGTGTTTTGCAGGTGCACGCAAATGCGTGCACCTGCATGTGTCTAAAAGGCACGTGTCTTGAAGAGGAATTCCACTCATTTTCAATATTTTTACTTTGTCATTAATATACCTAAGAGATGTTGTGTGGACATGATAAAAAGTCCCCTCCCCATTCTGTGTTTCCTAGAAATGGAGGTCTGAAAAAAAATCATTAGCATACATTTTGATGGCATCATCAAGATGTATTTCACCATGCTAATGAGTTTCCTTTTTTCTGAGAGTGTACAAATGGTAGTGTACAAATTAACTCTCAGAAACACTCTCACAGCCACTCCCCATTCCCTCCCTGACTGACAGTGGGTGGGACGGTCAATCAGATCTCAGGGTGTCTTATAAAAAAAAAAACGCTTGGAGCATATTAAATAAAAAAGAAAATGTAATTCCGAAGTCAAGATTAAGGCGATATCTAGACACGGCAGGACATCAATATGCTCGCAGGCAGATGGGCGGCATGCAGTGTGAGTCCAAAGTACACAGTCTGAAACGCTCTTCTTTGGTCGTAGCGATGCTGAGTCAAATACGCTAGGAGTGGTTCTTCTTCGCCCCAATAATGAATACTTATTTTTCTCTATCGGTTCTACGTGGATGGTATGGCGGGGAGGCATTCGGCAAGCTGCTGCTGCTTCTGACCCCTACGGAGAATGCCTGGCGGTTGCCTCATTCATTAATGTATGTCCTCCCACAGACCCAGGCTGCATAGGCATGCATGTATGTATGCACTCTCAGACAGAATTAGCATATATTTGCCCCCCGTGGAGTCTGTTCACGCCTCCTGCTGGGCAGGCAGACCCTCCTCCCTCACCCCTCCGTATAGATAGCTTGGAATTCATGGATGTATTTCTGTATGACTGGTATTTATTATTTGTTTGTCACATGATGAACAGGCCGTAGCCAATTGGAACTTGCATTGCAACACACGGCCAAAATATAGCCTACTCCAAGCCAGGGCAGGATGTGGGCAACTACAAAGTTTTTACATGAAGCAGTGGTTTTCAACCTTTTCATACCAGGGCCCACTATTTATTCAGAATTTGAGCCATGGAGGACCACCATTTGATGACATTTTCACCACAAAGACCCCGGAACTAAAGATTTGTTTTGCTTTTGTCCTCAATTCCAGGCGGGATTTGGGAAACAAAACAGTCCAACGTGCAGATCAAAATGACCATTACTCTTGTGACCATTAATTCTCTAGTTGTATAGACTTGGGCTAATTCACATGGTGAATATTTTAACTCTTGAGAGCATAAAAATGAAACCAAATAGACCCGCAAGGGTCCATTTGGTTTCAAAGAGTTACATCTTGCTAACCAACCAACATTTAGCTGGGCACCACCTGGAACCTCTCTCAAGGACCACTGGTGGTCCCCGGACCACTGGTTGAAAATCATGCCCGTTTGGGTGGGCTGTGCCCACCCCTGCCCCCCTCTAGATCCGGCCCTGCTCCAAGCACACTGAAGGTGGTGAAAGAAGTGTCTATGTGTGTCAGTAAGTAGCAATTAACACCCATGTATTTATGATTGTTTTAAAACGTAATGTGGTATCAAGTCACAACAACATTAATATCACACTAGACATTTAATTGGCACCCCGTGTACTGCAATTTCCTTATTATTAATCTTGTATCAGTGGAAGCCTAGATCATTATGTCCTAAACTAACAGAGCTGAGCAGTCCCGTTCCTTTTAAGACATCGCCCAGCGGCCCAGAGACGAATTTCCCATGCGTTTTCCTCATGGACTTTTCCAAAAATGATGTATATAATAAAGACGATTAAGTCATGAACAAATCCTGACAACACACACATACAGGGCTCCATTTTCGTTACATGCTAAACCCCTTATCCCAAATCCCTTATTTTGTTTTTACTATTTTGAAAAACCTTTTGGAATATTTCAACATCTATCTATTTACACGTTGTGAGCTTGACTAGACTGACCATTTGAACTACTGATTTTTTTTTAATGGTTTAAAAAGGCAAAGAAGTTAAGGGATAAGGGGTTTAGGGGTAACGAAAATGGAATCACATCACTAGTGGTCCTTGAGAAGGTTCCAGGTGGTCCCCAGACTAAATGATGGAAAGTTGGTTAACCAGATGTAACTCTTGAGAATGTAAAAATGAAACCAAATGGACCCTTGCGGGTCCATTTGGTTTCATTTTTACTCTCTCAAGAGTTAAAATATTCATCATCTGAATTAGCACCGCTTAATTAATCAGAGAAAATGAAGAAAACAAAAGAAAAAGTGTTGTAGGTTTTCTTCCGTTCTACTAATTAGATACTAGATATTGTTTGTTGCCATGATGCTTTTCCGTGTTTGCGTAGCCAACATGCACCAGCGGGACAAGGCCAGCCCACATAACAGTACAGGTTTGGAGAATGGCCACCACATTCAAGGACAACATTGTTTCTTTTCAACCGAGGTTCATTTTTTAGGCTGTGACAGCCCTGTATCTCAACAAGCATGGCCCCCCCCCCCCCCCACACCACTGCAGTGAAAGGCGAAACAAACTGCTGTGGTGGATGGGAGGACTTTCAGACTGAATAATGAAGTGAAACGAAATGATAATTCAGACTGAGGGACTGGTTGTCTGGTTTTCAACCGGACAACCGGTTGAAAACCACTAGGCTTAAGCCTATAGTGGTTTTCAACCGGTTGTCAGGTTCCAGACGGTTCCAGGTGGTCCCCAGCTAAATGATGGACAGTTGGTTAACCAGATGTAACTCTTTGAGAGCGTAAAACTCTTTGAGAGCACATGAAACCAAATGGACCCTTGCAGTTCCATTTGGTTTCATGTTTACACTCTCAAGAGTTATGTACATCTGGTTAACCACATGAAAAAGTTGGTTAACCAGATGTACGTAACTCTTTGAGAGTGTAAACATGAAACAAAATGGACCCTTGCGGGTCCATTTGGTTTTATGTTTACACTCTCAAGAGTTAAAAATGTCACCATCTGAATCAGCCCAAGTCTACACAATCAGAGAATGTAGAAGATGAATGGTCATTTTTGATCTGTATGTTTGCCTTTGTTTCCCAAATCCAGCCTGGTATTGTGGACAAAAGCAAAAGAAATCTTTAGTTTTGGGGGTCTGTGGGGCTAAAATGTCCTCAAATGGTGATCGTCCGTGGCTCAAATTCTGAAGAAATAGTGAGGGCTGCCTGGTGCCAAAAAGGTTGAAAACAACAACGCGGCCTGCTGCGCGGTGAGAGACGGACTGCACGGCCTCACCTGCACGTCGTCGGACGACGGCTCGTAGCTGGCCCTCTTGAAGGTCTCGGTGACGTTGCGCAGGATCTCCACGGAGGACAGGAGGTCGCCGGCGTAGAAGCTGCGGCGCTGCGTGAGGTCCAGCAGGTTCTTGGTGACCTGGGACATCCCATCCCCCGCCAGCATCCTCTGTCCCTTAGCAAGGTGCCCCTGAACCTCCAGAGAAAGCCAAAAGAGGGGAGAGAGAAAGAGAGGGAAAGAAAAAAAAAACGACAAGGACTTGGGGCATAAGGTGCTCTCCGCCAAGGTTTGTGGGTTACACGCTGCGTTACACACCGGAGTTAAATGAGCCACAGACAATGAGGACAGAGAATTACGCCCTTAAGCCGTGGCGCTGTGACACATCTATGCCAAATCAAAATATGTTCCCCGCCTGCAGATGTTTTGAAGTGAACCGGTATATGGATGCGGGAGTTAGTAGAGCAGAAGGCACATTGTTTAGAAGGAAGTTTCAACAGGGAAATTTCAACAGGGAAATGGCTTATTTTATTTTTTATTTTTTTGCATCGTTGCGCAGGGTCGGGTATACACAAACTATTATTCTCGCTTTACTTTTTTTTTTACAATGTACTTACTTAATATTTAATTCACACATTACCCCTAAAATCTCATTACGCTTTAATTATAATCTTACTCATTGCATTCCCCACTTATCTGGCCTGGCTGCGTGCATGAAGAAGTATAATTCCTCCTTTAATACGAAACTCGGCCAATAAATTCAGATTTGGATTCAAATGCATGCAAGGACGCCACGGTATTATGCGTCGTAGTCACTCGACCACTTTATTCCGTTTAAAATTAATCTTCCCATAAATTCCAACCTTGACAGTGACAATTTGTTCTATGGGCACAATGTGAAATGTAAAACAGTGCTGCGCGCCACGGCGTAATCGATCTCTCCCATTCAGCAAACCGCCGACTTTTTGTTTTTTAGTTTGTAAAAAAAAATACAGAATAAAAAAGAAAGTGCCACGCACACATGAAGAATCACGAAAGGGGAATTAATATTAAATCATATCTGTTCCAGCGCAGGGTGAGAGAGAGGGATACAGAGTTTAACAAAGGGATGGAGGAACAACGCGAGCTCCTAGCAGGGGAAACTGCCAGCAGCTAGCTCTAAATCAAAGACTTTTAAGGGCTTTGGCGTGGAGCGTTCATTACACCGCGAAAAATGGTGAAATTAGTGTTTTAATTTGCTCCTCCATTGAAAGTGGTTAATCTCTGGCTACACAGTGTGGGACGAGAATGGAAAGGGACGAAGGAGGGAGGAAAACAGCGGGGGAGTTTAATTTATGATGCATTGGGAAGCGGGCAGGGCAGGATGTGGGTGGGTGGAGGGGTGTGGGGGGTGTGGGGGGGGTGACCGGGGGGGGAAAGGGAGCTGACTTTGCACCTACTGATTGCTGCAAGTATCTGAATTCATTTGTTATGCAGCGGGCATAGCTGGGCTGCTCCCAGAACGCCACGCCGCGATGGTCCAGGGAGCACCGCCGACTAGTGGTACCTGCAGGGAGGGAGGGGAGGAGAGGAGAGGGGAGGGGAGAGGAGACCAGGGATGGGGAGGGGAGAGAACAGGAGAGGAGAGACCAGGGATGGGGAGAGGAGAGGAGACCAGGGATGGGGAGGAGAGACCAGGGGAGGGGAGACCAGGGGAGGAGAGGAGAGACCAGGGATGGGGAGAGGAGACCAGGGATGGGGAGGAGAGACCAGGAGAGGAGAGGAGAGACCAGGGGAGGAGAGGAGAAACCAGGGGAGGAGAGAGGAGACCAGGGGAGGAGAGGAGAGACCAGGGGAGGAGAGAGGAGACGAGAGGAGAGAGGAGACCAGGGGAGGAGAGGAGAGACCAGGGGAGGAGAGAGGAGACCAGGGGAGGAGAGAGGAGACCAGGGGAGGAGAGGAGAGACCAGGGGAGGAGAGGAGAGACCAGGGGAGGAGAGAGGAGACCAGGGGAGGAGAGAGGAGACCAGGGGAGGAGAGGAGAGACCAGGGGAGGAGAGGAGAAACCAGGGGAGGAGAGAGGAGACCAGGGGAGGAGAGGAGAGACCAGGGGAGGAGAGGAGAAACCAGGGGAGGAGAGGAGAGACCAGGGGAGGAGAGAGGAGACCAGGGGAGGAGAGGAGAGACCAGGGGAGGAGAGGAGAAACCAGGGGAGGAGAGAGGAGACCAGGGGAGGAGAGGAGAGACCAGGGGAGGAGAGGAGAGACCAGGGGAGGAGAGAGGAGACCAGGGGAGGAGAGGAGAGACCAGGGGAGGAGAGGAGAAACCAGGGGAGGAGAGAGGAGACCAGGGGAGGAGAGGAGAGACCAGGGGAGGAGAGGAGAGACCAGGGGAGGAGAGGAGAGACCAGGGGAGGAGAGAGGAGACCAGGGGAGGAGAGGAGAGACCAGGGGAGGAGAGGAGAGACCAGGGGAGGGGGACCAGGAGAGGAGAGACCAGGAGAGGAGAGGAGAGACCAGGGGAGGAGAGGAGAGACCAGGGAGGAGAGGGGAGACCAGGGGAGGAGAGAGGAGACCAGGGGAGGAGAGGAGAGACCAGGGGAGGAGAGGAGAGACCAGGGGAGGAGAGAGGAGACGAGAGGAGAGAGGAGACCAGGGGAGGAGAGGAGAGACCAGGGGAGGAGAGAGGAGACGAGAGGAGAGAGGAGACCAGGGGAGGAGAGGAGAGACCAGGGGAGGAGAGAGGAGACGAGAGGAGAGAGGAGACCAGGGGAGGAGAGACCAGGGGAGGGGAGACCAGGAGAGGAGAGACCAGGGGAGGAGAGGAGAGACCAGGGGAGGAGAGGAGAGACCAGGGGAGGAGAGGAGAGACCAGGGATGGGGAGGAGAGAGACCAACGGAGGAGAGGAGAGACCAGGAAAGGGGAGACCAGGAGAGGAGAGGAAAGAAACCAGGGGAGAGGAGAGTCCAGGAGAGAGGAGAGAAGAAACCAGGGGAGGAGAGACCAGAGGCAAGACCAGGGGAGGAGAGGAAAGACCAGGAGAGCATGCAGAGACCAGGGGAGGAGAGGAGAGAAGAAAAGAGGAGAGAGTGGAGGGAAGGGAAATGTGGGGGAGAGAGAGAGAGAGAAGGCAGATGGGGACAGAGACACAGGGGGGAAAAGGGGGAGGATTAAGACCAGAGAGGGGGACAAAAGCAGAGAAGAGCACAGAGTGAAATTATAGATTATTTCTCTTCTTTGTGACACGCAAGATATCTTTTTTTTCCCCCCTCTCTCCTTTCAATTTATTTCTCCTCGTCGTCACCCACACGTTTGTCAGTGGCGAGAGAGAGAGAGAGAGAGAGAGAGAGAGAGAGAGAGAGAGAGAGAGAGAGAGAGAGAGAGAGAGAGAGAGAGAGAGAGAGAGAGAGAGAGAGAGAGAGAGAGAGAGAGAGAGAGAGAGAGAGAGAGAGAGAGAGAGAGAGAGAGAGAGAGAGAGAGAGAGAGAGAGAGAGAGAGATGGGAATTATATGGCAGACGATTGCTGCAGTGTTTGTGCTATACATGCTATTGTGGTCAAATATCCATGTACAGTATTTATACATAATGTAAGAGCTGCACTAGGTTCGCAATTGTAGACATCCTCCATGCATGGCGAACACACACACACACACACACACACACACACACACACACACACACACACACACACACACAACCCTCTATAGAAACACACATCCAGGATGAGCTCTGTGCAGCCATGTAGCTTATGGTTAATTCATTCATTCCGTCCGAAAAGTGATCATCGACAACAGTGGCGTTTCTAAGCAATTTGGAGCCCTAGGCAGGATTTTCCCTGGAGCCCCCCCTTACGGGTCCATTTGGTAAGGGGGGGCTCCAGGGAAAATCTCCTGTAAAATGGCACCCCCCAAGGGATAAAATGAACTATTCTTAAACTAAAGAACATATTATGTGTGTTGTAAATGTTCAATTCTAGTTATAGAGGACAAGTATAATGTATTTATCCATATTAGGCTTATATACATATTAGCCTGGGATCCTTTTAAAGCATGTCTGGTGGTCACCCCCCCCTCCCTTCATGGCGCCCTAGGCAACTGCCTAGTCTGCCTAATGGCAAAAAACGCCCCGGATCGACAAGCTCAGCTCGGCCTTATACGGGGGATCGACCAGTCACCGATCGTATGCAGTGCGTACAGAAATACGCGATGATCATTGTCGTCTGGCGTCTGTACTGTGAACACGGTTGTGATCCTGAAATAGCATAGTATAATAGTATAGGAGATAATCCTCCTGTGCGCAGTAGTAGGCTACATTTACTTAAAGGGACAGGGACACATTTAGAACACATTCCCAGGGTGGTCTTTATGTGTGTAAATTATAGTTTTAGATACTCAACAAAGATATACAGTAAACGCAACAATTTTGTTTTTTGCTTCCATTTTTCATGAGATGAACATAAAAGATCCTAAAATCCATTCCAGCTACACAATACTGCCATTTCTCTCAAACATTGTTCACAAATCAGGTCTAAATGTGTGATAGTGAGCACTTTGCTGCTTTGCTGAGATAATTCTTCCCACCTCACAGGTGTGCCACATCAAGATGCCGATCTGACATCCTGAGTAGTGTACAGGTGTGCCTTAGACTGTTGGAAGTAGAGAGAACAGATCTGCACACCGTTTTAAAAAGATTTTAACCCTTTTAAAAACATTTAAAAACATTTTATTGACAGCAGTAAAAAATACAGCGTTTTGGCCTGAGG
Organism: Benthosema pterotum; assembly: GCA_039105355.1. Classification (NCBI taxonomy): domain Eukaryota; kingdom Metazoa; phylum Chordata; class Actinopteri; order Myctophiformes; family Myctophidae; genus Benthosema; species Benthosema pterotum. The sequence goes on from CM076974.1 coordinate 43,153,823, forward strand.
TGGCCTTCGTCAGGTATACTGGGGAGAGCGTGATGAGTACCGGTATATATGGGTTGGTACCAAGTGGAGTTTATATGTACCATCCCATATATATATATATATATATATATATATATATATATATATATATATATATATATATATATATATATATATATATATATATATATATATATATATATATATATATATATATATATATATATATATATACCGGTACTCAGTCCTGAGGTATTTTGTATTTATTTACATAGTAATTTCCAGTGCTTCTTATTACTTCGACTCCACTTTTCCAATTCGAGCACTTCTTGGAGTAAAAAGAACGCAGAGCTTACTTTTTTTCTCCTTTTTGACGGCGGTCCAGCCACCGCCAGGTGCCATATGCGTTAAATCTGCGAACGTGTAAAATGTACTGTGCGTTCTCCACATGATTCAAACACATGGTTGGCCCACCTGTTGTGTGGGAGAAGTTCTACCGCTGAGCAACAGGGAGAGAGTTTTTTTTTTTTTCACCTTGTCTTTGAGCTCCAAGCACTTATCAGCCAGTGAAATGGTCCTAATGCCCAGGAAAAGGGGCTAAAAAGAAGCCCTATAACCACAGCAAATGGTCAGTGGAATGGTCCTAATGCCCAGAAAAAGGGGCTAAAAAGAAGCCCTATAACCACAGCAAATGGTTAGAGATGGCTTTAGTGTTGTCTCAGTGCTGCCGGTGAGATAATGTCCTGTTGTCCCAACGGCGCACGTCGGCCCAAATCAGTGGTTTTCAACCTCTCTCATGCCAGGGCCCACCATTTATTCAGCATTTGAGCCACGGACCGCCATTTGATGGCATTTTAGTCCCACATATCCCAAAATTAAAGATTTCTTTTGTTTTTGTCCACAATTCCAGGCTGGATTTTTGCAACAAAACAGGCAAACAGGCAAATAGTAATAAATCAAAAATTTTCATTAATCTTTTACATTCTCTAATTGTGTAGGGCTAATTTGGATGATGAATATTTTAACTTTTGAGAGCGTAAACATGAAACCCACAAGGGTCCATTTGCAGTGCACGCGCAGCAACAGTGTTTGTTGCGTGTGATCTCATTTCATGCATATGCCCGCGTCTGGTTTTAGATTCTCAATCCTGTTGAGCTTTTATTTTATGCTGAGTGATTCACCGCTCAGACATCAGGTGACCGTGGAATTGCTGCGATAATTCCACGGGTGTTTATTTATCACTCCCCATAAGTAATGTCCTTAAGAGATATTGATGACATACGGTAGTAGTAGCATTTGAAAAAGGGTGGAATTCGCCCCTATGACTGTTCAGTACTATAGCGTTCGTTAACCCAATCGCATGTTGTTCAAAACACCAACCAAACAACACACACACATGCACCAGTGCAGATCCTCCAGTAGAGTGGTACCTCCTACCTCTACACACCTACACACTGTAAGAAGGGCCTCCCAGCCAGCCAGCCAGCCAGGCAGCGCAGCACAGCACAGTGCAGCCAGTAAACCCAGCGCAGCTATAGCTACACCTCCTCCCCGCGCAGCTGTCCAGCTGCGGGCGTGTGCACTTCACACATCAACCCCCAGCCCCCGCCCCCACCGCACCGCATGCAGCGCAGCAACCGCCAGCCCAGCGCGCAGGTGCTTCACATCGCAAGGAAAAAGAACTCCCACACGCAGCCAACAGCACTTCCTCCTCTGGAGCTCATTCTCTCTCTCTCTCTCTCTCTCTCTCTCTCTCTCTCTCTCTCTCTCTCTCTCTCTCTCTCTCTCTCGCCCACCATCCGTCCCTCACCCCTCCCTCCCTCCGCTGCTGTCGTTCTATCTTCGTCTCTATACGGCGTGCGTCTCTTTCCATCTCCATCTTTCTGGCGTCTCTAGTTTCGCCGTGTGTCTCTCTTCATCCTCTCTCCATTTCCATTTCTCTCTCTCTCCATCCCTCTTCCTCTCTCGCTCCATCTCTCTCTCTCGCTCTCTCTCTCTGTCTCTCTCTCTCCCTCCACACACACATAGAGGTGATAGTACAGATAGATCAAAAACCCGCCCTTCTCCAACACACCTCCTCCTTGCTCCACAGCCCATAGCTCGTGGCGATAACGCGCGGTAAGGACATCACGGTGGACACACACACACACACACACACACACACACACACCGAAACAACCCGCCCACCGCCCCCCAGCACCCACCTCCCCACCGCCCCCTCGCTGTGCACCCCTGCAACAAGAGGACTGAGCCAGAGGCAAGCTGGAGGAGAGGACGCTCCTCCCCTACACCCCCACCCACCCACCCACCCACCTACCTACCGCTACACACCCCACTGAGCACCTTACACTCACACACCCCCACCCACACACACACCGTCTTCACCTGGGCCATCTTAACCCTTTTGTGTCCTGATCAGATTCTAGTTTCCCACGCTAGATTCTATAGTTCCTCATGCCAGATTCTAGTCCCCCCACGGTAGATTCTAGTTCCTCTCAGTAGACTGTAGTTTCTGAAGTTAGATTCCAGTTTCTGACACTAGATTTTAGTTCCTGACACTAAATTCTCGTCCATGACACTAACTTCTAGTTTGTGACACTGGCGCGAGATTTTAGTTTTTCTGGATCTCTTTCTGTGTCAGTGATGCTTAACGAGTAAGAGCGAGTGTAAAACCCGACGTCGGCGGCCTGTCCCTCACATATTTCATAGGAAGGACCCCCAGAAATATCTATTATTTAGCTGCAGAACCTCATCTAAAAACATGTTGTTCTAGGTGATCCCCCAGAAGCAAAGATTTGAGTTAAAAATGTTTGCTTCCAAAATAATGTATTCCAAGATTTGCACCACCATTTTCACAATTTTTCAAAAAATAGCAGAACTACAAGCTCATATCGCGCCACTCGGTGGCGCGATATGAGCTTGTAGATCTGCTGTTTTTCAACAGTACACAAAGGGTTAACACGGTTTATTCCACCGCTGAAATCCTCCATAGAGCGCCCGCCGAGACAGCGCTCACATGGAACCCGCCCGCGCGGGTCCATTCGGTTCCATATTTGCGGAGTAAAACATTTTTTTTTCTCCTTTGACTCTGCCTATATCGTGTATATATAGCGTATACAGCCCCAGCTCGCCCAGGTGCCATGGCTGTTAAAGCTGCAAATGTGTAAGATTTATGTTCTCCTTCACGGCAGGAATTCAAAAAAGCCCACGGTATTCGCCCACGCGTGGGAGCAGTTCTGCTGCTGAGCGATGCCTGCGCGCACGAAGCCGAGGAGGGGAAGATATTTGGCTTTGAGGCATCAGGCAGTGCAGGTCTATACCGGTAACACTCAACTATAGAGTTAGTGGTCCTGAATCATATAACATCCCTGTAGGACAGGTAGTGGGAAATGTGGTTCAAAACGTGACGCATCTTTTGAAGTTGCGTCTCAAGACAGAATCTATACAGGCTAACGTCGCTGCCACGCGTTGTCGATTTTGATGGTCGCGTGTTGTCATCTGAAATGTTTTGTTCTAGTTAAAGCTGACAAGGTTTTACAAGGCGTCTTGATGGCGGCTTGTTAAGATGATCGCTTTGCGCTTAGTTGCGTCATTGTGGTGTGCATGAAAATAGCAGATCTGTAAGCTTGCGTTATGCTTATGCGCTGTTTTCAGAGCACAACCAAGCGTAAAATGATTAGTCTTTTAGTTATATTGGATGTATTCTCCACCATAACAATCTAGTCTTTTTTATTTATTTATTTATTTTAATAAATCACACCTCTGTCTTTGTGCTTTAGTAACCCGTGCAGATATACAATACAGAGTAGGTCAACAGATGGTCAAATGCAAAAAATACTATCACTGGTTATCAGTGTGGTATCAGAACGCTAAAGGTCTGATCTTGCAAAGACTTTGGATTTGGAATTGACTGCAATTTAAACATACAACTTCTCAACAAGATAGTATAGATTTAACACAGATAATATCTGTGTTAAATCTAGAAGGCGTCTTTACAATTGGCTTTCGATATTATCGAAAGCCAATTGTAAAGACGCCTTCTCCAGTCCTGACATTTTATCAAAATATAATAAATTCTTAATTACAGTGTTGAAAGATACAAAACTAAAAAAAAACCTAGAAGTGGTATCTGTAACATTTTCTATGGCTAATCTTTCAGACCTTTTCCAGCAAGCGCAAAAGACATCCAAACGTGCAGCATGTACAGGTCTGTGTGCAGGAATCTAACTCTGCACTCACATCGGAGCCAAATATGTGCATGTTCGCACCACGTCAACGCTATCAGCGTTGCAGGTCGCACCTTTTAAAGGAACGTTCTTTTTCCCACTCCTCCTCCTCCTCCAGTAGCTATAGTTGATAACCTACGGCTATAAGAGCTTTGTGCGCAGCAACACCTCCAAGCACTTGGCAACCATCAAAACCGTTCTCTTCCTCCAATTCCCCCTTGACCTTCTTTATCTTGTTGTTGTGTATATTTCGTTTTTAGTATTGCTATTATACCAGCACTGCTGCACAGCAGGTTCCGTATCATTAGGGCTTCCAGGGGAAAGCAATTGCCACTCCCCTGTACAGTATACAGTAGTGTTCGCATTTCAAATTCAGGCCTCGCGTTCACATTCCCTCTTTCCCTCTGTCTCTGAACATTTTCTTTTGTTTTATTGGCGCCTGTTTTCTTTCTTTCTGCAACCATACATCATACATCACTTTCTAATGAGACGACTCATTTTTTTCGATTTTTTTTTCTAGTGGAAAAAAAAACACTGTCTTATATTCAGGCCAATATGGTAGTTACTTATTACTGTTTTGTCTGAGTAATAGCTTACTTTACTCGTTACTGGGATAAGTAATAATATTACAGTAATATATTACTATAGTATTTACTGCCCAACACTGGTTGTAAACTAGTAGGATCGTCCTTTTTTTGCAATACTCAGATACAAAGTGGGCCAAAATTTAAAACTGAACAAAGCCACGGGCCAAGTTTGAACAAACTAACCTTTTAAAGGGGAATTCCACCCATTTTCAATTTTTTCCTGAGAGATCAGATTTATTTCACCATGTTAATGATCTTTTCAGACCTCCATTTTTAGGAAATACAGAATTGGAACTTTTTGTTATCATGTCCACACAACATCTCTAAGGTATATTAATGACATTGAAAATGGTTGTTGAAAATGGGTGGTCTTCCCCTTTAATTTGACGATGTCTCAAGGGCCAAATGAAATTACACGGCGGGCCAAATTTGGCCCACGGGCCAGAGTTTGACACCCATGCAATAAGGCCTAAGCACTCACTTCTTTAACATCCTCTACAACGTAGTTTCTGTCTTGAAAAATATGTCTGTACACACAGACAAATATGTCTGTGGCAAGACTTTATTTTCATCATAACACGCAATCACTGAATGCACAGTCTCCAAGGACGAGGGTGAAAACAGGGGCCTGAGCTACGGCTCCATTTGGTTTCATTTGTACAGTCTGAGAGTTGCAAACTTCATTCAGGCCTAACTGCTGTAGCTATTTACAGAATGTATTTTCTGGTAGTACTATATTGTCCACTCATCTGGACTTTCAAAATGGAATTTGGACAAAAATGGCCACCACAAGCCATGCTGCACGGCATGGATTGTGCTAGTTTTTTTTTTTCTTTTTTTTTAATTAAATGACGCCTCTGCTGCTACTGAATCTGAGGAGCAGAACAAAGCATTTTTACTCTTACCATAAAACACAACCTAGGAATGGGAACCCATGGGTGACCCGATGAAATATGTGACAATCCTGTGAACAGCAAATCATTGTGGTTTGATTACCAGCAGAGGTCAACTAAGCGGAATTAAGGACACATACCTATTACATAAGTAATTTAGGTGAAGTCAAGAAGATGGTCACATATTTCTATAGCTGGACTCCCCCAGGCTATTAATTTTAAATGAAGTTGCTCACAGTCGTTTGAGGCACACGGAAAAATGCTCGATGTCTTGAAATTAGCCCTTCACTAAGCTCCTCCCAAATCTGTCCTTGTCCAATAGGCACGTTAGCAGAGGGAGGTTTGACTAGGAAAGCCTGACCTGCATAGCAACAGTTGCTAAACTATTTGGACCTTGCATTGGACAGTGACTAAACTCCTCACCAAAAGGGTGGGGTTTTGAGAAGGGCTCATTGAGCATACCTTTGAGCTAAAAAATGTACTGCGCAGTTAACCAGATGTAACTCTTTGAGAGCGTAAAAACCCTCAAGAGTTAAAATATTCATCATGTGAATTAGCCCAACTTAGTCTACACAACTAGAGAATGTAGAAGATTAATGGTCATTTTGATCTGTATGTTCCAGGCGAGCATCTATAGCGCATTCTAGTGCATTTTGGAAGTGCCACTAGTGCATTTTGGATCTTGTCCAGGCCACTAGGTGGCGCAGGCCACCGGGAAAACTCCCTGTACTCCAGATGGCCAATCCGCCCCTGCCCTATGACATCTAGTGCCAGTCTTATTCTTTCCCATTCAGGGGGTCACAGTGATCACAGAGATGCCTCACATCTCACCCCGTCCTCTGTCTCCATGCACCCTCCTCTTCTCTGACTATAACTTCATGTCCTCTTTCACTACCTCCATAAATCGTCTCTCTCCTTCATACCTGCATGCCTGGTGGGCAATGCCTCTACTCCAAACCTCCAACATCCTTTTCTTACTGATCTACTCACTCTCCCTCCTCTGTATCTGTCCAAACCATCTCAAACCTGGGCTGCCTCCCTGCATGGCACTCTCTCTCTCTCTCTCTCTCTCTCGCTCTCTCTCTTTCTCTCTCTCTCTGGCTTTTATCACCCAAACATCAGAGGCGCAACCAGTCCTCCCTCTGATGTATTCGGCTCCTGATCCTGATCCATCCTTGTTATATTCCCAGAGAGAAACCTCAATATTTTAGTATCTGCGAGACCTCCGGCACTGCTGCTCCTTCCCTGTTTTTTTTTTTTTCCCCCCCTCGGTTGGCGACTGCCTCTAAACCATACCACAGAGGTGCTGGCCGTCTCACCTTCCCTTTCATGTTTTGCTGTTACTTCTTCCCATCACACACATCATCATCACATCATCATCACACCTTTCATCCACCAGTTCCAACCTGCTTCATGCAAAGGGGCGGATCTAGGCATGGGCACGGGGGGGGGGGACAATGCCCCCCTAAATTCCCAGTCTGCCCCCCAAACACGATGCCAAAACAACCCAAGATATTTCAAATTAAAGTGCTTATATTAAAATCATTTGAAACACTACTACTGCTACCAACTAACTACAGCTGTGTCACCACTAAACCAACAGCATTTCATCATTGAATACAGAGAAAACTCTGAGTCAGACCTTTAGCTTTATGCATGCTGCGTGTCTGTTGCAACTTCAACAACTGATGTTATTATTGATGCTTTACTTGACTAATAAAAGTCCTGTAACCGAAAAAATGGTATGGGTGGGGCTTCATCGCCCGTGGCACGAAGCGACACGGGCGATGAAGCCGCCCCCATACCATTTTCTCTTGCCCCTCCAACATGTTACATCCGCTCCTGTTCATGCACTCCTTCCTTCGCCTCTTTTCCATATGCTCTGTGCATCGGTCTGACCCTGATTATTCCTCCACCTTCTTCACGCCTACGCTCTGCAACCTTCCATAAGTACAATGCATAGTATAATGATTACAGCGCTTGATTGAGTCATTGCACTGGAATCAATTCATTTCATCAGTTGTCAACCCATTTACTATTGACTGGAACTATCATGAGTGTTTTCCCAGTTTTGAGTATAACTAAACGAAAGTGCAGTGGGCCATTTCCCTTCCTGTACAATCTGCTCAACATGCACAGTAGCGACTGCAAAGCAAAAACAATGATTATAGTATCAAGAACAAAGCATAAGGCTTGAGTACTTCTTTGTAAATGACCTACTACTGTTCAACAGCAAAGCAAAGTGTATTTTTGAATGAATTATCATTTTTGTTAGATAGAACATGTCTAAAATGTCCTTAATACCTTAAATAGTTGGCCAACTAATCCATTATGAAATTAATTGTCAGTGCAGCCCTAATATTTTTTTTAAAAAAGGAAATACTCTAGTAAAGTCAAAGTTGTTACAGTACATGTACTTAGATACGTGTCCAGCAAATGTAACGGCGGCGTGTCACTAAGAAATTATGATTGCTACTAGTGATTTGAACTTGTATATGTGCGTTTTAGCTCTACACATTAGACCAATCTTTTCCCAGCGTCCTTTGTCTCCGGTGAGTGCTGCCTAAACAAGACAATCATTTTAATTGTGAGTGACACCAACACCAACACCTAAAGGAAACACGGCCTCCAGTTAACTGTTTAAGTGCCATGGACGTTAAGACGAGTATTAGTTTACAAAAACAATCCAGGTAAGAGGTGCTATAGACGTTAAGACGAGATTTGAAATCGTGCAGGATTGCATGTTGTATACGTTTCATTAAGTCATTAATGAGGGCGGATCATTAATATGCACGGATGGATTTCGGATGGAGGGGGGAAAAAAGCTTATCCACTGATCTCTAACATACTGACTGTATGATTCATAGGCCTATAGCATACTCTATAGTGATTGGACGACATTGCGTTGATTTTGATGAAACAAAACAAAAAAGCCCCAAAGCTACACAGTTCAGCTTTAAGTACAGTACTTGAGTAAATGTAAGTGACTCTCCTGCAGCCTGCAGCTGACAGGTTTAAGCGCGGCGGCTCTCAGCAGCGTGAGTGGAAAAGTGTTTGACTGGAGCAGACAGGGGCTGGGATTAAATCATGCTGTGAGACCTGTAATGTAAGCCCAGCTTCCAACAGTTTATGGGGGGAAGGCAGGCAGGCAGGCAGCCGCGGTGCGGTGGCCCCTGGCACGCGTCCGGATCGGCACATCTGACCCGCCTAATGATGATTCATCTGTAGCGCTTTGATACCGACGATGCCACTATCGCCGTCGGCCAAGAAACTCGTATGTCCAGAAATAAATATCCTACGACTGGGTCGGGTAGTGTCGAGGAAGCGATCTGATTGGCGGGAATAACTGTCTCCACCCCGTGCTTAAACGAGCATAAACGAGATAGCTGAATCCATGAGTGAGTGCAGTCACAAATCTGTTTACAACCACAGTGTTTGTACACACTAAGGTTGCCTTTATTATATTTAAAAAAAAAATATGAATTTCTACCGAATATGTTAGTTACAATGAAACTGAGTTGGCAAGTTTTAACACTAGCATGCCTGAGAGGTCATTTTGACCGTTTTGGATATTTTAAAGTTATTTATCTTTGGCTATGAAGCTTTCAGAAGGCTCTCCTTCCATGACCATCATCATCCATCATCATTCTATCATCTCAGAAAATTTGGACATCTGAAAAAAATTCTAAACATGAATTTAAGCAAATGCCAATTCTAGCCCTATTTTTTCAGGCATGCCAGTGTTAATTTGAAGGGTAACTGTATTACTCTTGAGGGTGTTCTTCACCTAGATTATCGGCACTTCAACACTGTGCTTACAGAACTCTAAAACCTTGTTCCTACAGCAACGCAGTCATGTAACACCGCTTAATTCATGCTGTAAATCCTTAAGTAAACACACCATTTCATATATATATATTTTTAACATCTATTACTGCAGAATAGATATGTTTTCTACTTTAGTGCAACACTGTACATGGCGCAATAATTGGTTTGGAGATACACACCGACAGCAACAATAGGTTGTACATTTTCTTAACCATTTGGAGTAAATAAAAATAGATGGGTTGTGCTTGCAGATTTTCGTTGTATTGTCTTGTTTTGATTTTTTTTGAAAATATTTTGGAAGCTGTAAGAGTAAATAACTAAACTTGCGTTGCCAAATATCTTTATTATGACTCCACTAAACACGCTGCTGATAATGGAAGTGTTTTGCGTTCCATTTTCATAATGTCCTTTATCACTAAGACTAACAAATACCACAGCACACAAACATTAATACGTCGTATAGTGTTTTGCTAGTCGAATAATCAAATAGTCAAATATTTTGTTAATGCCCTCACTACTACTACTACTACTACTACTACTACTACTACTACTGCTACTACTACTACTACTACTACTACTACTAATAATAATAATAATAATAATAATTAGTACTAGTATTTTGAAAGTAATGCAAAAATAATAATAGATAGATGGATAATAGCTAATCGATCAACATTGCACATTGTGAACTTTTGTGAAAGATCTCAAAGGGTAAAAGAGGACACATCGGCTGCCTGAATGCTAAGAGCAAAGAGAAAGTCAATGAAAGTCATGTCTGTTGTGTGTGTGTGGGGGCACCGACAGCAGAGTGGATAAGGTATGTACCCCCACAGACCCATTATGTGTGTACAAACAAACAATCAATTCTCAACAGATTCCCCACGCCATGCTGTTTTGGGGAGGGGGAGCGCTGCATGGTCTCAGTCCACAGCATCCTCTTGTGTGTTTGTTGGCTAGCGAGGCATTCCCTCCTTACTGAGACACATACACCTCATTGCACAGTATTGAACAGCTGATATACAAGCTCACGCCGCGTCACCGACCGCGACCCGCTCTGAGATTGATTTAGAGGTCTGCAATGTGCTCTTCTTATCCCAACTTCGGGGAACGGATCTTATAAATTAGGCTTGATGAGCTGCAGCTGCGCGTGCAACAGTGGCTCTGGTGCCGCAATCGTAGAGCGCTCCCTCCAGTCACATGGCAGCCACCGTATGTGTGCTTTTATATCACATCACAACAGCAGAAACCCAAGGATTATATACTTCGAGGGGCAGACAGGGGCGGATCTAGGCATGGCCACGGCGGGGCAATGCCCCCCTAAATACCCAATCTGCCCCCCCAAACACGATGCCATGCAAAACAGCCCAAGATATTTCAAATTAAAGTGCTTATATTTAAAATGATTTGAAACACCACTACTGCTACTAACTACCACTTTAGCACCACTAAACCAACAGCATTTCATAATTGAAAACAGAAAACTCTGTGAGTCAGACCTTTAGCTTCATTCATGCTGCGTGTCTGTTGCAACTTCAACAACAACTGATGTTATTATTGATGCTTTACTTGACTGATGTAGGTCCTGTAACTGAAAATGGTATGGGTGCGGCTTTATCGCGATGAAGCCGCCCCCATATACCATTTTCTCTTGCCCCTCCAACATGTTCTCTTGTCCCCCCAAACGGGACATGTTACATCCGCCCCTGCTTGATGAGCTGCAGCTGCCCGTGCAACAGCGGCTCTGGTACCGCAATCGTAGAGCGCTCCCTCCACTTATATGGCAGCCACCGTAGGTGTGCTTTTATATCACATCACAACAGCAGAAACCCAAGGATTATATACTTCGAGGGGCAGAGATCACATTACGAATCCATTCTTACTTCACACAGTTAGAAAAAAAAATCGAGCATCATTATCCATGTTTGTGCGTTGGCCACTTTTCTATTGCGTCTTCTGAGCGGTTGGGTTCATGGGGTGTCGCATGTGCATGGTGCTTATGTGATCAGTGTGATCTGTTTTTCCAAAGAATCGTGACAGTTTTCATAAATTTACATTATTATTAATTTCTAGTAATGTGCAAGATCACAACAATAGAGGTTCCAAGGGATAATTAATTGTATGTGTACTGATAGGTTTATTCTCATGTAGACCACAGGAAGACTAGTTGGTTGCCATGGCACAATCTAATGGGAACGCTTAAGGACTCCTCAAGAAAAAACGGACGCAATCCTTGATTATCAGCCGAAAAGCTTTGATTGCACAGGCTGATGTCCTTGATTATGATAAATCCTCAATTGTTTTACAATGAACTACGCAGATGTTTAAATGATTTCATGTGGTGAAATTGCAGGGTGTTCTGAACTGTATGGAAAGTTGCAAAATCTGTGTAAAAAAAGTGAAAAATGCTAAATTTCCGAAAAATGGGAAGCTAATCCTTCCTGCGCCTCTTGGCTGATTATGCGGTAAATTATGCAATCGCATAATGAGCCCTTCACTAAGCCCTCCCCCAATCCGTCCTAGTCCAATAGGCATGTTACTAGAAAGCTTGACCTGCATAGCAACAGTTGCTAAAGAATTTGTATTGGCATTGGACAGTGACTAAAGCCTAAAGGGTGCGGTTTTGAGAAGGGCTCATTGCATTTTTTGGTGGGTCTAGTCCAGGGCTGCCCAAAAGGTAGATTGTGATCTACCAGTAGATCGCACAGGCCATGCAGGTAGATCACATGACAGTCCCCTTAAGTGTATAGATCTGTAACTCAATTGAGAGCGTTAAAATGAAACCAAATGGACCCTTACGGCTCCATTTGGTTTCATCTTACGCTCTCAAGAGTTATTAAACATCTGAAACACGTAATTTCAAGAGTCCACACAATTAGAGAATGGAGAATAATTGTTATTTTGACCAACGTTTTGCCAGTTCTCTTTTCCAATTGTGGACGAAAAAACGTGAAAGTTATTAGCTTTGAATGCAAGAGACTAAATTCAACATCACAAACTGTCAACTCAAAACCCCAATTACTGTTTTCAAACGTTAGTAGTAGCATATACAAGAAAACGTTCCAATTCTCCCCCTCCACTTTTCATTATACTGTATAAGTGCATTATTCTTAAACACTATAACAGTAAGTAACACCATCACAACTATTTCAAAGTCAAGTTTTTTTATGTGTAGATCTTGTTGAGCCAGTCATTTTGAAAGTAGCTCTCAAGTCAAAAAAAGTGTGGGCACCTCTGGTCTAGTCTATTGGCCATGATGCCTGACCATGTCCCATTCCCGTGGGTCTGATGTACCTTTGCTGCATGGTCACTTCAAGACTCCCTCTCTCTGTTTCCTATCTCTCTCTGTGGGGACTATCAATAAAGGCAAGAATAGCCAAACCAAAAGTACCGTAATTTCTGGATTATAAGCCGCATCTGAATATAAGCCGCACCAGCTAAATTTGGGGCAAAATACTGTTTTTTTCCTTGTACCTGACTATAATCCACACCAGGCTTATAGTCAGGTACTTCATGTTAGAGCAGTGGTTTTCAACTTTTTCACAATTTAACAACATCGTCACCCCACAGACCCCAAAACTAAAGATTTCTTTTGGTTTTGTTCACAATTCCAGGATGGATTTTCGCAAAACAAAAGAGGCAAAACATCAAAATTAGACCAAAATGAACATGACTTATGACTTATCAATTAAGTGGTGGTAATTTAGATGGTGAATATCATAACTCTTGAGAGTGTAAACATGAAACCAAATGGACCCGCCAGGGTCCATTTGGTTTCATTTTTACGCTCTCAAAGAGTTACATCTGGTTAACCAACTTTCCATCATTTAGTCTGGGGACCACCTGGAAACTATGGGACCACCTGTTGAAAACCCCTGTTACCTGTAAAAATCCATAGATTGGCCGCACCATTGTATAAGCCACAGGGTCAAAAGCATGTGAAAAAAGCTTATAGTCCGGAAACTACGGTACATGTGTAGCAGGTGGCTACAGCCTCTGTCGTGATGGCCTCCAAAGTCTAGTATCTGTCTAGTATCTGCCCCCGGACCAAGGGGATGTCCTCTTGGTCTAGTGGTTAAGATGTTGGACTTTCACGTGGGAGACCCGGGTTCGAATCCCGGGCGTTACATTGGTGCCGTGACCCGGATCGGGTTTCCCCGTGGAAGGAGGTCAAAAGGGAGGTGAGTGTAGCAGGTGGCTACAGCCTCTGTCGTGATGGCCTCCAAAGTCTAGTGTCTGCCCCCGGACCAAGGGGATGTCCTCTTGGTCTAGTGGTTAAGATGTTGGACTTTCACGTGGGAGACCCGGGTTCGAATCCCGGGCGTTACATTGGTGTCGTGACCCGGATCGGGTTTCCCCGTGGAAGGAGGTCAAAAGGGAGGTGAGTGTAGCAGGTGGCTACAGCCTCTGTCGTGATGGCCTCCAAAGTCTAGTGTCTGCCCCCGGACCAAGGGGATGTCCTCTTGGTCTAGTGGTTAAGATGTTGGACTTTCACGTGGGAGACCCGGGTTCGAATCCCGGGCGTTACACATGCACTGTGTATTGCCAATACATTTGGGTGAGCCTGTGCTGTTTGACCATATCCTTACCCGTGGCGTTGGGGGGGCATCGGTTGAAGGCCAGCTCCCCTGAAGGGGTCCGTCGCCACACCATGGACACGGCGTAATCCTCGGGGCAGATCTCGTACGGCGCTAAAGAAATAAAAGAAAAAAGAAGGCCGTTGTGAAGTTATGTCTAAGTCAACACGGAGGCTTTTTAATATGTATTTCTAAGCGCAGCATTTCCAATATGATGCAACGGTTTCTTCATGCTAGAAGATGTGTCTCCGGCTCCGACTCAAGGACAATAATACCAGAGTTCCGCAGATTACAACAGCAGTATAATGTTTGCTAACGACATCATGTTCCACTTCATTCTTGTAAATTTCAATCTTTTTTTTTACACTATCTGTTAATATTCGCCTGCCTGAAACTATACTTTCCATCCCTTAACAGCCTTTTGATGTATTAGAATCCTACTGTTTTACATAAAGAGAGTCCTTTGAGTAGAGTAGAATATTTGTCCATCTATGTAATATCCGTCTCCATGGAGATTCACTCAAGAAATGGAGTGTGGGCGCTAATATGAATTGCGTATGTATACTTCTTCAATTAAAATGTGATGAGAACAGCAGGGAGGCTCTATCTCTACTCTGCACAGAATAATGACTCTATAAGCCCTTCTTTTTTTCCAAAGGTAGCCATGCTTTATTGCATCCTATACAGAATACATACAAAGTAGAGACATCCTGATTCTGTATCTGTATCAGGGAAGCAAGGATCGCATCGAATGAGTCTGGCCAGAGCCCTGCTTTGACTGCATTTGCCTGATGTCACCTGTTATGTAGCAACATTGTTTCTGATTGGATGGCGTTCAAACGAACGTGAACTAGTGTTTTTTTCCCCTCAAACAAACCACAGACCAATCAGAATCCTCGGCTGCATTTCAACCTCCACATGCCCCGCCTACCTGTGAGGACACATAGGCTATAGACCTGCGCAGTGACGTCACCAGCCCTGTTCCACTAGTGGATTCCTCATTCATTTTCCTCATAGACTTTTCGAAAATGGTTAATAAAAACACGATTGCGCCGCGGCCAAAGCCAACCTGGGTCGTGACAAATCATGACAACAAACACAATATCGTCATATAATATATAATTAGGAAGAAGTAGAAAACGGCATGATACAAGACTTTTTGTTTCGTTTTTCATCTTAGAAATTATTTTATTGTCCCAAAAGTTTGTGTGTGTCATCATGATTCGTCACGACTCGAGTTGGCTTTGTCCGCGGCGTAATCGCCTTGCTATAAATGATTTTCGAAAAGTCTATGAGAAAAATGAATGGGGAATCCGCTAGTGGAACAGGGGCGGTGACGTCACTGCGCATCTCTACTTGCGAAGTGACATTTCAGATGTGCGGAGCGCAGTGAATCAGACTGGATTTCAGGCTATTCAGTGGCAAACCTTCATCAGTGATAAGGTTCAACAAACCTTATCACTGTGTACCGTACCTGGGCAGCGCTGGTCGCTACACTTGCGGACTTCTTCTCCTGTGCCATCGCACTGGTGCCCGCCGCCCGCCGCCCCCTGGCACACCCTGGACCGCTTCTGCCAGCCGCCGTCGCACGACTTGGAGCACCCGCTCCACGGCCCCCAGGGGTTCCACTGGCCGTTGGCTGTGGGAGGAGAGAAGAGTAGCGGAGTTAGTCCAGTGCAACGGTATTGCTAAGTTACAGTATAAGTTAACTTATTGTTTTGCCACCCTCTTATTTCTTCCTGAAATTACATTTCTGGGGTGGATTCCAAGTCAAGACGGACCAATGATTTCATTGCATCGTAGTGACTGAATCCCTCGGTTGGTCTGGGACCGAGTTAAGATGGAGTCAAATTAAGTGCAAGGCCGAGACGATCTAAGGTATTTGATGTGGGCCAGAGAGAGGGAGAGACAGAGAACACTATTTTCGCTATCATGCAATTCCAGACGGCAGATTCATCGCACCATGTGAGTGAAAATACAACCGGAAGTCTAATGAGAGCTCAGTGACCAGCTCCTGGGCAAATTATGTTTCTGAGTCAGTGAGACTGTTTGTAAAGTAATCACTTGTGGAACATAAGAGAAGGCCTATAATACATTATTGTCTGATGTGTTGCATTTTGATGTGTACACCGTGTGATTTATAGAGGCATCTTAAAAATCAAAATATGTGCCTGAACGTGCCAAATAATCGCAAGACTGTCCACCGTTTGCTGTCTGGCAGCCAAACCTTGCGAAACCTCCGGGAAGAAAATATGCTTGTTTAGATCCTGAAATCCATGTGGGGAAAACTAAATAGCAAGTGATTATGTCGGGGAAAAACAAAAAAACAACTGATATGCATTCTTTAAAATCCTGAAAAGATTATATGACACTAGGTCTCAGTGGTTCATAATAAATAATGTTTGTTCACACCCTGGGAAACGGGTGTGCTTTTGAGACTGAGAACGTAGTTGCGGAAGTGACTGTAATTATAGTCCCCAGAGAAACAACCCTGTTCAGTCCTCACTAGCGACTTGACTTGTTCACTCTTATTTTCAGAAAAAAATATTCCAATCAGCAAAGCAGTTGTATAAGTGTGCCAAGTGCACACAATTTCATCTTTTAAACATTTACAGCTTTGCGAGCACAAAGGGAGAAAATGTTTCCATGGGGTATTCATTTCCGGTAGCACCGCATCGTGACTAATGGCAACTTCCGGCGGAAGTTAACTAACCGGAAGTCCTGACTTCCGTCAGTCGTTTTGGGGCAGCAGTTTTCCAGGCTCTCATCTCGCAGCGCGGATGAGAGCCTGGAGATCGAGGCTAGTTTGTTCATTATCTGTTCCAGCCTGCTCTCCATTCACTGTGTTCATCCATGTACTGTAACTTCCTGTGTGAGATTTCAGCTCCCATGAAAGTGTCATGGCACGTGTCATGGTGCAGCACAGTGACCATGACACTTCCTTGTGAAGATCTTGTGGTCTTGTGTACGTCAACAATTGAGAATATACATCCTCCATTCATGACATCCTCCATTCATGGTTCTCACACACACACACACACACGCACGCACGCACGCACGCACGCACGCACGCACGCACGCACGCACACACACGCACACACACAGGAGGGTGGGTCGTCTTTGCACTTCCACCACAACCAACGGAGGTCAGTGAAGATGACTCATCGCCATCAGGGCTATCGCTTTTTGCTCCGCCGAGCCTTTCAATTTCAATGAATGTGATTTAACGTACGAGATATACCGCGACATCTTTACCATTTTGTACGTGCCCTTGGGACGCAGTCAGCAATTATCCCCGGCGTGGCGCAAAAAGATATGTGATAATCAGCTAATTTTTCAAGGCCTGTATAAATGGATATAGATTTCTTGACATACTGATGTTGGAAAAAAAAGAGAACGCCGACGATGACATGAGAGTGTGCTTTTTGACAGAGATTTTGTCCCCCTTTATAACAATACCCAATCAAGAGTGTATCGCTTTAGGCCAGCCTGTGAGTGGTAATTATTTCTGTGCACGTCGCCAGTACACTATACAACACGTTTATGCTGAAGTTTCCAAACAAAATTGGGAGAAAAATAAAATAGAAGAAGGATGTTTTATGTCCTTTTAATGAACCCTGTAAAATTGTGCATTATAAAAAAAAGCCCAGATGCTCCCCTTTAGCTGTGTAGTAAATCACATGCCCTTGTCTGAAAGGAAAGGTACTATAGCCTGTAAGCGCCAACCAACGTTCCTCTCTGGCTGTGACCTCCGTTTACCCTTCGTTCATGTGCGCGGGGCAATTTCACGTCCTACAACCAACCTCTGTCAGTAGCCAAGGGTCTGAGATAGACAGGCAGAGAACAGATTGTGATCTGTTCGGCAAGAGTACACACTTAAACCAACCACGTACGCTTCACAAAATCTCTCCCCCAGAATTCAGACCGTTCCGACAACTGTACTGTACATGCAAAGGTACAGATAGGGCTATAGCCATCTGAAGCCTAGTCCATCAGTCAGGTCAAAACTTCACTATTATAACTCCCTCCTTACTGGCCTACGGCAGGGGCGGATCTAGGCATGGGCAATGGGCATGGGGGGGCAATGCCCCCCTAAATGCCCTGACTGCTCCCCCAAACACTATGGCATGCAAAGATTTTAAAATTTTAAAAATATTTAAAATGATTTGAAACACTACTGCTGCTACTAACTTGTTGCAACTTCAACAACAACTGATGTTATTATTGGTGCTTTACTTGCTTGATAAAAGTCTTTTAAGCGGAAATGGTATGGGTGTGACACGGGCGATGAAGTCGTCCCCATACCATTTTCTCTTGTCCCCCATTGGAAAATGTTGCATGTGCAATGCCCGTAGGCCAGGGGCCTCTCCAAATGATCAAAAATGCCACAGCTCGCTTGTTCGTTATCCAGTCAAAATTCTCACATGTCGCTCACCTTCTCCGCTCCCTCCATGGGCTCCAAGGTCGCTACCAGAGTTCAAATCTCTGCATGCTATACGTTCAAACTTTGAACGTATAGCATGCAGAGATTTGAACTCTGGTATAGCGACTTGCAAGACATGGCGTTGCCGTACCTTTGATTGCCTTGAACTTCAAAGCAATCAAAGGTACGGCAACGCCATGTCTTGCAAGTCCGATCACACCCTACGAACTACCCCCCCTAGAGCTCAGATCATCTGATGTTTTTAACCCTTGTTAAAACAAACGCCTGTACACCACTCCACACGTCCCAAACTCTCCTCGATCCTGGCCCCAAAGCTTTGTAGCACTAGTGTCACTGTAACACAGGCAACTAGGGTTGTATACTACTGGACTAGTATGGGCGCTCTAGGTTCGTAAGGAGTGGCATGCAATAATAAGCAAACAACAACAATAATAATAGTAATAGACCAGGACAAGAGCTTGTTGAAAATAAGCCGGCAATCTTTACTGAAAGTAGTAGCAAAAGAGATTGTATGCATACGAACTATTTACAATGGAGGATGGCAAGTAGGTAATAATCATGGAAGAAAAACCCTTTAGTTGTCATGTGAGAAAAACCTTTTAGTTGTCCCTATTCTTAGAGTAGACTAGGCTTTTAGGAGTAGTAATATTAGTTCAGCAACTAAAATAAGAGTTTAGACCCTATTTAGTTTGTCAACTAAATGTTGAGTTTAGTTTACTTTAATAAAACTAATATTAGTTCTGTTTTATGATTTATGACCGGTCAGTGTAGTTCTATTTTAAACAGCTAATTTTAAGAGGTAGGTCCTATTTAAAATGTATGCTATTTTATCCTTTTTCTGAGTTAACTCTATTTATTTCAGGTAATAGGTAAGTAACCTTTTAGTTTTTTTTTTCACAGGTAACAGGTAAGTAGTTTAAACCCTTTTAACCTATTTTCTTTTCACAGGTAACAGGTAAGTAGTTTAAACCCTTTTAACCTATTTTCTTTTCACAGGTAACGGTAAGTAAACCTTTAACCCTTTTCTTTTTCACAGCTTCAAGGTAAGTAAAAACAAAAAACAAAATAACAAATTCCCTTCTTCAGGTAACCAGGTACAGTATTAACCTTAAATACTTAAATTATCCCTTAATCTACTGAGGTAAATCAGGTAAGTAAAAATACAAAAAAAGTGTCCTTGTTATGAAAAATTGGCAATTATCACTCAAAAATATCCTTTCTTCAAGAAAAATCACTTAAGTAGAAGTACCTTTAAACTCCCCTTTTCAAAGATAAATTTCCTTTAAATTCGACCTTTACAGAAAAAAAGTACAAAAAAAAGTATAGTATATCAAAATACCCAAAAACAAAACAATTACTCAAAAATAGTGCAATATTGTCACAATACTGTTCAAATGAAATTCACAATATAACGTGTTCTTTTCTTTTTTTTTCTTTGTAGGTTTCAATATATTCAGTCAATGAATGAGCAAAACGAAAAATAAAGAAATGTTCAGTCCCTTTCCCAAACAGTTCCTTTTGGAAAAAAGTGTCTCTGTTCAAAATGTATCCCTTTTCAAAACTGTCCGAAACGTTCAGAAAAATGTATTCCCCAGAGTCAATTCAATCCGTTTCCAATCAGTGAATGTTCAACTGTTCCAACGCAAGAACGAGAGTCAATGCAGTTAACGCAGCCCAAACGAGTTCAAGTTCAAACGACCGTAATCCGTATGAGTGATTGAGACAGTGTAGTGTAGTGAGTAATGAAAACCTTCCAGAGATTCAAACCGTAATCTTGGTGTGACTCCTCGGTTTTGCAGATCGTTATCCTGGTTTAGCTCGCCATCCAATGTCCATGCACGTGCGTGTCGCCCAGGGCTAAGCTACACACAATATGCACACGGTAGCATCCATCTTGTACACACTGTTCCAGAACGTTCTCCGTGATAATCTTCACCCTGTTCGTTAGTTTCAACCAAGCACAAAGTACGTTTCTTCTCTTCTTCTTTCCGACCAAACTGACTCAAACAACTCACTAGACTTTAACTCACACACGAGTGCAAAAAATAAGACTTGAACTGGTACAAATATGACTTTAAAACAACTTTACAACAATCGTGTTTCTTTTTTCTCTTCTCTGCTGCGGTGCTGCTGCTCTCTCTCTCTCTGCGCGCGAATGAACAGTAAAAAAAAAAACAGGAAAAGGCTCTTAAAGGGGCAATACACTGTTTCCACCAGGAGTGCTCTTAAAGGCAAATACGTCTTTTTTAACCTCCTACAGAAAACGTTTTTAGACCTTCTAAAGGATATTGCACAAGATTTCAACTTTTTAAAGACTATTCATTACCATGAATCAACAAACTATTTATTGTTGTTTTTTGAAATAATAGTATTAGATACCATGTATTGACAATAGTCTGTTTAAGTGCAGTAAGGCTTTTATACCGTTTTGGTTGACTTTTATATTCATAGTTATTTCACTATTTGGAACGTGGACCCAAAGCTTTGGAATGCACTTCCCACTGTAATCAGAACGTTAGATTTGCTCCTGGAAACGCACCTTTTAGACTCCATCTTAGCCCACAGCACAAACATAACTAATTGAAGACACCAATACCAAGGTCTCCTGTCGCTTCACAATTCATTGAAATTGAATTAAATAATGAAAATTGCGGGTTCCCTTTTCCTAGCACATTTACGGTCGCACTGTGTCACACTCGCTCACGGCATAACTTTCCGTAAATCGTGAAAAGAAAAATGCATTGTGTTAAGAAAAGGTAATTCTTTGTTCAATAAGAACCACCCTATTCTCTGTTGGGAGGGAGGGTGGTCAATAAAAACATATTTAAAAAGAAATAATTGTCTTTTTTTGGAGTTTTACTCACAAACATTTCAATTGAAAATTTAAATTTAGATTTCAGGGACAAAAATCGATGTTTTATTTTTAGGCAAAAGTCATTGTCAGTCAACGTCTGCGTCCTGTCTCATTACCACACAACCCTTAATATCCCCTCCTTCATGCAGTATTTGTTAACAGTCTGTATAGCTGTTTCCATCCATTAAATTGGACATATTGAAGCCGTTGTACAGTACAGTGGAATATTCCAACATTATGCAGGAGGACACTGACATCATGTTATCGCATTTTCTGACGGGTTTATCACTCCCCGTACGTACAGTACACGTACATATTCAGCCTGGCAGTTCTGACAGCGGCCCTCGCAGATAATGGAAATGAAAACAAAGAAAACAATTCATTCCTCGCAACTATTACCTCACTTAGTCACTCCTTATCGACAGCAGCGTGTGAAGATCTAACGGCACGTCTGTCCACTTGTACAAATGTGTGTTGTTGTCAAACAAATCAAGAAAATCTTTGCTGGAAAGGTCTTCCTTGTTTTGTTTTGTTTTTTTTTGTAGGAATCGTCTGCACAGGCTGGCAGCACGTTCAGCGCAAACATGGCTAGTGCGCTTTTCATAGATTCAACTCACACACGTACGCACGCGCGCGCACACACGGCGATGGCAAGTGGGTGCATCTACTGTATCGAGAACGTAGCTGACGACACAGCCAGTTTAATTACAGAGGACTTGATTTGATCTCTATTGCTGCATGTAACAATAGGTTTTCACTAATTGAGTGAAGTGTGTGTGGTGCATTACAGGTATAGACACACAATGTATATGAGCAAGCTTAAAGGTCACTGGCCCTGGTTGATACGCGCCATGTGGGAATTTGTGACGAGCATATAGCGGTACACATTAGATGATTTTGATCTTGGTCTATTAACCCATTGTAGACTATCCCGATTCTAAAAATGTCTCTGAAATACTAACCTAAGTGTACTGGAAAACTTCAAATTATTGTGTAACACCACCAAACTTTGACATTTTTTGATACTGTACATACTGTACAGAACGCATATTGGTGTTCCCGTCAACTAGGGTAAAACTACCACTAGGGGTTCCCGTCTACTATGGGTTAATATTGTGATTAAAATTAATGGAATGCACTTTCTATAATCCCAAGTGATAGAGCTATAAGCAGGGCGACCAGCAAAGGTATACACTCCTACGAGTTATTAAATGGTGTGTGTGCGTGCGTTTTTAATAATTATTACTGTATACGTGAGCACTGTAAGCTGACATCTTTGTGCCTGTCATCACCCATGTCGGCAACAGACAACTCCGTAACGCTAGCCCATAAATTATACCAGTGATTTGCAGTATAGCTAAAAGGATTTCCCCCCGAATCCCAGCCGATAGAACATGGTGTTTAAATTATTCTTGATAGTTTGATTTAAGAGGATCAAGAATTTAATTGTTGGGAAACGATCCCCATAGTGCATTGGTGCACTGCACCTCCTTGTGGTTAGGGCAAGGGTCTTAATGAGACAACATGTTTTCCAGGAAGTGTTGATGACATCAGACGCTGGGCTAAAATCTGAATGGTGAAGTGTCCCTTAAATTCCCCAGAACACCTCAGAAGGCTTTTTTTTACTATTATTTGCAGTTGATTTATTTGGCCCAGCGTGTTATTTTGTGGAAAAAAAAACCTTTATGGCTGTTTCCCTTCCGCCAACGCCAAACTTAGAATGGAGCTATGGGATGTTGTTGAAATGCACCTATTTCCATTCATATTCTATATTTCCATGTCGGTATTGTTTTGACGCTCACATTTTCACTCTCACTTTCAGCAGTTCAGCAGTGGTTCAGCCATAAACCGTGTGCCAGACACCCACCTTTTGAGACAGCTGAACCACTGCTGAACCAAAAGTGAAAGTGTGAGTGTCATCACACTACTGACATGGTGGACAGAGAGAATATACAGTATAGCAAAAAAATGCATTTTGGAGTGATGGAAAAAGGTGAATTTGAACAACATCCCACGGCCATAAAGGAGTATTTTCTTCCCTTCCCCCCCACAATACAACTGGACCACTTGGAAATAATTCAACTGCAGATATAGAGGTATAAGAAGGCCTTCTGGGGTGGAATTCCCCCCAGAAAGTACTGTCACTCACATGTGAATACTTTTCCCTATCACTTTTCACAAGAGGGTGAGTGTAGTGGCTTCTTTTTTTTTTTTACCTGTACAGTCAGGATTATAGCACTCCCTGCTTTCTGCCCAGTGACCGCGACACTCGGATCCCCCGTGGGCGGCGGCTGAACACTGGCGGCTCCGCTGCTGCGTGCCGTTGGCACAGGTCACCGAGCAATCACTCCAAGAGCTCCACTCCTGCCACTGTCCGTCCACTGAGGCGCCCAACCAGAACCCCAGCCAGCAGGTCCCGAGTGAGGGGAGAGAAAAAGAGGACAGGGGAAGGGGGGAGGAGGGGGTTATTCAGATCCTTGTTTTCTCTTTTAAGGCCCTGATACACCTAGCAATGGTGTTCTATACAAAATGATCAACTCCTGGTTGTTCAGAAAAGTCAACATTTTGGAATCCTCCAATCACAGCCCGCCTTGGCATCACCTGATCCTTTCTCCTCCCACAGATGCCTCACTGGACACAACATTTCATAACCTTTTTTTCGTCTGTTAAGTGAACATTTGGTTCTTTTGGGACCTTTTTTTTTCTGAGAGTGTACAAATGGAACCAAATGGACCCACTAGGGTCTATTTGGTTCACATGTGTACATTCTCAGGAAAAAAAATCATACAATGGGTGGAATTCCCTGCATGTTGTTGCTTGTTGCCATAGGTCTCATCATGTTGCCCAATGCTGTTGACATTGTTAGTTGATATTGATCAAAATATTGCTAGGAGCCTTTAGATAAGGTGTTGCTTTCATCGGTGTTGATGACAAGATGGCCGACGTGTGAATAATATGGTCCATGGGCTATGGCGCAAAAATGTCGATCTTTTTTTCGTTGCTGACAAAAGCAGTGGCGCGATACCACCTTGTAGATGGGCTATTTTATTTGGTCGGCAAAATGAAAGATTGAAGACATGATGTAGACATGTAGATTTAGTCATCAAAAATGGTATAATTTGTCAACTGAAGCTGGACTAAAACTACCGTGTTTTCTGGACTATAAAGCACACTTAAAAGCCTTTAATTTTCTCTGACACCTTACATATGGATTGTTTGACTCCAGTAGCTTCTGTTCTGTGTTAACTGCAGTAGCTTATATTCTATGTTGACTGCAGTAGCTTCTCTGTTCACAGCAGTAGCTTTTATTATATGTTGACTGCAGTAGCTTCTATTCTATGTTGACTACAGCTTCTATTTTGTGTTGACTGCAATAGCTTCTATGTTCTCGGCAGTAGCTTTTGTTCTATTGTCGACTGCAGTAGCTTCTATTTTATGTAGACTGCAGTAGCTTCTATTCTATATTGACTGCAGTAGCTTCTATTCTATGTTGACTGCAGTAGCTTCTATTCTATGTTGACTGCAGTAGCTTCTGTCCTATGTACCTTATAATCCAGTGTGCCTTATATAAATATGAAAAAATAGGCCATTCATTGAAGGCGCGCCTTATAATCCCATGTGCCTTATAGTGTGAAAAATATGGTAAACTGAAACTAAATCAAAATTTGCCGTCAGAATCAAGACTGTTTAGCTAGGTGGTCAAACATTTCCTGAAATAGACTCCAGTACTCGCCTGCAACTCCCCAGGCCTCCTCTGAGACACAGAGCAGACGGAAATGGTGCCATATTATAATGAGCATTAGTGAGGATTCATTATACCAAAATGGGTGAAGTCGGCCTTCAGTAAATAATGGATTAATTGATCACTACATTATTATCTTTAAATATAAAAACATGTTTCTCTATTAGTGGATTGATTGAAAGAGTTATGGATTGATCAGTTGATCGAGACTAATTGATAGATCCAGGACTACTTGGACCAAATATATACCGTACATGAGATGGTTTGATAGCTTTCAATCAAAGATTGCATCAATTATGCATTGGATTAGATGCAATTATGCATCCCTAGTGCGGCAATTAACAAAACCACAGTCCCACAGGGGCTGAACATGTCAAGCTTAAAGATCTACTAGGTTCAGCGTGCAACCAAACGTAAAGACATTATGGTAGGGTTAAAGGTAATACTATATAGGCAACTCTTTTTTTTTTTTTTTTTTTTTTTTTGCCAAATATCAAAATAGGTGCTATATATTTTTGCCTTTTTCCCCTCTACATTGCTTCCACTTTAATGCTGCAGCTGTTTCATCTAGAACTTTGTTGTTGTCAACAAATCATGAAAGCAAAACATTTGTCGGGCTCAGGACTGGCGGTGCTACTGTCTGAGGGTTGTGTAGGCTGATGCAGCGTTTTAGCCAATCACAGCACGGCAGTCTCCAGCAGTTTCTTAGAGAGCCAATAGAGTGCAGGTGAGGTGGAGTTAGATTCTGTTTTTGAACAAATCTGCTTACAAACACAGTGTTTGTACACACTAATGTTGCCTTTATTACCTTTAAACGACAATTCAAATAAAACTAGATTTCAGGTGACTAAATATTTTACAAGACTAAATCAACACATTTATTATAATCATGATTTTACTGTGATAAATATTAGTTTATTCATTGGGGTGCAGTGTGGGCGGTAGTGTCCCTGTGAATAGATTGATCTCAGTGTGTCATGTAACCACAGTGTAGTGTAGCAAAACTAACATTTGCAGAGTGGAAAAAAAAAACCTCATCATCACTAATCTGCTTACTATTCATGGGCGATTGCGGTTAAGTGATTTCTACTTCACAATTACATTGCTGGCTAAGGACATTATTGTTCAAACCATGTGATTATAATCACATATTGATTTACATATGGCATGATCAAGCTCTCACAGCTATTTTTGGTCATTTTACTGGCTGAAAAAACGAAGAACATTACTGCTCTAACAACATTGCGGCCATTATGACATTGGGCAAATCTCTCTGAAATGATCTCATTTAATGTTTTTGTTTGTCTGATTTGTTTTTCATAATCATACCATGACACATCATCATTTTAACCACTTTCAATATGACATCGCAATTCTGTGCTGCTTGTCCTAGAGAAAATGGAAAACGATGTTCCCTGCAGAGGATGCTGCTGGGGTTCAAATGAATACACATTTTTAAAAAATATTTTGAGGCAAACCATAGACAATTTGAGGTGATAGATAGGTATGATATCGAAAGCACTCTATGTAAATTTGTGCTAGAATATTCATCCCCAGAAATGCTCAAAGATGAAATGCAAATAATGAGACATTTTTGGCATGCAATTGTAACGGTTTAAAAGGTTACTGTTGGAATAAAAATTCTCTAACATTCAAACTCTTTAAAGGTCATATCATATCATAGGCAGCTTTTTTAGCCAAAATATTAAATGTGAGTATATGTACATATATACAGTTTTTACTTTTCCCCTCTACATCATTTCCACTTTTATGCTGCAGCCTTTTCCCTGCAAAATAACAATGCTGTGGGGTCCAGACAGATGGTGCTATGTGCGTGTTTGTGTGTGTGTCGGGGGGGGGGGGCTGGATGAGGCGACGTTTTGTGTGGGTCGGAAACTTTTGGGGGGGGAGAGCCATGAACACCACGACGTTGTGACAAGTGAGAGCGCGTACATTTTTTAAATCCTAAAATTCAAGTAAATTTGTGCATTTTATGTAATTTCAACACTTTTAAAAGTACAATAAGTCTGCATTTGTTGATTCCCCCCACACCCATATACACATCCATATACAGACACTGCTGATCTTTTTTTAAGAGGCATTTAGAGGAGATGGGTACAGCAGAAAGTAAATCTTCCCATTTTATGTAATTTCAACACTTTTTTAAAGTACAATAAGTATGAGTTATTAGACACACTGTAGAATCTGCTCTCTCCACAATAGCATATTCCTCTGTCTTTTTTTTTGTCTTTTAACCATCTTCTCTTCTTGTGGCTGCTATTTTTGACAGCAGAGCAAAATACTTCAAACAGTATCTGAGTGTGCCTCATCTGTGCTGCCTATGCGATTGATAGATAAAATAGATTGCATACACAACAAGTGTATGTTTGCCCACTGAAATTTCTATAGTTAAATATTTGTCCGCGAGCCGGATGCAGCCATCAAAAGAGCCACATCTTGCTCCCGAGCCGTAGGTTCCCTTTTAGGCAATCATAGCAGAGTAGTCTCCAACAGTTTCATAGAGTGAGGGTGAGGTGGAGATATATTCCAATGTGTTTGCAAACACAGTTTGTACACACTAAAGTTGCCTATAATGCCTTTTAATATGGCTTAAAATGAAAACCACTTAAAACAGGGGTTTTCAACAGGTGGTCCGGGGACCACCAGTGGTCCCTGAGAGGGTTCCAGGTGGTCCCCAGCTAAGTTGGTTAACCAGATGTAACTCTTGAGAACGTAAAAATGAAACCAAATGGACCCTTGCAGGTCCATTTGGTTTCATCTTTACGCTCTCAAGAGTTTAAATATTCATCATCTGAATTAGCCCAAGTCTACACAACTAGAAGATGGACAAAAGCAAAAGAAATCTTTAGTTTTGGGGTCTGTGGGGCTAAAAAAGTCCTCAAGTGGTGGTCCGTGGCTCAAATTCTGAATAAATGGTGGGCCCTGGGCTGGCATCAAAAAGGTTGAAAACCCCTGACTTAAAACAAAACAAGAACAAATCTCCCACTGTGTGGGTTCATACTTCATAGTCATACCTGGGCAAAGTGCAATGTTGCACAGCTTGCTCTGCGTCTCCGGTCCGTCGCAGGCTCTGCCTCCGTGCTGCGGAGGAGCACACATCCTGGTGCGGGTGCGGTGGCCTCGACCGCACGTAAACGAACACAAGCTCCAGGGCGACCACTCCTCCCACACGCCGTGTACTGCAGGACACGGGGACAGGGGAGTTATAGGGGGCCTGCGATCGATGCCTATTACCAAAGGAAAATCCAATACCTTGTTAGATGAAGTAGCAACCAAAGCAAACGGACACACACACACACACACACACACAATTAGTGAAGCAAAGCTAAGATAAAAAAAACATTCAGCTACAGGTTAAACACGCACGGTTAGCTGCGGATTGAAACGAAGCGTGGTTGCTTTTCTGTAACCTCCCTCACACACTCACACACACACACACACACACACACACACACCACACACACACACACACACACACACACACACACACACACACACACACACACACACACACACATATATATACCATTCAAGCTAATCACAACTGGCAGTGCATTTGGATGGTGGTCTTCAAAGCCTTTAAAGGGGAAGTCCACCCATTTTCAACATTCTAATGTCATTAGTATACCCTAGAGGTGCTGGGTGGACATGATAAAAACGTTTCCCCATTCTGTGTTTCTGTGTATTCTGCATTTTAGCCACAAACAAACATTTCATGTTGAGTTTAGTCTCTCGGACGACCAAAGCTAAGGATTTTCAGATTTGTGTCCACAATTTAGGAGATAAAATGACAAAATTTTGAAAATAGCAATTCTTCTAAATCAGATGTTTAAATATAATTGAGAGGGTAAAATGAAACCAAATAGGCCCGTGAGGGTCCATTTGGTTTCATTTCACGATCTCAAGAGTTAAAATATAATTGAACTTTTGAAATCGTAAAATGAAATCAAACGGAACCATAAGGGTCCATTTGGTTTCATTCCACGATCTCAAGTTAGTGTCTATAAGGGCCCATTTGGTTACAAACTATCCATCATTTAGCTGGGGACCACCTAGATCCACGGTCCAGTCCAGGGACCACTGGTTGAAAACCACTGCTTTAATGCCAATGACCCATAACTCTCTGAGAGGGTACAGATGGAACCAAAACGGTCCATTTGGTTCCATTCCTATACACTCAGAATCACTGAACGTTAAACGAAGGACCCTTTTGATTCCATTTCTAACCGTCAGTCCTTTAATGATTTAACTTGACAGCTTGCGACCCATTTCAAATAAAGTCTTTGATGACCCTCAAAGACATTTTGTTCTAGATCATAGGAACACTTTTCCACAACAGTGAAGGTGTCAGTCACGTCCGTAACGCGGCTGTCACGGATGCGCAGGACACTGCTGCATGGGTGCAGGTGTGATATGTATATATACAGCAACATCATGTGACAATGAAATTATGACTCGATCTCGGATCTCGGATTTGGACGGCAGTAACAAAGGGGACGACATCGTAGACTAGATCAGTGGTTTTCAACCTTTTTGACACCAGGGCCCACTATTTATTTATTCAGAATTTGAGCCACGGACCAACATACCACACAGCCCCACAGACCCCGAAACTAAAGAATTATTTTTGCTTTTGTCCACAATTCCAGGCTGGATTTTGGAAAACAAAACAGTCCTACATACAGATAAAAATGGCCATTAATCTTCTAGTTGTCTAGTTGATATAGGTCTCGGTATTGAAGTGTGTGTGCGTGTGTGTGTGTGTGCATGCGTGCGCGCCATGAAAGAAACATGGCATTCATGATTGCGCCTCAAGTAGGTGCAGGCCTCAAGTAGACGTATGGAGGTTTCAGAAATAGGCGCTGTAATCGTTGCTGCAGTTTCCCGCGGTCTGCAATCAGAACCACTCCACATATAACCTGCTTTCCTACTCTTGCTATTCTTTGCCTTGACGCCGCACTAATCACTGATGCCAGCCCACCCATGTTTGTTACTCGGTTGTTACTCATAACTCATTCATCTGAGTATACGTCATGGTTTACTTAAAGGGATACTTCGGCGAAATTAAACCTCGTTTGTATGGTTATACAATCATGCATCCGTGCTTCTGTGCCCGGATCTCAACGCATACTGTAGTGGAACACCAGAGGAGGGGGTTCCAGACTGTTTACCACCTACGCCACTGGCCTAAACGTGACGTAGGTATGAACACTAAAGGAGGCGGAGTCAAAGTCGTATTATTTGTCACTACATTACCGCAGCGAAATTGGTTCTCCGCTTTTGACGGTGAGCTCCAGGGAGCGGTGAGCTACGGCTTGCCACGCTCAGGAATCATTAGCTGATTTTGACCCCCAATCCATCCCTTTAATGCTGAGTGCCAAGCAGGGAGGCATTGGGCCCCATTTTTAGAGTCTTTGGTATGACCCGACCGGGAATGGAACCCCGGCCTCCCAGTTCCAGGGCGGGCACTCTAACCATAAGGCCACTGTTCTGGCAGAGGAGAGCAGCAAGGCACGCACAGAATATACCTTCTCTAGCGCCACCGTGTGGCTTTTTTAACAGATTTTTTTCACATATTTGGAGGCCATTGTACAGCATTTAAAGGCATTCAGTACAGACGAAGCACTCCTTTTAATAGCGGCATCATAGTGTACATCGATCTTTGATCAATTTGATCTTGAGTTTCGTCTCTCAGACTGTAGATTCTTGAAATTTGGTAATTAAGGTGTTTAAACATAATTTAACTCTTGAGAGCGTAAAATGAAACCAAATGGAGCCGTAAGGGTCCATTTGGTTTCATGTTACGCTCTCAAGAGTTACAGATCTGTAAGGGTCCATTTGCTTACCAATGGTCCTTTCTAGGAAGGAAGGAGGACTATATCATAGAAGCGAAAAATGGTGAAAAATGAGGGTTTTATCTCTGGCACCTGTCAACCAATTTCGCCCAACTCACCAGCTAAAAAAGCAATAGATTTTCCGCCAGGAGTTTTCCACTAATTTTAGCGCTAGGGGGGTCTGGAAAAAAGCTAAATATAGTGACAAATGCGCCAAGTTGGCAACCCTGTCTCCGATTGCTATTTGCTCACATAAAACGTACAGTTTAATATCACCAGTAAACCAAAAACACTTTCTTTGTTCATCTCTTCAATTCAGAGCGATTACAGATTTCAGAAGCTCCTACAAGTCTCTCTTCAAACGCTGAAAACGATGAAAGCAAGGTCGCCCTTGGTCTGACAGTGCTCAGACATCACTGGCGTTCTGGAAGTGCGTTCGGAATCCTTGGTAGGTTCACAGAATCTCCACTAAAGTGGCACTTATCAGACAGCGGCTTCCTAATCAGATCCAACTTTGACCGTGACTGTGCCGCCCCAGCCAGAGATGATTCAATGATTGCTACTCTGTGCAATAAAGTCACTTGTCATCGCAAAAGGGTAAAATAAAGAAAGAAATAATCACGATCCTGATCGCGGTCGTGCCGTTGGCCCTGGAAATCATGCGAGAAGTAGCACACGCTAATTTCTCCTGCAGATGGTTTCACTTATTTCTTTTTCTTTTTTATTTTTCTTCTCTCTTTTGGTGTGTGAACCCTTTTCCCCAGATAGAAGGATTTTAATTAGGTTGTTGTCACAAACCAAACTAGGCATTTTTCAAAGAAATCGAGTCCCTGATGACTCACTCTCTCCCATGGCTGTGGAGAAACTATCATCATTTTATGTAAAGGATATATTTTTTTAACCTTCATTGACTTTTAACTTTAAATGATTAAGCATAATATTAATGGTATAGTAACTTGTTAAGTGATTTCACTTAATGCAAATATTGTTAGTTGTTTCTTCTTTTTTTGGCTAATCCTCCTTGCTATAGAGTGTGGTGAGTGGTGACCATGTAAGGAGTTCCTCCTTCTCCCTGGTGAGCCACTGGTGTCAAGAAACCCTAGTTTCGGTTTGGATATAGAGCACTATAATGGAGAGTATTGACACGCTTCGCGCCTGCACTGGAGCTCTGTTGTCAATGCAAGTGGATGGGCGAGAGTGGGTCTGTTTGGAACCAGAAAGAGTCACATGTACTTTTCGGCCAATAGGCGTATCTGTTCAGCCGTAGCATTGGGAGTCAACGGGAGTGGCAGTACTCTGCGTTATAGAACTCTAGGTTTGGGCTTTGGGCTTTGGGAGAAAAGCCTTTCGTCCAATCAGGACGACCGGGGCCTTGCTTCCACCAATTAGGATTGAGCAGGGGATCGACCTTGGCCTATATGCTGTCAGCCTGATGCAAATCACCAAATCACCCAAATAACTTAAAGGGAAAGTTACTGTACGTGTTTTGGTGTTCTAAGCATTATGTTTTAACTATTGAAAAATAGCAGATCTACAAGCTCATAGCGCGCCACCGAGTGGCGCGCTATGAGCTTGTATCTCTGCTATTTTTGAAAAATCGTGAAAACGTAGTGAAATCTTTGAATATTATGTTATTCAGAAACTAGACAGGACACAATGGGTTAAAGGGGAACACCACCCATTTCCAACATTTTTTCTGAGAATGTACAAACGTGACCAAATTATCATTAGCATGGTGAAACACAACTTGATGATGTCATCTATAGTTGTTGTGTTGGGGGGAGGGACGTTCTAATTATGTCCACACAACATCACTAAGGTATATTAATGACATACTAAAATGTAGTAATGCTCCTCCAGTCCTTGACATTGTGTCATTGTCAGAGCACTGAAAGCGCCACCCTTGCATGATGCCCCAGCCCCCCGTCTATTCTTTTACCCTGTTACCCCTCTGAAACTGAAGACAGCATGTGCCCTGGTTAGGTACACGGCGGAACTGTGATGGCAAGCATCCCTGAGAAAATCGAGAGCGCTCAACTTTTTTTTATTGCAAGAACGTCTCCTGATGCGGCTTTGAGGATCACCAGATAATAAGCTTAACACAAAGAAAAGCCAGTCTGATGTCTTATATATGCTTGCCAGTGCCGATGAAAACCGGAGGGAACACATTGTTCTAGTGAGTCTAATACTATTTGGGTTTACTGTAGATGCAATACAATTGCCGTTAATGCGCGTAACTTAAAGGGGAATTAACACGATATTCAACTTTTTGCGTGTGTGTGTGTGTTTTTGGTACCACTTCACCACTTTTCAATGTATCTTCATATAATAGGTCCTCACTAATGTACATGATAAAATACCACTTTTTTTCCTACTCAGTCTGTGTCTCACAGGAGGGCTGTGGACAGTTCAGAATCTTCTTCCAATGACATCTTCATATTAGCGTGGATTCCACCATTGAAGATGTCATTGGAAGAAGTTTCTGAACTGTCCACAGCCCTCCTGTGAGACACAGACTGAGTAGAAAAAAAAATACTGGTATTTTATCATGTACATTAGTGAGGACCTATTATATGAAGATACATTGAAAAGTGGTGGAGTGGTCCTTTAATGTAAATTGATCTCAGGAACAGCACGTTTGACTTTGGCCTCATAATTATGTTGTCAATGCACTCTACTATGTATAATTCCTCCTCTCCTTCAGTATTCAGTTCCAAGTTTGTATTTACATTTTGTTTACAATGCCCACCATTGATGATTTTCCAAGTTGGCCTGGAATTTAAACAAGCCTGGTTTAGCATCATAAAGACTATACTGTACAATAAAATATCCTCCATATCAGCGCCCTACACCACCTCAGGACATTGTGGTACTGCAGCTAAACTGTCCACAAAGAAATGACAAGGACTGGTTATATCAGAGGTGATTGAGGCTCAAAACATTAGAAATAAGCTTGAGGGACATAAACAATATGATATTGAGTGTTAAAAACAATTTCAGGAATCCATGCTATTTATGGGCTTTTCATACTTGTCAGGCACTGACGATCTACAAGCTCCCGGCGAGTTGCACCGGAAACGTGTTGCGAGTGTCCCGATTGGCTATACAGTACAGTCCTCCTACGCCAACACCATCCGCCCACGGCTAAATATGAATCGGCGTTTGAGTTATATATATATAATGTCAGCATGCAGACTCGCTGTGTGATGCCATCGTAAGTATAAGGGAGGGATAATGAATGTACTAAAGTGACAGATCCATACGGTATACCCCTCTAGAATAACCGAACCAGACACCGTTTAATCATCGGCGTAGCCTGCAGGGTTCCTCGCTGCACATTGCATTTACAGATGATTCTAACTGATGATGGCTGGCCCTGGTGAGAATTTGTC
This sequence comes from Benthosema pterotum, assembly GCA_039105355.1. Classification (NCBI taxonomy): domain Eukaryota; kingdom Metazoa; phylum Chordata; class Actinopteri; order Myctophiformes; family Myctophidae; genus Benthosema; species Benthosema pterotum. Next base: position 43,188,197 of record CM076974.1, read on the forward strand.
CTGTTTGCGTTTGGGGGGGGGTAATGAAGGCAGTTGCCCATGATCTAATTCCGTGTCCCGCCGTTTTTTCGGACGCATTGCTCCGTTGCGAGTCAATCTACGAGGACGGCCCCTCTTTAGCGCCGTCCTCGTCGACAAAACGTTAAATTAATCTGTTTGTCAATAGCAGAGGAGGAGAGCCGTTGTTTTAAACCGGCTCACAACTGTCAGGTGAGACTGACCCAATTAGCCACGGCTGCCACCGAGGCGCCGGCGTGTGGATGCTAAGCGGATATGTTAATTTGTACACAATTTAAGAAAAGAGAAAAGTCGGCCCATAAAATTGTTGCCTTCAACCGTGTCAGGCAATAGAATTTTATATAATGGGATTGCATTTTCATCACTTTTGGCGGAGCGTTGCTGTCGTTCCATTCCTTTTATCTCAGCAGAAAGAAAGACATAAAGACGATTTGAACGAGGAACTTTTTACTGGACCACTTCTGAATATGAAATGCTTTGGCGTCGTGTGTTTTGTTTATTCGGCGGGGCGGGCGGGGTGGTGGGGGTTTACGGGTTTTCATAGTATTATTAAACGTGAGGCGAGCTTCTACAGCGCATAATTAGACAAAACAACATGTTTGCAGGCCTTTAGATGTATCAGGGGGGGAAAGCATTAATTTGGACAGTTCTGCAACCGTCTTGCTCGCAATTACTCTTCATTTGCATGAATGAATATACCTGGAATGGGGCTGCAGTGCAGCTTCATTTTATTTCTGTTTTTTTTCTTGAGGAATGGTGCTCTTGTACTGTACGCACTCACACGCATACACACACACACACACACACACACACACACACACACACACACACACACACACACACACACACACACGCTTTGCTTCTTGAGCTAAATATTAATGAGTGGAGAAGAAGGTAAATCCATATTTGAGATGGCACGTTGCCTTTTTTTCCTCTTTTACCGTCTAAGCACGGTAAAGTGCTGACCCTTTTCAAAAGTGCCAAGCACCCCCCCCCCCCCCCCCCCCCCCCCCCCCCCCACACACACACACACACACACACACACACCGCTAGCCCCCCCAGCCCATTTGCTCAAACTATAATGTCAGAGTGCCATTTGCAAGATTTTTGATCGCCCACAGGGTAAAACAAAATGTGCCGCTTGCCGGTGCAATCTGGGAAGCACTTTCCCTTTCCTCGAGGGCGGGGAACAAAAAAAGTGATTACAGTATTGCAAGAATGTCCCCTATTTTTAAACCTGGCACTGTCCCTGTAGTTCAGGGGCGGATCTAGGCATGGGAATGGGGGGGGGGGGTGCCCCCCTAAATGCCCTCACTGCCCCACCAAACACAATGGCATGCAAAACAATACAAGATATTTCAAATTGCTTATATTTAAAATGATGTGAAACACTACTACTGCTACTGCTGTCAACTAACTACAGCTGTGTCACCACTAAACCAACAGCATTTCATCATTGAAAACAGAAAACTCTAAGAGTCAGACCTTTAGCTTTATGCATGCTGCGTGTCTGTTGCAACTTCAACAACAGCTGATGTTTTTATTGATACTTAATTGCCTAATAAAAGTCCTGTAACTAAAAATGGTATGGGTGCGACTTCATCGCCCGTGGCGCGAAGCGACACGGGCGAAGAAGCCGCCCCCCTACCATTTTTCTTGCCCCTCTGTTTGAAAACAGAACACACCTCACCTGATTGAAAACTTTTGAAAATAAAAATGTTTCCGGAAAATGGCAGATCTACAAGCTCACCGCACCAAGGCTTCCCTTGCGAGCTCATAGATTGTCTATTTTCGGAAACTTTGAACCTTATGGCCGCGGCTGCTTTCATGAAACCCTGTAGGAGCTTTGACATTCTGAAAACAAAACTGCACATACTGTATAAACTAAACTGCACATACTGTATATGTGCAGTATGCACTATTTAGTTTATACAGCACATACTGTATAAACTAAATATAGTAGTGCATAATAATAATGTGCCACACCCGTCATTGCCACGATGGAGGTTGCTTGTTTTGCGACGGTACCAAATTCTGTTGCGAATAGAAAGGCTGCATTCAGCCGTGAGATATGATTATGGTACCTGAGGAATGTTGCTACTATTTCAGGGATGTCCAACAACAACCTACCGTCTCTCTCTCTCTCTCTCTCTCTCTCTCTCTCTCTCTCTCTCTCTCTCTCTCTCTCTCTCTCTCGACACTATACCCGATGACTCATACCCCTAACACATGCCGGCGTGCCTTGAGTAAGACGTGCCTCGCAGAGAAGAAAAAGATTTTTTAATAAATGTGATCAAAAGTGTGTTAAAACGGTTTGACCTTCACGAGCACAAAGCACGGCGCCAGCACCGTGACAAACGTCAGGGTCTTCCGGTCGTTACCAAGCCCCCCCCCCCCCCCCCCCCCCCCCCCCCCCCCCCTACCCCACCCCTCATCCCTACACACATGCTGCAGAACTATATATGTGACATGAAACAACCGTCTGGAATGCGGATGAAATGACGTATCGTTATGTCTGTGAAATCTAAGAAAAAAAACTAAAACAAAACACAAAAGTGACCGTGAGATGACCTTCACCAAAAAGAAACGTACAAACGTAAGAAAGAAAAGCAAGGTGACAAGAAAAATCAGAATAATACAATCACAGAGTATAGTTCAGAAAGGGGAGGGTACATTGACAAGATCATCATATAAGGCACAACAATACATTTCCTGTTCATAAACAAACAAAAAAAACAAGAGAGAAATACATTAATATTCATGAGTGAATCTTTTTTTTTTTGCGGTGCTATAACACTACCTGGACAAGGGGCAGTGTTATTGCAAACCCTTGATTCTCTTAAAGGGCCGCTGCAGTGCGTTCCGTACGGCGTGACACACGTTCTGGTTCGCACCTGCGACCCCTGACCGCACGTTACGGAGCACGAGCTCCACTGGGACCACTCCTCTGCACCTGATTCACCTGTGTGAAGGAGAAGAGGGGCGACAACTCGTTAAAGGCAACGACACGCCCCCCCGGCTGTGATAGGCTAGCCCCCGGGGGTGTGGGGCGGGGCTAGCAGGGCCGGGGGGGCTGGAGGGAGGGGCATAAGGGGCAGTGCAGGGCAGGCCTGGTCAGGGTAGAGTCGGACAGGAAACATAAGAATTGTTAGAGGGGAGTAAGGTGGGGAGGAGGAAAGTATAGGCAAAGTGAAGGCCTGGGGAAGCAAAGAAAGACCCAGTCGTACTCCAGTTTTAGTCCTGTAGTCCTTTCAATAACATACATTTCGTCTTTTAGGACCAATTAGTCATCTGAAATTATCTTTTTGTTAGTCTAGTCTTGGTCGATGAAATATCAAAACTAATTTCGTCTTAGGCTAGTCTTTTATTCTTATTTTAGTGGTTTAGTGTTAAAGGGATATTGCACTTTCCAATTTCTTTTTTTTGTCATTTTATTGTCTACTCAGTCTCATGTGAAAATCCCTCACAGTTTATAAATTACTCCATTCAGTATTTAGATATTTGATGTTCATTTTAGTGCTTCTGCCTCCTTCCTATACAAACCCATTTTAACTTAAAACTCCATTTTAACCATGACAGATTATTTAAAAAATATATATTTTCTGGTGACTCTTTTTTTCTGGTGCCCTCCTAATATGTGAGAGAACCGTGGAATTTCATTCACAGTTTATTTTTAAAATATTGTTTTATTCATTTGGGTGGGCATACCAAAATATGGAAGCGGCTACATTTTCCAAAACAATATTTTAAAAATCTGTCATGGTTAAATGTTAAAACCCTTCACCCTGGAGTATGATTGAGCCTTTAGTTGTCTTAGGTCTATATATGTGACACAGATTTATAGTTTTTATTATGAAATGTGTCTCTGTTTATGTCTTAGTATGAAATGACTTAACTAGTAATGAGTAAAAACCTTGATTTTATGACCTGTCCTCCTGAGAATGTATGCAATGTATACTGCTGATGACATTTAACACATTACTCTGAAGTCTGAACTAAAAATATGTACGGTATGTACAAGTACTTAAAAGATACATTTAGCCTTTTAGTCCAATTTAGTCTTTTGAGAATTATTTTTGTTAGTGTAGTCTTAGTCGCCTAAATATCCAAAACCTCAGTCGCCTTATAGTCTCTAGTCTTAGCCGACAAAAACAACACTGTTCCGGTTGATGAGGTCACACCTAAAAACTGGAGTATGAATGGGTCTTTATACTGTGGGGACAAGCCGTTTCACCTTCATGTGATCTCTGATGAATGCTTAAATTAATGACAAAAAGCTGGATTGATTTTATTTGGGGACGTGGCAATTAATGTGGTCCCCCCTGGCATGCGATCGAAGGGACATTCTGTTGGTGGATACTTTACATTGCGTTTGTTCCCAGCGAGGGAACAATTAGGGCCGGCATTTAATCAAAGATCACTGAAACAAAAAAAAGAGGTTTTGTTGTGGGGTTAAAAAAGAATGAACAGTAGGGCAGAGAGGTTATATACGTATATATCTCACCGCTTCATTTCATAAAGAATATATATATATATATATATATATATAATTCATGCATCAAAAACATATTCATGTATTTAAGTATGAGAATATATATATACGATCACCATAAGAAAATAAAACTGGAAGAATAATGGTGACATGCAAAAAAAGGACAACATTTGATTAAAAAAAACAATAATAAAATGGATTTTGAATGGGTGTTAGTCTACAGCGTGTGGAGAGGTATGCTTTATATCCCTGCAGCAACCAAGGAGGTATTTGCAACGTTTTTTTTTTTTTTTTCCTTGACAACTGTGGTGGCTCCATACTGCGTTATAGGAGATGATGATGAGGATTTCTTTTTTTGTTTTGTTTAGAAACAATCACAAATATGTTCTCCCAGTGGTGGGGGTGGGGCAGGGAAGGGGGCGGGGTGGACAAAAAGTTATACGTGATTTTATTCAGCAGATCACCTTTGTTCATAACAGCTATTGGACTTCGGCCCAAAAGCTTTGTGATAGTAGATCTCGTGTACAATGCTTGAAGGGTCGTAATGTCTGCTGTTTGCGGTTTGAATCCTTTCCAATTTAGTTATGTGGTTATGTTTAGTAATATAATTTTGAAAAGGTTTCCGTGATTATACGTATGAAAGGTTAGACGTGATTTCAATTCAACAGATCACCTTTGTTTTGTGACAGCTATTGGACGGCGCCCCGAAGCTTAGATTTGTAGATACTGCATCTCGTATGCAACGCTTGAAAGAACATAATGTCTGCTGTTTTGCAGATTCAATCCTTTCCAATTTAGTAAATAGAACTTTGAAAAGGTTTCTGCGCGTGGTTTTACTCTCCACGCTGACGTAGCCTTGAACAAACGACAACGTAGGTCATTAATAATGCACCGACTCTACTGTACTTGCACTTGGGGAAAAGTTTAAACATTGAACAATAGGTCGGGGCTTTTTTTTTTTAGTTACAGTCGCAAAGCCGAGAAATGCTGAATAAAGATGTGCGTGTGTGTGGCGAGGCAGTGGGGGGTGGGGGAGGGGTTGGGGATGGGGAGGATTTCCAAAGCTGTGATGAGTCCGAGTGGAAAAAAGAAGAATCAACTATTTTTGTCACAATGGCCGGGGGCAATCAAATTTCCAGACAATTTTGTCACCCGAATAATTCACGTTTGATTACAGTTAGGGTAAATCTATTTCCCTTTTCCTCTCCTCTTTGGAGGCTTTTTTTATTCATTTATGCGTTACAGACGTCATTTAATGCAGAAGGTGTGTGTTTTTTTTTTTTTTTTTTTCGTCCCCACGCATTTTCAATTCCAGCTCTGAATACATACATGCCACGCCATCCGGCGATCGTCAAATCACTTAACAAAAGGATTGTCGGGCTACAATCGGCCTCAAACTCTACGGAATATCAAGGACATATATTCAACCAAACACGAGGCTGAACTGAACCCTACGCTAGAGTTTTTTATTTTATTTTTTCTGGCTGATAGGAAATAAAACCGAAAGGTGGATCAATTGGTTAAATGAGGCAGTGTGTAGATATATACTGTATATATAGGGGGAGAATGGAGAACAGAAAAGCACAGCGGTGATGAGACGTAGTGGTGGTGGTGGTTAACGGGGGGAGGGAGAGAACATACCTGCCGCTGCATGGTGTCGGATGAGGAGATGTTATGCGTTATAGGATGTTAGTAATATACGGAGGTGATTGGCAAATTAAAAATGAGGATGAAAAACAAAGGGTTGTGTTTCAAGCATCGACGGTGATGTAAATGGAACAACACAACAAGGAGATGGCTTTCTCCAAGGAGAAAGAAAAGAAAGAAAGAAAAACAAAAACAGAAAAGAAAAGCTCTTCATAGCGGCTAAATATAAACCCCAACCCACCACCCCCAGATGGATAGCTAACTGTGTAGAATCAAACTAAATCTGCGTGATATAAAAAAGTGTTGCTTCAGCAGTGTTGTTAATTCATTATCTCAATCACATTTAGATTTTTTATTATAAATGCCTAAGGTGTAAAAGAAGGTTGTAAAAGTCAGCAGGGCTTTACATTAATTTTAATTTATACCACATTTATTAGATGTTGCACTAGACCAAGCATCGTATGTTTAATTTATCACTAAGGGCACCGTCTATCAGTTCGTATTTGGCCAAAGGAGTGGGATTTTTTCCCCTGAAAGACATATATAATGAAGGAAATGATTAACTGCATCATAAGGGGCCGTAGGTTTTCTTTTTTAACCTCCCATATAATTAATGTTCTGTGAATATAATATGACTAACACACTCGCCAACTCGCTACGTATGGGTAAAAAACAAACAGACCCACAAAATCCAATTATATACTCCTTATTATGAGTAAATACTCTAATAATGTCTTGTAAGAAAGCGTGTCGCATAGAGTGGGAGAAAATGATAATAATAAATAATGCAACAAAAAAAAAACATTGTCACTTAAAAAAGTGCAGTACAAGAGAGAGCATGCAAGTGACTCGGATGAAAGATTATGTTTAGTTGATCATAAAGGGAAGAAACAAAAAGAAAAGAACATAACTAATTGTATTACCAGTTTGTGCCATAAATTTAGCAGACTCAGCTTGCTCCTGCAGGGCCTTTGTGTCATGAACTGATCTTGGGCGCTGACTTTTTACAGTATGCTCTCCCATCATTCCATATTCTATATGGGGGGACAGAATAGAAAGCTAGGTCTTAACACAGAGATCTGCTGAGAACAAAACCTTATTATTATTATTATCATTATTATTAATCATAATATGATTACAGATTATAGGATACTGTACGTTGTGCAAAGCAAAACTGCAATGCATGGCTTGAAACAAAGACCACACCAGGTACTGTATCTATATATATACTGCATATATCTATGAATATTACTGTATATAGCTTGTCATTTTTTACTTTAAAGAACAATGCAGCGAATTTTATTGTAAGGGTGAGTTGGAAGTATTAATCGAGCTTGAAAGCACAGCGTAGACACATAGCAAACATGCAAATAAATCCTCATTTTTAAAAAGAAAACACCTATATCTAGTCGAGCGTATTCCCAAGGCCTCTATATTAGCCTTTGTACAAGCTCACAATGCGTCGAAGTGCACAACAACATTGCCAGCATGTATAGATTGATGCTACACTGTAGGTTCTCAAGTGGTTACGCATCTAATGCTGTAGCCTAGCTAACACCCCTCCCATCTTTTCATCCTACTGCACTGTAACCCACCCCCACACCACCCCCTCCCTCCCAGGAAAAGAAAAAACGACAAAAATGAAAGTAAAAAATAAAAAAATAAAAAAATGTGTAAGCCATCGTAAAGCCACAGAGAAGAAGAAGGGGGTTCATGGACATAGCATGCTATTGATCCACAGCTTCCTATACACTTCCTGTGATCTTTTCTTTTGGTTCTCGGCGTTGCTGGTGTTAAGTAGATTACTACTGTAATATATATATATATACTGTATCTCACATATGTGTCTAGTGTTCTAGTAGTCTAGTATTCGTCTTTGGTTGACACAGTCCACCACATTGAGCCTTTTAAGAGGAAAAAGAAAAAATAACAAAACACATTACATACATGTATTCGGAGCTGTAATTGACGCTGTTCTTTTTGTTTTTGCCAATTAAAACAACAAAGACACTGGGGTACATTATCTAATTACTGTGCCAACGCTACACTAAGGGGAAAAAAGCCATGCCAGCAAACATGAAAAAGAAAAAAAAAAACAAGAAAATCTTCGACTCGAAAATAAATGCACACAGCCAAAAAAAGGCACCAGCTGGTTAAATATTTCCTCTTCTACATGATCTGCCGTAGTTTTGCAATGCCAATGACACAGCAACCTTTTTTCGTTGTGCTCATAACCAGCTGATGCTGAACTGTTTTCTTTTGCGGCAGCGTTTTTACTAGCGTTACTTGTTTTTTTTATGGTGCATTATCCGAATGAGATGTGTCCTCTTTGAAAATGCACGCAATGCAGAGAGTGCATTGACAGCAGATCGACACACGGCGTGTTAGTATACTGTGCAGGAGACAACGTTACAATTATGCATCAACCACTGGTTTTGAGCAGTCGGGATGCTTATACACTGTCCAGGTTCATGTAGTGTGTTTTATCTATGTATAATGTGCATAATGAATTTTTATAGCCATACACCCGTTGGTTCTCAACCTGTGTGTTGGGACCCCCAGGTGGGTTAAGGTTTGGGTGACACTTTTTAATACCTTACTTAACTCTATACCAGCCAAGGGCGAGTTTGGACGAGTTAGCCCCGCCCCCAAAACAAAATGGCCGCCATTTTTTCCCAACCAAAAAAAAATCTTTGGCTGGGAGAGAGTTAAAAAACGCCCATTCCTGCATCAAAGGTAATCAACAAAATACTATAATACAAATTTTCAATGAATGTGGAGTCAAACTAAATGGAATGTCTCAAATTCTACATTCTAAGTTATCGGTGGGGCAGGGTTCCCTCTTTAAATAGGGTTATGTTGGGTGGGGGGGGTGGGCTCCTCAGTTCAAATATGACTATTTTGAGGGGTCACGGCCCTGAACAGGTTGAGAACCACTGCCATACACACAAAATCCATCTACACATTCTGTTCAGTAATAATAATTTATTGCAATCATTCTTCTGATCGAAACCTGAGATTTAGCAATTCTTTAGTTTGACCTGATTGCAGTTACAGTCTTCTCCAATCCACACAGCAAGTGATTGATTAAAAAAATAAATAACACCAACAAACAAAGACAAAACAACCTCCCCCATGTCTAAAACAGCTTCCCTCAGAGTCTAATTAGATTTTTTTTTAAGTACGTGTTTGTGATTTAGCAAACCGTTATTATTACGTGTCTGAGAATAGAAAAACACAGTGGAACGTGGAAACGACCGTGCTTTAATCCTCGGTCAGATTGTCTCGCCCCGTGATTGCAAGAGACGGGGCATTTTAAAAGTGATTTGATGGAGCGCACACGTTTGGCCAAATTAAGCCACGCGCCGGAAAGAGGAATGCCTAAGACAAACGGCCGACGACAGACGGAGCCGACATGCGGGCCGTTAAATAAGCTGCAGAGCCCACAACAGATAGCGCACGTCCGCAGTGTTGCATTTCATGCTCCGCGCCGCCGTTACTTGCATCATCATGAATCAAATCATCTTTGTGATTATTCCCTGATATGACAGAATCAAAGGGGCTGTCTGGTTCAGTCAGCCCTGATCCCATGGCAATTTGCCAGAAATCTTACAAATATCACTGCATCCTGCTTTCATCATGCCTCCGCGAGTGTATATATACGAGCAGTCACATCCATGATGGAACAGAGCCTCTTTTCACAGGGCTGCACGTCCCAAAAGAAATGATATCTACACTTCCAAAGGGAGTGCGTACAAGCGTTCAATTGCATGGCCCCTCAGTTATTATATGTAATTGCCACAAAAGAAGAATTGATACAAAGAAAACGTGATCATGTATTTTTTTTTCCTTTTTTTCGAGATGTTGCCAAGTCTGCAGACATTCTATTAGAACCACCACAGTGGTTTTCTACCATTTTGACACCAGGGCCCACTATTTATTCAGCATTTGAGCCACGGACCACCATCTGATGGCATTTTAGCCCCACAGACCCCAGAACTAAAGATTTATTTTGTTTTTGTCCACAATTCCAGCCTAACATACAGGTCAAAATGACCATTAATCTTCTACATTCTCCAATAGTGTAGACTCCTTAATTAAGTGGTGCTAATTCAGAGGATGATTACCATATTGTGCTGAATATAAGACGACCCTTGGTTATAAGACCACCCCCCATTTTTCAAGACTCATTTGTGTAAAAAGAACATTGAATGTCAAATAATATAGTCCCCAATTATAAGACGACCCATTTGTTTTCCATTGGAGAAAAACATTATCTTATACTCAGGGCAATAGGGTATTTTAACTCCTGAAACTATAAACATGAAACCAAATAGACCCACAAGAGTCCATTTCATTTTTTTCCCTCTCAAAGAGTTGCATCTCGTTTAGCTGAGGACCGCCTGGAATCCTTTCAGAGACCACTGGTTGAGAGTATACTGCACTGCAGTGCTGTGCTCTCTTCACAGCCCCTTATAAAAACGATTTAAGTCATTGTCATGTTTTTTGTGGTGAGTATCCAGGGCACTGGCCCTGGATGCACTGAGTTCAGCAATGGTTTCACTTTTCATTCTAAGATTGACTACAAAGGAGCTGCTCCTGAGGTCAGATCCTTTCAGAGATATACATCAAAAAACCACACAGTTTTCAGTACATTTGTGTACAGGTCTGGTTCTTTGAGGCTCAACTCTGGGACTATAATAAGCCAGAAAAACAAAAATAACAAAAATAAGGATAAAATCTTATTTTTTTCCCCCCATATTAATATAGTTCGGATGGGGAGAAAGGTTAAATGTACTGTATACATTTTCTAAGTCAAAGTAGCCAATTTAATTGAATGATGCACCATATGAAAGCTTACATTGTGTACTTTAATAATCTATAAAAACAAACAAACAGACAAAGAATTGACCCTGGCCTAATATTAGACCCAGTCACATTTAGATGATGAAGAGAATGTTTTGTTGAGTGTGATCACACAACAAGTAATGATTATAGACGTATGGCCTGTGTCACACACCGATTGTCATGTTGTGTGGCAGTTCGTTTATGATGAATCATCTGCTTTTGTTACCCACATGAAAAACCCTAGCGTCACTGTTCTTGCCATGTCATATTGTGTAAACAATTTGGGCGAAAAACGGGAAATATGTAACCACTGGTCTAAAATTGCAGATCTATCAATCAAGCTCGCAATGTATCACAAGGCAGTGACCACTGTTGTCAAGTAACAAAAGTAATATTGCCTTCAGTAAAATAAGTACATAAATAAATACAGTATCTAGTAACACATTATTATTCCACATTTTAGTAATATATGTTACTCTTTATGTTTTGTTCTTTTAACCCTTTGTGTACTGAACGCGTTTTGTGTTCTAAGCATTATGTTATTCTTTAGCTATTGAAAAATATCAGATCTACAAGCTCATAGCGTGCCACCGAGTGGCGCGATATGAGCTTGTATATCTGATATATTTTTTTTAAAAACATTGTGAAAATAATGCGCAAATCTAAGAATATATATTCTATTTGACACCTGATTCTAGTTTCTGATGCTAGTTTCTGACAGATTCTAGTTTTTCTGAAAAATCTATGTTCCTGTGTCAGTGATGCTATTTCATGCCAAGGACCCCCAGAATCTCTGCGGACCCCCATCTGAAAACGTGTTGTTCTAGGGATCGCACAGAAGCAACGATTTTAGTTCAAAATATTTGCTTCCGAAAGAATATATTCAAAGATTTGCATCACATTTTCACAATTAAAAAAAATATATATATCAGAGCTTGTAGGTCTGATATTTTTCAATAGCTTAAGTGTAACTTTTTTTTTTCTTCTTTTTTTTTCGAGATATTCAAAACAATTGAGTCGTCTTATATTTGGGGACTATATTACTTGACATTCCATGTTCTTTTTACACAAATGAGTCTTGAAAAATGGGGGTTGTCTTATAACCGGAGTCGTCTTATATTCGGGACAATACGGTCCGCCACCATCAGTATATGAATGTGTGTGAATCAGTAAAGGCACTATTACATAAATGCACCATTTACCATTTGATTTGCAGGCTGTTGATCCGGTCTAGATTGAAACTCTAGGGCAGGTACAGAAACAATGCATCCTTGCATGTAGTACGTGTGAAGTATTGATGCATGTGTGGGCCTTATGCAAAGCACGACTTTCTGGGGAAAAGATGCAAGTACTGGGGGTAATGAAGTAATAAGTAACTAGTTACTTTTGGTAGGGAGTCATAAGTAGTGTATCTTTATTACTTATAATTAATATGTGATAAGTTACTGTTTAACCCAGGGGTGCCCACACTTTTTATACGTGAGAGCTACTTTCAAAATGACGATCACAACACAATCTACTCACTGAAAAAAAAATACCATTGCTGAAAATAATTTAACTATAGCGGCACTGGTGATAAGTTACACCTTGTTAACAGACAAACTGCCACGTTTTAGGACCGCGATCGAACCATTGAAGCAAGTGTCTGTCTGCAGGGAAACAGCTGCAGCATCAAAGTAGAAGCTACATAGAGGGGGAATGGGTAAAAATATAGCTATCTCATTTGATTTATGGCTAAAAAGTTGCCTCTTTTACCTTAGGTAATATCTATTACCTAAGCTAATAGAAATTACCTTAGGTAATAGAGTGACAGTACTTCATTAGCCACATCAGCCCCTCCCCTAACTCCTCCCCCTTTATCATACAACTAAAGCTGTGGGTGTGGCTTAGTTCAGCTGGACCTGAACTACAGGGGCGGATCTAGGCATGGGGGGGGGCAATGCCCCCCTAATTGCCGCCCTAATTGCCCTGGCTGCCTCACCAAGCACGATGGCATGCAAAACAACCCAAGTTATTTCAAATTGAAGTGCTTAACTACAGTTGTGGCACCACTAAACCCAGTCAGACCTTTAGTTTTATGCATGCTGCATGTCTGTTGCAACTTTAACATCAACTGATGTTATTATTGATTTTTACTTGCCTAATATACTGTAAGTCCTGTAACCGAAAATGGTATGGGTGCGCCCCCATACCATTTTCTCCCCTCCCCCCAATTGGGAAATGTTACACTCGCTCCTGATGAACTAATACATCTTCCGCCTCATATATAACAATAATAGGAGAAGCTGAAAAAGGAAGTGAGGTGACCAACCAAATAGACCCCTGGTCAGAAAAGTAAATGTAGGTTTTAGTCACTAAATGCTTGACAATAATCCTATCAAACCAGAGTGCACTGGACAACATTAGTGTGAATTCTAAAAGGCAGTCACATGTAAGCCCTGGTTGTTCCCCATGCAGCGGCCTGGCATGTCTGATACAAAGCATGGCAACAAGAGAAGAGAAGGTCAAAATCTAATGATAGCATAGCATAACGCCACAAAGACACTTCAATGTCAAAGAATTATTAAACACTATTTATGGACTTCACATCTTAGGGACGGATACTGTACCATTCAACTGTTCATATCTCAGTGGGCAGAGGGGTGTGGGGGGGCGGCAATATCCGTCACTATGACAGAAACAAATTACTGTACTTTGCATGATCAATCAGTCCTTAACATGTAACGGAACGATTACCGCTTTTCGTTTGAATCGTTTTTTCCAGAACGCCGTGACATTGCGTTCCTAATGTCACATAGAAGAAAGGCGGGCGGTGCGCGGAGGAAAATATGCGACGTGATTAAAGTACCGTACCAGGATAAGCGACACAATGTGCTTTAACTGATGTGCTGCAACAGCGTTCACGCCTGTGGCTACACGACAGTAAACATGGGAGACCACAGCCTCCACGTTTTCCAACGCTCTTACCATTACTTGCAGTGGTCCAGTTGTTATTTTGTAAAATAAATAAATAATAATAATAATCCTTTATGATTGTTTCCCCTACCCCAAAATCACCTTAGAATTGGGGGGTCTGTTGTTCAAATTCACCTGTCCATCGCTCCAAAATGTATTTTTTGCTATACATTCTCTCTCCACCATGCCAGTAGTGTGTTGACACTTACACTTTCACTGGGGGCGTTGGCGCACGGTTTATGGCTGAATCACTGCCGAACCGAAACTGAAGGTGTGAGTGACAACACTGTACTACTGACATGGTGGAGGGAGAATATATAGCATAAATGCACTGTGAATTTGAACAACACCCCATAGCCCCCATTCAAAGCTTATTTTGAGGTAGGCGAAACAGCCATGAAGTGCTTTTTTTTTATCCACAAAATAACAACTGGACCACTTTTTTTTTGGAAATAAATCAACTGCAGTTGAAGGTAAAAGAACCTTCTTGGGTGGAATTCTCCATTAAGACATGTTGCTGTCCATTATTGTGAGCTGTAGTTTACACATTTATGTCCGTTGTTTCTTCTTCCTGCTACACTGCAAGGTTTGAGAGGATCATCCACTCTGAGCCGGTATGACTATTACAGTGCGCAGGCTTTGATGTTCAGATATGTATTTTGTTGCGTTCCACGTAGTACACATCCCTGGCATAGAAGTGCCTTCGCGACAAGAGTAGTTTTTTGTTTGTTGTTTTTGTATATTTGAGTTCCGGCTTGGTTTTCAGGGAAGGGTACAGGCTCTTAATGGAGAGTTAGGGCATCTTGACATTCAGCCCGGGACACATGATTGGATGATTGGACGCACCTGTGTCGAGGCTAATGGATGAGATGGAGAATTCTCTCTTTGGCGTGATAGACAAAATCCACTAAGAAAACTCCAAAATGGGATGACAAAACAGAGGGAGATGGCAACGCGATGGGCGAAACTGCACTCAAAACTCAAGGCTGTGTTTTTTTTTTTTTTTTTTTTTTTTTTTTTTTTTTTTTAGGATGGTACGCAGGTTTTGGCTAAAATGGCGAATCGAATTATATCCGTTATCAATGACTTTCCTGTGGATGCTCAGGGGCGGATCTAGGCATGGGCATGGGGGGCAGTGCCCCCCTAAATACCCAGTCTGCTCCCCCAAACACGATGCCATGCAAAACAACCCAAGATATTTCAAATTAAAGTGCTTATATTTAAAATGATTTGAAACACTATTACTGCTACTAACTACAATTTTGGCACCACTAAACCAACAGCATTTCATCATTGAAAACAGAAAACTCTCTGAGTCAGACCTTTAGCTTTATGCATGCTGCGTGTCTGTTGCAACTTCAACAACAACTGATGTTATTATTGATGCTTTACTTGACTAATAAAAGTCCTGTAACCAAAAATGGTATGGGTGCGGTGTATGGGTGACGCCGCCCCCATACCATTTTCTCTTGCCCCTCCAACATGTTCTCTTGCCCCCCAAATGGGATATGTTACATCCGCCCCTGTGGATGCTGAACGTTTGAATCGACGTCAATCGGCCGTGACTCGAGAACAGGAAATCATCCATCGACGTCACCTTTAGGAAGACATTCCTTCGTGTTCAGCTTCTTTTACTGTCCACATAATTCTCGCACAATCTCTCCCACAAAGCACCTGAAGGTGAAGCTCAATGGCGTGAGGTGTGCAGCGACGCGTGCAACTACTGGCCTAAAGATAATGCTGTGAGCTATAGCGTCTCTCACTAAAGACACTAAACACAGCACAAAATGTGCTCAAATTCTATTACTTGAGTTAGTTTATCAATATCACGATGTCGAAAATTCGGGTGTTCAGAATCTGCCTCATGGCCTGTTTTGTTTGCGAAACCCAGCCTTGAATTGTAGACAAAAAATATATATATTTTGTCTGCAATTCTGTGGGTGAAACATGGTGAAACATCTTGATGACATCATCAAGATGTATTTTCACCATGTTAATGGATTTCTTTAGACCCTTCTTTTTTTATGAGAGCGTACATTATGGAATGTACATTTGGAATGTACATATGGAATGTACATTTTTTCTGAGAGTGGACAAATGCAACCAAATGAACCCTAACGGGTTCATTTGGTTGCATTTGTCCACTCTCAGAAAAAATGTTGAAAATGGGTGGAATTCCCCTTTAAAGTATCACTTTTCAAATGTATAAAATGTATGCAAAATCTTTTGGAAATGGCAACAAGTTTATGTCGCAACTAAGTCTCGCAACACATTGTGGACCTGCAGATCGGCTTTTCTGAAATGTATGTGCAGTATATAGGGCACAATTAATATGAATCTAAATGAGACATTTGAATGAGTGTTGTTTGAATATTTCTTTTGATATTTATGATGCGCGTGATTGCATGTTAATAGCTGCCCCTGGTAGTTGGCAGGGTACAATGGGAATGACATCAATGGATTTGTCAATGAGCAGCCTGTGAATAGGCTACTGGAATAGAGTATTGAGATTGCAGCTGTGGCGAGGCTTGGGGATAGCCATCATGCCGCTCTTGTCTTTATTATGCCAGTGGCTCTCTGACAGTGGGTCCAGGGACCCCGAGGGGTCCTTGAGGGGATTCCATGGGGTCCCTGGCCAAAATGAGGAACAGTTTAGTGTCACTGCTATAGAAGTTAGCCTGAATTAGAGCATGTATAATGACTATATTCAGTCCGCTGGGTTTCGCTCTCTACACCAGGGGTGGGCAGGAGAGGGGCAGGAGAAAATGGTAAGGGTAAGGCGATGAAGCCGCACCCATACCATTTTCGGTTACAGGACTTTTATTAAGCAAGTAAAGCATCAATAATAACATCAGTTGTTGTTGAAGTTGCAACAGACACGCAGCATGCATAAAGCTAAAGGTCTGACTCAGAGAGTTTTCTGTTTTCAATGATGAAATGCTGTTGGTTTAGTGGTGCCACGGCTGTAGTTAGTAGCAGGAGTAGTGTTTCAAATCATTTTTAAATGTAAGTACTTTAATTTCTTGGGTGTCTTGGGTTGTTTTGCATGCCATTATGTTTGGTGGGGCAGTCAGGGCATTTAGGGGGGCATCGCCCCGCCATGCCCATGCCTAGATCCGGCCCTGCTCGCCCCTGTTACCTCCCTGGGTGTAATGAAGACAATTCTGTGCTGGATATAATCGGGATGTGAAAAAACGAATATGTATATCAATGCATGTGTATCAATTTGACATGAAGGCATTTGAGATCAAGCGTTTATCATGTGTTGTGAGGCAGTGAGGCGGAAACGCTCTCTCTATACGTCACATTTCTGTCAGCTTGTTGTGACATTAGTGTGAGTCAGTGTTTAGCACATCCACGACATTTTCCTTTAAAATCCTTAGATCCTGCGACAGCATCTGGCATTTGTGTCCTTGACCTGTCACACTATTTTCCTTTTAGAAGGCTGTGTGGAGTCATCAGGTAGAAGAGTTGTGATATTGAACGGCAGAAAACAGTGGGTTGTCGTCCCCATTCTCAATAGAATTCTGTGTAGAGGAGCCGCCATTAGACCTGGAAGTTATGTGTGGAGTGACTCTGTCTATACACGAAAGGCACAGTCATACTCCACAGTGAAGTGGCTCGCAGGGAAAGGGTTTCATCCTGGTGTAGTTTTTTAGGGCTTCACCCTGGACAGGGGTGTAGTGGAGGGGGGACGCGGGGGGACGGGGTCCTCCCACTTCTCACATCTAAAATATTTTTTGGGAAAAAGTAGGCCTATGTTTTTTTGTCTTGTCATTTACTTTTATGGATACAATTAGGCATTGTAAACAATCTTTCTCAATGTGCTATCCTTTTTTTAGTCCGTTTTAATAGCGTGTCTGTGTGTGTTGCACAGGTAGGCTACACGCAAATGCACATGCAAATGCAAGTGTGCATGCACGTGTCTTAAAAGGGAATTCCACTCATTTTCAATATTTTACTATGTCATTAATGATACCTACTATGTCATTAATGATACCTCTGTTGCCTAGAAATGGCGGTCTGAAAAAAAAATCATTAGCATGGTGAAATACATGGTGAAATGCATGGTGTTTTACCATGTTAATGAGTTTCCTTTTTTCTGAGAGTGTACAAATGGAACCAAATGGACCCACTAGGGTCCATTTGGTTCACATTTGTACACTCCCCTTTAAGAGGCGCCCCCCCAGGGTGAAGCCCTAAAAAACTACACCACGGTGAAACCCTTTCACCGCGAGCCACTTCACTGTGGAGTATGAATGAGCCTTAAGCCTCCGGGTACGTCTTAGTCCAATGTGCGCCGAACACAAGGCTACGTGATCTCTGTCCATGCCAAGACTCTGGCCACAGCTTTCACAGTCGAAACCCTTATTTTGAACCCTCATCTTGACCATTCTACCCTCTGTGCTCTAGCCTGAGTCACAAGTCCTGGCGTTCAGTCCCTGTTGTATTGTATTTACCAATGTAAGTGACATTCAGGGAGCCAAATCCGAGATGATGCCATTCGAATGCATGGGATAGAATGGGTGCGGACGGGTACAACATTTTTTTCAAAATGTTTGTGCGCATTCTGTCCCAATTGAAAGTCAACAACATGACGATCGGCAGACTATATGCTTGGATCAAAGAATGGAATCAATTAATTCTTGTATTAGATTGCGTTGTGTAAGAACTGGCCCCCCTAAATGCCCTAACTGCCCCACCAAACACTATGGCATGCCAACGACCCAAATTCGAAAGATATTTCAAATACAACAAACACAAACACTATGCTACTAACTAAGCATCACACCACTATGCTATCACCATTTCATCATTCAAAACAGAAAAATGTTGCAACTTCAGCAACAACTGATGTTATTATTGATGCTTACTTGCCCACCTGCAATATAAGTCCTATATACAAGATATAAAACTTGTGGGTCACACAACTAAAGAAAAGATATAAAATGGAAGATAGATTTTGTGTTATAGGTAGTCTATAACCATGCCAAAATACATAGTTATCTATTCAGTGTGGGGGTTTGGGGTGAATTTAAACAGAAAAGAAAATGAAGCCGTCCCTATACCATTTTTGCATGCCCCCCCCCCCCAATTAGTAAAGGTTACAAGGTTACATAACCTCCATGTTTGGCTATTTCTGACAAAGAACTACATAAGGGGCACAGACATATCTGTGTGGGGCCTGCATTTCCAACATGGATCGTTCCAAGTTGTGCCCACTGTTGAGGCTCCAACGGCACAGCCCACATACACTACTGTACGTGACAGAATTAATTTCTGCGTGGATTTGTTTATTTTTGGGAACGCGCTTCTAATATGACGCAAGCTTAAGATTTACCCCCCGTGGGAATTCCAATACAAAACAAATATCACTGTGATTATGCTTGCGCACGGAAAATAACTCCTGGATAAGCTCACGGCGACAAAAAAGTACGAATCATTCACGGCTATGTGCGGAGCAGCTTGCATGCAGAACAAACGATTGAAACACACGGCAAACACAGAGGTTATGGAGCAAATAACCTCTGTGTCGCCTCTGTGACGTCACGCACTACGCGGAAAATCCGCCACGATCGTCACACGGCGCACCCCTGATCCCCCCCTCTCTGGGCACCCTGATTACACGGTGCGCTTTTGAGACTGAGAACGTTAGTTGCAGAAGTGACTGTATTTACAGTCCCCAGAGAAACAACCCTGTTCAGTCCTCACTAGCGACTTGATTTGTTCAAAAAAACGGTTCTAACGAACAAAGCAGTTATAGAAGTGTGCAAAGTGCACGATTTCATCTTTTAAACATTTACAACAGCTTTGCAAGCACAAAGGGAGAAATAAAATGTTTCCGTGGGGTATTCATTTTCGGGAGCACCGCATCGTGACTAATGGCAAATTCCGGCGGAAGTTAACTAACCGGAAGTCCCGACTTCCGTCAGTGGCTTTGGGGCACCATGAATCCAGGCTCTCATCTCGCAGCGCGGAGGAGAGCCTGGAGATCGAGGCTACTCTCTGGGTAAAGCAGTACGAGACGGTGACGTTTAAGCACTAGCCGTGATCACGCGTACCTCCCAACCCCTGGGGGGACGACTGGCTGCCACCGTACACATTTCACTTCCAGCACCATCTCTACCAGCATGCGGACACATTCCATGTGTAATTTTATTGGGACGCAGTAAAACGAAGAAAAAAAGAAGGCTTGCCCCCCCTGTAGCCAATGACTGACGTGTGTAACCTTGCATGAAATGAGCCCTTTACTCGGAGGGGGGGCCCTATGAGTAGCTCCTATCAGGGGTGATTCACGTCGTTCTGGCCGCTCCATGCAACGCCTGCCTGCCTGACTGACTGAATGTCTGTCTGTCACCGATGTAACCCTTAATGAGCAGCACTTCATTTACCACTGCGCTTTGACGAACGCTCTCTTCTTAAAATATAGCCAAGCGTGCAACGCGATGAAAGGCAGTGGGTGTGCGGGGGAAACCTCTCTAAAGCACTATAGCTCTGTATTCAGAGTGTTCTCTGAAGCATAGAGAGCAGGGGCGGATGTAACATGTCCCATTTGGGGGGGGGGGGGGGGGCAAGAGAACATGTTGGAGGTGCAAGAGAAAATGGTGTCGTGTTTGGGGGGGCAGACTGGGTATTTAGGGGGGCATTACCCCCCCCCCCCCATGCCCATGCCTTGATCCGCCCCTGAAAGAGAGGGCGCCGGCACGTTGCAAAAAAGAAAAAGAAAAAAAGAAATAATAATAACGTTGGGGCTGGAAATAGAATGTGACAAGAGAGGAGAAATAAAAGTGTATTGATGTTTTTTTTGCAGGGTGTCCGTGACATTTACTCGGGATTGGAAGTCCCTCGATGCCACATGTACTGTACGTTAGCGCCGGTGGTGGGGTTTCTGCTCACGTCGTAGCGCAGCAGAGCCCATTTGGGAAGGCGAAATACCACTTGTCAACCGGCAGTAGTCCTACCGGAAAGACGCCTAAGGGGCGAGAAGCTCAGACAAGACTGTGCTATTCTTCCCAGCTAAGTCCTTCCCCATACAGGAGCTAACTACCCTTAGCAAAAAGCAGTATAAAATATACTAGGAGTATACTTGTTTTATACTTAAAATACAAAAGTACACTTCAAGTTTACTTGTATGTACTCAACAGGTATATACTTTAGATCAAGTGTACTCATTTCTATACTTAAGATATATACTTAAAGACTAGTATAGTTTTAAGTTTACTTAAAAGTATAGTTCATATTTTTTATATACTCAACAGACATACTTAAGACCAGTATACTTTATACCTGGCTCATATAGTATGACTATAAAAACTCATACTAAGTATATTAATTAGATTTTTCCAAAGACAACACCTTGGTAACCTCAGCCACGATGGCAAAACAATAACAAAAATCTTGGCGTTGTCCTTGACAGCCGGCTCTCGTTCAAAGTGCACATTACAGCTGTCACTCGAACCTGTAGGCTTACACTCTATAACGTTAGACAAATTAGACTCTTCCTCCGGGACCCATAGGAGTCAGCCCTGCTCCTTATCCAGACATCAGTCATGTAAAAAAATCGACTAGCGTAACTCTCTCCTTGCCGGTCTGACCGGCATGCACCCTTAAGCCCCTCCGATTGATCCTAAATGCCGCAGCATGTTTGGTCTTTAACCAGTTGTAGGCTACAACCCCCTCCCCCGCACAGTCCCATCAGCCCAACACTGCAGAAAAGCTGGAAGACGCAAAACCCTAGCCCCCTCCAACCGTAATCCTAATCCTAAACCCCGACCCTCAACCTAACCTCACAGACCTGGTGGTCTGGTTGAGGTTGAGGGTCGGATGTTGCTACAAAAGTTCCAAAACCCTTGTCTAACCCTAACCCTAACCGCAAGCACATCGCAGCTGATAGTGGATTTCCAGTGCATGTTCGGAGCGCTCAGTTTCTGTCGCAACTCTTCTACTATGAGCCCCTGCGCAGCGCATGTTATTGACGTGTGTTATAGAGTGTCGTTGTATCCATCATCTTGTCCGGTGCAAAAAGCCGGCATCCTCCACTAAAAACGCTGGGACAACTGGCGCTTTAGCATTGGGTCGGGGTTGGGGGGGGGCAGATCAACATAGAATGAAATCTCTTCTGGCCATAAAAGGAGCATCTCTTGAGTGTACAGGATTTGATGAGGTAAGATCAACATATGGAATGTCAGAACAGGTTCGGCTTCATATTTTGTTTTGGAGTGTAGAGAGTGCCTTCGAGATTACTTGACCTTATTTACTTTCAGCACAGACAGTGTTAGGATTGGCAGGTGGGAATACAGACACGTCGCTCTGACACTATATCTGGATCTTCAGATTATGGATTGTGGCTTTTTAAACACATTGGAGGCATGTTGGTTGGCATGAGTCGCGCATTTGCATGAGATCTGCACTAAAGGCCAGGAAGTGAGAAAGTAGGTTGTTTTAACTAACAGCCTAATCTCCATAACATTGTGTGAGTGGCAGAGGTCTCAAATGGCGAGAACAGTGTAAGTGGCCATTAGAGTGTGTGTAGATAAAAAAAACACCCCTGTTGGGTTTTTACGAGGGGCTCATTTATTTCCTGAGGGTATTAGAGATTACACACCTTTAGCGTCAATTTGGGTTGAAGATCAAAGCCTAGCTGCTTTGGCTTAATGTGAGCTCTCTTAACCAAAATATACTGTCATTATGAACAACTGGCCAGACTAATACGCAAATACGATAAAGCGACTTAGAACATAAATAATTGAGAACAATCCAAATAATGCTGCCGAATAGGGTGTTGTAGAAATGACATTTTAAATATTCATGCAGGCACATTGTGTCCTGTGTGTTATTATTTTTCCTGTGTTATCTATACACTCGCCATGCACACGGTCTTATACCGCTGCTGCTGCCGGTCGCCATATGCTTGAGCCACCCCCCCCAAAAAAACTCAATTAGGCCTTCATTAAGAAAACGAGGGGGTTGCACACAATCGGATACAAATTACGGATTGTCCTCTGAGACACGCAATTATCCATCATATTCCTTCAGCCCATCTGCTTGCTTCCTGTTGACTTTCCTATAATGACTCAGATTGAGGCCAAATTAGCATTCTGCTGAACTGCAAACTGCACCTCCATAGAAAAGTCACGCGAAGTGCAGAGGCACAAATTCCCAGTGATGGGCAGTAGCCTGTTACAAGTAGCTAAGCTACATAGCTTAACTACATTTTCCTGTCGCTTGTAGTGTAGCCAACTACATTTGTTCTGGGAATAGCTTGTAGTGAAGCTACACTACTTGTTTCGAGTAGCTTGCAGTGAAGCTACACTACTTCGAGTAACAAGGATTGTAGCTTACTACATTTTCCCCCACACATTTTTAAATTCCGCCCATTTTTAACAGGTAGAAAACCTCTAACATACATCCCAAAACTTAAAAGTGCACCCTAAATTATTATTATTATAATTTTTATTTATATTATTTTATTATTATGATTATTATTTAGAAGGTTGTACATTAAGTTGAAATATATATTTATATTATGTAGTGTTGATGTAGCAAGCTACATCAAGCTAGTGTAGCTCGCTACAATTTTCTGGGGAAAGCTTGTAGTGTAGCTTAGCTACATTTTTTTCGAGAGTAACAAGTAGTGTGTAGCTTACTACATTTTCCCAGTAACTTGCCCGTCACTGTCTACAATACTTACTGTAAATCGATTTTTCGAGATTACAGCGATCATTTCCAAAGGATTGAGATGTTAAACTGCACCAAGACATGCTTCGAGCAGCAGTACCTCAAAGAGCAACCTAGATGGAGCTCTGGCGTTATCAAACCCGCTGCATCAAAAGGCCCTGTATGTTGTTGTGGGCCCTGCAGCGAGTCAATTTGACCACTTTGCCATTTACTCCGGGGAGTGTTTTCTGTCGTCATATTATTTATGTGTGGAACGCAGCACTGCAAGTCATCAAAAAAAAAACACATACACAAGACAGGAGGTTTCTGTTCTGGCGCTGCACAAACATACAGTACACTCCGGAGTGGAAACGTATGTCCTCAGGCTAAATAATCAGTTTTGCAGTATTTCAACCAACCTTAAGAAATCAAAAATACATCAGCACCGAGCAACCAACCCCACCTCTGGAGAAAAAAAATGGAGAGATATGTGTTCTTATGGGCCTGTTTTGTTCTAAGGCATGAGAGATATGTGCAGCTGAGCCATGTGGGCGCCGCTGTCAGAAAATGAACGGTCCAAATGGGCGTTCTTTTAAAGCAATGCCAAGGTCACACAGTGCATAACTTTCAAAATCAACAACCTTTTTTTTTCTTTTCTTTTTTCCTCCCCTTGGCTAAATGGGATGCTATAGCTGAACCAGCCATGACCAAAAACTGGGCCTGCTGCAGTGGACACCAAATGAAAGGACCACTGTGTACCCACGGAAACAAGGACGGAAGCAGATTACTAATGAAACTGATTCACACACACACAAGTGTCAGAGTACTAGCCACGACTTGTTTTACACTGTGAAAGAGTCAAGCCCCAGATGTATTATAGAAAGTGCCATTCGAGACAGAACAATAAATCAAACTGTAATAATAATTGAACCGCTTTCAACCTGGCATATCCACTATTTTGGGCATGGAATTATATGAGCAAACTTCTTCAAAAGAAATTCCTCAGACAGTCAACATTTTTCGTGTTGTATAGAATTTTGTTTTGCAAAACAAACAGAAAAGCTCACAAGCCAAGAAGCTTCTAGATTGGCTATTTCTTAGCCTATTTCTTTGGCTATTCCTGTTGTCTTTTATTATGGTGTATGCCTTTATTTTGTAGTCTCAAGTGTCTTTTGGTTTCCCTGTGTTGTCTTGTGTGATTACTGGTTTTCTCCACCTGTGCCCTGTTAGTCTTCCAGCCAATCCCTGAGCTCACAGTCACCTGTCTATCATTATCCCTGTCTATTTAAACCCCTCAGTTCTCTTTCTTCCCTGCTAGGTGGCAAGTGCTGTTATGGTTGGTCAGTACCAGTCCTATTCCTATACGTTTCTGATGTTTTTCATATTTTGGAGTGTGTGACGCATGTGTGCATGCACAGTGACACATGCCCAGACATTTCTGCTTGGCTTACATGGTAAATGGTGCATTTATTTAGCACCTTTTATCCAAGGGGCTGTGCATCCCATTCTCCCATTCACACACATGCATACACTGAAGGTAGCAGCACCCACGGGCAAGGCACAACCAATCACATCAGGAGCAATTCAGGGTTCAGTGTCTAGCTCCAGCACTCTTCGATACTAACTCTGGGGGGGAGCCCCGGGGTCTAACCGGCAACCTTGCAGACGGTTACCATCTGAAGGCCCTATACCCCTGAGCCACTGCCGCCCTGGTAATCTCACTCACTGCGTTCGCAATAAATCCTGTACCTATATCTAATCTTTTCTGCATTTTGATTCCTACATCTGGGTGTCACCGTGACAGTCGTTTGGCAAGTATATTTAAGCCTGAGCCGTTTATAGAGGTAAAATGGCAAGCTTAAAGGGGAGTTCCACCCATTTTCAAAATTTTCCTGAGGGGATACAAATGTGAACCAAATGGATCCTAGCGGGTCCATTTGGTTCCAAAAAAGGTCTGAAAGAAAAATCATTAACATGGTGAAATACAGATTGATGATGTCATCAGATGTATTTCACCATGTTAATGATTTTTTTCAGACCTCCATTTTTTAGGAAATACAGAATTGGGGGAACTTTTTTTTTATCATGTCCACACAACATCTCTAAGGTTTATTAATGACATATTAAAATGTTGAAAATGGTTGGAGTTCCCCTTTAAGGGACTCCCTCGAAAATTAAATAGTGCATCGAAAATCAGATGCTGAATGATCCCTTCAATAAACACCTGAAATGGTCTAATTCAGCAAATTTCGGCACCTCAAGAACCTCAACCCCAAGACGGGCCTCTATGATTCTGACAGGCAGGCTGCGTTTGACTTGGATCAGTGACTCGATCACTCATGTTTTGAGTGGGGCTTTCTCTTTTTTTAATTACAGTATTGCTGAGGGATGTTGGAAAGCTATGGGAGAAAGCGCTTTGGCATGGATGGAGCTGCTGCCGGAACGCGCACATGCACAACCCCAGAAGACGACCTGGGCTGGCTGGCAGTCACAGACGCTGCCAAGCTTTGCTGCCGCCATGCCAAGCCATGCATCTGTCAAGTGAGAAACATGACACGTTTTTTTCCTTTCTTTTAACACCTTTGCGAACCGCAGCCAATTTTCAAAAAGCATATCTCGTCCTTTTTCCAAGTCATTTTGCTTTGGCATACAAAGAAATGACCTTCGATTTAATAGAAGGGTTTGGAGGAGGGGAACGGCGGTCCATTGAATATTCCACCCTAATATCCACGCTAACTGAAAACAGAATGCAGAGAGAGAGAGAGAGATAGAGAGATATGCCTGCAGACCGTGGAGGGAAAAATGTGATACAATGGCCATATTTCATATCAAGATAAAGTATTTCCAACAGACTCTAATGAGACTTTCATAATTCATGCTGTCAGCTCTTCCACAGCACTTGTCCGAACCTTTGCGGTAGTAGTAAAAAAGCTCCCCGGGTTTTTCAGTTTCGGACTGCCAGCCTGCATCTCTCGGCGCACGGGGGACATGGTGTCACCATGCAGGACTTAGTCATGGGGAAGAAGACGAAGCCTCGCAACAACGTGTCCTCCTCCTCAGGGGCGGATCTAGGCATGGGCAATGGGGGGGGGTGCAATGCCCACCTAAATGCCCCACCAAACATGATGGCATGCAAAACAACCCAAGATATTTGAAAGTGCTTCTATTTAAAATGATTTGAAACACTACTACTGCTACTAACTAAGTACAGCTGTGGCACCACTTAAACCAACAGCATTTCATCATTGAAAACAGAAAACTCTCTGAGTCAGACCTTTAGCTTTATGCATGCTGCGTGTCTGTTGCAACTTCAACAACAACTGATGTTATTATTGATGCTTCACTTGACTAATAAAAGTGCTGCACTTGAAAATGGCATGGGTGCAGGTGCGCCCCCATACAATTTTCTCCCCCCCCCCCCCCGATTGGGAAATTTTACATCCGCCCCTCCTCCTCCTCCTCTCTCCTGGCTTCACCGAGTAATAATACTATGCAGGACTCGCCGGGGTCCCAATTTATACCTGTCACGCAAAAGTATAGCCGGTCTATATAGAACTGGCTGTTTTTTAGTTGTTTTTTTTCTGTCTCTCGCCATCCGCAGAGCATAATAAATGATGCCTCCCGTCGTCGCGGAGGAGGATGATCGCTGCAACATGCCCTGTCATGGCTCATCGGCTAGTGCTCATGTTAAAACAAAATACACTCCTCCTAAATAATTAAAAAGGGACATACAGTATACTGGGCTCCTGTGTGAATGTCCTCGTGACAACAATTGAATATACATGCTCTTCGTTTTAATGGATTCTGATGCCGTGTGACGCTGCAGTGTATCGCGAGTGGGAGGGTCATCGTCATCATAGCCTTGCATAGCCTTGTAGTGGCCACTTTAAAGGAATGTTCAATGATGACACACACATGATGACACACACACACGCAGGTTGGAGGACCAGGCAGGCAGACGGAGCACAGCAGGCTGATCATGTGTAATCATGCATGCTTTACCTTGACTGATTATTTTATTGTTTGGTGTTAGTATTAGTTCAAAATCCGACTACAGCAGCTGCTTGTCCGCCTGCCCTGTCACGTGAGGGTGCCTCTATCCTGTTTTTTGCACAGTCTGTGTTTCGGCCGGGGTGTGATGTTACTTCCTCCTTTTTTGAATGGGTTTCAATGGGAACTTCCGCCTACAGTAGTTCCTGTCTGAATTTCGGACAGTGGTCAGGCAGCAGGAAAGGCCCGCCTGCGGCCGAAATTCAGACCAGAACAAGCCGGAAGTCTCATTGACAGACACCCATTCAAAAATGCAGGACGTGACGTCACAACTTGGCTGAAAGTTGGAATGTGCACTTTGCAGTCTGTAGGCCCTGTCAACAACACAGTGTCAAACAACAAACACAGCTCCTCCAATGCTTCTTTAAAGCACCGTGGGGTTTTATACGCATCATTCATCATCCAACATATTTTGCTGCTTTTGTTCACATGCTAGTAACGCTCGTCTGCTTTGTTCGTTTGGTTAGCAACCAAACATGACATTAGCCACATTGATGACAACAATGTGGTCTGCTTTGCCAATGTTTTGATTGTTAGTATGAACAAAACACTGATAAACCTACAAACTGCTGTAGTGGGGAGAGCTTTCAGACTGAATATAGAAGTGAAACGAAATAATTCAGTGTCATGCGAAAGCTGTGGTGGAACTGATTTGCTCTACAGGCTAAAGTCTAGAGTGGAAACAATGCACACTTGTCTGTAGTATCGGACAGTAGTGAAGTTGCGGACACAGGAGCGTGGGCCTTATGCAAAGTAAGATTTTTGGCAAAAAAAGATGCAATTTCTGTGGGTGATGGGGGAATAAAAGTACTATTTAAATCATCTACGGATGTCTCTGGGCCGAATGAACATTTGAAGCGAATGAAACACTGTCAGTTGTTCTAGCACGATTACACCGCCATTTAGTAAATGCCACAGTATGTCAAACTGGGTGGCAGGGAATTGAGACCGGTCTTTGTCAGTGTTCTAGTCTATAGTGACACTGTGTACTGGGGTGTGAACTATCGGCGCCTTAACGGACAGGCGGGATAATTTGAGAGACAAAATGTCCTCCTGCTGCTTGGGGGCTACCTGCAGTCAGGTGAGCCCGTAGATTACGATAACTGTGTCGGCAGAGTGTGTGGAATTAGTATAAGCAATCTAAGATTTAACCTCAAACAAATTGCAACAGAAACTCTCAACTTTTTTGTTTCCATAATATGTTAGGAATAATATATCAAATGTCCTAAGAAATCCAAGTTGGGGAACATAGTGAAAAATGCTGAAATACGCTCTCAACAGAAAGCCAACCATTTAGTCCGTGGGACGCCAGGCAAAAAATGTCAATTTACCGCCATCAAAAGGGACAAGACATATGTGGTATCATTACGTTCGTCTGACATCCAGGAATGCAAAAATGTGTGATAGCAGTTTCAGAAGAGGAGCTGAATACAGTTTTTTGGCATTTATATCTGATAAAATGTTGTAATAACTTCATAACTTGAAATGCATTGATTTTACGCCCCATAAATGTATTGAACGTTAATATAAAGTTGAGCATTACGAACGATTTGGTACCAACTACATGTCTGTATCTCCTACGGTTCTCGAGATACAGTATATAGGTACGTTCACAGATTGCGGAGAGCAAGACATTTGTAACATTGATTTTTAAGTCAATCAAATGGTGATACAGGCATGAAAATTGGTACACACACTCTTCAAACCCCACTATTTCTAAAAGTTCTGCGTGCCCTGCAAAATTCCAAGATGGCAGCCCCCAAAATCCAAGATGTCCGTCCAAAAATGTGGTTTTTCATTCATAACTCGAAATACAAAGATCTTAAGCCCCATAAATGTATTGAACGCTAATATAAAGTTGGGCATTGCGGACATTTTGATACCAAGTACATGTCTCTATGTGCTATGGTTCTTGAGTTACAACATATACGTAGTTATGAGGCACCATAAGTGTAACATCTTGGCACGTTTCACTCTTTAACTCAAAGATCCCTTTATCACCATATCTTCTATTTTCAGGAAATGGACCTACATGTATCTGCTATCATAAACCACTTCAAGTTTTTCAATTGATGAAACGGGTCGGGAGTTATTAAGCCAATTGTGAAGGGCTGTTTCCAGCAGGGGCGAAATCAATCTGTGCCCGCGACCGCGGTCGCGCCCACTGGGAAACGGGCGCCCGTTTTCACAAAAGGGCGCCCGTTTTCAAAAGGGCGCCCGTTTTCACAAAAGGGCGCCCGTTTTCAAAAGGGCGCCCGTTTTCACAAAAGGGCGCCCATTTTCACAAAAGGGCGCCCGTTTTCACAAAAGGGCGCCCATTTTCAAAACGGGCGCCCGTTTTCACAAAAGGGCGCCCGTTTTCACGAAAGGGCGCCCGCCCATTTTCACAAAAGGGCGCCCGTTTTCACAAAAGGGCGCCCGTTTTGTGAACGGGCGCCCATTTTTAAAAAACGGGCGCCCGTTTTGAAAACGGGCGCCCGTTTTCACGAAAGGGCGCCCGTTTTTGGAAACGGGCGCCCATTTGTGAAAACGGGCGACCGTTTGGGCTGTGTTGGGAATATTACTTTACCTTGTTAATAGATTACTTAATAATTATTACCAATATATTATATTACAATATTACTGTTCGCCGCCAAACAGGAAGTGGTACTTGCACCTGATTGGTTGATACTATTTTCCGCCATAACTCCTCAATGCTATGTCATAGAGACATAATGGTGGTATCATTGGACTATGTTTTGGCTCCTCGTGGCTTAGCCGCGTCCCCTTTTCTGATTGGCCGATATTTGCCCGAAACTTGCACGATCGAGGGCCCGTTAATCGCTGCTTGCAGCTTTAATTATTATTATTTTTTGAAAAATATATAATTAAATATTTAGTGTCACTATTAATCAAATATTACATAGGCCAGTGGCATACCTAAAATAAAGCAAGCACACTTGGCTTTCTGGCCAAATCCATATGAAATCAACTTGGAAAAAAAATCACTCCTGAATAAATAAATTGATTTATTAATTATTTAACTTCTGCAGTTGTCAAGATAATAGGGCGCCGGTTTTGAAAACAGTCGCCCTATTATCAATTACCAATCAGGTGCAAGTACCACTTCCTGTTTGGCGGCGAACAGTAATTAGTCTATGTAGTTGTGTAGCAAAATCCAGCTTACAGAATATTTCGTGAAGATTCTTGTAAACCATATTTTTTCTGTTCTATGGACCCTAAAGGACACAAAAAAAGCGGTTTACATTTTTTCCCCCCACCCTAACATTATTTTATCACCATGGCAACATGGCGTTGTGTATCAATCTGTCTGTATTACTGTCAACATCATTTCTCCAAATCTGCCAGCCCAATTTATACCAAATTTGGTCCAGGGGTGTATAATATGCTCTAGAAGACCCCATAAAAATGTCACCATGATCGGCCCATAGGTGGCGCTACAGTACCAAATTAAAAATTATAAATCGAGATTATTCACAAACTAATTGTCTAATTCAAATGAAAATTGCTGGGTTTTTGCACAATGGGCTGAGACACAAGCCCTGCAAATTTGACCACAATCCACCAATGGGTGGCGCTACAGTAACCCATTTAGGAAGCAGATGCATGGTCTTCACATATTAATACAGTGATTTTCATGTAATTGCAATGTGATTCTTGTCACATTTAAGTAAATTTTAAAGCTCTGGGGGAGAAAGAGGCAATAGCCTTGGAATATTTTACACTAAATAAGACCACGCCCCATACCCCGCATCGAGGGACGTGGTGGTGGCATAGTCATAATACACAAACAACACATCAAATCAAAATCAGTCCAGTTAATTTTCCTGTTCCCTTCTCATTTGAACATTTCACCTTCAAACTGTCTGGCCCTAAACCATTGGTCGCAGCAGTCATAGACTGCCCAAACCTGCCCATCCATCTTCATCTACTTATCCTAGTTCGGGCCACGGGGGCAACAACTCCACCAGAGAGCTCCAGACTTCCCTCTCCCGAGCAAATGGGCGACCTCCTCCTGGGGATCCTGAGGCGATCCAAGGCCAGAGAGTCAATGTAATCCCTCCATCTGGTCCTTGGTCTGCCCCGGGGTCTCCTCCCAGTGGGACGTGCCTCGAGGACCTTCCTAGGGAGTTGCTCAAGAGGCATCCTGATCCTAACCAGATGCCCAAACCACCTCAGCTGGCTCCTTTCCAGGAAAAGAGGCTCTCCCGAGTGACTGAACTTCTCACTCTATCTCTAAGGGAGATGCCAGCCACCCGCTGGAGAAAACTTTTTTCAACCTCTTGTATTCATGACCTTGTTCTTTCGGTCATGACCCACACTTCATGACCATAAGTGAGGGTAGGGATGAAGATAGCTTGGTAGACAGAGAGCTTTGCCTTGTGGCTCAGCTCTCTTTTTGTCACAACAGTGTGGTATAGTGACTGCAATACCGCCCCTGCTCCTCCGATTCTCCGGCTGATCTCCCTCTCCATCCTCCCCTCACTCGTGAACAAGACCCCGAGATACTTTAACTCCTTCACCTGGGGTAATGCCTCATTCCTGGACTGTACAATCCACCGGTTTCCCTCTCAATTTAATGTATTTCTCACACTGCTCACTGAGATGCATATCTCTGTCTGGAGATGTCAATATCCACGTGGACTCACCTGACTTCAAAGCGCCACTGAATTCCTTGACATTTTAAACGTTATCAATCTTACTCAGCACGTCCATTTTCCCACCCACAGAAGGACACACTGTGGATCTCATCTGTACTACAGGAATAACCACTCATAATGTCACCAGCATGGACCTTGGCTCCACCATCTTGGACCACCCAGCCATCATCATGGACATTGACACCCCCACTCCCCTCAACAATGAAAAACGCTCCATAACTTTCCGGAACCTCAAATCTATTAACCCCTCCTCCATGTCCTCATTATTGTCCTACACCATATCTGACCCTAGTCCACCCACCCCGAAAACTAAATTGGTCAATGTTTACAATGACACACTCTCAACCTGTCTCAATCAACTTGCCCCCACAATGACCAAGCACGTCTCCTACACCCACTCAGCCCCCTGGTACACGGATCATCTACATCAACTAAAAAAACAGGGTCGTCAACTGGAACGGCTTGTCAAGAAAACAGGTTCATTCCAAGGCTTACAAACCGCATCTGGAACAATACAAAAATGCTCTCAACAGTGCATGCACCTCGATAGCTCAAAATGTGGAGAGCCAAATTTTGAACAGGCTATAATAGCCAAACCCAAAATGTAATCAGAGTAAAACTTTTTTAGTTGTCCCACTACTCATCTGTTATTCAGTCCGGCAGCAACTACTCAATCCTTTAATGCAATAACTGCATCCAACCTCTCCTCCATAACCTCTGGCATGAAAACCTCCACCTGTATCCTTGACCCGATACCCATCACCTTGGTCATTGCCAGTCTTCCAGTTCTCTCATTGCCAGTCTTCCTGTTCTCTCTCCACTTATCACCAATATCATAAACCTCCCTCTCCACTGGCCAGCTCCCCCTGCTCTCATCTTGCCACTTTTACCCCAATATTGGAAAAATATTGGGGCAACTACTGATCCATCTCCAACCTTCCTTTCCTCTCCAAAATCCTGGAACACACTGTTGCCTCTCAGCTCAAGTTACACATAGACTCCAATAACCTCTACGAAACACTTCAATCTGTTTTCCATTCCCTAGCACAGAAACCATTCTCACAAAAGTCACCAACAATATCCTCCTCTCTGCTGATTCCGTTCACCTCTCCATCCTCGTCCTCCTCAACCTCAGTGCCGCTTTTGACACCATCAGTCACTCCATTCTCATCACCTGTCTCCAATCTTCCATTGATTCAACAGGAACTGCTCTTTCCTGGTTCAAATCCTACCTCTCTGATCGACAACAATTCATCTCTGTCAAGAACTGCAACTCCTCCACTACCCCTGTTACCCATGGTGTCCCCACGGCTCTGTTTTTGGTCCCCTGCTCTTCATCTTAAACATCCTCCCACACTGTCAGATCCTCCATCACTCACCATGGACCTCAGTTCCACTCATTTGCCGATGACACACAGTTGTATTTCTCCACCAAAGCCATCACTCCAACCAACCAATAACTGCAATAAATCAGAAATCATCATCACTGGTCCCAACTCCCTCACCAGTTCTATGCAGGATTTTTCACTCAGCATTGATGGTTCCATTGTTTTACTTTCCACCCACATCTGCAACCTTGGCATCTTTTGACCCACCCTCTCATTCCTTCTCCATGTCAACCATGTCACCAAAACTGCCTTCTTCCACCTCAAGAACATTGCTCGTCTCCGACCCTTCTTGTCATTTTCTGCAGCTGAAACTCTCATCCACGCCTTCATCTCATCACGCCTTGATTATTGCAAGAGTATCTCCACAGCACCACCTCCAAAGTCCTCAATAAACTTCAATATGTCCAGAACTCAGCTGCGCGTCTGCTCACCAGCACCTGGTCCAGAGATCATATCACACCTGTTCTCTGTGACCTTCACTGGCTACCAGTCAAACAAAGAATCCACTTCAAAACACTCCTGGCCCCATATAAAGCACTGATCAACCTGACTCCCCTCAATTAAGTTGCTTCTTTTTATTTTACCTCTGTAGTCACCCCCCATGCAATGTTTCTTTGGGTACTCAAAAAAGCGCTATATAAGTTTCTCCTACACCCACTCAGATTATTATTATTATTAATAATAGACGGTGGGGGGTAGTATTATTAATGTCCAATTATCGTGGATGCAATTTCTTTTTGTCAAAAGAGAAAGTCAAGTTATTTTTTTCCATTTGAAACAAAACACTGTCTGCGCACGATTATTTAAGGTTTTTGTAGCGAATTGGTCATTTTAAATATGTTATTGTAGCGCCACCTATTGGTGGATAGTGGTAAAATTTGCAGGGCTTGTGTCTCAGACCATTGTGCAAGAACCCAGCAATTTTCATTGAAATTAGACAAATTGTTTGTGAATAATCACGATTTTTGGTTTTGAATTTGGTACTGTAGCGCCACCTATGGGCCGATCATGGTGAAATTTTTATGGAGTGTTCTTGAGCACATTATACACCTCTGGACCAAATTTGGTGTAAATCGGGCAGGCAGATTTGGAGAAATGATGTTGACAGAAATACAGACAGATTGATACACAACGCCATGTTGCCATGGTGATAAAATAATGTTAGGGTGGAGGGAAAAAATGTAAACCACTTTTTTGTGTCCTTTAGGGTCCATAGAACAGAAAAAATATGGTTTACAAGAATCTTCACGAAATATTCTGTAAAGTACACAATGACGTGGACTAAATATTGTAATATAATATATTGGTAATAATTATTAAGTAATATATTAACAAGGTAAAGTAATATTCCCAACACAGCCCAAACGGTCGCCCGTTTTCGAAAATGGGCGCCCGTTTTTGAAAAATGGGCGCCCGTTCACAAAACGGGCGCCCGTTTGTGAAAACGGGCGCCCGTTTGTGAAAACGGGCGCCCGTTTTGAAAACGGGCACCCTTTTGTGAAAACGGGCGCCCTTTTGTGAAAATGGGCGGGCACCCTTTTGTGAAAACGGGCGCCCGTTTGTGAAAACGGGCGCCCGTTTGTGAAAACGGGCGCCCGTTTGTGAAAACGGGCGCCCGTTTGTGAAAACGGGCGCCCGTTTGTGAAAACGGGCGCCCTTTTGTGAAAACGGGCACCCTTTTGTGAAAACGGGCGCCCTTTTGTGAAAACGGGCGCCCTTTTGTGAAAATGGGCGCCCTTTTGTGAAAACGGGCACCCTTTTGTGAAAACGGGCGCCCTTTTGTGAAAACGGGCGCCCTTTTGTGAAAACGGGCGCCCTTTTGTGAAAACGGGCGCCCTTTTGTGAAAATGGGCGGGCGCCCTTTTGTGAAAACGGGCGCCCTTTTGTGAAAACGGGCGCCCGTTTGTGAAAATGGGCGCCCGTTTTGAAAATGGGCGCCCTTTTGTGAAAACGGGCGCCCTTTTGTGAAAATGGGCGCCCTTTTGTGAAAACGGGCGCCCTTTCGAAAACGGGCGCCCTTTTGTGAAAACGGGCGCCCGTTTCCCAGTGGGCGTGCCCGCGGTCGCGGGCGCAAAATGATTTCGCTGGCTCTCGCTGTTTCAGTGCTAAAATTGCTGCGTACATTCTGCGAATATAAGCCACCCAGAAATGTCTGTCTGTGCATCTGTCCTTCACAATAAGTGTATATGTGAAGCGGACGCACCAAGTGTAGCATGTGTCATAGTATAATGGTATAATGTGTATAATGTGGGTAATATATGCAATAGTGTCGTAGTGTAACGTGTAATACTGTAATAGGGTAATATGTGTAATAGGGTAATATGTGTAATAGTGTCATAGTGTAACATGTGTAATAGGGTAATTGGGTAATATGTGTAATAGTGTCGTAGTGTAACGTGTAATACTGTAATAGGTTAATATGTGTAATAGTGTAATAGGGTAATATGTGTAATAGTGTCATAGTGTAACATGTGTAATAGGGTAATATATGTAATAGTGTAATAGTGTAACATGTGTAATAGTGTAATAGGTTGATATGTGTAATAGTGGCATAGTGTAACATGTGTAATAGTGTAATAGGTTGATATGTGTAATAGTGGCATAGTGTAACATGTGTAATAGTGGCATAGTGTAACATGTTGTAATAGCATAATATGGTAATGTGTGTAATAGTGTAACATGTGGTAATGTCTGTGCATTATGGTAATAGTGTAATATATTACTGTAATATTGGTATAGCATAATAGTGTAATATGTGTACTAGTGTCATATTGTGACATGTGTAATAGGCAAGTATGTGTATCATGTGTAATGGTGTAATAGGACAATTACACTAGACCACTATTCAATATATTACACTATTACCCTAATGCACATATATTTCACTATTACACCATTACATATATTACCCTATTACACTATTACATATATTACCCTACTACGCTGTTACACAATTGCATATATTACACTATTACATGATTGCGTATATAGCACTATTACCCTAATGTACATATTATCCTATTACACTATGACACTATTACACATATTTCCTATTACACTATTAGCCTAATGCACAAATATCACACTATTACACTTATTACCCTATTACACATGTTACACTATGACACTATTACACATATTACCCTATTACCCTATTACCCTATTACACATGTTACACTATGACACTATTACACATATTACCCTATTACACTATTACACATATTAACCTATTACAGTATTACACGTTACACTACGACACTATTACACATATTACCCAATTACCCTATTACACATGTTACACTATGACACAATTACACATATTACCCTATTACACATATTACCCTATTACAGTATTACACGTTACACTACGACACTATTGCATATATTACCCACATTATACACATTATACCATTATACTATGACACATGCTACACTTGGTGCGTCCGCTTCACATATACACTTATTGTGAAGGACAGATGCACAGACAGACATTTCTGGGTGGCTTATATTCGCAGAATGTACGCAGCAATTTTAGCACTGAAACAGCCCTTCACAATTGGCTTAATAACTCCCGACCCGTTTCATCAATTGAAAAACTTGAAGTGGTTTATGATAGCAGATACATGTAGGTCCATTTCCTGAAAATAGAAGATATGGTGATAAAGGGATCTTTGAGTTAAAGAGTGAAACGTGCCAAAATGTTACACTTATGGTGCCTCATCACTACGTATATGTTGTAACTCAAGAACCGTAGCACATAGAGACATGTACTTGGTATCAAAATGTCTGCAATGCCCAACTTTATATTAGCGTTCAATACATTTATGGGGCTTAAGATCTTTGTATTTCGAGTTATGAATGAAAAACCACATTTTTGGACGGACATCTTGGATTTTGGGGGCTGCCATCTTGGAATTTTGCAGGGCACGCAGAACTTTTAGAAATAGTGGGGTTTGAAGAGTGTGTGTACCAATTTTCATGCCTGTATCACCATTTGATTGACTTAAAAATCAATGTTACAAATGTCTTGCTCTCCGCAATCTGTGAACGTACCTATATCCTGTATCTCGAGAACCGTAGGAGATACAGACATGTAGTTGGTACCAAATCGTTCGTAATGCTCAACTTTATATTAACGTTCAATACATTTATGGGGCGTAAAATCAATGCATTTCAAGTTATGAAGTTATTACAACATTTTATCAGATATAAATGCCAAAAAACTGTATTCAGCTACTCTTCTGAAACTGCTATCACACATTTTTGCATTCCTGGATGTCAGACGAACGTAATGATACCACATATGTCTTGTCCCTTTTGATGGCGGTATTTTTCCTGGCGTCCCATGGACTAATTAGGGCATTTCAACACTGAACCCTGTCAGCCACAATGTGCGACCGGGGTCTCAATTTGTGGGACACCTGAAAAGTCTCTGAAATGAGTGACTGTCCCACGCAAAGAGGCCAGGGGAACATCTGGTCACCCCAGTGTGGGGAGGAGGGTTAATTGGCATAACGACTATGATTCGGGTGAAAACAAAAAATGAATGCTAATTAACATAATGACTTACAGTAAATTGGGTGCAAACAAAAAACAAATAATTGGCTGCCGTAATAAACGCCGAAAAAAGACAACATTGCGGGGGTGAGCGTGAAGAGGCTTGTGATGAATGTGAACCGCTACGGTGCACAGAACAGATTCAACCTCTTCCGAAGGCTTTCCTATCGCCCCACTCCCAGTGCATAATTCATCCAGTTCAAGTAAGGTAACGCGCCTGGGTGTTTTTTTTTTTTTCTTTTTTTTTTTTTTTTTATACAAAGCATGTTTCGAGAGGCGGCTGAATAACAACACCAGCTATTTTTGTGTGCCGTGTGAAATTTAAGGCTATATTAGCCCTCGGCTTCCATCTGAATAATTGTTAGAACTGCGTCGCAGCGGGGGCGGAGGGGGAATAATCAGCGTTTGCTGGGCCAACACTGTCACGCGCGTCAGCGGCGCGATAGTTCCACATATCTGGTCGCGCGGTAATTTGTGTCAGTGACTGAGTTTAAAAGGCAATTTGATAAAGTAAAGAAAACCGCTAAAATCTCTGCATATTTATGCCGGCTGTAATTTGTGTCTGAATTAAGGACACCGTGCTCAGGGGTATAATTCGGCATTTGCATTATATGTACTGTAAGGGTGTGCTCACTGCACAGACCCGTCCCTGTGTGCGCATTCTAATCTGTGAAGATACGCAGCAATAGCACAGGGTCAAAACAGCCTTCGGTTATGTGTGTGTCTCGTCGGTCTGCAGGGTCCGACCAGATACACATACTTTTGTGCCTTTGCTTACATTAAAAAATGCCCTTGTGTTGAGATAGAGGCGGTTGGATGATTTTATTTATGCAAAGATAGCTAGTGTCCTTCTGATATAATTTTCTAATGCGATGTAGTGTATGCTGAAGATTAGCTCTGAGTCTGAACATGTCACCGAGCGATTTGCTAAGAGCATGTAGATCCATTTGCTTGCGGCCAAAAGATCATATACTTCATAAATAAAATATATTAAATATTCACCTATGATGGCATTTCCAAATTAGGGATGGCACATTGAAAATGTAGGGTTGCATACAATATGAAATATAAATTATAACAGATGGACAGGACGCACATGGCAAAGTAAGGAGATTAATCAGCAAAAAAAAGAGAGTAAATTGAGGTTCAATGTATACTAGTATTTGGGGGGTGGGGGGGCGGGGGGGCAAGAGAACATGTTGGAGAGGCAAGAGAAAATGGTATGTGGGCGGCTTCATCGCCGATGAAGCCGATGAAGCCACACCCATACCATTTTCAGTTACAGGACTTTTATTAGTCAGGTAAAGCATCAATAATAACATCAGTTGTTGTTGAAGTTGCAACAGACACGCAGCATGCATAAAGCTAAAGGTCTGACTCAGAGTTTTCTGTTTTCAATGATGAAATGTTGTTGGTTTAGTGGTGACACAGCTGTAGTTAGTTAGTAGCAGTAGACAGTAGTAGTGTTTCAAGTCATTTTAAATATAAGCACTTTAATATCTTGGACTTTAATATCACTTTAATATCACATATTCAATAGCACTGAAATATCTTGGGCTGTTTTGCATGGCATCGTGTTTGGGGGGGGCAGACTGGGTATTTAGGGGGGCATTGCCCCCCCATGCCCATGCCTAGATCCACCCCTGGCATAGCTGAGTTCATACATTCATTTAGTTTTTGTCAGTGGAAAAAAGGTAGCCGTCAAAATCAACACTTTTACAAATGCTTTCATGGTGACTGTGTTAACAGTACAAGGCGTGCTCCCTCCACTTTGAGGAACTGCACACAAGTTCAAATAGGACACGTAGCCACAATTAGTCTACAGCGGTGTCAACAGCTGAACCCTGTTGCAAACTAATTACTGAATCCAACACTCTGGTGGCCTAATTAGCGATACAGATGACAATTTATGTCATTAGGCACTGTACTGAATATTCTACAATTACAATTTAGGCATTTAGCAGACTTAAGATTAATCCAGTGTGGCTTACATTATGAAGAAAAACATTGCAATACATCATATAAATACAGGTTAGTTGAATTTACTAATTACAATTTACATTTTACAATTTAAGCACTAAAACATCATTTAGTATCTAAGATACCTACTCTGCTTTACTTTGGTCATAGCCTTTTATTATTATGACTGGTATTAAAAAAGAGTTAGTTAGTATATAGTATCATAATTAGTATCCATAATCAATATCACTGATATCACAATATCACTGTGTCCCTCTAACCACTGCACACAGTCATACTCAATATTCAATATAGTCACACACACACATTCATGTTAACAAATAACATTCTACTTGATTTGGTTCAAATGATGACAGTGTTTGTGTATAGTGTATATACAGTATGGCATTCATACTAGGGTTGCCACCTTTGAGATCTCGAAATAAGGGGCACTTTTAGGACCACGTGGCGAAGCAGCATGGTTATCACAGTATCAGAGCACATTGGCTTTCTGGAGTTGAAACATCTCAGGATGTCCTCCTTATAGGAAATGACTGATGTTGGAAAGTCTGGGGTTCTCTAGTGGAGCTGTTGCCCCCATGGCCCAACTACAGATAAGCGGTTGAGGATGGATGGATGATTTCACATACCATATTAGTCTCTGAGGTCAGTTAAGGCTTGTTTACCGTGGTCAGTAATTAATTGGTCAATTATTACCAAGTGGCCAATTATGTTTATGACATGATCCCAAAGATCTGATTTTCAATCCAAGCTCTTTAAAGGTAGGGGAAGTGATTTCACTTTTGTCAGATATCACCCAAAAAATATTTTTTTTCTGTTAAAATGCTCTATTATAAGGTGTGGAAACCACATATGGAGTTTCCCCCTCCCCCACGTTAGCAGAGGAGCTAATAAAAGTTCCCCAGGTCACCACAATTCTCCTCCAATCAGGAGAGAGCAGCAGGTTCACATAGTGTAGCTACTTTTGGGGACCCCTAGTGCACCAGGCTGGTACTACACCATGAATTTCAAATCACTTCCCCTACCTTTAAATAGGCACAATATGTATCAAATTGATTCATTTATATTGAATATCCACACATTTATTAGACTTTATTACTAAACAACCAACCATAATATAGCTTGGCTGAAATAGCTTGGCTATATGCCCACAGCAGCAGGCAGGAGCCATTGGCATTAGGCAGGACAATGGAAATAGTACTGAATGACATCTTGTTAAAACACAGATCAACGCATCGCAAATCGATCTCAGGGTCAGTTTCAGTCATGAAGAACTGTGACAGTCGTTGTGGGGAGTTTGTGTATAACTCTGTCTTACTGTATGGCTTTGGGCATGGCAGGGTTTGGCACACAGTGTAGAGCAGCAGAGCCACCAGTGCTCTGCACATATGATCTGCAGCCATGGGGGGAACGTTTTGGTGTCTGCTTGGGGGAGGTCCATGTGTGCCCCCCGTGCCAGAACAATTCTGCTGTCTTTAATGTATTTCCTGTTTTATTTTGTTCATTACTGTTAAATTCAGGGGCGGTTCTAGGCATGGGCTTGGGGGGGCAATGTCCCCCTAGATACCCCATCTGCCAGCCCCCAAACACGATGCCATGCAAAACAAACTAAGACCTTACAAATTAAAGTGCTTATATTTAAAATGATTTGAAACACTACTACTGCTACAGCTGTGTCACCACTAAACAGCATTTCATCATTGAAAACAGAAAACTCTCTGAGTCGGACCTTTAGCTTTATGCATGCTGCGTGTCTGTTGCAACTTCAACAACAACTGATGTTATTATTGATGCTTTACTTGCCTAATAAAAGTCCTGCAACCAAAAATGGTATGGGTGCGGCTTCATTTCGCGCCACAGGCAATGAAGTCGCACCCATACCATTTTCTCTTGCCCCTCCAACATGTCCTCTTGTCCTCTTATCACTTGGAACTTCACATAGGTTGGACACTTTCCAGCAGGGCTCATTCATTCCAATGTAAATTGGACATTACACATTAAATACTGTTTAATTTTTTGAAGTAGACCTCCAAAATCTCTTAGTCAACCGCTGTATGCAGTGGACAAATACTGTAAATGTGACATTTATTTATTTTAAAAAATAGAAAAAAACAAAACAAGGAAAACTACTGGTGGAGAGGTTTGTGCTATCCTTAGCTGCGATTGGACCATAGCAGTTTGGGGAGGGGCTTAGTGAAAGCTCTTAAATATCAATATAACTCAATGGCACAATATAGAATATAAACCAGTCTGCAAGTAGACCAAACACAATGTTGACTAAACCCCCGCTCGGTTTAGTCAGCGAACAGAGCAACGTACTGTAGTACTGTATATCTATTAATTGTGCCAGACTTGAAAGTGAAGTATTGGAGTCAAACACGTGTATCTCAATCCACGGGAAAAAAGGGGCGCGTGACTTTTTCAACAGTCTAAATCAAGTCCTAATGGAGTATGAAATTACTTATCAATGACAGCCCCCTTGTTATTATGCTGCGGCAGAGGCAGTCAAGAGTGCCATAAGTATTGGAAATTAATTGTTTTTTAATGCGCGCAACTCG
The DNA here is from genome assembly GCA_039105355.1 of Benthosema pterotum. NCBI lineage: Eukaryota > Metazoa > Chordata > Actinopteri > Myctophiformes > Myctophidae > Benthosema > Benthosema pterotum. The sequence goes on from CM076974.1 coordinate 43,231,008, forward strand.
GGCGCCCGCCGCCACCACCGCAGAGCCATGCACCATTACAGTGTTCAATTAGCCGTTCCACAGCTTACTGTTTGGCCAATGTATGGAATTGATTATCACACACCACAAAGGTTTTGAAATGTCCTCCTAGCACAGGGGGCTTTCAACCCTTTTTTTTCATACCAGGATTCATTATTTATTTTCCCACATAATTGAGCCTCTCAGACACGAGACCCGTGAATATTTTGGCGCCACGTTTGTCTACAAATTACATTTCCGTACTTGTTGGTGTGGTGCCATGACTTCCATAAGAGAGACAGGCAGACGATGATCACGGTGCTGCATGATCTAATTATGTAAGACTTCTTGTGAATTAAGTTGCTGTGTATTGTTTCAGTCTCCACCATGTCAATAGGGTATCGACACTCAGACTTTCAATTTTGGTTCAGCCGTGGTTCAGCCATAAACCGTGCACCACGCCCCCGCTTTTTGGTACAGCTGAACCACTGCTATAACAAAAGTGAGGCAAAGTGTGAGTGTCAACACACGATTGGCATGTCGGAGAGAAAATATATAGCAAAAGATTGCATTTAGAAGTGAAGGAAATAGGTGAATTTGCACACATCACATACTGTAGCCCCCATTCTAAGCTCATGTTGGGGTAGTGCAAACAGCCAGGAGCTTTAAAGGGGAATTCCACCCATTTTCAACATTTTTTTTCTGAGAGCGTACAAATGCAACCAAATGAACCCTAACAGGTTCATTTGGTTCCATTTGTACGCTCTCAGAAAAAAGAAGCATCTAAAGAAATCCATTAACATGTGAAAATACATCTTGATGATGTCATCAAGATGTTTAGTGGTTTTCTTCAGACCTCCATTTCTAGGAAACGCAGAATGGGAAAACGTTTTCATCATGTCCACCCAGCACCTCTAGGGTATACTAATGACATATTAGAATGTTGAAAATGGGTGGACCTCCCATTTAGGGAGCTTTTTTCACAAAATAACAACTGGACCACTTTTTGTAAATAAATCAACTGGGGTAACAAAGCCTTTTGGGGTGGAATTCTTCTTTAACAGATTATTGCTCAGGATGTCTATCGTGGTTCCTGTCCTCCTTCCCCCCATGTGTTCACCCCAATGTCTTAGCAGGAAATTGCTGATCGACAAGATCACGTCACATTGTGAGCGCTGCAGCATTGTAGAGAGGGCCTAGCATGGGGCCCTGAGGGACCCTGTTCAACAACGGGTCTACTGGTTGATGCAGATTGAAACCCGGAATAAAAAGCAGTAATACCGTTGGGGTAAAGCAGAAAAATACATTACAAGGGATTCAGGGGCGGATCTAGGCATGTAGTGGAGGATGTAATCAACTTTTGACTTCAAGTTATGACACAGACAATCCCTATGGCATGGAAGTACCTTAGGGTGATAGGAAAAGATTCATCCAAAGAGACAAGCTGTGTCGCCCTTCATTTCAGAAATATTCACGTTTTCAAAATGGACGCCGTCAACGAACCAGTATTACACCATACCCCGTGTCTTTGCCTCTGATGGAGCTATAATAATAATAATGGTGTCGAAGTCTACATTTTTAGTGCCAAGGAATCCAATAAAATACGTTTCAAGACTAAAAAACTCAATATTGTTTTCGTTACGATGGCAACCGGGGTAAAATATGCAAATTTCATTTAAAAAAAATGTGTTTTAACAGGGTAACTTTATACCCCCTCACCTGCTAAAACTTCTATTTTGTTTTCTCTTTGCCATGGAACTACCTTAGGATAATAGGAAAACATTTATCCAAAGAGACAAGCTGTATCACCTTTCATTTCTGAAATATACACGCTTATCAAAATGGCTGCCACCATTCTCAGCAATACAGCATAGCCCATATCTTTGCTTCTGTTAGAGCTATAATAAAAATATTGGGGTCAAAGTATACATTTTTAGGGTCAAGGAATCCAATAAAATACATTTCAAGACTAAAAAACTCAATATTGTTTTCGTTACCATGGCAACCGGGGTACAATATGCAAATTTCATTTAAAAAAACGGGTTTTAACAGGGTAACTTTATACCCCCTCACCTGCTAAAATTTTGTTTTCTCTTTGCCATGGAAGTACCTTAGGATAATAGGAAAACATTTATTCAAAGAGACAAGCTGTATCACCTTTCATTTCTGAAATATACACGTTTTTCAAAATGGCCGCCACCATTCTCATGCAATACAGCATAGCCCATAGCTTTGCTTCTGTTAGAGCTATAATAATAACATTGGTGTTAAGTATACATTTTTAGGGTCAGAGAATCCAATAAAATACATTTCAAGGCTAAGGAACTCAATATTGTTTTTGTTACCACAACAACAGGGGCAAATATGCAAATTTCATTTGGAAAATATGTTTTAACGCCCACTAAAACTTTCTTTTAATTTTGTCTTTGGCATGGAAGTACCTTAGGTAAGAGGAAAAGATGTATCCAAATAGACAAACTGCATCACTTTTTTCTGAAATATACACAGTTTTCAAAATGGAAACCACCATTTAGAGCTCCTGTTATGCTATGATAACAGGAGCTATGATAATATCTGTGTCAAGTAATCCAATTCATTTTTGTTGCCAAGTAATCCAATTCAATAAACAATTGAATAAAAAGAAAACCAATACATTTGTCATTGCAGTGACAACAGTGGTAGAATATACCTAGGGTTATAGGAAAATATCCAAAGAAACAAGTTGTATCACTTTTCATTTAAAAAATACACCCTTTTTTAAATGTCTGCCACCAATATAGGTGTGTGTGTGTGTGTGTGTGTGTGTGTGTGTGTGTGTGTGTGTGTGTGTGTGTGTGTGTGTGTGTGTGTGTGTGTGTGTGTGTGTGTGTGTGTGTGTGTGTGTGTGTGTGTGTGTGTGTGTGTGTGTGTGTGTGTGTGTGTGTGTGTGTGTGTGTGTGTGTGTGTGTGTGTGCGTGCGTGCGTGCGTGCGTGCGTGCGTGCGTGTGTGTCATTTCAATGTTTGGGGGCACCCAACTTCTTTTGGGCTAAAACTACTGAAACATACCTCGTGATAAGTGAGAATGTGAAGATAATATAGGCATGCAAATGTGCCTTGCTGCAATGTGCGCTGCACTGCCGCGCTGTCGGGCCGCTGCGCCGCTGCACCCCGTTAATTTGCTACTCAATTTTTTTTTCAAAGGGTGGCATGTATGCCATAGACCTGGTTCAGACCCATAGACCTGGTTCAGACCTATAGACCTGGTTCAGACCCATAGACCTGGTTCAGACCCATAGACCTGGTTCAGACCCATAGACCTGGTTCAGACCCATAGACCTGGTTCAGACCCATAGACCTGGTTCAGACCATAGACCTAGTTCAGACCATAGACCTGGTTCAGACCTGGTTCAGACCCATAGACCTGGTTCAGACCTATAGACCTGGTTCAGACCCATAGACCTGGTTCAGACCCATAGACCTGGTTCAGACCATAGACCTGGTTCAGACCTGGTTCAGACCATAGACCTGGTTCAGACCATAGACCTGGTTCAGACCCATAGACCTGGTTCAGACCATAGACCTGGTTCAGACCAGGTCTCTTGGTCTGGCCTTCTATTGTCAACCTCTGATTTCCTTCAGTACCAATAGATGTATTTAACCAATGAGAGTCAGAGTTGGGGGTTGGTCTAAAGACAAATCCAAACAGACGCAGCTGATTGGCCAGCAGCCCTGTCACTCAACAGTGCAACAGTTACAGTGTCAAACAACAAACATGGACTCTGCTTTGAGTCCTTGACGTTCATTGGTGTAACTTAGCCCCGTCCTCACTCCTGATTGGTCAATGCTACTTCCTGTTTGAGTGTAATTAACGCCAGGCTCCGTGTTTGGATATTCCTGTCATCATACTTTAGGTAAATATAGGTGTACAACTGTAGGTTGTGTCTGAGACTGGATTTCTCAACAGATCGAGGGTCTGTTAATCGCTGCTCCAGCTTTGATTTTATCTCACGGCAAAAGAAAATCTTCAAGGACTAGATAAAAATGTATTCCAGATCCTTCGTGGTGTTCCTTAAATGGACCACGTTAATTGTTCTTCTGGTGCTTGGCTGGTTAGTGTACTACAACACCCACAGTTCCTTCAAGATTCAGAACAACGAGGAGCCAATGGCATGGGACCCGCTGCCACGAGTTCCAAGAGAATACATTGAGGACCTGGCAGTGTGCGCCGCCATCGTCCGGGGGGAGATGGAGGGGAAGAAGGAGGACGTCGCTCCACTCATGGGCTCCAAGGAGAGACTGTCTGAGGATTTCTACCTTGGCGCGACCAAAGACTGTAAAGCTTACACTGAGGCCAGAGGGTTCATCTCTGCTCCACTCAGCGCAGAGGAGAAAGACTTCCCCATCGCCTATTCCATGGTGATCCATGGTGGAGTGGAGATGTTCGAGAGACTGCTGCGCGCCGTCTACCACCCCCAGAACGTCTACTGCGTACACGCGGACCAGAAGTCACCGGAGGCATTCCGGGAAGCCGTGAGGGCAATCGTGTCCTGTTTCCCTAACGTGTTCATGGCCAGCAGACTAGAAAGTGTGTCCTGGGGAACGTGGTCCATAACGCAGGCAAATTTAAACTGCATGGACGACCTGCTGACGTCCAACGTCCAGTGGAAGTACCTGCTCAACACGTGTGGCGCGGACCTCCCCATCAAGACCAACGCCGAAATGGTTCAGGCGCTGAAACTGCTCAACGGGAGGAACAGTCTGGAGTCTGAAGATGTGCCGGACCAGAAGAAGCCTCGCTGGCAGTACCATCACGAAGGCATCGAGATAACGGAAACCAAAAAGACGCCCCCACCCATCCCTGTGTTCTCAGGCAGCAACTACTTCGTGGTCACCAGAGAGTTTGTGAAACACGTGCGAGAGAACAAAGAGGTTCTGAATTTCCTGGAGTGGAGCAAAGACACATTTGCCCCTGAAGAACACTTGTGGGCCAGTCTGAACCGGCTGCCCTCTGTGCCCGGGTCGACGCCGGGCCACAGGAAGTACCACCGGTCTGACATGACTGCCATCGCTCGCCTGATGCACTGGGGCGGTCACGAGGGTGATGTAGCGAAAGGCGCCGCGTACCCTCCATGCACGTCGCTGGTGAGGAGAGACTTGTGTGTGTACGGGATCGGAGACCTCCGATGGGTGTTTCAACACCCTCATCTCATGGCCAATAAGTTTGACCCGGAAGTTGATGACATGTCGATACGATGCTTAGAGTCCATCCTCCGTTTTAAGGCCTTGCAGCACAGTCAGAATGTAATGACAGCGATGAAATAATAGTAATAATAATAAACAAGAGTTGTGCCCCTACGGGGCACTAGCCTGATTGTCAGACTCTGAGCCATGGCTCAAGAACCCAGCTGAGTGGGCGGGGCCTGTGGGCTGAACCCAGGCTAACGGGGCACAGGTCTCCACCGTCCGGGCTCAGAGACAATACTCATGATACTCATGATTATATATAAATGTATCTTAGTCACTACGTCATCATGATGTCATCGTATGCACGGACATGATGGCGGACAGACACGCGCGGAAGTGTGTGTGTGTAGTGTATCAACTACAACGTCGTCATGACGTCATGACGAACAGGCTGCGTGCACAGACATGTGCACAGACGTCGTGCGACAGACAGATTCGGGGGGACGGACGGAGGGCGTTTTATAGTCCCCACCTTCGGTGGAGACAACAAATAAATAAATAAATAATAGTAATAATAATAAACAAGCCCTGTGCCCCCCGAAGGGGCACAGGGCTTGTTGAGTTGCCATTCCTCAAGCCCACCCTAGTAGGGCTGGCTAAATCCAGCCCTGATGAAACATCGGTTATAGAAGAGTGGACTGTCATGTTTTCACTGTAGTGTAAAACAGCAGTATAGTGGAGGATGTAATCAACTTGACTTCAAGTTATGACACAGACAATCCCTTTGGCATGGAAGTACCTTAGGGTGATAGGAAAAGATTCATCCAAAGAGACAAGCTGTGTTCATTTCGTTCATTTCAATACAAGTTGCTCATTGGCGCTTTGAAGCACCCGGAAGACCGCCGGAAGTGCGCCTATATCCGCATTTGGGCACCAAAATTTGGTGCCCAAATGCGGAAGTATTTCTCCATGAACGCGCCCGAAGCAAGGGATTATGGGAACCATGAACGAGCGCCGCCGCGAACGAGCAAAGGAAAAAATGATGTGAGGACCGCTGGTTTATTCAGAAAACAACTTAAATACAAACTGCCCTGTACGTGTGCACAAAGCAAACCAGCGTGCGTGCTCTCTGGGCGTTCGTGCATGAATTCCACCCGCCTGCAGTACCAAACTTGGCCACCAGCGAGGCCAGCTTCAAGCCTGGAGGCGCTGTCTGCCGGTGTGAGTATTACACCATACCCCGTGTCTTTGCCTCTGATGGACCTGAAATGTATTTTATTGGATTGCTTGACCTTTAAACATATACCTTGACACCACTTTGACACCAATAGTATTATTGTACCTCTAACATGGGGCTATGGGCTATGCTGGATTGCTGAGAATGGTGGTGGCCATTTTGAAAAGCATGTATATGTCTTAAATGAAATGTGATGCAACTCGTCTCTTTGGATAAATGTTTTCTTATTATCCTAAGGTACTTCCATGCAAAAAACCAAACAAAAACAAAATGGAAGTTTTAGCGGGTGAGGGGGGATAAAGTTACCCTGTTAAAACACATTTTTTAATGAAAATGTGCATATTTTATCCCAGTTGTCATGGTAATGAAAACAATATTATTATTTTTTTCTTGAAAAGTATTTTATTGGATTCCTTGACCCTAAAATGTATACTTTGACACCAATGTTATTATTATAGCTCTAACAGAAGCAAAGCTATGGGCTATGCTGTATTGCTGAGAATAGTGGTGGCCATTTTGATAAACGTGTATATTTCAGAAATGAAAGGTGATACAGCTTGTCTCTTTGGATGAATGTTTTCCTATTATCCTAAGGTACTTCCATGCCAAAGAGAAAACAAAATGGAAGTTTTAGCAGGTGAGGGGGTACAAAGTTACCCTGTTAAAACACATCTTTTAAATAAAATGTGCATATTTACCCCGGTTGTGATGGTAAAGAAAACAATATTGAGTTTTTTTAGTCTTGAAATGTATTTTATTGGATTCCTTGACCCTAAAAATGTATACTTTGACACCAATATCATTATTATAGCTTTAACAGAAGCAAAGATATGGGCTATGCTGTATTGCTGAGAATGGTGGCGGCCATTTTGAAAAACGTGTATATTTCAGAAATTAAAGGTGATGCAGCTTGTCTCTTTGGATGAATCTTTTCTTATCACCCTAAGGTACTTCCATGCCAAAGGGATTATCTGTGTCATGACTTGAAGTTAACGGCAATTTTTCCGGGGTTAAATCTTCCACTAATGGGCATGGGCATGGGGGAGCAATGCCCCCCTAAATGCCCACAGTCTGCCCCACCAAACATGATGGCATGCAAAACAACCCACAATATTTCAAATTAAAGTGCTTATATTTAAAATGATTTGAAACGCTACTACTAACCAACTACAGCTGTGTCACCACTAAACCAACAGCATTTCATCACTGAAAACAGAAAACTCTCTGAGTCAGACCTTTAGCTTCATGCATGCTGCGTGTCTGTTGCAACTTCGACAACAACTGATGTTATTATTGATGCTTTACTTGACTAATAAAAGTCCTGTAACTGAAAATGGCACGGGTGCGGCTTCATCGCCCGTGGCGCGAAGCGTCACAGGCGATGAGGCCGCCCCCATGCCATTTTCTCCTGCCCCCTCAATTGGGAAATGTTACACCCGCCCCTGAAGAGATTTGTTTTACTGTAAATAGACTGCAGTCAAAGTACTAATCCTACCTTCATGCCACACAATGCGGCTTCAGTCTACACACACACACAAGCCGTACGAGAACGTTCAAGACGACACATACCGCGTACACCCACTCTGTATGTATCTTATATAATTTGCAACCTTGCTATCAATTAATAAATAATACATTAAGTTAAGCGCACAACATTTCTGAGCATGTCATAACAGGTGATTGTCCCCGCAAGAATAGCATGATGTCCCTTCTTCTTTTGTACGAACCGCCTGGCAACATGACCCGCGGGTTCACGATGCCGTTCAGCATCAATAAGTCAACACAAGCACTGCCTTTACATTTTTAATCTTAAGGAACTTCATTCGCGTCATTAAGAGATGCAGGGAGGGAGAGAGAGAGAGAGAAATGAGGGAGGCCAAAAACCACGCTGCCAAACCTCCCCCTCCTCCTCCCTCCCCCCCACAACACGTCCTCTGAGTCATTTCCTACTAAGATGACATTATGGATGATTGAAGTGCTTTATGTGGGCACACAATGGGGCTGGCTGTGTCCATGCCACGCTGCACGGCCGCACGGCGCTGAAATGAGTGGAGCGAGAGAGCCGCGCCGAGCGGCGGAAAACACGCCGCCACGGAATGAGAGTTGGAAGAGAGAGAGAGAGAGAGAGAGAGAGAGGGCTCTGAGGCCCCTTGCATTTCCATGCCCCCACCCCTATACCCCCATTCAATAACTACACCTGAATAGGCTTGTCTGACCTATTGTCCACAGGTTCACACCGTCGTCGATGTGCCTGTCTGATATGCACTGAATAGCTCCCAGGCTTTTGTACTCTTGTTTTTTTCTCAATTTTTTTCTTCTCTCTCCTGGTATACTGTACATACGCTATGTGATTTAACTCAATTTTGTGCCTCTAAGCTCAGACCTACAAGCTCATAGACTATGAGCTTGTAATACACTAGTCTAGAGGTTCCTAGAACAACATGTTTTCAGAAGCCACCCTTGGCCATCACCACCCACTAGCATCAGAAACTAGAATCTACTGCAAGACGTCCTCCAGTAAGAGTCAGAGACGCAGCCAAAGGCAGGTGTCATTTTTTACGCGAGAAAATCCAATTTTCAGTTTTTCAGTGAAGGATACTGAGGTGCACAATAATAAAATCCTCCGTGTTCATTTAACTCTGCGATTGCAACGGAACCCGTGACGGACCCCGTGAGGGTCCTCCTGCGTGAACACTGAGGATGTGTTCTGTGTGCTGTAGTTATATGCACAGGCCATATTAATTGGGTCTCCTATGGATGCAAATCGCAGTAATTTACAGCCCAGCGCCTCATCATATTTCTTTTGAATCGAGAAATAAGCGGGTATAGCCCAGGTACAAACACGCCAGGGGTACAGCACTTTTCCACGGCGTTGAATAATCAATACCGAGGTCTATTCATCATTCGCTGTTGTCAGCCCATATCTATGCAGTCCTTTGGCTTTTCGACAGCACGTTAGAGTTAGAGATCACTTTTTCCCCCAGCGTGGAGGATGCAGGCCCTCAGGGGAAATCCTCCCCCCAGGCAATGCCAAGAGGGCCAATTGGAAAGGATGGGATTATAAGGATTATATATATAGTGGCAATCAAAGCACTTTTTTTCAGGATGGATTTCTAAAAATAGCTTTACCCAGTACGTCCGAACGTGAGATGATCCCTCAATCTCACCGTAGACTTCTTCACAAGATAGACGGCATTGATTTTTCCAAGTGGGGTCTTGAGCAGGGGCGGATATAACATTTCCCAATTGGGGGGGGGGGCAGAAGAAAATGGTAAGGGGGCGGCTTCATCGCCCGTGTCGCTTCGCGCCACGGGCGATGAAGCCGCACCCATACCATTTTCAGTAGTGTTTCAAATACTTTTAAATATAAGCACTAAAATATCTTGGGTTGTTTTGCATGCCATCATGTTTGGTGGGGCAGACTGGACATTTAGGGGGGCATTGCCCCCCCATGCCTATGCCTAGATCCGCCCCTGGTGTTGAGGACCCACATGACTCTTTGTGTGTGTGTGTGTGTGTGTGTGTGTGTGTGTGTGTGTGTGTGTGTGTGTGTGTGTGTGTGTGTGTGTGTGTGTGTGTGTGTGTGTGTGTTTGTTTATTGACCCCAGTGGCTCAATAAACCCTAGTTTCAGTTTGGGCTTTGGGAGAAAAGCCTTTCGTCCAATCAGGATGAGGGGGTGTGCCTTGGTGTATGTTGGCATGTTGTACTTCCCTTCCCTGTAAAGCGTGTGCATGTGCACATCAGTTACACCTTTAAATGACAGCAAAATGAGAGAGAGAGAGGAAAAAAAAACGACTATTCTAATAAGGTTTCGATCCGTAACCCCCATACGAATGCATTAACTTCTCACGCGCCATGTGCGACTTTCAAGGGCTGATTTGATTTAATTTAAGCCGGAATTTATTTTCATATCAGCGTACCCCCATGCACTACAAAGACAGAATAATTTGCTAGGAGGGTCCCCGGCCTAATGAAAGTCAATTTGGGGGTCCGTGACATGAAACATTTGTAAATCCCTGGTGTGTAAAAAGAAAAAAAAAAAAGGTCCCTGGCGTGCTGCTCGGATCACAATGTTTTTTTTTTATATCATTATCCTCAATGACACAACCTCTCCTCCATGTCTGCACAGTCCTAATGAGCTTGCCAATGCAAATATCAGAGCAGAGTGCATGTGCACATAATACTCTACATACATATATATTTTCCCCTCTAATCAGCAAAGCGAAAACGCTGTCTCTTCATGCGTTCTCTCCCGCTATATACCTAATTGAATTAGAATTTTATTAAACTATGCAAAAGTTGAAGGACGTCGTCAATAGCTCAGATGTTTTTTTTTTCTTCCCGCCTGTACGCAGCATTTGGGGGAGGGGGTGGAGGGGGGTTCCGCTGCTTTACGCAGGGAAAAATCATGCATTTTTAGGCTGATTAAATCAAGGCATATTTCAGAGCATCAACGGATACACGTTTTCTGCATCTGGGTCACTAAGTAGAGTTATTGCTCAAGCACTGTAACTGTACTAGTGCAATTTTGATTATTATTATTATTTTTTTTTTACTTGAGTAATTCTAAGTAAAATTTCTGGTACTTACTTCTGCTCTACACTGCAGAGCCATACCAGTGTTATGTTTTTACTCCACTACAATGTGTGGCAGTTTCAAGGTAATAGCGGCTTCTACTTTGATGCTGCATCTGTTTCCCTGCAGATAGACACTTGCTTCGTCCTGCGGACGGTCCAGAACTTTGTCAACAAATCATGAAAACAAAACATTTGTCGGGCTCAGGACAGGCGTGGCTAAAGTGTGAGGGGGAGGGGGGTTGTGTGGGGGGAGGGTGAAGGGTTCCAAACAAATTAACAAACAAACGTCGTCAGGTGTGCTTTTCAGCCAATAGCCGTCTCTGTTCAGCCGTAGCATTGGAAGTCAACGGGAGTGTCGCTACTCTCCCATTAAGGCCCCTTTTGGACCCCTGGTGGTCCATGCTTAGAACCAATGAATTAAAGCATGGTTAAAAAAGAAGAAGAAAAAGAAAGAAAATCGATCCCATTCTAAATTGTTTATTTTTAGCTGAGCACTTTGATCATAACACTAAAAACAAAGAAAATCAGCCTAGGGTTGCACACCCCTTTAAATAATAATATTACGTTTGTACTTCGCTAGAGCTTACCCTGATTTTAATGCTTGTCCCCCCCCCGCTCCCCTCTCTACCTAACCTGAGAAAGAATTTAGCCAAATGTGGGCTTTGTGCAAATACATAATTTATCACTGGCTTAATTTTTGCATTCTAGCGTCGTCGTGTGTATGAATTATTTGTGATTTCTAAGCGGCGGGGAGACATCTCGATGGATACTGTGGTTGCGGGAGAGAGCCTCCTTCAGAATCTAAATGTTGTCCTGACACCTTTATGACACTGCGAGCGCTAAAACGCTTTGCTTGATATTTAGGAAAATGAATCATGACAACGAGGAAATGTCAACCCACTGTGGTTTATCTTCCAGACCTTTTATTGGTGGGTGCTTTGCCAAATTGTTGTTCCTTATGAATAAAAGAGCAACCGAAATGCAGAATTGCTTACAAAACAATTTGCTACCAACCGTATAGACCGCCGCAGCGCACACACACACACGGCCATTATATATGCTGTATACATCGCATGGTGTGGATTGGGACCGCATTAAAATTCAACATGCTTTAATTTAGTGCAGGCAGCCACACACGTTTGTCTTGCCTGTAACTACTATTCCCCGTAGTAAACTCCTGATGCCTAATTTATACTTTGTCATGCACCCGACAGTGCGGCGTGCCGAAAATAGCCGATCTTACAAGCTCAAGCTTGTTAAATCTGCTATTTTTGGCCCACAACGGGGTGTAGAACGCCGGAAATGAATGCTGTATACCTATAAATGTACAGTATGTCATTTATGCTCGGTCGCAGAGCGTCGTCGATCGCCGAACGTAGCTGTCCTTACAGGCTACAAGCGTACTTGATCCACACGGTGAGTTGTGAGCTCCTTGGCGATTTTAGGAAGGTTCCAGGGGGGCACTTCCCTGGTGGCCCCAAAAAAAACAGGTTATATAGGAAAAAATGTCATACTCATTTATACAAAATTATATTTTTCATTTCAATAATGTTTTGTAGTGAATGCTTGGCTATAGTACGGTATGTTCCAAAATTAGTAAATACATTAGTGTCGAGAAAAACAAGTACTTATTTAACTACTAATTCATATTGAGTTGCTTTTATTGAGGGGGTCTGAAACATTTTCATTTTCATACCAGGGCAAAATATTTATTCTGCATTTTAGCCAAGGAACACCATTTGATGTTGAGTTTAATCTCTCGGATCCAAAACGTTTTCGTCCACAATTTAGGAGAGAGAAACTGGCAAAACGTATAACCATACGGCATAACCATTCTTCTACATTCTCTAATTGTGTAGATTTTTGAAAATTACATGATTCAGATGTTTGTGAACATAAAGGAGACCCGTAAGGGTACATTTGGTTCCATTTTACGCCTAAAATCCCCTATGGTAAGCTTGTACAGTAGTATGGCTGTTTGATCGACCTGTGGTTAGTTGGTATTCCAATTGTGCTTAGGGCAGGAATTCCAGGGAGTCCACGAAAGCCGTGGCCGTTATTGGCCCTCAGTTTGAAAATGGCATGCCCCGAGGCCACAGTGGCCTTCATGCCCCCAGCTGACTGTATCACTTCTCCCCATGTGTCCATGTCAGTATGTAGCCCCAGGGCGGATCTAGGCATGGGTATGGGGGGGTATGCCCCTCCAAACACGATTCCATGCAAAACAACGGAAGATATTTCAAATTAAAGTGCTTAAATTTAAATTGATTTGAAACACTACTGCTACTAACTACAGCCGTGTCACCTCTAAACCAACAGCATCTCATCATTGAAAACAGAAAACTCTCTGAGTCAGACCTTTAGCTTTATGCATGCTGCATGTCTGTTGCAACTTCAACAACAACAACATGCTTTACTTGACTAATAAAAGTCCTGTAACTGAAAATGGTATGGGTGCGGCGATGAAACCGCCCCCATACCATTTTCTCTTGCCCCTCCAACATGTTCTCTTGCCCCCCCAAATGGGACATGTTACATCCGCCCTTGATGTAGCCACAAGTGCATCTTTCTTATGCTGTAGACACCCGTGCATTCTGCTGAGATTATGAATTCTTTAAAACTCCCCCAATACCAGGCGCCCAGAGTCGAGTCGATTAACTTAGGGTTAGGGTTAGGCACATGGAGCAGATTTACCGCAGGTGGTGTACATAATCAATTTGAAATAAATTAAAATACTTGAATCAATGAATGGACTAAATAAATCTTGTTTTAGTTGATGGACCACTTGCCCTGGCCGTTGTTGGCCCTTTTGCATGCCCCCCAAAAAACGTCATATTGTAACGTTACACGAAATGCCTTGAGTGCATACACTTCAAATGAACACGACAGTGCTTATTAGATCTATCAGCATATCCAAGCATGCACACACAAGTGTTTGTACTAATGGTCTGTTACGAATGTCCCTTGGGTAAATATGTATCAAAGCCTAGCAGATTCACGCTGTATGAAATACTTGCCATTAATATAGGGGTTGCTACTGTATTAATTGATGCCCAGAGTCCCACGGTGGGAGTCAAGCTCTGGTTATGAAGTAGTCTAATATGAAGTAGTTCCGGTCATTCTGTGAGGGTCACTGGGACCACACAGTAAAAGTGCATGGATCCACAAAACTAATGTAATTTGTTTTTTGCATACACATACCTAAAAAAAAAAAAAAGAACAAATATTTTAGAAATACTGTAGCTCAACAATACAAATGGAGTTAGTTTTTTGGATTCATTAACTTTTACTGCATGGCCCCAGTAACAAATAGACTGGGGCCAAAAAAAAGACACAAATTGACTGGAAGTACTTCACAATCCACCAAAACCTGAGCAGAACTCCCACATCAATTAATATACAGTAGTTCCAACCACTATACTAAGTATTTCATACAGCTTAACTTCCAAAAATCGGAACTATCCCTATAAGATTGAATAAGGAATGCCATACCAAAAAAACCCTGAAACCCATAGTATGATACTGTATACTGTATAGTATAAGCTTACTGCATAGACTTAGTTGAATACGGCTTGGAGATATATAATCTTCACATATCCTCAAGGTATGAAAATAGGTGGGAAGTATCAACATGTGGCATGTTGAAACAGGCCATGCTCCATATAGGCTACAGAGATTTGAGGTCTGTAGCAGTAGTATTGATCAGGTCACTGACAATAATATTAATAGTAAATAAGCTAATGATGTTCAACTAACATGGTTGAGCAGCTGAAATTAATCGGCCCAGACGACCGGCGCGCTCTCCCTCCATGACTATATTTATAAGTTAATGCAAAATGCAATGCGTTCATTTGAAGTTAAAGCAATCAGCAGTTCTACTGTCTCCAGGCACCCCACGGAGTCTGGATTCATTATATGACACACTCAATAATTCATTGCGCGCTGTACGGTCCCGTCCTGCCTCTTCCGGACAAACCCCCGCTTAAGGAATGCCTCAGAAGATCAATTCACGACGTGGAGAGAGAAACCTACTTGTAATTTGTCGCAGGTTGCCGTGGAGCGGAGAAAACACGACGATCTATAAGTGTGTATATAAATGTCGCGCCGCACGAAACGTGTACTTGAGCATGAATCTGAACAGAGCTTGTGGTGTAACCAGCGCTGGGAGTAACACCTTTACAAGTAACGCCTTTACCTAAGGGACTGCTCTTTGCAGTAACTTGTAAAGTACCGTATTTTCTGGACTATAAGGTGCGCTTAAAAGCCTTGAATTTTCTCAAACAACAGTGCGCCTTTATAATCCAGTGCGCCTTATATATGGATCATTTGACTGCAGTAGCTTCTATTCTATGTTAGGGCATTAACCAAACACGTTTTTTGCTAGTCGAATCGACTACTTTGGTAGTTGAATAATTGTCGACTAGTCTATAGTGATATATATTTGTTTTTTAGCTAATAAAATGTGTGATTCTGGACTTCCCATTGAAACAGTGCATGCCTGTTACACTACTGTAACTCAGTTACATTATGACATGAAAAATAAGCAATCAACCAACAATCACTGCCAACACCCCAGTACACATCCACAATGCCTGCTGCAGAAAATTGAAAAATATATATCAAAAATTATTATTACCGAATAACGAATAATGAATTAATAGTGTCGAATAGTGTTTTGCTAGTCGAATAATCGACTAGTCGAATATTTAGTCAGTAGCTCCTATTCTATGTTGACTTCAGTAGCTTCTATTCTGTGCGCCTTATAATCGGTGCGCCTTCTATATGAAAGCGGTTCTAAAATAGGCCATTCATTGAAGCTGTGCCTTATAATCCGGTGCGCTTTATAGTACGGAAAATATGGTAATTATTTACATACTGCCATTCTGTAACACCATTACAGTTACTGTGTGTGAGTCAGTAGTTACTCACATTACATAATGTAATAAAAAATGAATAGTCTCCTCCTGCCTATGTCATGTAAACTGACATGGTGCGGTGAGTGCGCCACCAGAGTGAAACACATTTCACATAATGGGTCAACATAGGGTAACATAGGGTATAGTACTTTAGATCTGACAGTGCATGAGCAGGGCATCAGTATTATATCCATATCATTAGACTGGATATTGTCTGTCATACAGTAAGTGCTCTTTTCCCTCTGTATTGGCAAGTAGAGATTCAAGGAAATAGAGGCAACTTTTAGCCAAAAGTTCAAATATATTTATAGCTATATATATTTTTTTGCCTTTTCCCCCTCTATGTTGCTTCTACTTTGATGCTGCAGCTGTTTCCCTGCAGAGAGACACTTGCTTCATCCTCCAGACGGTTCAAAACTTTTTTGTTGTCAACATGAAAACAAAACATTCGTCGCGCTCTGGAAAAAGGGAGGGGGGGGGGTCAGCACAAGTAACAATAACTATGACTCTTACTATGTAACTATGACTTACTTTGTAAAAGTAATTTCCCCAACACTGAGTGTAATACAGTGTGGAAGAAGCATTCAGATGATTTACGATAACAGGATATTTACTGGCTTATGTAGTTATCTGGCTCACTGCATTTGGAATTATTGATTTTTTTTATTACATACACTTCAAAATAAAAATACAGTCCACTAGGTCCCTCTCTAACATTTTCATTTTACTTGAGTACGAGTGCTAACGGGTAAAAAAAAAAAAAAAAAAACTATTCCTAATGCAGAGCGGCCTGCTTCACAATCATTTTTATTGGATTGCACAGCAATTAGTAAGGCATTCATGATTCATCACTTTAAATGCTATAGCCTGTAAAGGTTTTAATTACTTGATGTGTGGCTGGGTATAGCTCAGCTAGCTAGGGCAGCTAGTTTGACCCAATGAAGAGCCGCCTACAATTACATTGGACCAAATGAGTGTCTGGGTTTATTCTCACTCCCAGCTTAACCTATAATAAAACGTCAGCATTAATCGGTTAATGTATGCTTCGTTTTAGTCCAAATATGCAAAGTAACTATAAACACATCACATAATGGTAAAAAGGTACCATATTGTGCAACTGCGATGCATAAGTGCAGCACAAGTATAACCAAAAATAAATAATCAATAATAAACATAGGCTGCACTCGGGTAAAGGGAAACTACCTTGAAATGTCTTAAGATGTCAAATATGACCTTAAAACATTATACTTTCCCTCTATAGCTAAAATAAACAAATAAAAACACCTGCATAGGATAACAAAAACAATGTAATCTTTCTAAATTCAACATGAGCATCATGTTTTTCAGGCACATTTATTTATTATCCTTTTAAGTACAACAGTATGTAAGTAAATATACTTGGTTAACCTTTTAAGTACAACAGTATGTAAGTAAATATACTTGGTTAACTTTCCGTTTGCGTAAAGGCTGGCCTCTCCATTCACTAGATGCAGATCAACTTTCTTTCACACCTTTATATCCAGTAGAGAAAATTGCCTTTTGCCTTTTTTTTTTTTTAAATAAAAAGACAAATCAATTGAAGACATTCTCTCATTATATTTGCCTCCCATTGCCCAAGCAGGCACATTCTTTTCATGGCCGTCTTCACCTCACTTTCAATAAACGTTCTTTCTTCTTTTTTTCTGTTCCACTGGGTTTGATGATTTGAAATGATTAATCCTCCCTTAACATTTCTTCTCGTCTGTACCTGCGTGCGCGGATGGTGCAAATGGCAGGCGCCGTGCTTGGGGGTCTCTGTGTGTGTGTGTGTGTGTGTGTGTGTGTGTGTGTGTGTGTGTGTGTGTGTGTGTGTGTGTGTGTGTGTGTGTGTGTGTGTGTGTGTGTGTATGTGTGTGTGTGTGTGTGTGTGTGTGTGTGTGTGTGTGTGTGTGTGTGTGAGTGAGCGTGCGAATGTCGTTTATGAATCGTTGGCGATAAAATGAATGGGCGTCTTGTGTGTGTGTCTATAGGGTCCCTCTGGCACCGCGCTGCTCATGTGCACACGAATGCTTAGTTATCTCTACAATAAATCCCCACAGGTCTCCTTTACTTTGTTCGCTGGGATTGGTGGCTGTCTGTCTCGTTATCAAATTGGCTGTTAGCGTAATAGCATTGAGCGTCGTAAGTGAATTAGTGCGCGGTAAAAAACCTGAGTGTTAATTTAACTGTGAGCGTGCGCAAATGTAAACCAATAAAATAAAAAGTGCACCCGTAAAGGGTCCATTTTAGAATGAATCACAACTAGCCTGGCTAAAGCCAGACCGAATCAACTGTTGGCAAAGAAAAATCCTGTCAGCAGATAGGTTTGGAATTGCTCAACTGTATGTCTTGTACTTCCTACTCCGGAAAATCATGGTGGCCAATCAGGACACAGTATGCAAAATGCAAAATATTACAATATTGTATGCTGATTGGCCACCCCAGTTCTCTGGAGTAGGAAGTGACTGTACAATTGAGCTACTCCAGACCTATTTGCTTTAGCTGATAGCTGATTCGGTCTAGCTTTAGCCAGGCTAAAGTCACAACGGGATAAATGTAACACTGAAGATCTTACAGTGTCTGTATGTGAGCAGTGGTTTTCAACTTTTTCACAACACCCCACAGACGCCAAAACTAAAGATTTCTTTTGGTTTTGTTCACAATTCCAGGATGTATTTTCGCAAACAAAAGAGGCAAAACATCAAAATTAGACCAAAATGAACATGACTTATGACTTATTAATTAAGTGGTGCTAATTTAGATGGTGAATATCATAACTCTTGAGAGTGTAAACCTATAACCAAATGGACCCGAGTCCATGGAGTCCATTCATTTTTACTCAAAGAGTTACATCTGGTTAACCAACTTTCTATCATTTAGTCTGCGGAGCCCACCTGGAACCTGGAAAATCCATAGATTGGCCGCACCGTTGTGTAAACCGCAGTGTCAAAAGCATGTGAAAAAAGTAGCGGCTTATAGTCCGAAAATTACGGTATTATTTTTACTGCTATTACTGTACATGTCGTTGCTGCCATTCAGAAACACTGAATGTCTATTTAAATTAATAATTTATGCTCGTTTTCCCATATGCATACACCATTTTACCATTGAAAAGCACCATCACTTAAGCTACATAATAACTACATTGCATCCACTGGAACATGTTTGTCTCCCTTTCAGGAAAAGTAAAATGGTTGTATTTATTCACATAATATTAAATAAATATGATCTGACCGCTTTGATGGAAGGGTGATAATCGAGGGTAATGTGCAATCGCACTCTATTTTGTTGCATTCTCCAAGCAATGACCTACAATGAATGGTCATCCTTGGTATTTCTCCTTTCAGGGGACATACTAATGGAAACCCATTCAGTATTAATAATAATTCTGTGTTATCTGAATGTCATTGGGCATTTTGATTTTGTATAATTAATGCTGCACCATACATGCTGTACACACTGTTCATCCAATACATTAGTACAGTACTCTCTATGCACACTGTGTGGAAATAGCATGATACCTGGGGCTCTTAAGGCCTATTCAGAGTTGGATTTTCGGTGCCCACCGCGACCACCGCGACCACCGTTTCCTACAATATGACGTCATACCACCGCAACCACCGCACCTCCCAGCCCTCCTCTCGGATTTTACTAACCACCGCACCGCGGTGGTTCCACTACTTGTTTTTAACGGCTGCCAGCTGGTAAAAAAAAAGAAAGAAAGAAAAGAAAACACACCACAGCACGACGGCCAGGAGGAGAACGAAGGGATTCAATGATAGACACAATGACATAAACAGAATACGAAATAAACATAAAAGCAGCAGAATTTATTATAATTGAGGTAGGAAGTAGAGAAAAGCAGAGGGGAAAATAAACAACAATGGACGCGAGGAGAACAGGGGAGGGAGGGCGAGGTGCTGCTAGTGGTATATGAAATAGTAGCTCCGATGGACCCCCACTCTCTACTCCGTCCGTCCCTCCCTCCGCATCTCGGAGCGGAGGGAGGGACGGACGGAGTAGAGAGTGGGGGTCCATCGGAGCTAATGAAATAGCGGTGGTCGCGGTGGTGACAGACTATATAATAGCGCACGGTGCGGTGGTCTGATCGGTGGTCGCGGTGGCCACCGAAATTCCAGACTCTGAATAGGCCTTTACAGTTTGTATGTATTGCTTGGCTCAAGGTGAACAACAACATGCATTTCATAATGGTTTTATATGGTTTTATAACCATATAAAACCATGGTTATAAAACCATATAATCGTTTTATAACCATTGCGACCCTAACCGTATAACAGTTGACCGTTTTTCCTATTAAACCTAACCATAAACAAACATAACTCAGTGAAAGCTATGCCTGAACCTAACCGTAACCCTCGACCGGTGTTATGCAAAGTGGTTATTTTAGAAATATTCGACTTTGACTTTGAATATGTATAGATATTTTTGGACATGCCAATTTCTTTGGACATAATTCATGTTTTTGCCAGGACCATGGCACAACAACATTTTCAGAGAGGGGGGAGGGGGGGGGGGGGTGCATAATGCCAATGTCCAATGTCCTTGGCATTATGCACATGTAAAGATTGCTTGTTCGCAGCACGTTTTTTTTCACGTGATATTGCTCGTAATCGCATGCAAACAGCTGCGTACATATATAATGCAGTACAAACGCTTAGGGCCCATTTACTTAATAATCATTACGATAAAACGCCTTCTTATCTCATCATAGCCCCATATATTGTCACCTAAGAGATTCTTTTTGTATTTATCACAGTTTAATTAACACATAATCCTGAGCGTATGATAACAGCTGAGTGGTCCCTGAAGCGGAGCGGCTATCGCAAAAAACGAACGCCGCGCAATTACAATGCATTGACAATCGTGACAAAAAGAGAGAGAGAGAGGTGCGTTTGGGGACTAACATGGAAGCAGAAAACAATTTAACGCGCTTGTAGATATGTCTTCAAAGCCTCTGGGCTTTAAGGCAAAAACAATTGACATCAGGTGGGTTGGAATTGTGTTGGAAAACTCTAAATAAAGCAAAGAAAGCCTGAAGGGGCAGACGCAGCGCTGGGCAGGAATGTGCAACAAACAACTACTTTGTTGCAGCTCAGAGCACTCTAGTCTACAGTATATCTGAGGAACCAATCTGCAGCAGCATTGTATTCCTGGGGAACACAGTGTAATTTGGCCTGCCAAGGCAATGATAATAAAACAAGTTTCTGTTCCTGCCCAATAGCCCACTGAAGAACACATGAAATGAACAAATGACTTGTTGGGGGTTATTAAAGGGGAAAGTCCACCCATTTTCAACATTCTAATATGTCATTAGTATACCCTAGAGGTGGTGGGTGGACATGATACAAAAAAAAAGTTCCCCCATTCTGTGTTCCCAAGAAATGGAGGTCTGAAGAAAACCACTAACATGGTGAAACATCTTGATGACATCATCAAGATGTATTTTCACCATGTTAATGGATTTAAAAAAATGTTGAAAATGGGTGGAATTCCCCTTTAACCACGGTGTAGACAGAAAAAACAAATTTGGTGTAGGGATTTTACTTTATTTTTAGCAGCGTTAAAGGTCAAAGGTCAAAGGTCAAAAAACATTTAAAAATGCCAAATTGCCCCAACTTGTGTTAAACATATTTACTTGTGTAAATACCCCCCACACAGTCTCTGTGTGGGGGGTATTTATATGCAAATATCATGACCACTGGCATTGAAAATGAAAATTAACATCAATCATGTTTATGCGAATAGTTGAAGCAGCATTGGGTCTTCGCGGGTTAAACTACTGTATTTAATAGTGTCCTAGACTATCAGTGTGTTTTTTTTTTCCTTTTTATGCATTACCATAAAAATAGAAATGATACATACTGTAGCTTGCAGAGTTTATTGAGTCGGGCGCTATGCTCAAGGGACATACTGTAATCAAGGGGTTATGCTGCCTTAATATGTGGGTGTATTCAGTGTGTGCAATACAAATACTGATGCGGCAGTCAGCTGACCAATTGGGCGGGGCGTTTAAGCTCATTTAGACTGCCTGCTTCTTCCTGCCTTCCTTCAGAATAACGGTTCCTGGTTGTCATGTAATGTTTGCAACCAACCGCCACCCCAGAACCACTACTGGTGGGCTCTGTTATTTCTGTTCCCAAGGGTGGGTGTTTTATATTTTTGTATATCTCCCTGCTCTTAATGTTAATGGTGTTTAATTGTGCAGGAATTAAGCAGGGAGAAAATTGCAGCAGAGCCAAACGGCAATGTAAAATATGTTATGCATCCACTTGTATTCTGATTCTAGAATAAATATTGGTCACACAGTCAGTCATATACACAGTCAGTCACGCAGACCATCCAGCATACGGTAACTGGCTGCTTACTGTTTACGTTATATGCTGACACACACACACACACACACACACACACACACACACACACACACACACACACACACACACACACACACACACACACACACACACACACACACACAACTCCTTCACTGCATCACTTTACAAAGCACGACTGTGGCGAATGCGGTTGTTTTGGACTTGCAGGTAGACCATTATTTAAAGGCGGCCCAAAAAACAAAACATTTCTTCCGTGATAAAAGGGGAACATTTTGGTGTGACAGTGATGCAATGACAGTGAAAGGTGTAAAGTAGAGTAAAGTACATTTACTCATGTGCGGTCTAATGTATGCTGTTTTACTTTGCTGGAGGACTTTTCTGGCACTATCCATGACTTTCTCCGCCAAATCAACTGGTGGTGACCAGAACCAGAGCACACACACTCATGCAGGGGCGGATTGGCCATCTGGAGTACAGGGAGTTTTCCCGGTGGCCTGTGCCACCTAGTGGCCTGGACAGTGGCCTGGACAAATAAACTATTTGTACTGTAGTTGTTTATTTGAGCATACTTCCTGTAGCCTAAACCCTAGAGGTTCACACATTTCGTCACATCAAGGAAGGAACCCCAGATTAATATGTAAATTGTCCACAGAAAATAATCTGCCTTTTTATTAAAATGTTTAAATTATTTTCAAAATGTTTCAATTTATGCTCAATGTTTTTTTTTTTAAATGACAGTCGTGCAACTTCACAATGTGTCGCTGTGAGCTTGTGGATCAGCTTTCATGTGTGCATTATTTCGTAGACCTGTTCACATATTATAATATGTGGATACTTCTGTGTTGTAGAAGCCACAAACCATTCGTTACTATATTCAGTCTTTTTGAAAATAGTTGCTCTGGCCCAGAGCAGGCACTTAGCGGGTCTGTGCAGCTATATACGCTCCTAGTTGTAATGCATAATGACTACTTTCTACGTTTGGTATGTTCAAGTACTGTAAACGGTGCATTCATGAAGTGTTTTTTTTTCACCCAAAGCTCTTTCCATAGATTAACTACACTGTTATGCTAACATGCTGTAATTTCACTTAAGTACGATTTGAATTCCAGTCATAACAGAGTATTTCTAACATACAGTGCACTTTTACTTTTTCAAAATAAGTAAATAAAATAAACATGAGGCTTGTATATTTTTTCCACACTGATTGAATGACTCACAGCATGTCTGCTACAGACCTGCAGTATGCACCAGCCTGAACACACAATGGTGGTGATAATGAGTTGTTCACCCTCCCTGTGCAAGAAGCCCATTATGTCATTTCATTGTGAGGGCATGCTATCTGTCAGGGAGAGACGTTTGATTGACATTTCTTATCAAGATACAGTATCCCAGGGTCGTCGCTCCGTATAAAGAGCTGGACCACCCATCTACAAAAAAAAGGTTTTAATTTTTATCATTACTTGCGTGAGCAAAGCACAAGTAATGATGAAAAGCGATCGGTTCACAGTTTTAAGTATTATAATCCGGAGCGCCTTATATGGATTGTTTGACTGCAGTAACTTCTATTCTATGTTGACTGCAGTAGCTTCTATTCTATGTTGACTGCAGTAGCTTCTATTCTATGTTGACTGCAGTAGCTTCTATTCTATGTTGACTGCAGTAGCTTCTATTCTGTGTTGACTGCAGTAGCTTGTGTTTTACGTTGACTGCAGTAGCTTCTATTTTATGTTGACTGCAGTAGCTTCTATTTTATGTTGACCTCAGTAGCTTCTATTCTATGTTGACTGCAGTAGCTTCTATTCTATGTTGACTGCAGTAGCTTCTATTCTATGCACCTCATAATCTGGTGTGCCTTATAGTGCAGAAAATATGGTAATTGTTTTCTAAGAATATTAAAAATAATTGTTTTTGGATCACATGCTCTGCTTACGCAAGAATAGGCCATGGCCTACTTCTGCAAAATACGCAAAGGCTAACGTGTTATACTGTACATAGATAGATATTGTAAAGAGTCGCGCAAATGCATGCAGGTCCACTAACTCCTGGCCAGGCCCAGGAGTTGTGGAGTTCTGGCTTTGCCTCTATAATAGTCAGTGCTTCATGTGACCAAATTGTTACCGTAAAAAACAACAATCCTTTACCCAATCAATTTAACGATATAGCAATTTCACAAGTTCATCATAGTTTCTTCCCTGCTCGTCTACAGATTGAAGCTCTGACAAGCAGCGTCGTCAACATGATGCAGTTAGTTACGCAATTCTTGTGTTTCTCAAGTGTCGCTTTCTATTTTTATCGAAAGTGCCTTGAAGTGATTTCCCTTCACTGAGGTCCGTAATGTGTTTAACTAATCAGTGCTTCATCATTGTTTTCGCAAACATGTGCTGTGTAACGGGCCATTACGGAGCCTTCGCGGGTGCATTTGTTAAAAAAGACCAACAATATGTACCGAATTCATCACGTTTGCATTGTGTATCGGCTTGTAGACAGACCATTAAGGGTTATTAAGTGCAGGGAGAACTCACTCACTTTGCTTGTGTGTATGATTTGTTTGCTAATGGCCAAGCCATGGACGCTTTAGACCCAAGAGCTCTGTTCCCTCCTGTATTGGCAAACAATGTCTGGTTGGTGCTATCACAAATTGCAGCTCATTTACCAACATAGCAATCAGTCATCTAGCGCGCTTTGTCCATAATCCGATTTTCAGTTTAAGGTGCTCAGTATCTTTGTGAGAGAGGGAGATAGAGAGATCACGTGACTGGCACTAATGTTAAATACTTTTAATACCTCTGCATGCACTACTGTGGATCTTGTTTGACTGCCATTATACTTTTACCATCTGTCCCTTAAAGTAGCCTGTATACAGTATAAGTAATACATCTCAGAATTTTAATGGTATTTTTAGACCTTTTCATTATTAGAACAGTTCCTGAAAATATGTAGTATCTATGACAACCATAGGAGCCGCAGTGGCCCTTTGAAAATCATAGTTCTCCACCACATCCACATTGACTCTACCAGTCCTCCGTTTTTCCTTATTCAGAGGCAGCTCAGCAAGGCTCTAGCCTCAAGCAAGCCTCAGCAAGGCTCTAGCCTCAAGCAAGGCTCAGCAAGGCTCTAGCCTCAAGCAAGGCTCAGCAAGGCTCTAGCCTCAGCAAGGCTCAGCAAGGCTCTAGCCTCTTCAGCTACAGGGCTCTAGCCTCTTCAGCTACAAGGCTCTAGCCTCAGCAAGGCTCTAGCCTCTTCAGCTACAAGGCTCTAGCCTCTTCAGCTACAAGGCTCTATAGCCTCTTCAGCTACAAGGCTCTAGCCTCTTCAGCTACAAGGCTCTAGCCTCAGCAAGGCTCTAGCCTCTTCAGCTACAAGGCTCTAGCGTCTTCCTGAACAAACAGTCCCTCCAGGACTATTTGTTAGCCAATTACAAAACTTATAGGGATATCTTTGGAGGTCTCCTGCAGCCCCTAGAGGCGTCAAAAAGACTACATTGTCTGGGGATGTTCTAATTAAAGGTAGACTTCATGCAAAACATAAAAACATACATACAAAATGATGTGATTATTATGTTGACCATGAAATGACATATAGGAGCTTTAATAATGATACTACATGATCATGTACTATTGACATGCAGTACTCTGCAGTCCCAGGCAGTATCCCAGTATTTGTTCGCGGTTGTAGTTAACTTGAGTTTGTATAGTTGCATAGCTGCATGGCCTACATAAGCATTTGCGAGACGATACAGACAGTATTTCAGCCGCTGATTGAAAAGATATACACACTTAAAAAAAAGCACTATTGTAGCATTCAAGCGGAGCACACTGTGTTGGTTCACTGGCTTCTGTGAAATTTCACTTTCGGTCCCATTCAAACTCCAGCTATCTAATTCAGGTCAGGGAACACTGCCACATAATTCATTTTTTTGCGAGGGCTTCTTTTTTATTCAGCAATGTGACCACAAGACAATAACGTAATGCTCCCTGCAGGCCTCCCATGTTTGGGGTCAGGGCGGGGGTGGATGACTGTTTTGTTTGCGCGACGCTAAGCTAGGTCAATTCAGATTTGTCTCTTGTGTCAGGAGGGTTGCGCAGTCCAAAAATAGCTAATCCGTGCATCACTGATAAAGTGTATTCATAATTAAATCTAAAACGGCAGAGAGAGGGGAATCACACACACACACGGTTTCCTTGTTACCAGGCAACCGGCCGCGGCACCGACGGATTGTGTGTGTGTGTGTGTGTGTGTGTGTGTGCGTGTGTGTGTGTGCGCCTTCGAGCCTTTGAAAGAAAGGGAGGGGGGGCTTCCTAAGCTTGTCGGTCTGTATATTACAGCTTCTGGGACGGAACCAGTGTCACAGGAACACAGAGAGAGAGAGAGTGGGAAACGCGGGACAAAACAGATGAAATCTTAAAGTAAGGCAACATCATTTCAAAATCCCTTTTAATGGACGGGAACTTGGCTCAACAAGAGGACGCACCACAGCACAAACCCCCAGCACCCCCCCAGCCCCCACAGCCCCAAGCCCACAACCTCGATGCCGATGTGACTCGAATAAAAAAAGCGCCAGGCAAGCTTCGGCCGGGCCGTCGACGACGCGGCCGGCGGCAATAAATTCTGCACAAGGTTTTTTGCAGAAAGTGAGAGGGGAGAGGAAGAGAAATGGAGGTTAGATGAGAGTGCGATGATATTGCATGATCGTTAGCGAGAGAGAGAGAGAGAGAGAGAGAGAGAGAGAGACGCAGAGGGGATTAAAGGCTAGGAGTGGGCGACGGACGGTGATTTAAATTCAACTTTTAATGCCACGGCGGCGTCTGAATTTCTGTATTCTGGGAGGAGACGCGAGACATCATCGGTCAGGCCTTAAAACAGAGGGCCATTGATCAATACGCGCATACCCGGCGGAACAAGACAGATGGGATCCCGGGGCAAATAATATCGACCACTATCTCAAGAAATTGCCTTTAAAAAAGGTGCTAACTCAAACAGTAATGCAAATCACAATCTGGGGGAAATTGACGGAGAAATGTGCGCGAGGAATCTCTCAGGAATTCAGAAAGACTCAAATGTACTGTATATATAAACATATTTTATATTTTTGTCATATGGCAGTGCTGCATGGAATACATTGTTTATATATATTTGAAATCTTTTGAGAATAGATTTTAACTTTTCGCCCTCTATGACATGTAGAAATTGACACGCACAAAACTTAAGGACGGCACAGACGCCAAAGTGGTTAAAATCTCTTATCAGTAGATCGGCTTATCGGCGTACCGGGTGCCGTTTGGCCTCACAGCGGATGGCGTGGAACAAATAAATCACCCACCTATGAATATCATGCGCATAAACGCTGATGCAAACAGCTGTCTGCTGCTGTTTATGAAAACGGGAGCGTGGGCGAAGGAGGCACGCATCCAGAATCCTTCCATTCTTGAGCGCCCAGACAGCCACCATCATGACAAATATTCATCTCGCGTGCATGTGCTTACGCCTGCATGTCAACTTCCTTTAAGTTCAGCAGCGGGAGGGGAAGGGGAAGGGGAGGGGGGGGGTGCTGTTCGACAGTGCCACCCACCCCTTTTTTTTCCGGGGCGGCTGACAGCTCCCGGCGTGACAGACAAGCCGAGACACAAAATGCATGTGAATAATGCAGGCAGGCCATCTTAGCCGACATGGTGGAGCGCACTAGAGGACAGGGCCGCTCTGGGAAGGAAGGAAGGCAGGCAGGCAGGCACGACGACCGTTCCTCTTTGCCCTTCAGTACAAAGTGCCCCCGCGGTTGTATAGCCAAAAGCTTTTTGGCACTGTCACGCATATACAGGTATACGAGCAGGGGAATGTTGCTGTTGCATGTTAAATGCAAAAATAAATGAGAAAAAATAAAGGCAACAAATAAAATACATTGACTAATGTGGTTAAGAATTGTAAGGGTGAAACAATAGGGGAGAATAACTTAGTAGCTGGATACATAGAATGTCCAGTAAGGTAAGCCTATAGGGCTCCATTTTCGTTACCATCTAAACCCCTTATCCTAAACCCGTTATATATATATATTTTTTTTTACTATTTTGAAAAACTTTTTGGAATAGTTCAACGTGCCAATATTGTGAGCTTGTAGACTGGTCATTTAAACTATTGAAAAATGTTTTTTAATAGTTTAAAAAGGCAAAGAAGTTAAAGGATAAGGGGTTTAGCGGTAACGAAAACGGAGCCCATAGCCTATTGTACATTTAATGATGGGTCTACATTTTATGTGGTACAACCACTTGTGTGTCCCTGTGTCTAAGCAAAATACCCAGTCTTGTATTGGTGCATGATGTTTTGCAGACAGCACTATAGTTTTTAGAATTATTTTCAGACTTTCTGGTTTTTCGGACTGGTTGCTTGTTTCTCTCTCAATGTCAGGAAATGTGGCAACCCTGGTCAAAGCTATGTCACAGTTTGTTTTGGTTGTGAGTGAGTGATGGAAGATGCTTTAGCTTAGCACAACAGCTAGCAGGAGGCAACAGGTTGCTACAGTCAGTCAAGGATAACAGTATTTAGCAGAATGTTATGTCCCAGAACTTATGGATATATGGAATTATGGCTCCATGCACCGCAGCCTCTTCTTTTCTAGTAAGTAGAACTTTAGCATGTTGCTGTTGACTATCACACACATGTAGGCTACACACTGACTGAGCTGTTCTCTCTCTATGTGTTGCCAACTGCCAAAATCCAAAATGCATTAATGGCACTTCCAAAATGCACTAGAATGCGCAGTGGTTTTCAACCATTTTCATACCAGGGCCCACTATTTATTCTGCATTTTAGCCACAGACCACCATTTGATTGAGTTTAGTCTATCAGACTAAACTTCTACATTTTCTAGCTCTGGTCCAGAGCTCCGCTGCTTCTGATTCTGACTTGCATTGGAGCTCTGTTGGTCTCCGTGCATTCGGCCATTACTGCACCCGACCAGCCTCTCTTCTCTAGTGGATATATAAAGAACGTTTTACCTACTCACCAAAATAAACACGTCTTGTGTCATTAGAAAGCCTACTTACCTTGGTGGTCGCACTCTTAGCCCCCCACCACACGGATAAATTGGACTTTTTGGCCAGAACGCGATTGTTTTTCACCGGAAAAACAACCAGGATTTGCGCCCTCTACCGATATTGCCAATAGAAAAGTTCCATAGGAAATATTTTTCCTTCAGTGAAAAACGATCGCGTTCTGGCCAGCAGTAAAACGTTCTTTATATATCCACTAGCGAAGAGAGGCTGGTCGGGTGCAGTAATGGCCGAATGCACGGAGACCAACAGAGCTCCAATGCAAGTCAGAATCAGAAGCAGCGGAGCTCTGGACCAGAGCTATACATTTTCTAAATGTGTAAATTCTTGTATCTTCTATATATTTTAACTCTTGAGAGTGTACAATTTTACGATCTATCTGTCATAGGAGGATACATGGTGGCACCTGTCCACCAATTTCGCCCCAAATCGCCAGCAAAAAAGCACGAGATTTTCCGCCATGAGTTTTTCACTAATTTTGGTGCTAGGGGGGTCTGAAAATAAGCTAAATATAGCACAAATGCGCCAGGTTCGCAACACTGCTCTCTCTCTCTCTCTCTCTCTCTCTCTCTCTCTCTCTCTCTCTCTCTCTCTCTCTCTCTGATGCACACGCACAATGTAGAGCCCGCCAGCAACTCTATATCTGACCTTAAACCCTTACATCTCCATATATGGAACTGACCTGTTCTGCGCATAGCTTATGTTATGTTCCTACCTCACTCACTGTCCTTCCTGTACTGCATGACATTCCCTATGTTGTTCTGACCTTATTAAAGCCTATAGCCTGCACTCAAGACATGCTCCACATACTATGGCCAGCACAGACTTCATTCCATAAGTTGATCTACTCCCCATGCCGAAGTGTCAGCACTCGCCCAGCAGTCACCCAGGTGTATGCGTGCACACAACCTCGCCCTAACAGTGTCTATACTACTAGGCTTATATAATACTACAATACTGCTGCCAGAACCTATAATTAGTGTGGGCAGGGGAAACAATGAGAGTAACAATATTGTGAATTTGACCACAGGGTTTGTTTTAGGTTATTATACAGTAGCCTATGTGTGTCATTATATTTATTCATTATAATATGAAGCTGATGCCATACAGCAATCTAGACCTATTTTGCAAGTCTAGATTTTATTTTTTTATAATGGGATGAATCTAGAGTTGCAATACCCCCCAATGACATCCTAATGAAATTTTTCATCTGCGATCTGCCGGTAGTAAACAACCTTAAACTCACCGACACTGCAGCTGTAGGGAAAGCTTGAATTATCTTCTTTCTGTCTGCAAAACATTTGCACCGTAGACATGTTGGGAGCTATACTATCTGTCAAGAATTTCTCGGCAGGTGATTTCTTCTGCTGGAGTTTGGAATTAAGCACTCATGAGTCACCGAACAGCCCCGCATGTGTACCACCTGTTTAGAATAATGCAGGAGGCACCAGCGCAGGCCCAAGTGCATCCCAACTCAAGCACTTTTATTTATTTACAGAAAGTAGCTCATAACATCTCTACTTTGGAGTTTTTTCAAACGAACGGTTTGCACATGGAAAGAGGATGATTCAAGCTGCCCCTGCAGCTGCAATTCTGGTGAGTTTAACGTTGTTTATTGTGTCCTGTCTAGATTTCTAGTTTCTGAATAACATAACATTCAAAGATTTGCACCACGTTTTCACGATTTTTCAAAAATAGCAGAGATACAAGCTTGTAGATCTGCTATTTTTCAATAGTTAAAACATAATGCTTAGGACACCAAAATGCGTTCAGTACACTAAGGGTTAACACAAGCATATCGCAGATGAAAACTTTCATTATTAGGAAGTCAATGGAGGGTATTGCAACTCTAAATTCATTCCGTTATAAAAAAAAATCTAGTTGCAAATTGTGTCGAATATTAATCGGTGGTATCTATGAGGTTCACCAGTATTACTATTATCATTACTATTACTATCATAACTATTATTACTGTACATGTAAACTGTATTACACGATGCAACCACACTTTGCAATTGCTATCTGGGTCATTCTAGTACAATAACACTGATACCCGTGCCTATTGTACAGTGTGTGTAAGTGACAATAAACACCAATTGCACCTTGACGCTAAAGTGTTTTTGCTTTTGCTCTTTTAAATCTAAAAAGGACACAGAGGTCACCGAATCTCTCTGAAGTCCTCCTGTCCTCATTACCTACCCTATTTTCGCCTATTCTCGGGGAAAAGTAAACGTGTTATTTTCTTTCTTTCTTTCTTTCTGGCCATACCGTGACCGGCTGCCTGCAGCCCCCGACCCCTCCCCCATCCACACACACACACACACACACACACACACACACACACACACACACACGCACACACACACACACACACACACACACACACACACACACACACACACTCCCCTCATCTCAGCACCAGTCGTGACCCTGCTGCGTTCGCTCAGTCTCCCTGCCCCCAGGGGCGGATGTAACATGTCCCATATGGGGGGGCAAGAGAACATGTTGGAGGGGCAAGAGAAAATTGTATGGGGGCGGCTTCATCGATGAAGCCGCACCCATACCATTTTCGATTACAGGACTTTTATTAGTCAAGTAAAGCATCGATAATAACATCAGTTGTTGTTGAAGTTGCAACAGACACGCAGCATGCATAAAGCTAAAGGTCTGACTCAGAGAGTTTTCTGTTTTCAATGAGGAAACGCTGTTGGTGTAGTGGTGTCACAGCTGTAGTTAGTCAGTAGCAGTAGTAGGGTTTACAATCATTTTAAATATAAGCACTTTAATTTGAAATATCCTGGGTTGTTTTGCATGCCATCATGTTTGGTGGGGCAGTCTGGGTATTTAGGGGGGGCATTGCCCCCCCATGCCCATGCCTAGATCCGCCCCTGCTGCTGCGTTCTCTCAGTCTCCCTGCCCCTCTCTGCCCGTTCATGTGTAACTAGGGGATGCAGTGTATGTGGGCTGGCCTGGGAGCAGTGTCACAGCGTTGTATGCTTATTATCACAGGACAGAGCACCGCCAAAGTCAACTGTAGATTTTAGTCGTCTGCCAGAAACCTATATTTACTACTAGTCACCTGCAACAGGACTAAAACATTTCCAGTGAGTCTCTGATGTCATCGACACTACTTCCTGGACATGTTGTCCAGTAGCCCAAGGCATTGGACTCTCGTAGAGAGGTGTTTGCAATTCTGACATGATCACTCTACGAGAGTCCAAGATCGGCTATCGTATTTCCTCGAAATATTTCGCCGTTTCTGCTTCTAGTAGCTCTTAGCGTGCACAAATCCAACATGTAAAAGGCTGAACCTAGGCTCTACGCCATTCAATTCTATACATAAAATATATTTAAAGGAGAACTCCACCCATTTTCAACATTCATTCATTATTCATTAGATAAAAAAAGTTCCCCCATTCTGTGTTCCCAAGAAATGGAGGTCTGAAGAAAATCACTAACATGGTGAAACATCTTGATGACATCATCAAAATTCCACCATATTATTTCCACCATATTAATAATGGATTTTTTAGACGCTTCTTTTTTCTGAGAACGCACAAATGGAACCAAATGAACCCGTTAGGGTTCATTTGGTTTCATTTGTACGCTCAGAAAAAATATTGAAAATGGGTGGAATTCCCCTTTAAATATTTTATTTTATATATAAAATATCATCTTTATGGATGAAATACCCCCCCCCCCCCTCCCCCAATCGGGAAAGAAAAAATAAAATAAAACAAACAAACACTGCAAACCGACAGAAGGAGGCGTTTCCACATTATATCAAAGAGCATCTTCTGTGAAAAGCGTGGGATGATTTACTGTATGTCCAGATTGGAACGGAGCTCCTGCCGATTCAAATCCTGAAACCTCCTTTTCAATCAACAAACGGTAATTGGATATGTTTACAGGGCGGCACCCAAAAAAAGCGAAACCCATAAAAGATGCGAAAGTATTGATTGATCATGCGACTGGATGGAACAAATCTAATTATTATTTATGTGTGTGGACTATGGAGATATTGACTGGCAAAGTAGTCTGTCTGATGTCTGAAGAGACTCTTTTATAAAGAGGTAGGTAGTGTGTGGTGTTCACACTTGTTAATGTAGGGAATGTAACACCTAATCCATATCCCATATATCTCCATTCTACTGAAAGCATTTTTATGTGGCAGCATAGACAGACAGACAGACAGACAGACAGACAGACAGACAGACAGACAGACAGACAGACAGACAGAGGGATGGATCGCACAATTCTTCTTAAAACTATAAATAATTAATTGTGCATTGAATAATAATGTCATCCACATCAATTTAAACTGAATTTCAAACTGCAAACTGTCAATTCTTAATGGCTCGATTTTCTTCCCTTTAGAGATGTCAAGTTACAAAACAATCAAAGGTTAAAAAGCCAAATGGTATACTGTATATACTGTAAGTATCATTATAGAAAGAAAAATCAGTGGTCCTTGCAGGCGTGAGGCGTTCCAGGTGGTCCTCAGCTAAATGATGATGATTATGATGATGATGAGTTGCTCACCAAAAGGACCGCTAGACCCTTTGATTTGAGAGTAAAAAATCGACTCCATCATTTTTGCAGTTTTGTTAATCTATGATTGACTCAATCTTTCAGCTACGTTCAATAAGAGTTTTAGGGCTTTGGACATAATGTAAATCAGTGGTCTGGGGGACCACCACCACCACTGGTTCCAAGAGTCAGACAAATAAGAAAGCACTGACCACATCAACCCCCTTACTATGCAAATGAAATGTCTGAGCGTTGTCCGAGTGGCGGATAAAAGGGAAACCACGGCAGAGTGGGCAGTGTGACGAGACGCGTTGTGGCTTCAGAGTGGGCTCTCTGACATCATATCCACGACGGGGTCAATCTGGCTCAAATATGGAGAGACAGCGGCACGCATTCTGCACGCATTCTGCTTTTGCACTTTGCATGATTGGATTTCTGGCCGGGCCGCGGCGTTGTTGGCAATACATGGCTCTTACAGGGAAGCACAATAAAGGCCCAGGCACTCACGCTTAACATAACCTACATTCACTAGCAGTCTAAAAGCAGTGGTTTTCAACCTTTTTTGATCCCAGGGCCCACCATTTAGCCAGCATTTGAGCCACAGACGGACCACCATTTGAGGACATTTTAGCCCCACAGATGCCAAAAACTAAAGATTTATTTTGCTTCTGTCCATGACCATTAATCTTCTTGTTGAGTAGACTTGGACTAATTCACATGAGTGATATACTAACTCTTGAGAGTGTAAAAATGAAACCAAATGGACCCGCAAGGGTCCATTTGGTTTCGTTTTTACGAGTTACATCTGGTTAAACAACTTAGCTGAGGACCACCTGGAACCCTCTCAAGGACCACTGGTGGTTCCCGGACCACCCCCTGGTTTAAAGTAACTGAGTACATTTACTTAAGTACATTTCCAGTATTCCAGTACTTTCAGTTTTCTGGTATTTCACTTCTATCCACTACAATTTAGATGCAAATGTTGCACGTTTACTTTGACATTTAAAGTAAAAGTACCAAATGAGTACTTTCTACATTTGGCACCCTTAAAGGGGAACTCCACCCATTTTCAATGTTTTCCTGAGAGCGTAATGTGAACCAATGCTAGTTGTTTTGGTGTTACCTTTAGCTTCATACTGGGGCAAATATCCACTTGAAAACTATTCTTTTCACTCGGATATCTTAGTTGCAATGACATTGGGTTGAGGTGTAGTTGTTTACAATAACTGTTGCATAATCGCAATATCGCATGTGAGTCCCATAGTACAGGGGCAACCTGTCTGTTTTTCCCACTGGAGCAGGGGTGCCCAAAAGGTAGATTGTGATCTACCAGTAGATCACACAGGCCATGCAGGTAGATCACATGACAGTCCCCTAAAATGTATAGATCTGTAACTCTTGAGAGCGTTAAAATGAAACCAAATGGACCCGTAAGGGTCCATTTGTGTACAAAAACATGAAAGTTATTAGCTTTGGATGCAAGAGACTAAATTCAACATCACAAACTGTCAACTCAAACCCCAAATACTGTTTTCAAACACCAGTAGTAGCATATACAAGAAAACCTTCCAATTCTCCCATCCATTGTTTAATGTATATCCTAAAATGAATATCCCCTCCCCAACATATCTCAACATGGTAGGGGGAAGATGTCTTTCCCCTGACAACATCGGTGCTCAGAATGCGTCCCACGTCCAACACTTGTATAGATAAGCTATTTTTGCTTCTTGTGACAAATAAAAATGAAATGAACTGAACCAGTGAAAAATATTAACAAGAGCCTGACTAAATAATAACCATCCATTTGGAACATGCACATACTTTTTTTTTTCTCCCCCTGAAAAGTAACGATTTTGGGGCACACAAAAGGACCGTGTGGCGTGACAAATCCGTAGATGTAGTTACCGGTATTGGTGCACAAGACATTTGTCGCTAATCCATCCTTTTGTTATATGCACAATAGGGAAAATGTCACCAGTTCAATTATGATTATGCTAGGGGTCGTGGCCTGGCCTTTTTGTGACCCGCAGGTCGCAGTTAGTATGTAAACCAGGAGGAATCTTGTCATCCTGTCGACATTCACTGTAAGCAGTGCCACCCATTTCATGACGCCGCCTCGTGTTCCAGGATTAGATTCCATTGGTTTCTCCTTAATAAATGCCTTTTTTTTGATGTTCAGTGCCTTAGGCGCCTCCTCAATATTGGTGTGCGCCGTTTCCCCAACGCGTTACCAGAAATGGATCCCACTTGGATACTACATTCCTATGACTTTTCAAGAGTGATTTAATATAAAAGCGATTACGCCATGGACAAAGACAACTCGGGTCGTGGCAAATCATGACAACACACAATGTTTTGTGACAATAAAATAATTTCTAAGAAACACAAAACAAAAACTGTTGTATGCTAGCTTATATTTAGGGCTTCAGCCCTTTTACCCGTCTGTACAACAACTGCCCTTTGCAGTAAAATAAATAAAGGTGTTTTACTTGTACTTATAGATGACCATCACCAGAGCCAGATACTGCAAAAAAAAAGAAAAAAATAAACTAAACAATTAGTTTAGTTTATTTTTTGTTTAGCAAGTTATAAAATAAATAATACAGTATACAAATGATGTGCAGAAACGAAGAAGACAATTGCTTAATAATAATATGGATATTATTATTACTTTTATTTACCAGCAGCGCAGATCACCTTTTGTCTGGCTGCATCTTGCACTGAAGAGATGAGCTGTCAAAGGCTTTGCAGACCCCCCTCCCCCAAAACCCACCTCATCCCATTAATCTAAATGAACGCTCTGACAAATATGTCATAACACTGGGTGTGAAATATGATGGATGCCTGCTCCATCGCGCTCCATCCATAACTAAGTGTCTTTAAATAGAAAAGTATCTGGGCAAAGAGAAACGCGGAATTTCAATGAAACTTTGCGGGGGTATCCATCAAGCGCGCGCTGGCAAGGCTGTTGAAAGCCAACGGGACCGTGCCGCTCGCACAACGTGTAAAAGCAACTGGAACCAATTAATAGTGGAAATGGTTTTAGTGCCACTGGAAGGATTTGACACGACGTTCAGGGGAGAAGAGTGATTTCTCTTTTCAGGGAACGCATAGTTTGATTTACTTTAAGCCTAAAGAAACCCCATTTTTTTGAAAATCTGTTGAATCCCCAATCTATTCCTTATTAGAGTGATTCACACAACCAATTACTTATTTTCTATTAATCACACTCCCCCCCAAAAAAACTTGAAATCAAGGATTGATTCTATGGTAGACAAAAAAAAAACGTAACAAGAGCAACAGAGTATATTCAAATCTACAATAAGGCGAGGAAAATTCATTTTCTGCCTGGTCAAAAATCCATTTGAAATCACGAACACCAGACCTGAGAACTATTTGTGGACAGTGGATTGGCCGCTGCGTGCCCCGCAATCATGCATTGGAATGCAAATGCATGTCTTTCAGTCTTTGTGTCCTGCTCATCTGGCAGGTATATCTCTTTGAAAGAGATTCTGATTGCGAGATCGTGAGGGATTGTGGGGGAGTGGGCGGGGAACGGCGACGACAACAACAACAACAACAACATCTTGTGATTCTTTCCTGCCCAAAATGTAATTCCTGGAAGCGACGCTGCTTGTACTAAGCAGCCCCTACCCCCCACCCCTGTGCCTGCTAAACGGCCAACCACCCGAATTATGGAATTGCCATAGGAAAGAAACAAAACCAAAACCAAACACAACCTCTGTGAATTTAAGACTTCACAAGGTGTGTAATTGTCATTTGTTTGAGTGAACTGCTAACTCTGTGTAGCAGTGGAACAGAGTGCATTCATTGGGCTCCTCAAACCAAACCGATCCAACTTTGAAGAGCCTTTGGGGGTCCCCACCCACTGGTATAAAAATAACTGACTTGGTCTCAGCTTAGCTTGGAACTCAGTCTGATTTGTCTGTGGTTTGTTTGAAGGGGGGAAAAAACACACTAGTTCACGATGTTTGAACACCATCCAATCGGGAAACAACGTAACAATGCAAGTCAAGCGAGGCTCTGGCCAGACTGATTTGTGAAGTGACATTTCAAGTGGTTGGAAAATCCAGGCTAGGCTCATCTGGGCTGACTGCGCTCAATGATCTTCCCATTGCAATCAGAACTGCAGTCCACACGTAATCACCACCATGCTGTTACACCACCCTGCAGGTAACGTAACAGCATGGTGGTGATTACGTTTACAGGCACCCGCACACGTCTGTCGGTGTACACGTCTGTCTGAGCACGCGTTTGTCTGTCATGGTGGTCATTACATTTACAGGGTGGAATGTGCACATGTTCAAACCTGACCCCGGACGGTGGAGGTCTTGTTTCATTATAGTTTGATTTCACAGTTTCTTGGCTTACGTATGACTCATGATGACTATTTTTATTTATTTATTTATATTTTATGTATTACCGTGATTTTTGCTCTTGTTTACTGTGACTCACTCTGGATTAAGAGCATCTTCCAAATGCCTAAATTGTAAATTGACTGGCAGGTTCTGCGGACCAATCGGGTCAATGCACCTACACGTGAAACCCACACAGTGAGACAGATTCAGGTTTGATCGCCAGTCTACAAAGGAAATACACAAAGCAACACGGGTGGGTGACAAAGACAAACCCGCTCTTTTTAAGACTGCCGGTTTTGATGTACTGCTACGGAAATACTGCTCTTGTTATTAACGCGTGGTACTACATTTACATGTTTTTGAAAGAATAAAGCAGCGTTGCAATGCATAGAAGTAGAGCATAATACCCAAGGATCGTTATTAAAAAGGAGGAAAAGCGCAGACCGACTGTTGCGCAGGGAATTTAGCTGGTGTTATAATTAAAAGAGGCTCACATAACTATTTAATGCTATAGGAAGAAAGCATCCATAGATCACCAGGAGTCTCGCTGGTTTTGCCAACATAAAAGTGATTCAATGTAGCGAGATCATTAGAATCGACATCAAATAGGCCTACACCGATGAACGAACACAGTAGCCTATACCGAGGCCCATAAACATGAAATGTGCATGCATGGGAATCGATGCTCACACAGTGCCCCAGTACAGTATGTAAAACGAGCCTCCGCAAGAGCTTGTTTTCGCATTAATACCACCCTTTAAACCACCCTTTAAAAACAAAATAACGTTGAATATCATGGATGGATGGGCAGTTTGATCGGCTAACCAGTGTTGTTGGGACATATTACCTAGGATAGTAATATATTACCTAGGAAAGTAATTTACTATGTAATATGTCTGCGTAATATGTCTTTCTTTCTTTCTTTCTTTCTTTCTTTCTTTCTTTCTTTCTTTCTTTCTTTCTTTCTTTCTTTCTTTCTTTCTTTCTTTCTTTCTTTCTTTCTTTCTTTCTTCTTTCTTTCTTTCTTTCTTTCTTTCTTTCTTTCTTTCTTGATGATAGCTATGTATACTGTATCTGCTATAGTCTTATATTTAGGGCATTTTAGCAAATATTTGACAAATCTTGTAACTAAATCTTTACCAAGAAAGAAATCTTTGCAAAGAAACACATTCATTGGGATGAAAATGGCCATAGCACTTGCCCCAGTGTGCTGACTAAAGCACATTATGATGACAGGTGGTATGTCTTTTTGTTTCCTGAGAAAAAATAAAATAAGAAATCTCTTGGTAGCGATTTAGTTCCCGGTATTTTCATAACTTTCCCTTTCATAACTTTCCCTTAAAGGGGAATTCCACCCATTTTCATTTTTTTCCTGAGAGGATACAAATGCGAACCAAATGGACCCATTTGTACCCTCTCAGGAAAAAAAGGGGTCTGAAAGAAAAAACATTAACATAGTGAAATACATCTTGATGATGTCATCAGCTGTATTTCACCACGTTAAGACCTCCATTCAGACCTCCATTTTTAGGAAATACAGAATTGGGAGGACATTTTTCATCATGTCCGCACAACATCTCTAAGGTATATTGAAAATGGGTGGAGTTAATAACACGATGTTTACGATGAATAAACCTACTAATGAGAGAGGCGCCAAGCAAATGCAATATCTTGCTCTGATTTCATATACTCTGACAGAAACGGAAAGCTGATATTTCAGAATGACAGACAGACAGACACAGGGTAATGAGGTGGGAGATGGCAGCGGTGCCAGTGCCCTCTGTGGCATGTTGTTGGTTAGAATTGGTGACAGTCAGGGTTCAGCTGGTGAGTCACACACCACACATACGAACACAGAGTATAATGGGCAAAAAACCCCAACAACAACAACCTGTACATGAAGGCAGACCGCTGCAGTCCCAGACTGATGATGTCACCCGTGTTGGCCAGAGGGGAGATAGGGGGATGGCTGGGACATGCAGGCTAATAATAGGATCTGTTTTCTTATGAAAAAAAAATATCAAAAATACATAACACGCCACAGGCTGTCCTGCTTGCAGTCTGTGGCAGCCGCATGTGACTCTACTGTGACTTCACATTTTGACTCACACAACCTCTTTTTACAGCTGAGCCAGTGTAGATGTTGGCCTGTGACGAACGTACACGCTACGATGACGACAACTATGATTAAATATACAGACGATTTCATCAACGAGACTAAAATATTAGAGGGACTACAGCAAAGCAGAGATCCAGTAGAACTGAAATAACATGGAATGTGTTTAGGCATCAAAATCAACTGTAGGTTTTAGTCAAATTCAATCATATTGTACTAAAAGGAAACGAGCGAGTTAAAAACTTAAACAACGAGGGGAGGGTGGATATAAAAGCAGCAAAAGTACTTTATTGAGTAATCTACTGAGTAAATGGCTCG
The DNA here is from genome assembly GCA_039105355.1 of Benthosema pterotum. Taxonomy (NCBI): domain Eukaryota; kingdom Metazoa; phylum Chordata; class Actinopteri; order Myctophiformes; family Myctophidae; genus Benthosema; species Benthosema pterotum. Next base: position 43,271,661 of record CM076974.1, read on the forward strand.
GTTTACTCAATAAAGTACCTGCTTGATGATGTCCACTCTCTGCTCATTTTTCTAACTTTTGCGTGCTTGGAGTTGGATCACTGTTTCCTTTTTCTATCCAAGTGCCTTATTTGATCTTTAGAGCACCGACCAAAAAAACGTTAGCATCTCCATCGGGCACCTGGTTGCCATGAATCATGTGATATTTGGACTGAACTAACTACCGAAACATTAAGTGATTGACATTAATGACTGAAATTGGATTTGTATTCAAAAGACGACGACAACTACTACTACTACTACTACTACTACTATCAGAATCTACTGTCAGAATCAACACTGGTGTGATGTGTCTTGCACACAGGAGAGCCTGCCCTGGTGAGGTTGCCATACGGTGCCAAGGTGGGAGAACTGTGAGCTGGGAGAGAGAGCAAAGATGTCCTGGACACCACTAAAGACCTGGGCCAGATGACAAATCTGCGTAACCAGGTAAACACTCACTACAATGGCTGTGTCCACCTAATACTCTCAAACCCAACCTCAGCTCACACACACACACACACACACACACACACACACACACACACACACACACACACACACACACACACACACACACACACACACACACACACACACACACACACACACACACACACACACACACACACACAATGCTGTCAAAATGAACACTAATCTGAGAAAAATCAAAAAGAAAAATCAACTGGGGGACAATTCAACCCGGAGGTCCTTGAAGTGAAAAATGTTGATCCACTGTGTTATATATCACTGTGTAGTGTAGCACCTAATGAATCATAAACAAGCCATAAACTCCTGACATATAAAAAGCACAAGGTTTAAATTTCCATAAGGCCACAGTTATTGTGTCCTAGATGAGACCTCAAACACAGCAGGTTTGCTGGTGTTTTTTTTTTTTTTCCCAACACAAGCTTCATAAATGTTTCAGCGCGCGGGAAATGACCACCTCCCACCCCACTGTGAGGGGATATAACTGTATGTCACACCTTTAATCAATGGCTCCCAATGTGGTTCATCAATGGCTCCCAATGTCGTTCATCAATGGCTCCCAATGTCGTTCATCAATGGCTCCCAATGTCCTGGCTTACATCAGCTGTACCATGACAACCATTATGAGCAGCGTGCCTTTGGTTTGTGCACAAGGAAAGCACCAACATTGTCCATATCCATTTACCTAAGTACTGATGAAAACAGTTTTGAGTTACTAGTTTTAAGTACTTTAAGTACATCAACTCCACTATTCTATATCCCAACAGCAAATATTGCAACTCAGTTACAGTATTTGAAAACTTTAGTGACTTTGTAGATTTTTGAAATGGCAGATTTAATAGTTCACAATGAGCCACATCTGCTACAACAAAATTACACACACACACACACACACACACACACACACACACACACACACACACACACACACACACACACACACACACACACACACACACACACACACACATATATATATATATATATATATATATATATATATATATATATATATATATATATATATATATATATATATATATATATATATATATATACAGGGCTGCACATAACTATTTTAGTCCAGTACTCAGAGGAGCACCTGGGGATGTTACTTGGTGCTCCCAAAATGCGGCGACCATCGCCGGGCCCTGGGACCCCTTTTTTCCACTCCGTACAGCCCCATCAATGTACAGTATTACAGTACAGGGCGATAGTTCGGGCATTGCAATAGTAGCCGAGTAGTAGTACTACTACCTGCATACTACATCCATTAAAAATACTAGTAGTATTTTAGACTTAGAGGTCAGAATTAGTTAGAATTATTTTTTACTGGCCCAGTCACCCAGTCATTATGAGCCCTAGCTGTGTGGTGCTCAAAGGAGCTTTCCACCCCTGGATTGACAGCTCATTGTAGGATTTTTGGTGCTCCTGAGCACCGGAGCACCACTTATGTGCACCCCTGTGTATATATATATATATATATATATATATATATATATATATATATATATATATATATATATATATATATATATATATATATATATATATATATATATCACACACACACACACGCTTGGCAAGCGTTTCTGTCATAATGGACTAAAGTGTGTTGTGCAGGAAGTTAAAGAAAGGCCCTGCTGGCAGAAATCAATAGTCTTCATCATCTCCACTGCTGCTTTATCAATGTGGTGATTATCCTGAACATGGTATTTGCACTGCGACTGCAACTCCTTTGGTGTGTGTGTGACACTGGTTTAACTGGCAGATATGGGAAAACCTAGGGATATATATATATATATATATATATATATATATATATATATATATATATTATATATATATATATATATATATATATATATATATAATATATATATATATATCGGGTCTGGGTATTACTATTTTTATTATTAACATTGTTTTAGTCCTACATCATACATCTTAGCTGGATTACACTGAGCTGCAATCAGCAGCAGCTGTGTTATATCGTAGCAATAGCAGCACGCATTACTCGCCTATGGACTGCAATATAGGTTACGAAAGCAAACTATCGGCATAAACATAAAAACATGAAGCACAACAACAGCGACAACAGAACGAAGCATTGATATGGCAGCTAAACCTGTTTGTTGATCAACTGTATCATGTGACAATATGTCACAAGATGTGGACCAAAGATGGTGGTGTTTAAAACAGACTGTGAGCTATGACTGTGAGACATGTAACGAGTTGTTTCACTGTTCCAGCTAAAAGCCATATTAGCCGCTAGCTATCCAGACAAAACTTTCCCCAGGACACAATTCTCCACGGTACGTGTTGTCCAGTTGAATAGATATGCCAAGGACCACCATGATAGGATTATTACAGCTCTAGCCATGTCAGTGATTCTTAACACGTTTAATTTCAAGGACACGCACTTAACACAAACAATTCTACTATACTGTAATATCAACATAGAGACTATTGCTTAAAACATGGATACCGGCTGTTACTGGATGGATTTATTGTTTAAACCAGAGAGAGAGAGAGATGGCATTTTGGTGGTGAGACCAGTTTTAATTTATTATCGTAACAGCTACAATGGATGATTGGATGTCTTGGTTGGAATGGTGAAATGCTTGTGTTGTTGCGGGTACAAACTCCAGTTTGTCCCTATTCAGGCTACATAAGAGTTATTTTCTTTTCAATTCTTATGCCCACTCAAAAATGTGGCTATATTTGAGAACTTTGATCTTTTTCCTTCTTTCGCCCTCCTAGAAAAAAATATTGCTGCTCTGCAGATACTTAGTCGCAGTCTCTTTTTCTCACTGTCTTTTCTTCCTACTGTCAAGCGGCAATCCTAGGCGTTTTCATGAATTATTAATTTTGTAGAAAAAAGCTGAGGAATTAATATCTCATTCCGTGTGAAGAGGTTAAATGAAGCTACTGTAATTTAGGCAGTCACACACAGCACTTATACGAGATGCTGTATCCCTCTTTTTGCTCATAAAAAAGTTTCTTATGTCGTATCATAAAGCAAATGTTTGATGTGTATAATGTATGTTAGGCTCTCATAATATTCTCAAAGAATGGGATATCTTTCTTTGAAAAGGCCAATTTACTATTCGCAACTTAGCAGACAAACTAGTAGAGTGTGCAGGGTATCTAAAAATAAGTACCCAAGTACAGTCAAATCCACAGAGGGCTGCTCCGTGGATGCAGTGCCCTGTGGGCCAGGTGTAGCTAATCAGTGCTGATTACACCTCAGAAATGGCTGTTCTGTATCCCTCTGTGGATTTGTGTATGTAGCAGTAGAGCCTCTCTGTGTGATGACCACAGAGCCTAATATAATATCAAACCCGATGAGGGAATTCCTCTTTTAGGCAATAGCATAGTGGTTAAAACGCTGTTGGCTTTCCACACGGCTTTGGCCGCTTTACATCAGGGACGGATGTAAAATGTCCCATTTGGGGGGGGGTATTTCTGACTGTAATCAAGGCATCTGTGTTTGTGGATGACGATTCAGCAATGGGATAAAAAAAAAGGTTAGCTTAATTTCAATTGGATTTTCCTGATGTAGGCCTCACGATGTCACCATGCAGTACGTTTTCATTTAAAGGAAGTAATTAAAAAACATTTTTTTGACGTTTTGATAAAAATACACAAATTGAAAATTCTGATTTTTTTTTTTTGGCATGCATTGTATCGTCATACTGTATAATGACCACGGATGGCGTCTAGAAGTGTGAAAAAAAACAATTAAATTTAATTCACTGGTCCTTGGACTTTACATAATACCATCCACCATATTAAAACAACTGATGTAGTAGGCATTTTTGAAGACGAAGACAGACGCAGACATTGGAGCTATAGATAGTGCTATACTGTATGTGTCATGTTGTGACAGCTGACACACGGAAATGTGCATGTGTCACTCACAAATGACCGTACACTCACACACGCACACACACCTACACACTCACGGACTGCAGGGTGGGGGTACGAACCCCCCACCTGTGTGTGTGTGTGTGTGATTCAGACACTACATTCAGAATTTCTTTACTTACTTACTTTTTCTTGACTTATAAATTTGACATTGAATATCCTTAACACTGTTATACCTCTATTACTTGTGCCACATACGACGCTGCTCGCCCCATGGTGAGCTATAGCGTCTGAAAGACACTTTAAATTCCAGCCACCGTCTAACTCCGCCTTCCACGCTGTGTGCAAACGCTTCATCTGTCTGCGTGATGCGCTGACGCAACACCCCGACACTTATAAATAGAAGGAGCGAGACACGTCTCTATTTAGGTTCAGGGCATTAGAGGCTTGTGATTCTCGCGAGTCGACGGCAAGCCATGCTGTCAGCACAAGTTGTAGTCAAATCCACTTGTTTGTTCAATGACGTCATCTCCTTGGTGGGCAGGGGCGGATCTAGAGGGGGGCAGGGGTGGGCCAAACGTGCATCCTGCCCACCCAATGAAAGGTAATATCAGTGGTTTTCAACCAGTGGTCTGGGGACCACCAGTACTTGAGAGTGTTCCAGGTGGTCCCCAGCTAAATGATGGAAAGTTGGTTAACCAGATGTAACTCTTTGAGAGCGTAAAAATGAAACCAAACGGACCCTTGCGGGTCCGTTTGGTTTCATTTTTACACTCTCAAGAGTTAAAATATTCATCAAGTGAATTAGCCCCAAGTCTACACAACTAGAGAATGTAGAAGATTAATGGTCATTTTGATCTGTGTGTTTGACAGTTTTGTTTCCCAAATCCAGCCTATATTGTGGACAGAAACAAAATGAATCTTTAGTTTTAGGGTCTGTGGGGCTAAAATGTCATCAAATGGTGGTTGTGTGTCTCAAATGCCGAATAGCCTAAATAGTGGGCCCTGGTGTCAAAAAGGTTGAAAACCACTGCTTCATATGAAAAACTTTGGAGTTGCCCACCCTGCCATTCTTCCAGCCCTCCCTGGCTAAATCCGGCCCTGTCGTGAGGGAGGAGGCGATCGTTTGGGGACAAAGTTTTTTGCACTTCTGTTCCGACTTTTACTGACAGTGCAGTTCAGCCAGTCAAGACGACAACAACAACAACAACAAAAACACTTTTAACTTGAGGCTCTGTGTATTCCTGTGTGTATCAGCAGTGATGTTCCAGGTAAAAGCTGTCACTGTGGCTTGTTTTAACTGGTAGCACAGTTACAGTTGACATGCTTCATTTAATCTGATTATGACACACTCATTGTGGAACTCCGCAATATACGCAAGGTCTACTTCGGTACATTCTTTGGTACCTTTTATCGTAATTGCAATAATGACAGTTTCCTTTTTTACCGACAGCTTCCTTTTGTTACCAACAGACTGGTGTAAGCAGCTGTCTGGGCTTTATGTTCCAGTACATTAATACAAAAGGACTTGATATGCCCCAGAAAACCGAATGACTGAGCAAATACGATGCAAAAAACGTAGCACTGCGGTGTTGGCCTAATGTATGCCTTCCGAAATAATGTATTCCCATTTTCAATTTTTCAAAATGGCAGAACTACAAAGATCATCAATAAAACACGAAAAAAGTACACAAAGAAAAAAGAATCAAATAAATGACTTTCAAACAAGGCAGATGGACACTCCAAGGTGGGGAGTCCATTTTGTGACGTCCTATTTGCTTTCTGTCGAGGCCAGCATTGACATTATCTGATGGGTCGCGTTTGCTTTTTCTTTGCCTCGTCTCGGGGCCTTGAATAATTAAATGGAATTGGCAAGCTCTGTTTTTGTTAATGACAGGAGGTATTGTGACAGTATCTGTTTGACAGGCTCTGCCCTACGCCGCGACGTGAGGGGCATTCTGAACAAGGCCGCTAGCTGCTTGCTTTACTGTGTGAACCACCTTCAATCTCACCCTCGTTGTCCGACATCACATTTATCGGCAAAATCTTTTGATATTTTCCACAAAATGGGTCCAACTAAAGCATACCTGGGCCACTAGTGGTCCTTGAGAGAGTTCCAGTTAAATATGGAAAGTTGGTTAACCAGATGTAACTCTTTGAGAGCGTAAAAATGAAACCAAATGGACCCTTGCGGGTCCATTTGGTTTCATGTTTACGCTCTCAAGAGTTAAAATGTTCATCTTTAGCCAGAGAATGTAAAAGAATGATCATTTTTGATATACAACGTATGTTTGCCTGTTTTGTTTGTGAAATCCAGCCTGGAATTGTGGACAAAAGCAAAAGAAATCTTTAGTTTTGGGTCTGTGGGGCTAAAATGTCATCAAATGGTGGTCCGTGGCTCAAATACTGAACAATTAGAGGTCCCTGGTATCAAAATGGTTGGTCTTACTTATCTTGAAATTAAATTAATATTACACAGACTTTAGTTCAGCCTTTAGTCTTGGCTCTCCACAATATTTTATTTTATTTCTCATTTGGCCCCCTGCATGGGGAAAATAATTGCCCACCCCTGAATTAACGGTATTATAGCCAACTTTTTAGCCAAATATACTGTGTATATACACTGATATATACTGTGTGTGTGTGTGTGTGTGTGTGTGTGTGTGTGTGTGTGTGTGTGTGTGTGTGTGTGTGTGTGTGTGTGTGTGTGTGTGTGTGTGTGTGTGTGTGAGTGTGTGTGCGTGCATATATATATATATATATATACTGTATATATACTGTATATATACTGTATATATAGTTTGCCTTTTCCCCTCTTAAGTTGCTTCTACTCTGATGCTGCTGCTGTTTCCCCGCAGACAGACACTTGCTTTGCCCTGCAGACTGTCCAGCACTTTATTGTTGTCAACAAATCATGTTGCCAAAAGGTGGTGCTAACGTGTGGATGGGGGTGTTAGGGTCTGGGATATGAAGCAGTGTTTTAGCCAATCACAGTGCAGCAGTCTCCAGCAGTTTCATAACAAGCCAATAGAGTGGAGGTTTCATTTTTACACTCTCAAGAGTTACATCTGGTTAACCAACTTTCCATCATTTAGCCTGGGGACCACCTGGAACCTTCTCAAGGACCACCGGTGGTCCCCGGACCACCTGTTGAAAACCCCTGTTCTAGTCAACACAACAGCCCTAGCTGACCCAACGGCATCCACTCCATCTGGGAACGCAGTCAACCCTGGAGAATACATCAGACCAGGCAGTCTGTCAGAATAGACACTATTAGGCTCTGCACCCCCTGTGAGGTGCTTTGTTTTTGCAACATTCCTGCAAAAAAAAGCAGGATAAAATGCTGTGGGGCCCAATATATTAATATTGGATATTCACTGTTTTTGTTCCTTTGTTTAGCAAACATACACAGCAGACACACAAAATATATAATAATAATACCGGCCAAATGTGCAAATGCGTTTGATAAATTCTGCTTTGTTGATGTTCTGGTTGGATTCACTTGAAGGCATTTCTAACCACATGATGAATTCTAACAAGACGTATTTAGCGTACTGTTGGAAGAATGAGGCAAAAAAAACATACAGAGAAGTATAGCTTCCAGATGGTAGTTAGTCTTCAGGTGAAATCGCTCAGGATGTTAAACCAACCAATAGCAAAAGGCTGGTGTCCCTGTTTGCACTTTCAATTTACCCATAATTCAAAGGGATAGTTCCGATTTTTTGAAGTTAAGGTCTATGAAATATTTGCCACTATTATAGTGGTATCAACTAGCCTGACACTTCATTATTCAGACTGAAGTCCCTCTCCTCCACAGCAGTTTTTGGGATGATGATCAAAGCAGAAGTCTTAACAGTGATTGGTTCGACGTTGTGAATGAAGTGAGTGACAGGGCTATTAGCCAACCCGGTACTGGGATTGGATTTCCAATCCACACAAACGGACCCAAACGCAGGGAAGCCAGTCCTTGAATCACAGGGAAAAAATAAGCTAGTATTTTTAAGGTGCTGATTCAGGGATGAGCCAAGGCTAGGTATCAATTGTATGAATTGATATCCAGGGTCCTGTGGTGGGAGTTCTGCTCTGGTTTTGGTGAAATACGAAGTAGTTCTGGTCATTTTTTTCCCTTTGTATTTTTCTTTGTGCTACACCATGTTACACAGAGGCATCACTGCAACATGTACATAGAGGATATGTTTCTTGTATCCTCTCCAATACCGCAAAGCCGACAGCAAGACGGAGCACTTCACAGTTTACCGGGGGACAAAAAAGTAAAACCTTGTGACAAGAACAAGGCTAAACTCTTTCTCTACATAAAGCTGGAAGCATTCAAGTACAGGCCAGTCACGGCAGCACATTGGTAACCAGGGGAGGATGTAACATTTCCCAATTGGGGGGGGCAGGAGAAAATGGTACCCATACCATTTTGGGCTACAGGACTTATATTAGGCAAGTATAAGCATCAATAATAACATCAGTTGTTGTTGAAGTTGCAACAGACACGCAGCATGCATAAAGCTAAAGGTCTGACTCAGAGAGTTTTCTGTTTTCAATGATGAAATGCTGTTGGTTTAGTGGTGACACAACTGTAGTTAGTTAGTAGCAGTAGTAGTGTTTCAGATCATTTTAAATATAAGCACTTTGATTTGAAATATCTTGGGTTGTTTTGCATGACATCAAGTTTGGTGGGGCAGACTGGGCATTTAGGGGGCATTGCCCCCCTACCCCCCCCCCCCCCCCCCCCCGTGCCCATGCCTAGATCCGCCCCTGTTGGTAACAACAAAAAGAAGAGGTTGGCCTTCCTGTACTAACACAAACACCCGTTGACAAGCTTTTTTTGTGATAGGTTTGTGCAAGTGTGCACTATGGGCGTGCATGAAAGACAAAAGAATTAAGGACTTGCATTATAGCAACAAGTAATGACATAATGGATCGATTAGGGTCCCTAATGTGATCACCGAATTTAGGAACAGTCGATGCATTCCATTACTGCATCATAGACAGATGCACTGGGATTATACATTATGTGTTGCCACTGGGTGGGTTGGTCTCTGAGGTGAATTTGACGTTGCATTACTTAGCTGCCCGCAAGAGGTGATAAAAGTACCCATACCCAAACCTACCTACTTGATTAGTACAAAAGCATCAGCCTCAAAATGTACTTATATGGTCACCACACACCACACAGTAGGGAGGATTAGCCAAAAAAGAAGCAAAAAAATAACAATATTTGAATTAAGTGAAATCACAAACCATACCTGTAATGTATCTTTTCTAATAATAATAATCTAGGTAACTAGTGACTAAAGGTTGTACCACTAAAAAATGCAGTAGGTTGAATATTTCTATCCAAGATGTAGTGGTAGTAGAAGTAAAAGGATTTACTTGAAAATTCCTCAAGTAAAGTCCAGTAAAAACTGTACAGTACTTTTAAGTCAATGAATGAATTACTCTGTTGCCTTCCACCAACATGCCCTCCGGCATATGCTGTGATCCTCCTATAGCCTACACGTTGGTGTGTCTGGTGGGGAGCGGGCCTCTCTTTGAGCGATACGAGCTGTGACATATGTTGCTGGCACAGCAGTACGCTCTGGACACCAGAGGTTAATGAGTTCCAGCTTATTGGCGGCTGCTTTCCCACAGCACCGCCGGCATGCAGGCGAAACAAGGACGGGACGGAGAAAACTCGCCGCGATGAGCCGCTGCTCCGCGCAGACGTTATAGAACGAAATCGATTATTCCGAGATTTATGTTTTGAGTGTGCAACACATATAACGGAGCCGCGGTGTGTAGTGAACGTTACGGTATACAGATGGGATGAATAAAAGTGGTTATGGTGCTGTGCACGGTACAGTGTGCAGCCAGGCAGCCAACATGTGCCATATCCCATCTCTTCACGCTTTCCTGGTCTCTTTTTTCCCCGAAGGTTTTCATGAAAATGCAAAGTTTTCCCTGCAGGTTTTATTTACTGATTAGCCTCGCTTGCTATCGCTAGTACTGAGAAGAAGTGTCTAGCAGATGAACTGTATCTATTTGGGGGAATCTGAATAGAATTAACATATGACACCATGGGAAATGTCTGGGGACCACCAGTGGTCCTTGAGAGAGTTCCAGGTGGTCCCCAGCTAAGTGATGGGCAGTTGATTAACCAGATATAACTCTTTGACAGCGTGAAAATAAAACTAAATGGACGCTCGCGGGTCCATTTGGTTTCATGTTTACGCACTCAAAGAGTTAAAATATTCATCACCCACTTTGGGTCTGTGGGGTGAAAATGTCATGAAATGGTGGTCCGTGGCTCAAATGCTCAATAAATAGTGGGCCCTGGTATCAAAATGGTTGAAAACCACTGATCTACTGGATTGCCAATGGCAGGTGACATGTAGAAGTTCTCAAACGTCTGTATCCGCGCGTGCCTAGTTTACATGAACGGACACACACACACACACACATACACACACACGTACAGTACATGCTTGCACAAACCCCCTTGATCGTGCCCAACCACTGCGTTTTAAGAGACGCCAGAATTGCAGTTGCGTGTTCCTTTCACTTCAACATTTCCAAAGTTATTTTCCAACTCGTGTCTTAAGACACGAGAAATGTTGCCTCTTCTATCGCTAGCTTGCCAAATGAAATCTGCTCCGCAAAAAAGGATTTGTGTCTTCAAGCATAACTTTAATTTCGTTTCCAGTTTTTTTTTTTTATCCCGTCAAAGAAAAACAATATTCACAAAACAATTGCTTTCAAGTTGCAGCATGGAACTATTGCTATTCCAGAAACTGGGTCTTCAACAGGGCGTCCAGGACACTCAGGGGGTCGTCACTGTAACGAAAAGGGGTCCGGCAAAATCTTTGTGCGATGGGGAAAGACAAAAATGACAAATCCACAAACCCCTAGGCCTGTGGATCTGCCATTTTTAGGTGTAGAGGGGAAAAATACCAGGTGAAGTACAAAGCCAAAGGTTTCTTCAATATCGGTGACGATACTGACGGTCAAAAAGGTCTGAGACAACATATTGTACTACTAGTAGCAGTGGCCTTTCTAAGCAATTTGGAGCCCTAGGCAAAATTTTCCCTGGACCCCCCCCCCCCAGAGATAATTGTTGTTTAAAATGTTGAATTCTAGTTATAGAGGCTATAGAGTATAATGCATGTATCCATATTAGACTCATCAGCCTGGTATCCTTTTAAAGCATGTCTGGTGGTCGTGGCCCCCCCTCTCCTCGCCCCGCTTCCCTCATGGCGCCCGAGGAAACTGCCTAATCTGCCTAATGGCCCAAACACCCCTGACTAGGAGTTTCCTTTGGCCCGTGGACCACACATGAGTACGTTGTGTCATCTTCACATCCTCGTCAGCAGGTCCTGTCAGATTGGACCGTACGCCAGCCGTTTGACACGACGGGAGGATGCCTCACGGCCGCGACCAGCATCTGACGACCACGACGGACGCAGATCTGTCATCGACTCGTTGTCCGCTTGACTCAACGTGGCTCTGAGAGGCTGAGCCGGCAAACCAACGATTAGCTTGCGTGTTCATTTTGTTTACTAAGACTAAAAGAACTAAACGCTAAACAATTCCAAATCACTACGCTAAACAATTCCAAGCACTCAGCAGAGTGCCAACTTGCATATCGAGCACAAGCAGGCCATGGCCTACTTTTGCTCTTGCAGGAGCAGAGCGAGCGATCCAAACAAACACCTATTTTCAATATTATCTTAGCCCATATCTAGATTTCTAGTTTCTGATAACATAACATATAGATTTGCACCACGTTTTCATGATTTTTCAAAAATAGCAAGATACAAGCTCATAGCGCGCCACTCGTGGCGCGCTATGAGCTTGTAGATCTGCTATTTTTCAATAGTTAAAACATCTTAGAACACCAAAACGCGTTCAGTACACTATTACATTTTTGTAGACTCTCCTTCAGACAATACGTATGACATTAACTATAATGGAACCAAATGCACCCGCTAGGGTCCATTTGGTTCACATTTGTATCCTTTCAGGAAAATTTTGAAAATGGGTGGAATTCCCCTTTAATTATGTCACCATTATGTCATCACCTAAACCGGTTAATCGGAATACTTTGAGGGACGAAACAAAGACCGGCGACCGATGGTTAATCTTTACGTGATTTTAAGGACATCGTCACGCCTTGAAATAACAAACATACCAATATTGGGCCAGATTTGACTAGTTATGACTAGTTATAATTGATTAAGTCCCCCCCACCCCCCCCCCCACCCAAAAATCCATTGACCCTGAAACCTGGGGCCTTTGATTGTCGAATATTCTGGAAAGGAAAAAAAATAATGCTTCTAAAATATGCTTCTTACCCCACACCCTATTTTTAGTAGGTGATGCGTCTATAACAAATCCTACGTGTTCATTTAACCCTGCGGTTCCATGTGGTTAAATGGGTGTACATGTTATCTTTAACCTTTGGAGATAATGATTGGAATTTTGCGGCAAAAAAAATGTTCTGTATGCGCGAGTGACACAACATGAAACACAGATAAATCATCGCAGTGGGTGGGCTATGGAAATGCCTTCAGCCTTTACCACTCAACGAAGACCATTTAAAAATAAAAAACAATATGTCGACGTTGCGTGATCTCTGCCAGACGCCCACCGTTGCAACGAACAATATTTACAAAATGCTTTGATTTTATTTTCCTCCCTCTCCCTCTCTCTCTCTCCATCTCTTATCGCCCTCAGTGTGTGTGCATTAATTCTGCCAAATGGCAAATTTGTGTTTTTCTCACTCATGCACTGCTAATACCCTCTGTCCACCCACTTCTCCCGCTAACTTGTCACCTCACCTCGCCGTCAGAAGAAAAGCTGCAATTATTGCACTTCGGTAAAGCTGTAGAAGAGAAGAAAGAGAAAGGAAGAAGAGCCGACCGCGGCCAAGCCGACTGAGCGTTAGTTGGCCGCCACACAGAGCCGACTTGTTTGGCAATGATCCTGCGAGAGGGATCATCGCTCTTTAAATGGCAACGCGCCCGAGGTCTTTAGACGGCAAAGCACCTGCTGTACGAGACAAAGCCTTTTCATCGTTCCTTTGCGTTTGACACTTTTACATCAACAGTGCATTTTTCAGAAGAACGCCACGTGGAAGGCGTGAGCCGCGGAGCGCTTTGTGACATTGTAATCACAGGATTTCTGAGTGATGAAGAGACTAAGCGTTATTAGAGATGTTTAAGAGAGAGAGAGAGAGAGTTGGCAATGAGGTGGCAGAAAACAGCACTGGTCACGTGACACACAATGCATTGTTTTCAATGACCAAGGCACAAATATCAGCAGTTTTCGATATGTGTGCAACATGGCCACTCTTTTCAATTATTGAACAGCGACAACTAAAGTCTCTGTAATGATTATGTTATACTGTTAAGGCCTACTACAAAGTGATCTTAAAATAAAATGTAAAAATGTGTGCCCATTCAAGCTGGGCTGTCACTACATTCACTGTAGGGACAATATTCTTGTGATATTCAGAAACTGGGAGGCTTATTGTGTTCTTTTGAGACGCAAATCAGAACACAAGGTATCAAACAAGGGGCGGATCTAGGCATAGGCATGGGGGGTGGGCAATGCCCCCCTAAATGCCCAGTCTGCCCCACCAAACATGATGGCATGCAAAACAACAACCCAAGATATTTCAGTGCTTATATTTAAAAGTATTTGAAACATTACTGAAGATGGTAGTGTTTCAAATACGTGGCGATGAAGCTGCCCCCTTACCATTTTCTTCTGCCCACCCAATTGGGAAATGTTACATCCACTCTTGCTTCTTTCATTTGTAGGAATCGATCATTTTTTTTTAAATAAAGGTTACAATAACAAATGTGTCTTTGTCACAATAAGGCTCCTGGTGCCGACTGGCCCCAAGAACTGAACAGACTTGTCACAACTCTCATAGGGCTGGTATATTCTGATTCTATGGAGCAATGGTCTTCATACTAGCATGGCGTTGTATTTATTTAGGAATATGGTACCGTACACGTACAGTTGATTATATGGCATCCTATACTGGTAGTTTCAACTGTCTGACAGTTAGATTGATTACCACTGACAAAACGCACAACGCATTGCATCACAAGCCTGTCTTTAGCCTGTCAAAATACTGTATTCTTCTCACCACACTTTTCTATTTGTAGGTGTTTTTGTTTTGACAGCTGCGTCTATAACTGTAAAATCCTTAGTGTTCATTTAACTCGGAGGGTCTTCATACCGGCATGGGGTTGGATATATTCAGGCATATGCTATAGTAGGTAGCATATATGTTGATTATACAGTATGGTATCCTATATGGGTAGTTTCAGATGCATATAATGCAGCCTGTTTGACAGCTACATTGATTACCATTGGGAAAAAAACGCACAACGCATTGCATCACAAGCCTGTCTTTAGCCTGTCTGTTTTGTTCGCAAATGATAACGCACTGATTACAATAATAGCTTGGCTTTTCTAAGTGGCCAGAGATAGGCCAAAATCCAAAGTGCTCGATGAAAAGGATAAAGAGGCTAAGTAGCCTTTGGGTTGGACAGACATCTTAACTCTGCCTCAGGTGTAAAAGGCTCTAGTGAAGAGAAGAGGTGGGCTTTGATGAAGGTGATGTAGGGGCTCTTTTATAGCTGGATAATGTGATCCAGAGGTAGGACGGAGAAAGCCTGGTCTGTCCCCCACCCTAGGTTAGCCTTGGGGACGTCCAGGAGGGTTGGACCTGAGGGAGTGGGATGGGACCTACTGTTCAATCTGAGACCTAAGGGGGAGCACCTTCCAGGTGGTAAAGCGTTTTGTAGTGAACCATCCTGTCACAACCACTTTTGCCGCTAGTATACTTTCACTGCTTAAGGCACTCGCCTAAAGAAAATACAAAATTAAATAAAAAATACAAAATTAAAAAAATACTAGTGGCCACAAAAAGGCAGGAAAGGCGGGTTTGGCACTAAAACTGTTAAAATAATAGTAGTTGGCTGCCGCCAGTATTTTCCAACTTAACATATTTCAAAGGAGGGCATTTTACATTACAGTACAGTATACCTTTGAGTATTATGGCGTCCTCCATAGACAGGTGACTGTTCTGAGCCGTGGAATATCATTTGTGGTTATGAAGCCTATGCAAGTAAATAAATAAATAGTGATCGGCATTAGTGATCGGCAAACTATAATAGTATAGACCAGGGTTTTCAACCTTTTTGACTCCAGGGACCACCATTTATTCCGCATTTGAGCCACGGACCACCGGTTGATGACATTTTCACCCCAAAGATGTAAAACTAAAGCATTATTTTTGGTTTTGTCCACAATTCCAGGCCAGATTTTGCAAACGAAACAGTGCAGACTTCTTAATTAAGTGGTTAGGGTTAGGCTGATTCAAATGGTGATTATTTTTTCATTTTTACATTCTCAAGAGTTACATCTGGTTAACCAACCTTCCATCATTTAGCCTGGGGACCACCTGGAACCCTCTCAGGGACCACTGGTGGTCCCCGGACCACCTGTTGAAAACTACAATAGTATAGACCTAATAGTGACAGCTCTATAGTGAATTTGTTATTTGATAGTAAGCCTGTGTAGGAGGACAGATATAATGTGGTCTCAGGGAGCCCTGGTGAGCAGCAGAGTTCATAACGTACCACGTGACAGTAGCAGTAAAATTAAAGCGAACTAAAGTAATTTTAGAAAGCTTATAGTGTATTCCCTCCCTGGGCAGGGCTGCAGTGTGGCTGACCATTGTGGTGTGTGTGCTCTGACCATATATGTATGTAAGATGTGGGCAGCCAGGGCAGTGGCGCAAAGGAAACTATGCAGTCGTAGCTCCTAGGGCTGGGGCGATTCATTTGCCTCACAATCCTATATCGATATTTAGGGTGCCGAATCGATTTATATTGCGATTGTTAATTACTTTGCTATTTGATGTATATCAATATATTTGGATTTTTATTCCACAAACTACTCTGCTCTACTCTACTAACATTTTAAAACGATTCTAAATACAGACCATGAAAAGGTCAATCAACTCAACCATTTTAAAGCAATTATAAACGATATCAGGGGCGGATTGGCCATCTGGAGCACAGGGAGTTTTCCCGGTGGCCTGCGCCACCTAGTGGCCTGGACAGGTTTTTTTTTTTCTTTTTTTTTTTTTTTTGAAAAGTCCAGGGCAGGCCAGGGCGCCAGGCCCAGGCCTGGCAAACTAGTGTTTCTATCCTTCAAAAAAGAAAAGGTGTCCTACACCAGAGCCTTCAAGTAGGAAGAGTTGTGATACCAGGAGTGAACGGGAATAATATTCCCGTTCACTCCTGTGCGCCAGGGCGCTCACGCTGCTGGAGGCAGTGTTGCCAAGATCCAAAATGAACTTCCAAAATGCACTAGAATGCGCTAGATGCTCGCCTGGAACATGCAGATCAAAATGACCATTAATCTTCTACATTCTCTACTTGTGTAGACTAAGTTGGGCTCTCAAAGAGTTACATCTGGTTAACCAGCTGCCCCCACCCAAGGGTGGCCTGGCAAAGGCGAAATTGTTCCGGTGGGAAAATATGTGCCAATCCGCCCCTGAACAATATAGAGCATGAAAAGTTCCGTTGTACACTTACATGCAGAAGGATAACGCCAGTCAGACTTTCTGACATGAACAAATCAACAAATACATAAATATAAAATTGTCAGACTTATGGCGGGTCCCTATGGGGGCGTCCCTGACGTGAATGTTTGCGCTAGGGGTTTAAATTGTCTCCCCGTGCACACAACATGCGAGCAGTAAAATTCCACATAACATAATGCGATCAAAGCTGGTCCAGATCAATTCTGTTTGATCATTATTACCATTAGAGCAAACACTGTGAAGAAAAAATCTGAGGGGAAAAAAGTATATAATATTTATAATAAATAATATGCATACATAATTTACCAATGATTACAGCTAGTACAGGATGACGACACAGTGTCTAATTTATCTGCAGTGAATGTTACCGTGGAGACCAATGCTTTCCTTCTTTACACGCACGCGCACACACACACACACACACACACACACACACACACACACACACACACACACACACACACACACACACACACACACACACACACACACACACACACACACTATAATCTGTCTTGTGGAAAAATGACCAGGAAAATGCCCTCATGTAATGCATTATCATATTCTACTACACTCAGTATAGACACACGCGCACACACACACACACACACACACACACACACACACACACACACACACACACACACACACACACACACACACACACACACACACCACACACACACACACACACACACACTCAAAAAGCCTTATAAATGGGCCTATAAAAACGTGAGTGTGAATGACGGGGTATGTCCATTATCCACTGTCCACCAGCGCAAGTAAAAAAAGAAGGGAATATGGAATTTTCATGAGCCGTAATGATCTTACAATTAACTCTGGGCATTTTGGACCAGACGACCACTCTCTGAACGACTTAATTATTATGAGCAGCGTAATTGCCTGAAAGCCACTCGACGTTGACTGTATCTGACTAAAAGCATGCTGTGAAAAGCAAAGCAAAAAAAGGTGCATGTGTGCACAAGTGTGTGTGTATCACTTGTGGTTGTAAATGCAGTGTGCAATTAACATCGGGGCGGATGTAGGCATGGGCATGGGGGGGCAATGCCCCCCTAAATGCCCAGTCTGCCCCATCAAACATGATGCCCCATGCACAACAACCCAAGATATTTCAAAATAAAGTGCTTATATTTATAATGATTTGAAACACTACTGCTGCTACTGACTAACTACAATTGTCACACGACTAAACCAACAGCATTTCATCATTTAAAACAGAGTCAGACGTTTAGCTTTATGCATGCTACGTGTCTGTTGCAACTTCAACAACAACTGATGTTATTATTGATGCTTAATTGCCTAATAAACGTCCTGTAACTGAAAATGGTATGGGTGCGACTTCATTTCTCCTGCCCCCCCCCCCATTGGGAAATGTTACATCCACCCCTGATTAACATGCACTGTTGCACACGACCCTACACACCATGCGCATGTGGCCGTGCACGTCCACGCATCCACGTACACGTTCCAGGTGCACATCAGGGCCCTATAGCTATATTTCAAAGAGCTCAAAATCAAAGGCTTGGAAAATGAGTCGAAACTACTTGAATTACATGAAATAATATATTAATGCTTCCATTGAAAGCAAAGCAGTTCCACCAAACGTGTTGGCAAATCAAAGAAGACTCCATGCACTAATACAGAAACAAACACTTGCATGTTTGAATGGGTATTACTGGAGAAACAAAAGGGCCATCGACAGGTGATGAAAAGCACTTGTGTTTTAGCGGATTACTGCATTCTGCATTAGGAATGCGCAGAATTGGTAGCATATTGAAATAGCAGCCGTACAAACGCCATATCGGTAGCTCAACCGCCATGATCCAGAGGAGGCAAAGGTAGCAGTGTGCAGGGTCGGATTGGGCATACAGGGAGGTCTCCCGGTACGGGGGGCGATGGTATCACGGTATGATTAAAAGCACTGGTTTTCAACCTTTTTTTTTTATCCCAAGGCCAACTATTCATTCAGAATTTCAAGCCACGGACCACCATTTGATGACATTTTAGCCCCAACAGACACCCAAAACTTATTTTACTTTTTGGTCCACAATTACAGATCAAAATGAGCATTAATCTTCTACATTTTCTAACTAGACTTGTGCCAATTTAGATGAATATTTTAACTCTTGAGAGTGTTAACATGAAACCAAATGGAACCTTGCGGGTCCATTTGGTTTCATGTTTACGCTCTCAAAGAGTTACATCTGGTTAACCAATTATACCAGGTAAAACAGGTATGTGATTTGGCCTAGACCGGCCAAATCACAGACCTATTTTACCTGGTAAAATGGCTAAAAATGTCCGGGCCATGTTTTTTTTTCGCCCAGTCCACCACTGACAGTGTGGGCTTGTAGATCTGCTGGATTTTAAAATCTTGATGACAGGTTTTGAACATCAGGTTTGTTGGTTTATTGGACTTGCAGCATAATGGTTGCTCTCAGGGAGAAACCACCTAACTCCTAACGTCTTTCACAATGAACATTTTTCATTTCCTGGCAGATTATATATATTTTTTTTGGAGTTGAGTGGTTTCTTCCCCGAGAGCAGAGATATGAACCATGAATTTCGACTTTAACTTTGCATAAAAAATAAAAAAAAATAAAAAAAGCGCGTGAGGAAAAACGATGCTGACCGGCGTGTCGGTGATATTATGCAATTTTCAGCAACGGAACTTTGAACAGCTTTGATCCAAAATAAATCTCCCGGGATATTATTAGTCTTCGTCATCGCAGACTCATCGCGAGCGCATCACACGGCGAAATCGGAATCGGCCACGCAATTCAGAGACGAGTCGTCACGCAGCGGTATGAAGGGAGCCAGAGGCTAACGCGCAGCACCCGAGCAGCGCACAGCACACACCAAGCATGGCAGGAGAATTACTCTTGTTTTTTTTTTTTACCTAAGTAAAAGCAACAATGCCATAATGTAGTAGTATTACGGGAGGAACAAAATGGACCACGATCCAGCTGTAGTCGACAGCGGGCATGCATGTGCACGAGACGAGCACACACATCATTTTAATTATAAGCAGTTTAATCTGAAATATTTTTGACATTTGGGTTGTTTCGCATGCCGTCATGTTTGGTGGGGCAGTCTGGGCATTGCCTCCCCCATGCCCATGCCTAGATTCAGCCCTGCTTGAGTGAATGTACTTGGTTACTTTCCACCTCTGTGCGTCTCGCACAGCGCATACAAAACACATACATAGACAGACCCCACGGACGACATGCCTTACTTGAGAAACCCCGCCGGGGGGAATGAGTGGGGGGAAGAGTAGGGGTAGGAAAGACAATGATAGCCATGTGACAGAGCACGTACGGTCGTACACTTGGCCTCTTGCTTAATCCAATCATGGGGTTGACCTCACACAGGGCTATAATATAACGAGGGACCCCAGCGACAGCCCCCGGGGGGGGAGAACGCCGCTGAGTGAGGGGCAAACATCACTGCGTGGCTGCCTGCACTCATGGACGCATGGTCTGGTTGGTGTCCACTAGTGGCTATACTGGTCTGCCGGACGGCTATGTCCCAGATGTGGAAAGTACCGTAATTTCCGGACTATAAGCCGCACCTGAATATAAGCTGCACCAGCTAAATTTAGGGGCAAAATACTGATTTTTCCTTGTATAAGCCGCACCCAACTATAAGCCGCACCAGACAACAAGCTTCATGTTAGAGCAGTGGTTTTCAACCTTTTTGATCCCAGGGCCCACTATTTATTCAGCATTTGAGCTACACACCACCATTTGACAACATTTTTAGCCCACAGAACCCAAATTATTAAAAAAAGATTTCTTTTGGTTTTGTCCACAATTCCAGGATGGAATTTCACAAACAAAACAGACAAAACATACAGATCAAAATAATCATGACTTATTAACTAGGTGGTGCTAATTTAGATGGTGAATACCATAACTCTTGAGAGTGTAAACATGAAACCAAATGGACCCGCAAGGATCCATTTGGTTTCATTTTTACGCTCTCAAAGAACTCTTTGAGAGCGTAAAAATGAAACCAAATGGACCCTTGCGGTCCTCTCAGGGACCACTGGTGGTCCTGAGAAGACCACCAGTGGTGGAACCCCTCTCAGGGACCACTGGTGGTCCACTCCCCGGACCACCTGTTGAAAACCCTTAAAAAAAAAAACACCTGTAAACATCCATAGATTGGACGCACCGTTGTATAAGCCGCAGGGTCAAAAGCATGTGAGAAAAATGTAGCGGCTTATAATCCGGAAATTACTGTAAAGAACTGTGTTTACTCAAGTACACTTCACTTTAGCGTTTACAAATTCGGAGATTGTGTCGAGAAATACAATTTAGAACATCGCTGACTAAGGGAACACCTCTGGATTACAGTATTGATTCTAAAGTAAACCGTGAGCAGTGTTTTCACCGATGGTGTCGAACCGTGGGTCACTGGTACTGTACTGTTTGAAACAAAGCATAAAACATGCTTAAAGATGGAGTGCCATGAGTTTTTCCACAACCTAAACCTAAAAAGATCATCAGGTATTACAGTAATGTTGTAAGAGGAGGACTGCACACAGTACGTTTTTATGTGGACACCTCCATCAGTTCATTATGAGTATACCTGGTTTGCCTGGTGGATGGTCCACCTGAACTGAAGCCACACCCAGAGCTTTAGTTGTATGATAAAGGGGGAGGAGTTAGGGGAGGGGCTGATATCTGATGTCACTATTTTTCCGCCAGGAAAAAGTACATCATTGGACATTAGAGATCGAAGATTACATTTACACTCACACTGATGGCAGAGGAAACCATGCCAGGCACCAGCACCTGCACATCGGCAGCAATTTGGGGTTCAATGTCTTGCTCAAGGACACTAACTCTGGGAGAACCGCTTTTTAAAATAGTGGCTTCGGTCACTCTATCACTGAACCACTGCCGCACCATGCATGCCACACATTGAGCCACTGACAGAGCTTGTAGATCATACCTGGGCATTATACCACCAGTGGTCCTTGAGCGAGTTCCAGTTAAATATGGAAAGTTGGTTAACCAGATGTAACTCTTTGAGAGCATAAAAATGAAACCAAATGGACCCGCAAGCGTCCATTTTGGTTTCATTTTTATGCTCTCAAGAGTTAAAATATTCATCATCTGGAATTCGCCCAAGTCTACACAATCAGAGAATGTAAAAGAATGGTCGTTTTTGTGAAATCCAGTCTGGAATTGTGGACAAAAACAAAATAAATCCTTAGTTTTGGGGTCTGTGGGGCTAAAATGTCATCAAATGGTGGTCCTCTGTGGCTCAAATACTAAATATATAGAGGACCTTGGTGTCGAAATGGTTGGTCTAACTCTTGCTTTTATCTTGAAATTAAATTTATATTACGCAGACTTTAGTTCAGCCTTTCTCATTTGGCCCCTTGGGAAAAATAATTGCCCACCTCTGTTGTAGATGGACTCCATATATTCAAATGGATGAAGTATATGTATAGGGCTAAAGTAGTGACTATGTTTTCTAATAACAATAGTATAGCATTAAATAATTGTAGTGGAGTTTCTAATAACAATAGTATAGTATTAAATAGTGGAGTGGAGTTCAAGTAAAATGATTAAAAATTCAAAATAAATTGGTAACACAAAAACATAGCTCAAAGTTATTTTACACCAGAGATACAGTAGCTAGTGCAGAGAGTCCACGGCCATAATAACTGCACACAGTCTGGTCTATTCTCGCCCGGGGATTCATTGAGTACCAGACAGTGGAGTTGCACAAAAAGATAAAGAAAACATTAAAAAACAAAAGATAAGGGAAAGGAGAGGAGGAACTTTAGAGTGAAATGCAATATTCCATAATTACAAGATAAGAGCGGTAATTTAGGAGAATGTAGTGTGTCTCCCCCATTCACTGCGCGCTACAGTATGCCGGCTAATTTTAAAACCTTACGCAACGCTAGGTTCACAAAGCTAAAGCCATCAGTATGATGAAGTGTAGACACCAAGTGCTCTTGTATAAATATAGTAATATAGTAACAACTAGAGAATGTAGACCAGGGGTGCCCAACCTTTTTTGGCCCAAGGTCTACTTTTCAGCATCCAACCCCTCTGGGGTCTACCAGTCCAATACCAACATTTCAAACCACAAACATCGTCGCCAGCCTGCAGTAACTTCACAACAACACAATACTACTTAGTTTTACCACTTTACTTTATGTCCACATAAGCATGAAGTACAACAGACTTATAAGTAGGCCTACATCAGTAAAACATAAGTACAACAGACTTGGAAAAACACTGCCATTGCAAATGCAATCATAATAAGAAGTAAGAACAGTCCATTACAAGTTGCAGGTGGCATAATTCACAGACAGCAGACAGACACGCAGCCACACGCAGCCGCACACCCACACCCACACCCGATGAGCAATAACAGCCATAACTGACATGAGTTGGCATCTGTCGGTGCCTACCTGTGGGCTGGGTGAGACGAGGCGCTGGGTAGAGCGGAGGCAGCTAGTGGGACCCCTGGCACTGGGAGGAGGAGGCAGGAGTGTAGGTACTGATTGCAAGGCGTAGGCAGGCTACAAGGTGGTCGTCAGTCATTGTTGATCGGTACTTGGATTTTATAATTTTCATGCGCGAGAAGGCAGACTCGCACAAATAAGTGGAACCAAAAAGAGCTGTCAGGTTTAAAGCACATCTTCGGAGATTGGGGTATTTCTCATCCAACAGTAGCTCCCATTGATTTGGCTTTCATGACAATGTCATTTTGCAATTTTAGAATCTCGTTTTCAATCGCATCGCGTTCCAAATCGAACAGTGATTTGACTTTGTCAGCAATGTCACCAACAGCAACATTTTCACCAAACGGATTACACATGTAGGTTGCTACAGGTTCGAGGGTCGCAAAGTCAGTAAAACGCCGCTCAAATTCTGACGAGACGTTCTGAACTTGCTCCATATAGCGGTCAATATCAAGTTGCGTCAGCCTTTTACCTTGACGTTGTAGTTCAGCATGCATATTTGGGAAGTTTGTGTGCAGGTCGCGCTGCTGCACCCGCCGTGCAGCAGCGCGGCGGGTGCACGCCTCGCCGTCTTTGAATGGCTTCTTGTGCTTAGCAAGGACGTGACTAGCCCGATATGAAGCAATTGTTGCGGCCTTCGACTGTTCATTAGGTCTGGTGAATTGTGCCTGCTGCCCGGTCAGGCGCGCTTTCAGTTCCTTGAGTCTTGCGGCACGTAAAGGGCTTTTTGCGGGGTATTCCTTCTCGTACTTCCCGGCGTGCATCGTCTTGTAGTGACGCTCCACATTCGCTTTTTTTTGCCAATCCCACCTTAGCATTGCAGATCAGACAAATGGGCGCATTATTAAAATAAACAAAAAAATAATAATCTTCCTCCCATTCAGAGTGAAAATGATAGGTCTTGGGACGTTTCGGTTTGCCCGGACCCTCCGCCATGTAAACCTGTTGCTACTGTCGGGGTCGACTGTCATTTCCCATAATGCACATGTCACAGGTACAAGCGCGCGCAAACACACGCACGCACGCACGCACGCACGCACGCACGCACACACACACACACACACACACACACACACACACACACACACACACCACACACACACACACACACACACACAGGCCGAGGGCGACCGGTAGTCCGCGGACTACTGGTTGGGCGCCACTGGTGTAGACGATTAATGGTCATTTTGATCTCTAGGTTTTACTATTTTGTTTTACTCCGAAATCCAGCCTGGAATTGTGGACGGAAGCAAAATAAATCTTTAATTTTGGGGTCTGTGGGGCCGAAATGTCATCAAATGGTGGTCCGTGGCTGAAATTCTGAATAAATAGTGGGCCCTGGTATGAAAAAGGTTGAAAACCCCTGGATTAGAAGTTAGAACACTACTAGAGGGAAAGGAACACTTAAGTACAGCTATGCCCACATTTCATGTTGTAAGGATGCGTTCTCCCACAGTTTATTAACCCGTGACCAAAAGAGAAATCTGATCTCTCTAGTCTCCACGGGATCCAAATGAACGGAGCTACTTAACCATCTTGTTCTCTAATCTGACTGAAATGTCCTGAAAAACGTGTTCGCTGCAAGTGGTTGTTGTGGGGCAGTTTGTGGGCACCATGCAGGGGTCCGGTGATTGCTGTGAAAACAAATCTCCTGTGGTGTGTGAGGTGTCTGAAAAATCGAGAATGGGGTTGAGAGCTGGTCACCGCGAAGGGCGAGCGTGGCCTGCGATTCACATTACTCACCAGGGGCGGATTGGCACATATTTTCCCACCGGGACAATTTTTCCTTGGCCAGGCCACCCTGGGGGTGGGGCAGCTGGTTAAGCAGATGTAACTCTTTGAGAGCGTAAAAATGAAACCAAATGGACCCTTGCGGGTCCATTTGGTTTCATTTTTACACGCTCAAGAGTTAAAATATTCATCATGTGAATTAGCCCAACTTAGTCTACACAACTAGAGAATGTAGAAGATTAATGGTCATGTTCCAGGCGAGCATCTAACACATTCTATAGTGCATTTTGGAAGTGCCACTAGTGCATTTTGGATCTTGTCCATGCCACTAGGTGGCGCAGGCCACCGGGAAAACTCCCTGTACTCCAGATGGCCAATCCGCCCCTGTTACTCACACCACAACAACATCCATTGGTGGATACCGTGTGTGTGTGTGTGTGTGTGTGTGTGTGTGTGTGTGTGTGTGTGTGTTGTGTGTGTGTGTGTGTGTGTGTGTGTGTGTGTGTGCGTGTATGTGTGTGTGTGTGCGTGCGTGCAGGGGGGGGGGGGGGGGGGCGTGTGTGTGTGTGTTTTTTTGGGGGGGACCACCTGATGGACGTGATGATCCACCCATCAGGATGGAAATGTTTCCATCATGGCGATCATCACACAGAAACTCCCTATTGATTTGTAGTGACCCTTCGCTCTAAGCAGATAAGTGGACACAGACCATGCCAGGAAAATGCTCCCCTTACACAGCACAACAGAGACACCTGAACCCCACCACAAATAAATACATTATACTTGTCATATACACATTATTGTATATAACATTTTCTTCAGTTTAAAAATAGGAGATTTTCCCTGGAGCCCCCCCCCCCCTTACGAAATGGACCCTTAGAGGTCCATTTCGTAAGGGGAAACCACCATACAACTACACCTCCCTACACAGGGGTTGACACAGGTCTCCATCGGGCAAGCGCAAGTCAGGTTCTACTTGCCCTCAGGTGATGGTCACTTGCCCTCCAAAATATACTGTACATTTAAGTTTACTTTCTACTTGCTTAAAGCATTTCCTTTCACAGTCAAAGACTGTTTCGTTTAAGTCACTATCAGCTACAGTAAATATTCAACTTGTAAATCAGTGTAAATCAGTGGTTCCAGCAAATTGATTGTTTGGAACCAAATGGACCTGGGAGAGAGGTGGGAGAGATGGATAGAAAGCAGGGAAAGACACAGAGGCAAAGCGCAATGACCACCTTCTAGACAAATATATCTCAAGATTGTGTTATATGTTGTGCACACTTGCCGATCGGGCAACCAGGTAGCAGTGTACACTTACCCGAATTTTTTTTTACATGCCTCGGGCAAGCGGGCAAGTGTTAGTGTCAAGCCCTGCTACACCATAACTTCCACCATACAACTACACCTCCCCTGTATGTGCTGCATAGACATTCTCAGTTGCCTACAGTATCTTCTGTTGTTTTCCACGCATATTGAACTAATGCACTGTGGCATCGTCACGTGTGTGCTTCCTACCATAATCCCCCTTACAGTCTTATTTGCTGAAGTCTTTTCCCATAGATCAAAAGGCACTTTAGTCGCTAGCCTAGTTGACCCGTCTTTGAGACTGAAGCTCCTACCATCTGTGCCTCAAACAAAGAGCCCCTTTTCATAGTAGCTAAGCGATCTGCGTCTTTGTCTTATTATCGCTGTCTTGATCAAAACCCAAGGTCAGCTGAGCCTGCTCAGCATTTTCATACATATTACAGAGCAGTGCAGGGTTGGAAGCAGGTGCATTTTGAAAAATGTTTCATTAGCTGTCTAATTGCAACTCGTCTGTTGGGGTTGTGAATATCATTATAGGACCAAAAATGTTTATTTTCAAGAAGCGCAAAATGCCTTGTGACAGTGACACCGCCGCAAGTGGTTATAAAACCGCCGCAACGTAGGTCGCGATCGCAAATTGATTTTGCCCCTCCTGTCATTTTATAGGCCTACATATCACGATACATTGTTGACAATATGATACATATGTTGGTTCATTCTGGTGATACAATTATGCGATTCAATGATCTTGAATGAAACACAGTAACTATTTAGCAAATACCTTACGTGGTTGTGGAACATATATTGGCTATACATATAAATAAATAGTGATCTGGAATATAGGTGAACTTTGTATTTGAGCACAAGATGTGTTTTTCTTCTTAAAATGCCTAAATGCAATCAATATAATACAAAGTCATATGATACAATATGATATTTTCTGTTTGCATAACTATATACTTGGATTTAAAAAAAATAATAAAAATAAAAACAATATTTTGATATAGCTACTGTATCATTACACCTCTAGTAGTGTAGTATGAACAAGTAGGGCTTTAATTTAAAATAAAATGAAGATGGGAATGTGTCCATGTACTGTAGCACTGTGTGCTTAAAAAAAAGAACACTATTTTTGTGCTGTTACGAATGATGGAATGCACATGATGTTCTTATTTCTTAGGACGTGCATGGCTTGTTGAAAGGCCTCGCTCGGGGGAGCGTACCTTCACGTTGTCGTACTGATGGGACAAAGTATTCTATTCTGTCTGATGAATTGAACGAGGACCAGTAGAATGGAGACGGTCTGTCTCACTGCTGCTCTCTGTTAAACAAGCTGGGTGGAGGAGGTATATGGGGGACGGTAACCAGAGTGAGTCTAGACCGCGGCGGTGGTGGAAGTATTGATTCGTATGCTGGGGCTATTTCCCGAGTGCCCCTGATTCCTCTGTCACATCTCATTATGACTTCTGTGCTGTGAACCTCTTTCTCCTCGCCGCGCCACGCAATACTGCAGAGAGCATCTAAACATTTGATTTGCCTCCCCGTATTGGCAGAATGGATTGGCTCACCCCTGCAGTGGACTTCATAATTTGGGGGAATGTAATTTGCTTATCTGACCTGTGTTTAGAGATGAAATATCGACGGCACCATTGATACACCCCCCCCCCACACACACACATACACAGAATGGGAATAATGTGAATGATGAGTTAAGTATACAGTAGTAAGAGGAAAAGTTGTTAGCGATGAGACGCGAAGAAGTGACCAGAGAATGCGAAATATTTCGCAGTCGAAATGCGACAAGAATGCGCGATTATATTCACCACTTCTCATGTCATTTGTATATCTTTCTTTCATGACCTGGCCTGAAGAAGGCATGCAGTGCAGGTGCCAAAATGTTGGTCTTTACAGTAATAATAGCGTTTTTTTTTTTGTATCGTGATTTGTGACTCTATGAGCTGCAGTGCAACGTCACATCACGTGTCCCACCACTGGTCAGCAGTGGTGTGCGCTCCTACCTCTTTCTGTTGTGTTGGTATTCTCCTAATGCTACTATCATTTCCACCACTTGTTGCATTCTTCACAAGAATGTGAGGTTGGAGGTGAGACATTTGGGACCCACACTGGTCGGCTGCTCGCCTCACCTGCTCACCGGCACCGTCCATAAAATGTAGCTACATACAGAGACCACAGTCGCTGAAGAAGTCAGTCAGTCGGGGGGGGGGGGGGGGGGGGGGGGAGAAATGTTAGCAGGGCAGCTTCATACCCCCCATACCATTTTCAGTAGTGTTTCAAATACTTTCGCCATCGTGTTTGATGGGGCAGGCTGCCCCCCCCCCCCCTCATGCCTATGCCTATATCCTGTTCACCACGTTCAACACAGAGAGGGAGCGGGGGGGGGGGATGGATGGATGGATGGATGGATGGATGGGAGCAGTGAATAACTGGTCCAGCCGGCCGGGGACTAGATCAGGGACTCGCTTTAAGGCATTAGAACTCATATGGTATGCGTCCTGACTGTTAGACAACCGGCTGCCCCCCACCCCCCCCAGTCCATGGCAAGCCTGCAAGCTTCCAAGCTGGGACCAAAGTGTTGGACAGACAGACCACAGACCAGGTGGCTCATTATGTGAACAAATCTTTGTGACAAATAATCATGCATGCATGCATGCACGCGCATCGCACACACACACCCCAGAACAAGTACGGACTACTCAAAACTAGTTGCATTTACATGCTATCGCTAAGAGTAGAACAAAATTATTTTTCCATGCAGTTGTTCCTACAAGGCACTGAATGACTGCATGTGTGATACTGTATCTGCCTGTTTGTAATGGAAAACACCCATAACGTCGCTGCATGGAGTTGTGCTCTTCATTTGAGGAAGACAAAAAGTCAAAGTCAAAGTCGTCAGATTAGTCACTCACGTTACCGCAGTGAAATTAGTTCCCCGCTTTTGACCCATCTCTTGCAGCGGTGAGCTTCGGCGTACGCCACAGCTCGGGAATCATTAGTTGATTTGACCCCCAATCCATCCCTTTGATGCTGCTGAGTGCCAAGCAGGGAGGCATTGGGTCCCATTTTGACCCGACCGGGAATCGAACCCTGGCCTCCCAGTTCCAGGGCGGACACTCTAACCATAAGCCACTGGTCTGGTTAAAAGTAGTAGCTGTGCACGGCAAATAAATTACAGTATGTGATCAATAAGATAAACCAACAACCAGCATCAGTCAGTGGGTGACCAATTCATACATAAGGAAACATAACTACAGTAATTTAACAGGTTTTCAGCGTTGCATTACTTATCTATGAATTATTTTGTATTCATATTTGTATTGGGTGGTACCGCATTAAGCCAACATTAATTATCGAGCATGGCAAACACAATATTTTACCAAGCAATAACAAGGGAATGCCTTATACACATACAGTAGTTCGGCTGTGACTCAATAGAGGCATTTTACACTGGCTGCCGAAACCAGCCAGAATCAGATTTAGAGCCACCTGTAGCTTGGAATCTGATTTGTTTAAATGAGTCATGTGACCTGTTAGACCATTCAGATTTCTATTCTATGAAGTGGCTCAGATCTGATTCAGGCTACATTTGACTGCAGCCAGTGTAAACCAGGCCTTGGAACCTGAACACTGAATACCTGAACGTATTTTACATTTTTACACGGTATATCATGTAAAATTACAAAATAGCAACTCCCATCCATGCCTCAGTTAGAATGTTATCAGCTCCATTGGATTCCTTGACCCCCAAAATGTACATTTAACCACTGCAATCTTGATTTTAGATCGTCTATACGAGGCAATATATTGAGACGTTCATTTAGAAAGTAGCCATTTTCTCAAGGCACCATTTTCATGGTGCCTTGAGTTTTTTTTCCCTCTGCCATATAGACTAGAAATGTGTGATTCACTCTTAGCATCCTTTTTCACATGAATACATGTGTGGAGATGACGTTAAGATCAGCTTGGCAGGGCTCACGTACGTCAGAGTCGCGTCAGAGAGTTGCGTCAATGCGGGGAAGCGGAAATGTCCATGAATGCAGCGGCTAGACAGAGGCCAGGGCAATCATGGACTTTGTGCTTCAGGGCAATGCGTATGCACGTGCATGAAGTGACTGTACAATGATAAGAGCACCACTCACTTAACACGGGTATTTCCAATTGAAGGATCTATAGAAGACCTGGCCCGCGGGTGCCGCGACTCTTAGGTTAATAAGGCAAGGCAATGTTGCCAACTTGCCAGCTATATTTAGCTTTTAAATTATATCTAAACATCTGAATGACCTCATTTTCAAGAATCTACACATTTAGAAAATGTAGAAGAATGGCGAACATTTTGCCAGTCATCTCTCCTAACTCAACATCAAATGGTGGTCCTCCGTGGCTAATAAATAGTGGGTCCTGGTATGAAAATGGTTGAAAACCACTGCTCTAGCGCATTCTAGTGCATTTTGGAAGTGCTACTAGACTAGTAGCACTTCCAAAATGCACTAGTAGTACTAGTGCATTTTGGATTTTGGCAGTTGGAAAACACTGGGCTCAGGTTTGGGCACGTAATAGAGATAACAGACGACGTCACACTGGTAAACACCAGTATGCATGTGGAGATTGGCTGCAGCCTGCCTCTCATAACATGCAATAGAAAAGTTCTGACTGCACCCACTTAAAATGCACCATCAAACAAACTTTCAGATGCTTTTTTTTTATCCCAATGTGGAGGACAATGATTAGGATTGTTCATCCGATCTCTCGCCCTTAAAATATATAATCCTCGGTTTCTGTTGTGCTTCAAGAATAGCCTAATAGCAATTCAAAACAGTTTTCCTCAAAACCACTCCTCCAATCGCTGTCATAAGAACGAGAGGTGCACCTGTTTGTGCCAGAGCCTAGAGTATAGACGCAAACTCCGCACTCCTCTACAATCATAGACTTCTATTGAGAATGGGGACAACAAATGGGGAAAATCCCTTTATTTTACTGCAGATTGTTTTGTAGTAATTTAGTTGTTACTGTACAATATTTTGAAACAGCTGACATGTTTTGTGCAGCTCTCGTCAAACTCAATGTATTTTAAACTCCAGCTTGACCCTCTTTCAGGATGCATGAACCTAGGGTGCACCTCACTAGCCAACACAAGGCTGAATGAACTGAAACCAACGCTTCCCCAAACAATATGTTTGGAGATCTGTTGGGAATTGACTACAATACACAGTCACCCGTGCATGCAGTCCCAATGTTTGTAAACAAATAATTGGTCTATTAGCTGCCTTTCTCCCGCTCTCTCCCCTCCATTCCTCCCCTCCTTTCTCTCTCTCTGACCAGGCTAGGTTATATGGTCTGACGTCATCACATGCTACCATTAAATCCTAATGGCACTGATTTGCACTGACATCTCCCCTCACTGAACTAAACAGCAGTGATCTACTCTACCCTCACAATAGTTGCACATGCACATTACACACACGCGCACACACGCGCACACGCGCACAAACGCGCGCACACACACACACGCACACAGTACAGTAGATCACAGTTAAACGCTCACTGTTGAAATATTCCCAGGTGCCTTTGAAGGCAAAAGAATTACAGTATATTGAGAATTATATTGATATAGTGTTGGATGAGCTAGAATACACATGTTTATTTTCCTTTTCCTTCATGAACATTTATCTACTGTGTGTCTTTTATGCATGTGTGGGCATATTTTATAGCATATTGTTGGTACGCACGTGGGCTACTAAATAAAGCATGCAAGCGGCTTTATTTGTATTCATCAGCAATTGTTTTTAACATGAAAGTGGAGGTTTATGTACATTGGAAGTTCAAATATA
Organism: Benthosema pterotum; assembly: GCA_039105355.1. Classification (NCBI taxonomy): domain Eukaryota; kingdom Metazoa; phylum Chordata; class Actinopteri; order Myctophiformes; family Myctophidae; genus Benthosema; species Benthosema pterotum. The sequence goes on from CM076974.1 coordinate 43,304,056, forward strand.
CATTATTTATGAACTCATTACTTATAATACAGCCTCTCTGAATTAATTTAGCTTCCATACGACTCTCAAAGTGATGCAAGTAAATCCTGGGGTATATGTTTATCCTATGACATTTTAGTTGGCAAACAACGAACACAGGAATAGTGTTATTGAGTTAAAAAGTAATGTCTGTAAATTAGTGCTACTGAAGTCACAATTTATATTGTACAAGACAATAGAAATCTGCCATGATATCAGTTCAAGATGTGTTTTAATGTAACATGCCTTCTGGGCATTTTATAAAAGAAAAAAATCACACACACACACACACACACACAAAAGACACTGCATCGCGTATTAGTCTAGCTTTGTATATAATTTGACAAAATATATTTTGTCAAATTATATACAATTATATACAATATTTAATTTAAATATTTTGTTTTCCATGGAGTTAGAGTCTGTTTTTAAACAAATCTGTTTACAGTGTTTGCACACACTAAAGTTGCCTCTAATACCTTTAAATTGCGGACCAAAACGTGAAAATTCTTAGTTTTGGATCTGATAGACTAAACTCAGCATCAAATAGTGGTCCGTGGCTAAAATCCAAAATGAATAGTGGTCCCTGGTATGAAAATGGTTGAGAACCACTGGTCTACGGGCATTTTCCCTCATAGCTGGACAAAATCAACATTGTCCTCAAGTAAAACGCTGAAGGATCCCGCTTTGAGAAACGCCGGCATCGGTTTGAAGGCAGCATCCATCATCACTGTGTAAAGACGCGTGCCCTACAGAAGGGGACAGTTACAGAAGCCCCCCGAGGGTGGGGAAAAATAGTATTTTGCATCCAGCCCATCACACAAACAGTATCTTTTGAGTGACAGACTCATTTGCCACATTTTGCGGTGAGACGCTAGCCTGCGATGCAAACGTCTCGCCTCCCCGGACTGTAATTGCCATCTACTGACATGCCAAAAGCAGCAGGGGTTGAAAAGAAGGGACGCAGATTAACTGCGCGGCGGAAAGTGAGAGAGTTATCAAGCCTCATTTATATTCACCTACTTGGACGCGGCGCACAGGCCCGTGGTCTTTGATGAGACGCGGACCCAATTATGTCACAACAACACGGAAATTATAATGGGACACGGTGTGGCGCGGGCATTATTTCAGCGGAACTTTTGCAAACCCGCAAATAACCGGCCCCACCGTTGTATCTGCTAAAGATGCTTCTCTCTCCTTCTCTCTCTCTTCAATGAAAGATGAAAGTGGGAATTCTGTTCCAGATCCTGACAAATAAACAGAAAAAAAACAAACAAACAAGACTTCTCTTGTTTTCACGTAAACAAAATTGTGAATATCGGCCGCAGGATATGTCGAAATGTTCCTGCGTACAAAATGTCCTATCACAGAAGCGACCTCTTTCTTTTCTGGTGGTGGTACGAGGCCGGGGAGTATGGGGGATTATGGTGGGGGGCGGGGCGGGTGCAGGCTTCATTTTTTAACCATGGCAGAAAATCTGGAATGACGCTTGCTATTGAATTATGCATACGTTTGCAATAAACAAATCTAATTTGTATAATAACGAGATCAGGCAGCTCTCCTCCTCCGCAGCATCTCATTACTCCGCCGTGGCCCGCATTTATGGGAGAAAGCTTTTTGAAGTCAAAGGGAGGCGGCAGCACGCTGGCCCTTCCTTTGATTTTTTTTTTCTCCAAAGGTCCACTTGTGTTTAACTCATACATTTGCAAAGTAGAGACTGACCACACACCATCAGAGACATGCAATTACAAATGGAAATGTTCTACCTGGGAAAAAAAGAGGTGCCACACGCGTTAATGTTATGGTGATGGAAAAGCACAGCGGGCACAAAGCCGAGGCGTTGTGACCTTGTACATCGCAGTTGTTGCCTCTTTCTTATTAGTATTTGTCTGATGTTTCACCAGTTGATATCAGCTGGCAGAGCTGATCAATGATCTGACTTTCTAGTCTAGTCACGTGGACTACTTACTCATCTGCGAAGAGAAAAGCCTAGTCACAATACCGGGCAGCAAAGCTATCAGTGGAAGTGTCGGTCAGAACATCCATCAGGTGGATTTGGCCCTGGATTCAATATCCGCTGAGAGATTCTACAGCATTAGCCTGGTCCAAACCCATCCACTCTCTGGAGTGGACTGAGTCTTTTGGTCTAGCCACATAGTGTCAACCTGTAATTACTTTGGTACCAAGATGTCTTCATCCAATGAGAGTCAGAGTTTGGGGATGGTCTAACGACAAATCCGAACAGATGCAGCTGCTTGGCCAGCAGCCTTGTCACTCAACAGTGCAACAGTTACAGTGTCAAACAACAAACATGGCGGCCGCAACTGTGGCCGTATCAATCTGTCAATCTGTCCTACGATAAATAGTTTTTTAAAGAAGCGCCGGGTTGTATAAACATCATCATCGACATATTTTACTGCTTTTGTTCACATGCTAGTAGTGCTCGCTGGCTGTGTTTGTTTGGTTAGCAAACAGGCTAGCCCATTAGCCACATGATTGATTGACAACAACCCAACCCCTCGTTGAAATCTCTCAAACAGTGGACAATTTCAGACTCAAGCTTCAGGAAGCTAAACTCGAGTCTGATAATGAGGCTACTACTGCATAGTGTGCATGGACAATAGTACCCCCCCACACACACACACACACACACTGACTACAGACTGCAAACACAAGGAAGCCCCGCTAAGGTACAATATGCCAGAGAATGGAATGCAAGCTGATATATGGCAGCTCGCCTAATAATGACTTGAGTCATTTCTTCTTAACCCCAACATGGGGTAATTTTCATTTGCAAGTTTCAGTTCATATTGCTGGTGACTGAGGTCTCTCAGTGCCTTCATGATTCACCCGTGTTTAGTGAGAGTGTGATATGAGAAAACGTCACATTCACCCACATTGGGCGAATGGGATTCCCTTTTCCTTCACCGCACCAATTTCATGTTTGGAGGTTTTTTTTAGGAATATTGTAAAAATACTTAGTACAGTATGAAATACTGATGTGCTTCAATATATTTTGATGAGAAATATTTACATTGGGTAAAATACCCATGTTTAGTGATGAAGAAAAAAATGTTCTAGGGTTAAAAGTTCAGTTGATTACTGAATTCCTATTGAGTAAGGGCAATTATTCATTTATTTTTAACATTAACATTAAACATTAACATTAAACTGTCCTTAAAAAGTGACTATTCTTTGTCATCTCAGATCTACCGGTACATCTTGAGAACCACTGTGTTAGACTCTCAAACAACATATGGCTTTTAATGTAATCTGATTGCCCTGACAGTTGTGTTTTTCTTATGACTACTAAATATTACATTATGGAGTAGAATCACTTCAGACATTAGCCACTGGAATCCTTCAGAAGTGATCAAACACTGCAATGATGTTACAAGATAATTGGCCAAATGGAACCGCCTCACCATCTGGTCCTGCAAGGTCCAGAAGGCACTCCAAAATATTTGGTATTTTCTGACAAGGGTTTGCTACGAGGTCTGCCAATAGCGGTCCCTTTGGAGATACAGAATTGTCCCTTTTTTGGATACTGAAAGATTGTTATTGAATTGAAAAAGAGTTCAAACCGCTCCAATTATTTCAGTCTGTGTCACCACAGAACCTGTTTTTGTTCTTGCGTATAGCTTGTATACAGGAATGTTTGCCAAATAAAACTGATATAGGCCTACATCTGGTAGAGCTGTAATTTTGGCAGACTATGGAGGCATGGGATTCATGTGCTTCAAATAATATATAAAACTACATACTGTAGGCTATCTGGAACATAATCTGTACATTGTTTTTGTATTCTGCCAAGGCCCACCCCCACTCGATTGTGATTGGATGAAGGCCCCTCTCATCCTGATTGGACAACGGGCTTACTAAAACTAGGGTTTTATGACCCCAGGGAAGAACTCCATATATTGTCACCACACTCTATAGTTGAATTAAGTGCTGAAATCACTTACTAAACCTTAATTTTCTTAATTTTGCTTCATGTGAAACTCAATTCAGTTTCAGAATTCATAAAATCTGAAGATAGCATTACGTTTTTTTTTTCTCTCAGTATCATCTCCCGTCCTATGTCTGTGCATTTACGAGATTTCTTTCTTTTTTTTTTTTTAGGGAGGGCCAATTATGTAATTTCACCTTGAGCTACGATAGGTGATGACCTTGACGGTTGACTTTGTGTGACACAAAAGTTAATCATCTCTCCGGGGCAGCTTGCTCCCGGGTTCCCTCCACGTTGGCGTCAAAAAATCAATCTATCCACATTCTCAATTTTGACCATGACTGTGACCTTGACCCCCGAACAGATCTTATTCAGAGCGGCTGTGCCTGCTGATCATTACCAGCCAGAGTTTCATGATAATCTGCCAGTGATGTACATTTACTCAGATAGGGTAGACTGGTTCTAAAACTGATGATTATTATTATTATTGCACTTGTAGGTCACAGTTACTATATGGAAACCTAGATCATCGAAACAAAAATATAAACGCAACACTTTTGTTTTTGCTCCCATTTTTCAGGGGATGGACTTAAAGCCCTAAAATTCATTCCAGATATACAATATAACCATTTATCTCAAACACTGTTCACAAATCTGCCTAAATGTGTGATATTGAGCACTTCTGCTTTGTTAAGATAATCCATCCCACCTCACAGGTGTGCCACATTAAGATGCAGATGTGACATCATGATTAGTGCCCAGGTGTACCTCAGACTCTCCACAATAAAAAGACACCCTAAAATGTGCAATTTTCTTTTGCCTTATTGGGTGTATGGGCCTGCGAACCAGACAGTATCTGGTGTGACCACCATTTGCCTCATGCAGTGCAACACATCTTCTTCGCATAGAGTTTATCAGATTGTCAAGTGTGGCCTGTGGAATGTTTCTCCACTCCTCTTCAATGACTATGTGAAGTTGCTGGATATTAGAGGGAACTGGTATGCGCTGTCGAAATGGTAATAATGTGGTAATATTGTGTTATTACCATTTTCACAGTGTGTACCAGTTCCCACTAATATCCAGCAACTTCACATAGCCATTGAAGAGGAGTGGACCAACATTCCACAGGCCACAATTGACAATCTCATAAACTCTATGAGAAGAAGATGTGTTGCACTGCATGAGGCAAATGGTGGTCACACCAGATACTGACTGGTTCGGAGGCCCATACACCCAATAAGGCAAAAGAAAATTGCACATTTCAGGGTGTCTTTTTATTGTGGAGAGTCTGAGGTACACCTGTGCACTAATCATGGTGTCACAACTGCATCTTAATGTGGCACACCTGTGAGGTGGGATGGATTATCTTAACAAAGCAGAAGTGCACAATATCACACATTTAGGCAGATTTGTGAACAGTGTTTGAGAGAAATGGTTATATTGTATATCTGGAATGAATTTTAGGGCTTTAAGTCCATCCCCTGGAAAATGGGAGCAAAAACAAAAGTGTTGCGTTTATATTTTTGTTGAGTGTATATGGAAACCTAGATCACGCCATGTCTCCGTATGTGGTCACGCCTTTCAACATCTGTCACTCGTACTCGTCAACATTTTACTATGTCATTGATGTACCTTCGAGGTGCTGGGTGGACATGATAAAAACGTTCCCCCATTCTGTGTTCCCAAGAAATGGAGGTCTGAAGAAAACCACTAACACAGTGAAACATCTTGATGACATCATCAAGATGTATTTTCACCATGTTAATGGTTTTCTTTAGACGCTTCTTTTTTTCTGAGAGCGTACAAATGCAACCAAATGAATCCGTTAGGGTTCATTTGGTTGCATTTGTATACACTCTCAGAAAAAAAAATGGAAATGGGTGGAATTCCCCTTTAAAACGTATTACAGGCAACTTCAGTGTGTACAAACTCTGCTTGTAAACAGATTTGAATCTAAACTCCACCTCACCTCCACTCTATTGGCTGCTTATGAAACTACTGGAGACTGCTGCACCGTGATTGGCTAAAACGCCGCAACCAACTCACCCCCCCCCCACACACACACACACACACACACACGCACTAGCACTGCCTTGTCAGGTCATGAGCCCCCCGACGTCAATTATTATGGTATATGGTAATGTCAGTATATGGCCATGTTCTCATCATAGCCAGTGGTGGCTGCAACGCGAATCACACTTAAAAATGAACTAGTTTGATACTACATATGGATCTCCATATTTGGAGCTAAGTGAGATCACAACACTGACACACAGGATCTGCCTATAGGTGCTGGCCAGCTCTCTAGATCCGATCTGAGTGACACTGGATTCACACTTTAACTCTTGCTTCTCGACTGTGCCGTATTACAAAACTCTGTCGTTTCACCCCACTGGTTGAACCACTGTACGACAGCAGAAGCTCATTACTACACACACGCCAGTGCGTGCACACACACACACACACACACACGCATGCACGCACGCACGCACGCACGCAAGTCCATTGTTTGAAGTAGAATTAAAGCTTAAATGATGAATCCCACACTCCATCAGATGATTGCTAGGTAAATACTTCCAGGTTGTGGATAATATTCATCACCACCACCCCCGTCTTTATCCCCAAACAAACAATCCCTGTGAGATGTGAGTACGTCGCCTGCCGCGTTCGTCCAACACTAAGGGAAGAGTTTTATGCCGGTGTTTTTCAATCAGTCCTCAAGGACCACCAGTGGTCCTTGAGGAGGTCCCAAGTGGTTCCCAGCTAAATTGATGGAGAGCTGGTAACTATGTTTGTGGACATTGTGAGAGCATAAAATGAAACTAAATGGACCCATTCAAGACCTTTTTAGTAATAAATAAAACAAAACACAGCACATACAAAAAAATAAAGGACACACCTACATTCACTCAACACCTTCTGAATTAACCATCGTTATATTCAGGCACCATGACAGCAACAACAACAAAAAAGTAATCATCTCTGACAGACTTAATTCTCTCAGCTGTTCACTTTATACAGCAACAATTTCTCCCATTTCTTAAGGTATACACCATTTCATTTGGTTTCATTTTACACTCTCAAGAGTTTACGTTACTGTAAAAACATATTTTCTTTTTCATGGAGTCTACACAGTTAGAAGAATAAATGTTTGAAAAAAAAAAGAACGGAATGGAATTGTGGACAAAAATGACAACAGAACACTACATGGTACTAAAGGCCATTTTTGAGCACATGTAGTTATAGTTGATAGATCTACTCTGTACAAAATCATTAATAAGTTATCTTCTCTATGCAGGTTGCAGGTCTTTATACCGGAGAAAGAAATAATTCATTCGGATGGATTATTCATGTACACATTCATATTCCGGTGATACTGATGCGTTCTACGCTTGTCTACTGTGTGGTGCTATAGTATACTGACGACGTGTGTGTGTGTGTGTGTGTGTGTGTGTGTTGTGTGTTGTGTTTGTGTGGTGTGTGTGGGGTGTGTTGTTGGTGTGTGTGTGTGTGTGTGTGTGTGTGTGTGTGTGTGTGTGTGTGTGAAATCACTTATTATATTTTAACCTTGGAGGTATTATGTTTTTTTTTGTTTTTCTATTAATATTGGCAAATGCATTCCATGCATTCCATATGCTGGACATCTGCCTACATGGGAAAAACTAACTATTTCTAAGAGAATTAATTAATTAATTTTCAAATTATTATAGGTATAGAGGGCAAGTATAATGGATGAAGACATGGTAATTTACAAGTTAGGCGTTTAGAAACAAAGAAAAAGCATGGCGATATACAAACACAACGTAGTTCATGTGAAACATACAGCTACGAGTGTGTGAATACGAGTGTGTGAATATATATAGGATATATGCTATCCAATCCTATCTACCGTAAAGATGCTATCTAAGATACATGGGTTGTTGGCTAGGACGGTACAGTGCGGTACGACTTGACATCTTATTCGCCAGCGATCCTTTTAAAGGGGGAAAACGGTGTGACAGAGAGTAACTGACCAGCCGTGGGCGAACCACAGTCGACCAACCTGTGTCGACCAGCCAGCCTCGATAATTTTCCCTGGCAAACAGTGCCACACATGCTGATCCCTTTATCCCATAACCCCTGCTGTACCATCTTGCAGCTCTTGGCATGCACAAATTATTGCTCGGAATGTGTTCCTGTTTGATTTATTATTGTACACCTGTAGACTTCAATTGCAGCAACGCAGCACAAGAAGACTACCCCCCCCCCCCCCCTCTCACTTTAAATGAATGTAGGTTTCCACAAACGTGACACAATAATGTGTGAACCACTGTCCACTCGGTACGGGTAGCCTTACAAGCTGGAAAGCATTTGTCCCATTTTATACTTTGAGGTCAAATGACATTATTACTGGACTATAAGTGAGTGAGTATATTTGAACAGCCAAACTAATTGCAAAAGAATCAAATTCGCTTGATTTTGTATCTTCAATATATCTTGAATGACAGAAAAGAAAGTTGCCTGGAAATGCCTAAGGGGAAAGGTTTGAAAATGGCCTTTACAATACTGACATGACATTCCATATAAGGAATATTTTCTAATTATCATTGTGCTTTAAATGACATATCAAACTAGGGAGTTTTCATGATTCTGGATCCAATTTCCAAGCATTAGTGTTGCACCAAAAAAAAAAAAGAAAAAAAAAAACTTGTTTGAAATCTCGCCATATCAACTTGCCCAAATGTCATCCTCATCGCATTTGTCAACACGGCTATGGCATTTTTAGCCCAAGGAGGGTTTTTTGTGCAGACATAATGCTTAGAATGGATTCAGAATCAGGAAAACTGACTTTTTTTCTGTTATTCAGGATATATTGGAGATAAATCACCTGAGTTTGGTTCTTTTGCAATTAGTTTGAGGTTGCTACTGTATTTTCCATAGATTTCTTGTGCATGTTCAATAGTTTTGGAGATATGCTCTTTCTGGCCATTTTGTTTTGGGGTAACTCGCCCAAACTCATCCTTGGCTGGTATAGAGTTAACATATAATAAAACATAATAATAATAATAAAAGGAGAAAGGAGTAGCAAACGGATGTTATTCTTGCTATGCCGGCTGTTAAAGACTTTTAAACTTTTCCAAGAGTGCCATTCATGGATTTTTTTCTGGGATACAACTTTGTCACGCAGTCAAATAATCACCTCGGGATGTTTATGAAAGCCAAACAGATGCGCTTCCTTTCGCTGTTTTATTTCATTATTTCAGGATGATCGTGCTTTAACTGGCATTACGTTATATGTCGTGTTCATGCAATCACACGTGACATCTCTTATTGGATTCATTTTTTTGTTGGCATTCCAAATAACAATGTTTCTTGGAACTCATTGATGGTTACATCAGCAGCTCCACAGCCGGAGAAGAGGTGTTGTTGTTTTCGCTGCTATTTCCATGTTGCAGCACGCACTTGGCCGAGCTGAATGAGTTGAATGAAAAATGGTATGCTAACCAAGCATTAGGTGACAACGTGTGACAACAATTTATGGCTAATTGCGGGACTTGATGAGGAGGAGGGGATATTACGCTTGTTCAGCTGCAGTGCGCACACATCCACCATGCAGCGTCCGAGGTGTAACCGAAATACGATCACAGGCAGGGGCGGATGTAACATATCCCATTTGGGGGGGCAAGAGAACATGTTGGAGGGGCAAGAGAAAATGGTATAGGAGCCCGTGTCGCTTCGCGCCACGGGCGATGAAGCCGCACCCATACCATTTTCGGTTACAGGACTTTTATTAGTCAAGTAAAGCATCAATAATAACATCAGTTGTTGAAGTTGCAACAGACACGCAGCATGCATAAAGCTAAAGGTCTGACTCAGAGAGTTTTCTGTTTGCAATGATGAAATGCTGTTGGTTTAGTGGTGACACAGCTGTAGTTAGTTAGTAGCAGTAGTAGTGTCAAATCATTTTAAATATAAGCACTTTAATTTGAAATATCTTGGGTTGTTTTGCCTGGCATCGTGTTTGAGGGGGGGCAGACTGGGTATATAGGGGGGCATTGCCCCCCCCCCCCACCCCCCCACCCCACCCCCCCCATGCCTAGATCCGCCCCTGATCACAGGTGGCGAGCACAGCAACATATAAATCTGCGAACAAATGTGCGTCCCTGGCCTTTTTTTGCTTGCACAGGCTTTTAGTCTGAAAGTGCGAAGTTTGGGAGACATGGTTGCTTACAGGTGTACATTTCACAGCGCTATGACTTTTTCTGTTTTTATTGTATGGATTTATTACACAAGATACCAAATGACTAACGACTCATACTGTACGTCAAGTTAATCATTTCATCAGTCGATTTCTCCATGATGATAACACAATGTTATGCTAGGCTTGAATCATTTTGCGCCATGATCTTGAATCTTGCTGATACTGATTGATAGTAACGGTGTTCCAAAAGAGGTATTGGTCCCCCCTCCTTTCGCGATGAAGGTGATGTCTGTAGTTCCGTCAAATCAAATCATTGATGATCGAACTTTTTCAACATAAATGTTTTTTGTTTTTGCTGCCAAGAACTAAATAAACACAAAACTATGTTGATTAAAAATATTCATAAATGTAATCCTATTGGCGTTTTCATCAACAAACAAAAACTAGTCAAAAATAGCTAGAGGAGAAGACATCCAATAGAAGTAAAAGACCGGCCTGATCTCACCCAAACATGGTGAAATATAACACAGATTGGGAATTCCGTAATATACTACTAGAAAAAAAACCAAATCTGTACAAATTACACTACAGTTTTGACCATGAAGGAGGCAAGGCTTACACCTCGTTATCTCCGTTGGTGCAAACATGCTCCCACAGCTTTGTTTTTACCATTCTGAGCTCATCGGCTTATGCAACTTGGACAGGGGGGCAGAGTGGTCTCAATCAAACTTTTTTGCCGCAGCAACTTTTCACATATTTCCCCAACTCTTGCACTCTGCTTTGTGTCATTATACAAAATAGATTATGGACTAGGTGGCCTGAAGTCTAATGTCTTTAGCCTTTCTGACTGTTAAAGGGGAACTCCACCCATTTTCAACATTTTAATGTCATTAATATACCTTAGAGATGTTGTGTACATATGATAAAAAATGGAGGTCTGAAAAAATCATTAACATGGTGAAATACATCTGATGACATCATCAAGATGTGTTTTACCATGTTAAATGATTTTTCTTTCAGACCCCTTTTTCCTGAGATTTTTCTCAGGAAAATTTTGATAATGGGTGGAATTCCCCTTTAAGTGTTTAATGTACCAGGATACAAACTGGAGTTTGTGGAGAGTCCCGTGGTGGGAGTTCTGCTCAGGTTTTGGTGAAATATGAAGTACTTCGATCATTTTATAGAGGACACTGGCTTTTGCGGGGGTCATTTGCTGGCTGTAGCTCACTCAGTGGTGTTTCCATTGCTCAAATTTGCTTCAGAATGCTCCATTGTGGAGTGTGTAATATGTACGTTTTTCTTTCAAAGTGCAACCCAAGTGTAAATTCAGCTACAGCTCTTAGATGTAGTCGATCAATGCTGACAAGTCAATCTGCTGAATCACAAGCATTGGCTTTTTTCCCTCCCACCCTAACCGTGTCATTGTAAAAAAAAAAAAAAAAAAAAAAAAAAAAGGGTTGTACAAAGTACAACGCGGTGTAGGAACCTAACCTTTATGGCGTCATACTTTCTGTAAGGGCGATCATGATGTGGTTGGAGAAAAAAAAAATAAGATTATTTTTTATGGTCTCCGAATAGCACCGGCGGTGGTGTGATGTAAGTTGTCTTGAACGAGGCGAGGGCCAGTCAATCAGCCGCTGGGCTGTCAAACTGTCTAACATGACCCCCCCTGACCTTTACCAGTCTCATGCACTTTTTATCTGAGAGCTATAGGAGGCCTGTTCAGAGAGGCCTGGGTTGTTACCATGATTAATTAATGACACCCGCAGGGTGGTGGTATAGTGCTCACTCATTCACTAACCAAAACCACCACTATGTCACGGAGTTTCCACACACATCAAAACCCGGTGGCTTTGTTAACGTCTGCCAAGTACTGCTCTCAAGCAGTGGTTTTCAACCTTTTTCATACCAGGGCCCAGTATTTATTCAGAATTTGAGCCGACGTACCACCATTTGATGACATTTTAGCCCCACAGACCCCGAAACTAAAGTCGATTTTTCGTATCCATATGAGTCAAATGGATCATTTATTTTTTTTTTTTTTTCTTATTTGACTATATGAGCAGGGTCTGTGAGAATTCAGAATAGGAGGGGAAAAAACATGACCCAGGTAGGAGGTGTATACTTTGGTGAACGTTAGTGAACGTTTTGTGAAGTAATCTATGGCAGAAATGGTTATAATTTAGCTGCTTAGGTTGCTGTTTTCTGCACAGCGCGACGCGCTTGTAGATCTGCTATCATCGACACACAACTGAGTTTAAATGAGGCCTCACAATGCCATAAAGGCCCGCCAATATACAATATATATTTAGTCGACCCAGATAAACTATAGATTTAAAGAGTCTAGACTAAAACATTTCAAATGACCAAACTATTATTCAAACTATATTCAAAAGCTCAACACTGCATGCCCATAACATACATCATTGGAATGAAATAGGACCCCCCTCCCAAAAATAAATAAATAAAATAAAATAAAATAAATTCTTGCCACAAACATCATAAAGAGAGGTGGGGCGTAAAGAAAAGGAAGTGAACAGGAGGCAGAATATTCATTGTTCAGGGACGAGTGCAGAGAAATAGTCTGAGACATAAAAGACGACCCAATCCATCCATTGCACACTATGGAGATCAACAGTGTAATTCCAAAGAGATGGAGGGGGAAAAAAAGCCCATGCAGCTTTAGACCCACTTTAAGTTTAACGGAGCAAAACGCCTGCAGGATCTGCAGAAAAACGTTTAAACCGCAAACACACAAAAGACGAAACAATGCCCGGGTTTCGGATTAAAAGCAACATCGGCGGCGTTGAGCCCGCGTTCTCACTTCCACTGAATTGGAACTAAAATGGCCTCCATGTGTACAGAACAATGGGGCTGAGCATAATGCGGTGTGACTACTGAGTGACTTGACTGGGTTCCAAGGCGAATAAAAAGGCTTCTTTCTCTGCTCAGGCGGCCTGCTGCAGTGCTCCTGCAGGCCCTTGGCGTTGGGTGACAGGAGAGCATTAGGACACCACTGCTTCACACACATTTCGTTTGCCAATAAAAAGTCCAAATCGCCCATCAACAGTTCCGTTAAGAACTCTTGATGCAAAAAATGTTCATCCACTATGTGTTTTTCTCCTTAAAGGGGAACTCCACCCATTTATATACCTTAGAGATGTTGTGTGGTGATGATAAAAAAAAGTTCCCCCAATTCTGTATTTCCTAAAAATGGACGTCTGAAAAAAATCATTAACATGGTGAAATACATCTGATGTATTTCACCATGTTATTGATTTTTCTTTCAGACCTCCTTTTCCTGAGAGGGTACAAATGGAACCAAATGGACCCGCTAGGGTCCATTTGGTGCACATTTGTATCCTCTCAGGAAATTTTTGAAAATGGGTGGAATTCCCCTTTTAAAATGAAATGAACATTAACCGATGATAAGACTAAGACTAACTATTTTGAAAAACGTGCCAATCTATTGAGAGGTTGTGAGCTTGTAGACTGGTCCTCTTAACTATTGAAAAATGTTATTTTAAAATAGTTTAAAAAGGCAAAGAAGTTAAGGGATAAAGGGTATAGCGGTGACGAGAATCTAGGCCTAAATGTATACTGACAGTCAACAAATACAAACTAGACTAAAATGTCATGGAGGGAGTAGTGGTCTAGTGTTTTGGAGTCAATGAAAATCATGTCATGAAAATGTACACAGTACAAATCCAGCATTTCAATGCCATCACGATTAAAACACTAATACAACTGCGGATTTGGTTGAAATCTTATGGTATTCAGCTAAAAGTAGACTAAAAACTAAATCCAAATTTACTGTCAAAATCAACACTGTTTTTTTTTTTTTATTTAATGTCTACATGCCACATAGAAATGTGTCACCCGAATGCTGCAATGAGCAGATGAATATTTAATCAGAGTTATGCTTATGCTCTGGTTGGTGCTCTGCATACTTGGCGACATGCACAACGTGTTTGCAAGACCACCGAGGGATCTGTCTTATGACATTCCTTGTGACGACAGAGGGTGAATAGCAATATTAGCCTCTGTATATTTAACCACATTAACCCTGCGGGTCTCCATTTTGGGATCGATGATAGGCAAATATAATTATTCAATTCTTTATCCCCCCCCAAAAAAAAAAAAAACAAAAAAAATCAGCCTGAAGTTAAGCCGTACATGCAATGCGACGGGGTTGTGAGTTGCAGTAACATTGTCAAAGCAAGAGGCCACATTAAGTGTTTGAGTCCAGGCGGTTTCCCCTGACAGAAAACCAGTGAGAAAACTCAAATCTCTGACAACCATAAGGTGTTTTATCTACTCTACTGAGAATGCAGGTACGTTTGTGTATATATATATTAGTATGACCGACTGGGATTTATTTATCTAGCGCTAACATGTGTGGGTCAGCTTATAAAGCTATTAACACATTCACTTTTCACATCACATTCACTATTTACAGGTTTTTCCCAACTCGTGGACAACGGGTCACAGCTCTGTGTCCAAAGTAGATCATGGATTAGGTGGCCTGAACCTTTCTGGCTGTTAAGTGTTAAATACAAACCATACTTTGAAGTTAAGCTGTACAAAAATGAATACTTGCCAAATCTGAACTATCTAATCTAAATCTTTATAATTAAAGGGATGTACATGCTTTATACTCTGCAGACCCGTTTTGTGTTAAAATGTATGTAACATTTTAACACAAAACGCGTCTGCATAATTGAGTACTTTCTGTACTCCATTTGAGCGTACAAATTGAACCAGAAAAATCATTACCATGATGAAACACAAAGCGACGACCTCATCAAGTTGCGTTACAACACGTTAACGACTTTTTTCAGACGTCCATTTCTAGAAAGTCAGCATGGCGGGGCCTTTTTATGATGTCCACACAACACCTCTAAGGTGTATTAATGACATGGTAATCTTTTGAAAATAGGTAGAATTCCCCTTTAATATTAGGTGAGTGCATTGGGCCGAGCTCCTACGAGACCATGCCCCTAGATGTTGCTCATTTGCTCGCCGGTGTCAGAGCCATCAGCGGCTAATTCGACGGCTGCATAATGGCAAGGTTGATCCGATGCTGAGATTGAATTGAGCGCATGCGACGCACGGACAGCAGATGTCCAGGAAAAGGACGAAGACAAAGGACATGCTCTCATCTAGTCTAGTCTGCGGCGGTATAGGCCTATATGTACTGTCACTGTACGATCCGCCCGTTTACTAGGGATGGGACCATTCACTTACCTCACGATACGATACAATATTGATATTTAGTGTTCTGAATCGATTTATATTGTGATTCTTAGTCATGCTGTGATTAGATTTGATATATTGTTATATCGCATTTTTCCCATATGACTGTTTTATTATACTATCTAGAACGAGGAATCGTCCCATTTTCAAGATTTTTTTTTCTGAGAGCGTGCAAATGGAACCAAATGGTCCATTTGGTTCCATTTGTACACCCTCAGAAAAATGTCCTAAAAGAAAGAAATCACAAGAAACACAACTTGATGTCATCATCAAGTAAAATGTTGAAAATGGGTGGAATTCTGAACAATATGGACCCTGACAAGTTCAATCATCTAGAACATTTGAAAGCAATCATTAACAATATAAATAACAAAATGTTCAATCATACACATCAAAGGAATAGACCCTACACAAATATTTTTAAAAAAATGATTTTGAAACTGGCGATTCGATATTGATACCATCATGGCATTAAGAATTGCGATATATTGGCATATTGATTATTTTACCCATCCCTACCGTTTACTGGCTGTTCTCCCACCTCTCCTGGAGGGAAAGCACAGCAGAGAAAAATCCAAGCACTGATGCACTAAATGAGGCTTAATTTTAAAAATCTGCAGCCCCATCATCGCCTCGCCTCCGTGCTGCCCCTATGCCCAGGATCTGAACCCGGTGTGTCTTCCAGCATGAGGCCATCTCAAGTGCCACTGTTTCTGCCAGTATAACTAGGCAGATCCCCTGCTATAACTAAGCAGATCCCCTGCTTTAATTGTCCTGGGTGGACATATTGCGTTCTGGGCCCTCTGGCAGTAGACTTCCTTTGAAAGCATATTGTGTCCAAAATAAGCAACAAAAAATAGATATAATTAACCTAAAAAATATATGAGCTCACCCTATTCATATCTGAGCGGTATTTCTGCACACAGTGCAGCATCAGAAAGAATGCATGTAACGTCCGATACCAGGGTACCGACAATACCAGGGTCCACTATTCCTTCGGCCTTCGAGCCACGGACCACCATTTTACTGGAGAAATAACAGGCCAATGCTGATCACAATAACAATTCTTTTACATTTTCTAAATGTGTAGGTTATCAACAATTACATAATTCAGATGTTCGACAGTAAGGTAACTCATTTTGACAGACTCAGGAGGTAAAGATCTAAAGGTCTAAGATCTAACTCTCCATCCTTCTCTCCAACTCTCTAGCTGAGGACCACCTCTAATCCTCTCAAGGACCACATGTTGTCCCTGTTTGGGACCTCAGCCTCCACTATTAAGCACAGTGAACAGGTCCCGTGTCGGGATATCCCTGCGTAGGTCGAAACGGGTCGAGACCTTCCAAGAGCAGTTCTCCCCTTTCGCAGGAACATTATCCGAAAAGCAAACACCTTTCTTGAGATGGTGATAGATATCTTCCCTTACAATGACAGTTGCACATGCACAGTAGCAACTGCGAAGCAAATATGACACGATTATACTATCAAGAACAAAACATGAGGCTTGAATATGTATTTTTTTTATATTTGTGTTCAGAGGAATACTGTTCCTTTTGGACTAATACGTAACTCTTCTTATACAGTCAGAATGTGCCTAAAGTCGGTTAAAGAACCGTTACAGACATCGCTAGAAGGTCTATATCCTAATGTTGGACGCAACTATGAGCTTCTTTTGGTTCATCCTTATTTCTTCAAGCTCAATTATATTTTTAAGTCCTCAACCAAACCCAGAGGTGTCCCCCAACTTTGCCAAAGCCTGCACTTGTGACCAGACCAGCCTGCAACCTTAACGGCGTCGTAACCCGATGAATCGTGTAAATAATCGGCTGATGTTGAATGGAAGATGGAAATAATCGTTAGTGGCATCCCATAGCACTAGAAGAACACCTATAACATTGTAGTCCAGCTTTAATTTGTTGAGCAAATCGTCTGTACATTTAGCCTTACATTCAGTCATCATAGCTTAGCTTTTGTTAGTGTGGTTGCACCAGACACCAACACGACTCTAGTATCTATTTTTATTTTTCGCCCGCATGTGGAGAAGATTGTCGCGACGCCTCGATGGACTTTTTTTTTTTTCTTTTTTTTTCTTCGTCACGGTTTTTAGTCGACAAAAAAGAAAACACAACACTGGCACAACCAACCCCCAACCCCCATCCCATCCCCCCGCCGTCTTTTTTTTTTTCCCCTTTCATGTGTTGTTGCAAGGCCACCCTGGACCAGACTCTGAGGAAGATCAAAGACAACAGCCTTGTTGGCTGTTTGCAGAGCCTTTATATATTTCCCCCACCATAATGATCACCCACTCCTGCCATCATGATGCCACTGGAGACACGGTGCTCTTTTAAACCCACTGGTGATCTCCCAGTTATCCAGATGAAAACGGATTTATTCTGCCTACGCCAACCCCCCACCCCCACCTCCCCAGCCCCACGTCCCGTCCCATCCCCGATCCACCACCACCACCGCTATCACTATAAATAGAAGCTTCAGGAAAATCTTCCGAGAGAGAGAGAGAGGAGAGAGAGAGAGAGAGAGAGAGAGAGAGAGAGAGAGAGAGAGAGAGAGAGAGAGAGAGAGAGAGAGAGAGAGAGAGAGAGAGAGAGAGAGAGAGAGAGAGAGAGAGAGAGAGAGTGGGGGAGAGAGGCAGAGAGAGAGGAGAGAGAGAGAGGAGAGAGAGAGACTAAGCTGTGCTCTTAAGCCGTTATTAACATGCTGATAGAAAAAAAAAATGTCAAATGTTGTTTTGGGGGCAAAGAGATTTCACTGCACATGAGCTCAAAGACTCAACACATGATACTCCAGCATAATAGCGTTTTCCATTTTTAATGAACGTAGCAGCGTTTACTTAAACGGAAGGGGGGGGAAAGGATTCCATGATGGCTTTAAGGCGCCATGCTGTATGTCTAACCAGCAGCAGCAAACACGGACACCCTTTACTGTTGCGGATGAGAAGATGCTCGGAGATGCATATAAACGGGACCTTTCTATTGGCTGATGTTTTCCTTATAACAACCACCCCGCACTCCACATACACAAAAGAATGTGTGAACGACTTAAAACGAACGAAACAAACGAATCAAAAGTCCTGATTGTGTCGCAATGTGTCGTAAGATGGGGGAAACACACGTGGGCCCTAGTGGTAGGACCTAGGGAACTCCAGATTTAAGTGCTTAAAGGGAGATTCCACACACTTTTAACATTTTTTTTCCTGAGAGTGTGCAAATTTGTATGCTTTTGTATAGGCCTTTGTATAGGCCCTAAAAGAAAAATAATTAACACGGTGAAACGCAACTTGATGACTTCATCAAGTTGTGTATCACCATGTTAAAGGGGAAGTCCACCCATTTTCAACATTCTAATATGTCATTAGTATACCCTAGAGGTGCTGGGTGGACATGCTAAAAAGGTTCCCTCATTCTGTGTTCCCAAGAAATATAACATGGTGAGACATCTTGATGACATCATCAAGATGCATTTTCACCATGTTAATGGATTTCTTTAGACGCTTCTTTTTTCTGAGAGTGTACAAATTGTACACTCTCAGAAAAAATGTTGAAAATGGGTGGAACTCTCCTTTATTTTATTTTTTTCCAGACCTCCAGGAAATGCACAATGGCGGGGGGACTTTTATTTTATCATGTCCATACAACATCTCTAAGGTATATTAACGGCACCCTAAAAGGTTGAGAATGGGTGGAATTCCCCCTTTAACTAAAAAAAACAACACCAACATAAAAAAGGCGTTCTGTTTAGCGGCAGGCGGCGCAGCACTGTGCTGACCAGCCAGGAGCAGTCGTTCACTTCACAGTAATGCTGGCGTTCATCTATTCCACTTGATCAGAAAGCAGTTAGGGCCTCCTCAAGGGTGTTATTACCCCCACGTCTACAATGAAACACTGCAGACATGCCCCGTAGGCAGCAGTTCCCTCTACCCGCCCCGCTCTGCTCCTTCCCTCATTGTTTCTCGCACCACGCTCCGCGTCACTGGGATGCGTAACATATTTCCCTGTGTTTAGATAGATCCCCCTGCTCTCCTGAAATGCAAAAAAAAAAGCATTGCCGCGTGCTGCTGTACACGAGAGGAGGGAAAGGGAACGTGGCCAGAATTCAGTGTCTTATGCTGGTGCTTAAAGGGGAACTAAACCCATTTTCAACATTTTAATATGTCATTAATATACCTAGAGATGTTGTGTGGACATGATGAAAAAGTTCCCCCAATTCTGTATTTCCTAAAAATGGAGGTCTGAAAAAATCATTAACATGGTGAAATGCATCTGATGACATCATCAAGATGTATTTCACCATGTTAATGATTTTTCTTTCAGACCCCTTTTTCCTGAAAGGGTACAAATGGAACTAAATGAACCTAGTGGTTCACATTTGGTTCACATTTGTATCCTCTCAGGAAATTTTTGAAAATGGGTGGAATTCCCCTTTAATTCACAAATATAAATAAGTGTTGTTTTATTTGTAACAAAGGTAACATTCTTGCAGTACAGTACAGTAGATGTGTGTGTGTGTGTGTGTGTGTGTGTGTGTGTGTGTGTGTGTGTGTGTGTGTGTGTGTGTGTGTGTGTGTGTGTGTGTGTGTGTGTGTGTGTGTGTGTGTGCGCGCGTGCGTGTGTGTGCGCGTGTGTGTGTACATTGTTTGACCAACACTGTAATCATGGCATGCAATCTATAGCCTACACAAGCAGTAAAAAAAATCAAATAAAACAAAACATAAATAATAAGAATAAGAAAAAAATCATTTGCCTTTTGATAAATCTACTTGAAAACCCCCAGATTCAAATTATCCTACTTATGCTAGTTTGGAGTTTGAGGAATGCTGCATTTTGGCTATTTGTCTCTCAAAATGGCTTCCATTTATTTGTTAGTTTTGTTTATTGTGCATAAATCGCCTTTTTTTTTTACCCATCTGAATGTTCGCACTTGTACTTGGCCGAAGGATTTAACACCGTTCCTGCTATTTCCCGTCTCTGACAGAGAGTAATAATGTCAGAGTAATGAGTAATAATGTGCCTTCCTTCACTATGACTCAAGATCACACTACCCTATCCTTGTATCACCCTTTAAAAATCACTCATTCAAAGTGATGGACGTGCCAGTAAAAACTAAGGACATGTCCTTAGTTTCCTCGCTGCAGGCCTTCTCCTGGACGATGGGCACAGATGTATAGGACAAAAGAAAACAAAACAAAAAAAAAAAACAATCCTTCGATTGGTATAGCACGGAGATCTGTGCAAATACTTCCTCTGTGAATGAATCTCATTAATATTTCAGAATCGTAACCACGTTGAATTGAATCGTAACCACGTTTTTTTGGCTTGTGCGGCATAATCCCACGTGCCTTTTAATTAATTGCAAAGCTTTTTGCTCTCGCAGTTGACATCCCTATCTGACATAACCAGTATCTGTGTGTGTTCTTTGTTTCATGTGCCATCACACGGTACATAAGCATGCAACAAGGGCAAAAGGAGGAATCGACTAATTGACGTGCACATTTGACACGGTCGCTATAGAGTAGCTTATCTTAACGCACACAACAACAACAACATCAACAACAACAGGTCCTTTGTTGCTATCAAGTCTATAGGTCTATGTCAGCGAGGAGGGGAAGAAAAAAAGGGGGGATGAGCAATGATACTCACCTTCCTTAGGAGGCCGCTTCACCTCGGCACTTAGATTGCAGACCTGCCCGGCCTGGAGCTGCGGGGACAGGCAGCCCTCCGTCTGCGGGTTCAAAGGCAACACCACGTTGTTCAGCATGAGCACGCTCTCCGACTCCCCGTCGCCCAGGTGCTGCGGGCAGGTGCATTTCGAGTACACCACCCCGCACGTCTCCACCGTGCCCTTCTCCGACTTGAGGCAGTTTTCCAGCCACGTGCAGAGCACCTGGCAGCCGAACTGGCTGGGGCTGGCCTTGTTCAGCACCAAAAACTCCACCACGGACCTCTCCTGCGCCGCCGCCTCCTCCTCGTCCGGCAACCTCTGCGTCGGCGAGGACGACGACGTCGTCAAGCCGTTGTTGCCGTCGTAGTCGTACGGGAAGACCCGCCGCAGCTGCACGAAGTTCTTGTCGTACTGCAGGAACACGTAGGCGTGCTTGGCGTCGCACAGGTACACGATGGACGCGTTGGCCTTGAGCAGCTCGTTGATCTTCTCGTTGGAGTAGTGGTCGAACTGGTAGGCGAGCAGCGAGTGCTCGGAGCAGCTCAGGTCCCGCTTGTACAGTTTCAGGTAGATGCTGTATTTGGTAGGGTCCGGGTTCTCCAGCGTCCACGTGCAGTTCGTGTAGTTCTTGGGAAACATCTCGGTCACCGAGTACGATCCATAAATGACCCCCTTGACTAGTGTGGAACACCAATAATCTTGGGCACCAGTTAATCCAAACATAACCAGAAGATAGGTGGAAAATATATAAATCAACAGGTTGCGAACAGCCTTCATCCTATGTCATTTGGCCTGCAAGGGAGACAGACAGAGGGACAGTCAGTTACACACATGAGACTGCATTGAACACACGACCATGACCACTGATCCCAGTCATATCCCGTTTCATTTGGCTCATTGACTGCCTATCACTTAATTTCCTGTCATCGTGTGTGAAATGATCGCCACATTAACCTGAGAAGCATGTTATTGTTGTGCATATATACTGTAGACACCACAGCCTTCTGTCCTCTAATTCATACCAGTACACCATATAGGCTACTTTGGGCAAACACTGCCACCTCGTGGTTGCTTTCTGTTTATTTATTAATATATTTTTTGGCTGGTGAAGTGTGTGTGTGTGTGTGTGTGTGTGGGGGGGGGGGGGGGGGGGGGGGGTATAATGTCATGCAGTCTTTGCTGAGGTAGATAATGGGTTTAAATTCGGGAAGCTCTGCGTGCAGACTCCAGGATTCAGATAGCAGCAGCACCCATATGCATCTATGATAGGATGATCAGACGACAAAAAAAGCATAATATTCTGCACGGGGCTCAAAGAAAAGAGACATGCAGTATATATATCGAACGACGAGGAGGACACAAACTGCTCAGCTTTAGTTTAACAAATCAGCACATTGGAACAGCAGCAAGAGCTTTGTTTTTGTTTCTTCCGAGGCGACAGCAGTAGAAAATAGGCCATATGTGTTTTAATGCTGCTTTCAACTGTAATATAGAGACAAGGGAAGGCTTTTCTTTTCCGCAGCTGTCTGTCTTCTACCTATGTCCGCCTTTTTACTGCTCTCCTCCTTCAATCCACATGCATGCACGACCCGAATGTTTCAACATTCGCAGCTTGACATATTTGACAATGCAATTTGATAAAGAGCCAGCGAGTGCGCACATGTGTGTCACTGCGTGCGTGCGTGTGCGTGCGTGTGTGTGTGTGTGTGTGGTGAGAGCTGAGTGCGTGCGCGGGCGCGCGCGCGCGAGAGAGAGAGGGAGAGAATGCAATGCGATGTCCTGATTGCTTTAATCCTACAGGCAATGCAGCTGTGAGTGTCATAGCCGAAAGAGAGTGTGTGTGTGTGTGTGTGTGTGTGTGTGTGTGTGTGTGTGTGTGTGTGTGTGTGTGTGTGTGTGTGTGTGTGTGTGTGTGTGTGTGTGTGTGTGTGCGTGTGCGTGCGTGCGTGCGTGCGTGCGTATGTGTAGGCGTTGAAATCCCTCTAGGGGGGAATGAATAGTTAGGACTATGGGCTACACTGAGTGAATCCACTGGATAATACAAGTAGCCTCATTACTTTGTGGGGATGCATGTTAACATTACATAAGGGTTTGTGCAGGCGAAACCGGTTTGAAGTCAATTCGAGATTTTTTGGTGTGTGTGTGTGTGTGTGTGTGTGTGTGTGTGGGGGGGGGGGGGGGGCTGACAAAAAAATCGAGAGATTCATCACCATCATCATCATCATCATCATAACCACGGCTGAAAGGCACTTGTCTCTGACGACGATCCATCCATCGGTCGTCAAAAAGGCGCATGATATTGCATTGCCCATGCAGTCACCACATATATCTGTTTGACCTAGCAGCAGTCCGCTTTTCTGCGTTATGCATGGGGTGAAATATGTAAAAACATGCCATCTACATGGGCAACACCTCGGCGGTTCCTTTATTTTATTTTTTAAAGACAGACGGTTTACAGCAAAGCAGCATATAGGCTGGATAGCCTGGACTGATCCTAACCTGCACATTATTATGCCCATGGATGAATGAATGAACGAATGAATAGCCTACAACACACGTTTATCAAGAGAAGCTCAACTTTTTGTCCGTTTTTTTACGAAAACCTTTGCGGATATGCTTAACATGCAATGCAGCCCGAGTTCTGTATACGTCGTTTCAACAGACAATATGTCATTAGTAAATAATAATCGTAACGGATATTTCAACAATAATATGAGAGATGATGATGATAATAATAATAATAACCATAACCGTACCTTACACTGCGGAAGCTATGGCTATTTTTCCAGCATACTTGGCCACATCCTTTATAAATAAATCGTGCAGCCCTGGTCCGGTAGATCGATGCTCTCCATCCCCAACCAATAGATAGAAGTCCACAATGCAACAAGATGTTTCAATAGATGGAAAAATGCGTTTAGACTCCGGTCTGGTTCATGTCTCCTTTCTGCTGTCTCCCCATCAACACACACGCAGGAGCCTGGCACACGGACACGCACGCACATACACACTCACACACACAGAGAGAGAGAGACAGAGAGAGGGAGAGAGGGAGCGCGCAACATACGACAAAACGATGCGAGAGAAATGTACGTCTTGAGTGATGGGAAAAGAAGAAGAAGAAGAAGAAAAAAATGAATCCTATTAAATTCACCCCCAAATAATTCGTCCAAATCCACGATCTATTCCCATTGATATTCTTCCTCCAAGCGGTCGACTCCAACGGTCCCCCAAAAAATGCTAAAAAGGGTAAAATGAACAAAAAATCCCCGGTGGGTGGATGTGAGATGTTGCAATACTGAGTTAGAGAGCGGAGGAGAGGAACAGACACGCTTTGCTCGCTCCTCGCACGCACACACACGCGCGCACACACACATACACACGGCTTCAGGAGAGTGCAGGCTGCAATATCACGTCACACGCATAGGCCATGGGCCAGAGCTCGGAATTTGAAAAGCAATAGATTCTGATGGCAAATTCTGATGATGAGTTTTATGTTCCTGACTGTGCACCTGCATGGCATCAGCAGCTCTAGTGGTAGAGCTGTAGGCCTACCAACATGGTAGGTTTCTACCTTTTATTAATTTTCGTATTGGGCTATAAGTATATTTGTAATACAATTGATTATGTTATATGGATGGAAGTCAAAGGACTTCCATCATTCGCGTTGCTCTAGGGGTCCCTGAAGGACCACTCAATGTATTCAGTTACTTCTGCCTCACAATGTAGGCCTAGACAGTGACACATCTCACTCTAGTTTCACCTAGAGACCACTACACAATACACACAGACTATAGGAAGGCTAATCCGTTCTGTGCCGGTGACTAAAACAATTCTGGCTGTAGACACTCTCCCAAGCCAACACAAGGTCTCTTTGCACATCCATACGGAAAAAAATGGCTGGAGGATTCCTTACAAAAACTCAATATAGCTATTTAATGACTAAAATGGTGGCTAAAATGGTGAATTTCCGAGACCATTTCAACATGTGTTCCTATGAGGTGACGTAAGCAATATTCCATGGGTGATGTGCTGTTTTGGGTCGGCCTTCTCCGACATGGTGGGAGGGAATTTTGCCACTAGGTGGCCACTATATAGTCTCCTCCGACCAGACACAGCATTGAACAGGCTATAGCCATATAGCCTATTTGCATTTTCAACTATTATCACAATCTTGTCCTAGTTAAAATGAGAAAAAGTTGATATTAGCGTGATACTCTCACTTTAAAGGTGTAGAATAGAATAGACTTTTATTTGTCATTGCACACAAAAGTTCACACAATTGCACACAACGAAACTTGACATGGTGGTCACTTTCGGTACAGCAGTTTTTAGATGAAATCCTACATTTCCCAACATCCCTGGTGCGTTTAAGTCCCATTCTGATTGGTCTTTGTAATTAAGGACCCATCAGATGTGTGACTTTATTCCCGGGGAACAGTACTGAGTACCCCCATCATCGCTTTTTGATAGAAAACATTTAGAACAGGCTTAGCATGCTGGATTTCAGGGGAATGGCTTATGTGACAAACACGCCAGTCATAAGTCATCTTTTTCGTCTCTGTGTATACAGTGCTCTGTTCCTTGTCTTTATCTTTAAGCATTCTTCATGGACAAGGACTTATAACATTATGCCTTATAGCCTGCATTCTTGATTGACGAAGACTGTAACACTAGGCTGTAGCCTGCTTGTGTGCAACGCACAAATTTGCACTCTAGGAAACTGAACTGGTTACACATGATTGTTGAATGTTTTTAGCTTAATCTTTGGTAGCATGTCATGGAAGTTTACAACAGGATCTGCACTTTCTAGCCGTTCTGATTGGAACTTCTGATATGATCTTTCACCTAAATCATGATGTAACCTAAAGTTGATATACACCATCACAACATCCTCCATCCCCATTGGAATTTATTTATTTTTGATGATGGATGTTACTTCAGACTTTACAATCCGTGCAGGCTGAAGATCAGCTTCAAGCTGAAGCCTTATGCGCCAGTCAGCCAGTGTCCCTCTTGACTTTTTCTTCGATCGACTGAAATCTTGACAGATTTTTTGGCCTCAATTGTACTGTCTACTACAAGTGTAATATTGTAGAAAATATAGTCCATTTTGCGTTAAGTTAATTAAGTTGATATAGTTGTACTGGTGTAGCAGGTGGCTACACATGGAGACCCAAGTTTGTATCCTGGGCGTACAGTGATGCCGTGACCCGGATCGGGTTTCCCTGTGGAAGAAGGTCAAAAGGTAGGTGAGTGTAGCAGGTGGCTACAGCCTCTGTCATGATGGCCTCCAAAGTATCTGCCCCGACCGGCCAAGGGATGTCCATTTGGTCTGGTGGTTAAGATGTTGGAGGTTTTACACGCGGGAGACTTCGTATTCGAATCCTGGGCGTTACACGGGTGCTGAAATCGGCATGTGGAGAAACTGGGAACATAAATAATTCTAATTTGCCACCAGAATCTATTGCCATCAACCGCACTGGCCCATGGACTATCAGCCGCGAAGATAAAGCACGTACGCGTAACACGCTCTGCTCCTCGATCGCTGCTGCGCCTGCTTGCATGGCACCGCTTTTTACGCGTGCACTTGACTATACACTCCGATCCCCTTTCCACACTATAGCCTCACTCCGTATGTAATATGCGAATCAAAAAGGCGATCTCTCTCTGAACTGGAGTCTGGACCCTATATGATACACAATTATACTTCCGCGCCCGCAAGAACCATTGCTTTCATGAACTGGAATGTTTGGCTATTTTTATTTTATTTTTTGGTGCAAAATGGTGCGTGCCCGGGATCATAATTGCGCTCGTTATCATCGTGGGGACTCGTCTCGCACCCGGCCGGATTACCTTGTCTAGCTGGGAGCCAGTCAGCAGCTTTTGAATTGCATTTGGTTTTATGTTTTTTGTTATAGGCCTACTTTTTATCTTTATTTTTTCTCCCCAAAGGATAATGAATATACCTGACACGTCCAAATTGTAGGCCCTCTTTGTTTCTTGACAAGTTGTCTGTGCCTTTGGAAAGTTGCTCCAGATAGGCTCCCAATGATACAGATCCATATATGTCTTGTTATTAATCTGTATGACTGACATCATGGTGTAATGTTCGTTCAAAGGAATTAATGTGCCTTCTTTCTTTCTTTCTTTCTTTCTTTCTTTCTTTCTTTCTTTCTTTCTTTCTTTCTTTCTTTCTTTCTTTCTTTCTTTCTCACCCCCAATTACAACAAGTAATTCTTCTGAGAATGCTTTGTCATTGGCTGTCCTACAAAATCACTGATTCCTGATTGGTTGTATTGGAAGAACACATCCATACAACCACAAACGCCGCACATCCGTGCACGCTACTGGGAGCATTGTAAAGCCATGGAATTGCCAGTCGATATTTTGAGACAGGGCATTTACTGTTCACGTCAAATGGATGAGCACGCTTTACGGGCTGGTGGTCCAAAGACAGGACCATCCTATATAGACTATAATTAGGATGAAACCAACAGCACACATGCACTAAAAATAGAGGTTAATGCACATGACCTTCAGCACGTCTTGGAACGGAAATATTTGCATATTCGCACTGGAACGGAAATATTCGCTGAGATTTTTTTTGCATATTTGGAATCATTCAGAGTAGGCCTAATTATACTCAAAGACATTAGCATTTCATTTCGTTTTTCTCTTGATGAGGTCAACCGTGCCATAATTACTGCAACGCACAGTTTCACTGTCATTGTGATGTCTCTTCCTTCAAGGCCGTCGTTGAATGACTTCCATTTCAACATCTGTTGCTTGCTCCCAACATAAAGGATGTATCATGCAGACCTTTACACTTTAACGACCAAGTGCCGGAAACCTCAAAGCTACACACAAAACGTGCCATAAACCATATAGCCTATAGACTTGAGCTGGTTCTGTACATGGCCCGCTGTTGGAAAAATGTTCTAATGTAATGTAATGTAATTGGGGTTCTAATGTAACCTTGAGGAGGACAATTAGATTGAACTTTACATGGACTGTGTTTACATCCGATAACTCAACTTAAAATGGATTTACAATAAAGGAGTAGTTGTTCAAATTTGAAAGGGTTTATTTTCCATTATGCATATGGGGGGAATAAAATGTCATCCAACACAAGCCTCACATCAGCATTTTCCCCCAAAAGTATCAAAGCCATGCATACATTTTATTAGAGTTCTTATCAACGTTTCTGTTCGTCATGGTTATAACCATGACAGCCCGCTTTTCATGCCAAATGTATTTGCATTGCGTGCTTGTAGATCTACAATTTTGGTCATTTCTTCTCGCTATGGCATTATGGATTCTAGGATTCAAGTGGCAACCATGAAAACCACAGACACAGTATGTAGGCTAGCATGCAAAGTTGACACTTCATTAATCTCTTAAGCAGATTGTGTTCCCTTTAGAGTTGAGTTTGATGACTAAATGAAAAATCTTCGACTACCTTTTCTCACCGAAAAAAAAAAGAAATAAAACAGAGTCACAATGCCTGCAAAATTCCATTATAGTCGACTGAATCAACTGTAGGTCTAGGGCTCCATTTTCGTTACCGCTAAACGCCTTATCCCTTAACTTCTTTGCCTTTTTGAAGAATGACATGTTGAAATATTCCAAAATGTTTTTCAAAATACTAAAAACAAATTAAGGGATTTGGGATAAGGGGTTTAGCATGTAACGAAAATGGAGCCCTTAGTCGGCTAAAATCTTATGTAGTTGACCAAAGCAGATGAGTTTAATATGACTAAAACAAATGGATATATTCAAAAGGCTAAAACGACTAAAACCCACATCAAACATTCCTGTCCAATTCAACACACTAGTCCCCTCGGCACATTCAGACGGCAATAGGCATGTGACTGCGGCGCGGCTGGTATATAGCCTTCTAATTCCAGTCTTCCCCAGGCGACAAGTGGAGCATCAGAAAGTGACCTCGAGCCAGCCCCACATTCCCCGGCCATAATAATGAAGACTTTGGTGTTTTGGGAGCGCTTGGGCTCTGCTGCGAGCTAAAAAGGTGGAAGACATTCATGCAGGGCTTTTTATTGAACAATGAAAAAACAATGAGCATCTCTCCAGTGAGTCTCTCTCCTGCACGCTCCGGTTCTAGGAAGGCTGCCATCACTCCTCGCCACAAGATTACCCCATCCTGCGTGTTTTTGCCTGTCGGGCTAAACGGCAGTCCAGACCTAAAAGATTACACATTTCATTAGCTTCGAGTGGTCCCCGGGTGAGGGTTAATTATAAAAGAATGATGTCCAACGTGAAATCACGGGTCATTTGTATGATAGACGCTTACTTGCGGTCCAGTACGGCACAGTGCAACAACACTACTATGATCCAGAGTGACATCTGAATACAGAGACGGTGCAAATGAAATCGTTCCGAATTATAACAGGATTTTACTGTATGCTTTGTGTGTGAGATCAGACCTATTAAAGTTTTATCTTTCATAGTGATTTTTTTGTGTGCTGGAGAGAAGGAAAAAAAAACATTAAATGCCTGATGGATAAAAAGCAGCCTATATCATTCTGAAGAGCCCCCCTCCCTCCAGAGATAGGGTACTCGTGCTATCATGCACCTCATTACACCATTTATTGCCGATAATTTTCTCCTCTAGCAGATACTCTAAAAATATCTGATATCTCTCTCTCCCTCTCTGTCTCTGTCTCTCTCTCTCGGGCAGCATTTTTTTTTTTTTGCAAAATCTGTTTTTATTCCATCAAGTCGAGATGCTGTTTGAGGAGAGCATCTCTGAATTATTCATCGATGCACACACCTCCCTCTGTTAACACCTGTATGTTTGTGTTTGTTTGCGCGCGTGTGCACCTGCGTGTGCCTGCGTGTGGGCGTGTATGCACGCACGCCTGCGTGCGAGTGCTTGTGCGTGCGTGCAATTTAATGGCAGTTAGGTGTAATGGCTGTGTGTCTGTAACACTCTGTATCAATCATATCTGTATAATTTCCTGCAGGATGAAAGAGCATATGTTGCCAGCAAGCATTTGTTTTCGCCCTTAACGTCGCCACCGCCATTTCTAACGACGATATTATCTCTTGTTTCCGGAATATTAGATGGACTTTTTTCAGATGCATCTGCGCGTTATTCTCCCCAGTCTGTCATGCTACACTGACAGGCGCCACTGACATGTGAACACTGCAACGCGTGCCGGCGCGCACATACATCACGCAGTCGTCCGCGTACAGCGGCAAGGTGCACGCTTAAGCACCTGCAGACGCATTCATTCACGCACCTGCACAGTGCACACAGATCATGATCACAGGCGCACACACACAAACACATGCATGCATGCACAGTTGCACACACTCCCTCTCTCTCTCTCCCACCTCCTCTCTCTAAATACTTAGCTCCCCGGCCCGGGACGTCGCCGGAATATAGATTTGATTTGCAGATTTCCAATGCAAATCAATCACTTCCAGGCGAGGCGGTCCAACGTGTCACATTTGTCTGACAACGCTGATAATGGCCCTCTCTCCTCCCGCCGCTTGGTATCTCAACTGGAGGATGACTTACAGGCAAGACCCAACTGAGCAGGTCTAGGGGGAAGTATTTCTCCAAATGAATTACTTGGTTTACCCTTCCGTGCTGTTTTGCAATAAGTTATGACGCCATTTGTCATTGCACGAGTTTGTACTGTAGGTCAGAGCGGAGCCGGGGAGTATTTTGTAGTCCCTTTAACCACTACTATACCGGCATGTTTCTTCGACAAATTGTAAGGCGCGTGTCACACGTAACCTCCATTCTCCTTAGAGAAGTTTGTGTGTGTGTGTGTGTGTGTGTGGGGGGGGGGGGGGGTATTAAATGTTTTCAAATGTTGTAAGCTTTTATGGAGGCGTTCTTTTATTGTACAGCCTCATATGTGCCGGAGTTATATTTCCCTGGAAGAATTCAACTCACTAGCTATTATTTAGAGGAGCATCATTAAATACGGAGCCAGCAACCTACCCTGGGACGCGAACAGAGCGGGTATAATCCATTTCACAGACACCACCAAGCCGCTAGAATCTTTTGAACATATCTCCAGCACTCTCTTGCCATCACAACATTGGCACCGCAAAGGGCGAGGCACAAAGCACATCCATTAGAATCTTAACATAATGTCAAACCACGATAGGAATCTGCAACTATCTGCAATATAGACAGTGTATACACAGTAGTATACAGTATGGAAGTGTTTTAATGGTTGACTGTTGTTTTTACTGTTATGATCGATCTGGTCTCACCCAAAAACCTGTACATATTACACTGAACTCCCCATAGACTGTGACAAGGAGGTGCTGTCTCTAGCAAACTTGAGCCACGAGACACACCAGAGTGTGTGCTAAAACGAGAATGATGCTATGATATAGCATCCTTTATTCATGCGTTTGTTTGTTTATTTTTTTAAAGGTAATATAGGCAACGTTAGTGTGGACAAACTGTTTGTAAGCAGGTTTGAACCGAAACTCCACCTCGCCACCACTCTGTTGGCTCATTATGAAACTGCTGGAAACTGCTGCGCTGTGATTGGCTGGAACGCTGCCTTAGCCCGCCCACAACAACCCTCCCCACAAACTAGCACCACCTTGTCCTGAGCTTGACGAATGTTTTTGACAGCATATTTGTTGACAACAATAAAGTTTAGGACCGTCTTCAGGGCAAAGCAAGTGTCTGTCTGCAGGGAAACAGGAACAGCGTCAAAGTGACATAGAGGGTGGAAAAAGAAGAAACTATAGCAACTGTATGTATATATATTTAGATTTTTGGCTGAAAGGTTGCCTATAATACCTTTAAAGAATATTTTGGGCCCTTTGCGTTCATTGATAGCTTGACAGGAATAAACATTGGAGCTTGTATGAGTTCAGTGAAATCATTTGTGACTCCGTCAATAGTCAGTAAAGTTATTGACCTGTCAAAGAGAGACAGCTCATAATGAAGGAAATTCCATGAATGTTCACTTTAACCAACACACCTGACACTAGTCATTAGCTTATTTATGTCTGCTCAGTCGGATAACTCACAAATAGTTTGAACAGAAGATATTTATAGAACGGGAATAATAAGTGTGGCTGTAATATTTCATGTTGGCGTCCGGCTCTGCTATCTACGTACAGTATATATTTCTCCATGCTCGGCGCAATTAAACATCATTGAACATTAAGAGCATGAAGATGCATTGTATAGATAGATGTTATTGTCTATATCTACACTGTAGATATACAGTAAGAACCCCCATGGGGGAACAGAACTAATTGCAGAGGCCAGTGGTGCTGCTGGGGGTAGCGCTGGTGAGCAAACGGTGCATATTACAACCAGGATCACATACTGTATGCAGGAGGAATTGAAGGCAGAAAGAACAGCCTTAGGCGAGCTTAAATACCCAGCTCAATTGGTCAGCTGATTGCCTCATCAGCATATGACATATGGGCCTTGCGCAGCGCTGAATATAACCCTGTAGTGTAATGCAGCGGATGATCCTCTCGAGTATACCTAAGTGAACTATGTCTGCAAGCTATACGTATCATCAACGAAGATTCTCAGCTTGAATCTTTGCTTCCGGGGCATCCCTGGAGCAAAAATATTGGGGGTTGGTTGCCGATCATCAAACATCAAATAGTCTATATAATTTTGCGGATGCTGGAAAAGCTTTGAACACTGCTGATATAGCATGACATAATAATATATAATATAAAAATTCTACATATATATATATATATTATATATATATATATATATATATATATATATATATATATATATATATATATATATATATATATATATATTAAATCTATATATTATTCTACATATGTCTAATAAGCCATTTGTAGAATTAAACCTTAAATGGTTTGTGCATTGTTCCTTTTTAGTGCCACATAGGCTAATCAACAGCAGTGTTGGGCAATATTACTTAGGAGAGTAACATCTTTACTTTGCTCTTGACCCCTTTGAAAAAGTAATATTAGATTACTTACTTGAATGACCGAGAAATATGTTATTACGTTATTACTTTCCCCAATTTCCCCCCTCCTGCGTGCAAAAGAATAGAGGTGTAGTGACATCAAAGAATGCTGCAGATTAGGATCTACAAACTACTGCACATCTCTGTTGTTATCTGTTGATTATAGCTTGTAAATCTGTTCTATTGTTACACCATGCAACAACAAGCTCATTTGTAATAACTAATGAGGCGTGGTTTGGTGGAGTAACATATTGGATATTACTCATTTTGGCAGAGTAATACCGTTACTACTTTTGCTGATTAATTCAAATAATTAAATGTTGCTCATCATGCCCAGCAGTGATCAACAGCAGTAAAATAATAAAAAGGTACAATTATGTTTCATCTGTGGTAATGACATTATGCCAATAGTACCACATGTCTTCATTTGAATGTAAAGATAGTGGCAGAACTCTCTCTGTCTCTGTCTCTCTCTCTCTATCTCACATACGCACACACACACACACACACACACACACACACACACACACACACACACACACACACACACACACACACACACACACACACACACACACACACACACACACACACACACACACCCTGAGGTCCGAGGAGATAACTCATTCAGTTGTCATTTAATTTATCAATAAATCTGTGCTCCACAGCATCTGTTTCCCTTCAAGTGTGGTGCTGACAGACACATCGACTATATGCGATGACAGTTATTGTCATATTTTGACACAAAACGGTTTATAGAGAATGTATTGCTTTTTAAGATACGATAGCAGCTGGAAAACAGTCGCAATACAAGTAAACCACACAGCATGAAATGCTGTGTTTTGTTTTGTTTTTGTTTTTTTAAACAAAGCTTTCTGAAACATATATCACATTATTTACAATTCTGCATTTGTTGTCATCACACATTTGCCTTTTTACTCGGAATTTACGGAATTCAAACACTTTCAGATATTTTGTGCTGTATTGCATTCATTGAAAACAAACATAATCCATACATTTTGTATATTATACTGCCTCTAAATGAAGAAATGCAATGCTGTAAAGACAAGGCTACAGTGACTTGGAATGGCATGCATTTCTTTCTTTTTCATTCCTTTCTTTTTTTTTAACAAGATCCGCTCCATCACTTTTAACCCATATAACTGGCATTTCTGCATGAACAGGATAGTTGAAGAGATACTGTTGACTGCGTTTGGCAGAATACTAATGAGAGTGAAAGCCTTTTTACTGGCCTTGAGCGAGACTTGAATTCGAGAGATCTCTCAGATTCTGACGAAAGGATGAGACAGACATATCAGTGTGGATGAATAAAAGGCAAAGGCGCCCCATGAAGGGGAAATGATACGAGCTGAAGTTCACTACCGTCTCAAAACAAAACAAAAAAAAAAGTTAAACAAAATACCACATAAAAAATCCGAGAGTAATCGAATATACGGTACTATATACGTGTCTCTGAGACGGCGAAAGTTGGGAGATAATTTGTACGGCTGGGTTGTTTTAAAGCACCGCTTGTAGCTGTAGGTCATGCATGCGTGACCTCAACTGAGCTCCTGCGCACACGTTCTCTCTGCTTCTCATTCCACTCACACTTCTATTTGTTTCTTCTTTCCCATGGCTGGATTCATAACTGAATTTTAAATCAAGGCATTTCTTCCCTTGCAGTGTGTTTTTTTTTTTTTTTTTTTTTTGGGGGGGGGGGGGGGGGGGGGGGTAGAGACAATGCTCCTGCACTGCATGAATCCTCAGGGCATTTATACACTTCCTTTGAATGTGCTTCCAACCCGCCATGCCTTCCACGCGCAGCACAGAGTAGACCCATCTCCCTCCCTGGCTATGTAAATATTCAATGAGCAGCTAGCCGCGGCGCGAAGCCCCCCATGTGCTGCATTACATTGAAAGGCATTCTCCAACCTTGCCTTTTGAGAACGTCAGTGTTATCATGCTGGCATTGATGGTGAAGGACATGTATGCCCAATCTGTGTTTTACACAGACGCCGATGCTTGTTTTTTAGACGACCTCGCATACCCCCCCCCGTCCCCCAACGTTTATGTGAGACATTGCCTACGTCAGCCTCAAGTACTGCGATTAAAAACACTATCTGTCCACTTCTCCTAGTGAATTTTCAACTCAAACAACTTGCCACTTAGTTAACGCGCAAGTAGGCTACGCCGTGACGGTCATAAGCTAATGTCAATATTTCCTGATCGCTTCCCTTTGGCTTTGTTTTGAACCGTCATGAGAAGAGGGGCTTGCGGGAGACAGATAGTCCATGGTTGTCATTCTGCTTGGTACAAAAGGGGACAGGAGGAGGAATGATGCTGACAGAGGGCGATGAAAATAGTGCGGCAACAGTTGGGACTGAAGCGCCGTGTCCTTGTTAATCAAGAAGATCACGGGTCACCTTTGAGATTATCATTTCTGAATGCGCACAATAACAAATTATCTCCCCGACAAATCACCTGCCACATTTTCATTTTCCTGCCCTATAATTTATTTTCCTTCCCTTCAATGGAAAGCGAGGGGGTGGGCGAAAAGGGAAAAACCTGACAACGTTGAAGATGCCTGTGAAAGAACTATGTAATTAATTATAGACATGATAATGAGATAAGCCCCCATTGTAGGTATCGTTGGCATTAGCATATTGGCGACTTCATTGTCTTTTTTTTGTAGGTTGTGGCGTGTTACTAATCAACCGAGACTCGCCAATCAATATCTGTCACCCTCCACGTTTTAACCGCTTACGCCGTCAGCGCCCGTAAATATGCCGACTCCTCGAGATCTTTTGCCTTTTTTAGGCGCACAAACTTTTGACACATCATTAGTGTTGATATTTGTAGGTCATTGGATGTTTCTGTGTTTTGCAATTTTTTATGACACTAGTTTTTTTTTACTGTAACAGGAATACTCGGCCCTGAGTACAGACAGAGTTACATCGTAGCTCAAACTCAATTCAATTAATGCGATCAGTCCAATGACGGCTTTTCTACATAGAACTTTATCTTTCTTTATCCTTTTCTGTAATAAAAGGATATAGCATAAACATCAGGTGGCTCAGGCCCAGCTTTAATGTTTATAAATCCCTTTTTTAGATCATTTAGGACAGCATAAACAGTAAAAAAAAACAGCTTTGATGGTCATAAATCCTTTTATATCAGATCGTTTTGTAGTAGTCCTAATAGGCCAGCCTAAACGTTAGAGGCTTTAGTTGTCACTGTGCAATACTTTAAAACAGTAAATAGCTCTTATTTGCACCACCCCATTGTTGAAAACAATGTATTTCAAACACCATTTCGTCTCTCTTTCAGGCTGCAACAGCCTTCCCAAGCACTCAGTTTTATGTTTTATGACCTCTCAATGTCACAACAATTAGGCTGGTCCGCTGTGGTTTTGCTGTACTTAATTTCAAAATTTGCATCATTGCTGTGTCGTCTGTTTTTTCCTTTGTACTGTTGCTGTGTGACGCATGCTGCTTAATCTGAAAACACTCCCATTCACTCCATTCGCCTATCTGTCACAACTTATGTGGCTCTATAGTCTACTGTAACTGTGAGATACAGTTAATTAAAA
The DNA here is from genome assembly GCA_039105355.1 of Benthosema pterotum. NCBI lineage: Eukaryota > Metazoa > Chordata > Actinopteri > Myctophiformes > Myctophidae > Benthosema > Benthosema pterotum. Next base: position 43,340,700 of record CM076974.1, read on the forward strand.
ATTCTATGATAAAATAATTAGCCTCTGCCGCAGACAATGGAGAATGAAATTCTTTCCTAATCACTCAAATGAAGTGATAAGAAACTTTTTCAAGCATCTAACAATTTGCTGTCAGTGGGAAAAAAACAGAACACAGTTATTAATTTTCCTTGCCAGTTATTTTCAGAGCAAACGGCTATGAATAGCATGAGGTCTTATCCTTTGAATTGTACCCACATTACATCGTAAAAGGCGGAATATTAGCAGTGAGGTGTGAGATTGATATTTTATGAAACCGTGGCATTGTATTCACAAATCTCTCTTTAAAGGAGCCCGTCCCGCTGTTATATTAAGGCAAATGGATATTACTTCCGTTCTACATGCCAGGGATATAATTCTTGAAACACTCGAACCAAATAACTCCTCTACTGTGAGTCAACCGACAGGCCACTGAGAAGGTACCCTCATGTGTGCACTTTGCAGACGACCAGACCCATAAACATGCTACTATCTGACAGAGCTGTCAAGGAAATTAAGCACTTAAACCCTGTATATATACTTTGTTTCCTCCCCCTCGACACCAATAAACTTCTTTGCCGAACCCGGCCGATCTACGAGCTTAAATGTTCCTTGATGTGTTGTTGCAGCCAGGCGTGCACTGTATGTTCGGCTCAGAATCCACAATAGGGCCACTGGGGTTCACGTGGTTAATGTTCAAAGGAGATTAATATATTCAATGTTGAAAGAAGACGGCCGTGTGTGTACACACACACACACACACACACACACACACACACACACACACACACACACACACACACACACACACACACACACACACACACACACACACACGTGTGCGTACAGAGTTGCACACAAACACTGTTGGGTAGAAACCACCAAAAATATTTTTTTCAGGAAATTAATAAAAAACAAAATAATTTAAAAAGAATGCAATACTGCCTCATCAAAGTAGGATTTTACAGTATATATACTGTATGTTGTTAATAACTGCACCGTTTGAGCATCCAAAGAGTTAAGTAGCCTGGATTCCAGCCTGATTCGCTGTGTTCCATGCATTTAAATGTCTCTTTGCAAATCAGTCTGGCCAGTGCCTGCTTGACTTGCATTTCCCTGACGTCACCTGTAGCCACGTTGTTTCAGATTGGATCGCGTTCAAGCGAACCCGAACTAGTGTTTGTTCCTCAAACAAGCCACAGACCAATCAGAATCCTCGGCCGCATTTCAACCTTCATATGCCCCGCCTACCAGTGGGGATGATAGGCCTCTGGCCAGACTGACCTTCTAAATGCGCAAAATGCAGAAAATTCTACTGTATCCCAGGCAAAGAGTTAATAGGCTTTGCCCGAAGACTTCATTTGTTCAATAGTTTCTCTAACTATCACGGACGCAAAAGGGCGTTCAATTTGAACCATATATACTGTAGCCTACATATATTCTTTCTTCTCGGTTGTGATACTAACTAAGAATCGATCCCCGTGCTCTTAGTATTGGGGCCAGTGTGTGTGCTGTGCTGCTGCTCGGTGCACATAAGACTGTTGTCTGACCCAATCAGTAAATTGACCAGTGGCTCTGTCTGCTCTCACAGCAGGTTTGCAAACAACTCTGCTGGCTCTGGATGTTTGAGTTCGCCAACAACAACAACAACACGGTGGATGACAATCACGACCCTTCAAAATGTTGTTTTATTCAATAATACGCATGAAGGGTAACAATTGAAACAAAGTATAATAAATAAATCTCATGGGCTGGTGAAAACATGCCTCGATCGATTCCATCGCGAGTCTCTTTGGATGCATTATATAGTGTGAGTGTAATCAACGGGTTAATCGATTCCGAGCATCCCTGTTACATTTTGAACGGTGCATGCATGGTGGGCATATACCGTACAGCGTACAGTATGATTTATTAATCTCTGTGAAATGCTGTAGGTCCTTTTTCCCCTCCATGGTGTGACCTTGAGTGAGCGGTCGGTGATTTGAATTCTGGAGGGGCTCCACTTAATAATAAAGATTAATGTTCGGAGATTATGCACTTGCCATGGCGAGTTAAACACATGAATGCATTCTAAAACGTAGACAGGGCCTTACAGTACGGACGTGGGTTTGTAATTGATTCCTACAGCGGCACGTTGCTCCGTGGACAAGCGAAAGACAAACGTTAACACCGGCGGGAAAAGTATACACAAAAAACCCATGCCGTTAAGTTTAGCAACAGCGGTAGGTAGGTGAATGACGGCGTGTTTACAAGCCCACGCCACACTAAATGCAAATGAAACCACAATACACGGTGTAGAACTCAAATTGCCTGTCAACTCCATCTTTCAATCGACCGACAAATGCACCCTGACATCACGGTTCTCATGCGGACATTTATGCGTCTCATAAAGGTTTAATTCTGTGAGTGGGCATATTGGCGTAACCCCGAATAACCCCCTTGGAAGAAAAAAAGCCCCGTGAGATATCCGGCAAAGGCCTAAAATAGCTACAGGATCAGTTTCACAACATCCTGTTTACACTTAAGGAACCGTATATCCTAATCATCCGGGTGCATCGTGCAATTGACGCGGTGCGGAGTCAACCTTTTTTTTTCCTCCGAGGTGCAAGTGCCTGGATCAAGCCATCCGCTGTAATGAGGTTGGCTGAAAACTGCCTGCACCGATGCTTTCCTGCAGCTCAAGCTGTCCCCCTGTAATACCTATCTCTGTGCTCGTGCTCCAAGCCTGTCAATCCCACGGGCTGGAGGGACTCGCCTATAGCCCCCCTCCACTCAGCACATTGTGTGTCGTGTCGTCGTCCCTCCCCTTCCCCCCAAAAAAGAGGTGCTTCCAACAGCACGAATGGCCCTGGTAAAACTGTGCCGCCGTCATCACAACCGGACGGACAGTCAATTTACAAATCGGTCACACGGCAGCACCCAGCCCCACCACCGACCCCCACCCTACCATTCCCTGAGCGTTAGAAGATAGATGTTTGGTTTAGCTGTTAACCATATAAACCCTAGGTGAGATAGGTGAAGATTCTGCATGCAAACATGCAGATGATCCAATTGCTCCTGATGTGCTGTTGGTGCCTCGCAACCGCCTCAATCGGTGTGTGAATGGGTGTATGTAAAGCACCTTGGTAAAGGTGCAATAACGTGCCATTATATAACGGTTGTATGAATTGTGTCCATTGGGGGGGTATTTAAATTTCACAGTAAAATCCTGGCACAGGGTCCTTAGGGCCTTACCCCTGCACAAAGGCCCTATCTTTTTCCCCCTTCTCCACCAAATGTCTCAGAAGAAAATGGCTGATCTTCTTCACTGAGATCAGCGCTTTGAGTTCGTAGGTTTGTTTTCTGTTCTTATCTTTAAAATGTTTGCCTATTTCCGTCTGCGAATGTTCACATGCGCACGCTCAGAATAGGGACCCAGGGATCCTGCATGTTTCATAAGGGTAATCTAGTGCATTCAATGCGTTATGTGTGTAAGCATCAGATATCATTCTCCCTGCCTCTGAATGCAGACGGGAACCTGCCGAGAGACCCATTCATCCTGGGAGATGGAACCCCTGTGATTCCACTGTGACGCATGCATCGTCTACCAGTACATACGTTATTATGACGCATTAGCTTGAGTCGTTTAGAACAGGTGTTTACAGTTGAATCATGGCCAGGTGTTTTAGTATATGAATGATTTTCTCTTAAAGAAAGACAGCCAAGACTTTAGTCTGCGCGGCGTCATCTAGCAGCACTGTCCGGAGGTGCCCCATTAAGATTAAATAGTAGGCCAGCATCGTCTAGACAGTGTGACACTTCCTGCGGTGATTTTCTGGGGACATAGGGGTTTATTTTCTGGTTCAGTGCTGTGTGTATTAGTAGGAAATGAAAGCTCCAAAAATGTCCAGAGCCAACAAACTCAGGAATCCCATTCGCCCCTTAATGGAGCGTTACCCCCCAAAAGAAAGTGATTCCTGATGTTATCTTCGATTAGTCTCTTGGTTCTTTGATTTTAGTGCAGCGGGAAAGAGTAGCTTTCACGCTCCAAAACCCGTTTACCGAATTACCCAAGATCATGCAGTAACATGACAGTTGTCTATTGGGTTCGTTGGACGACACTGAGAAAAAACGCTTGAAGTGCGTGAATAGAATTGGAGGTGACAGCTGTCGCCTTAAGTTGCATCCTGTTGTGTCCAAAACATCAACCCACTGAACAAGGAACAGAAATATAAAAACCATGTGGGACAAAAATCAGTGGCAAAATATTCAGCCCCTATACTCCAGACAGTCAATTATACTGTATATACTATCCTGGTAAAATATTATTCAACTACAAGTGAAAGTTGCTCTGTCTTTTAGACAAATATATACATACTGTATCTGTATTTTTTTTTTTTTTTACCCTCTGACGCTTCTACTTTGATGCTGCAGCTGTTTCCCTGCAGCCAGACAGACACTTGCTTTGCCCAGCAGACGGTCCAGACCTGTAATGTTGTAAAAAATCACACCCGTGTGACTTGGATGCATGCTGCGTGTGGGGGTCCCAAGGCTGCCTAAATGAGTTAAGGCAAAATGTTGGTATTCCTGTAACAGTATTAGTAGTACTAGTCTTGCAAGATGCTGTTTGGATCATTATACACAAAAACACAGCAAATACGTTGTAAAATGGCGATCATGCAACAGTTACTGTAAACAACAACACATCAACCCAATGTCATTGTAACAAAGATATTTGAGTAAAAAAATATATTTACAAGTGGATATTTGACCCAGAAGCCAAATATTCCATCCAATATTCCCATCCTCTAGGGGAAGATATCACATAGCCTGACAATGCCATGGCAACGGTAAATATGCTAGGCATGTTGCCACATTTTGAGAGAGAAACAAGCAGCAATAAACGATAAAGTACCTTATAATGACAAAGTACCTCATAATGACAATAATGGCAACGGTGAAGTGATAGACACAACTCGCAATTGCTTTCAATGGAAACGGTGAGGTTACGCACAACGGTGAGGGTGACACAAAACTTGCAAGCCAAACCGTGGGATGCATTGGCATGCATCCAACAAATCCTTTTCATCTGGCTCACGACAAAGCGGTGCTATGTATGCATTAAAAATACTTTTCTTGCCTTTGCACTGTTTTGAAAGATTTTCTGGAAATGTTCAAAATGTATTGAAATCTCTAACCATAGAAAAAATTGCTACGCTTGAAGATGTGCTATTTTCACTGAATTTGAAATTTAGTTTATCGGAAGATAATTCATTTCTTTTAACCCTTCTTAGAAAATATACAAAAGTACATGTATTTGTACAATATTTGCCTTGAGATGTACTGGAGTGAAAGTATCCCAAAAATATTACTGTCCACCACCACTGCAGAAATATAATACCACATGGAACTAGAACATTCTCTGAAATACAGTACCACTAAGAAATGCCACTAAGCGTCCCTCCTCTCATTTCACAGCACATAGACCTGGCGATTCAGATGATGGGCCCTGGGAAAAAAAACCAAAAAACAAAGAAACAATCAGGGTATACCTCCCTGTGCGTAGGGTTGGCCACCTGTGGTATCTTGCAAATGTGTTATCGGAAGGGGAGGCCGCCCCGCATCCCCCCAGTGAATAGTGGGGAGATATTAATGGGGTAATCTCTGGTGTACGTCTCCGAGGGAGCTCTTACCCGAGGAACACCTACAACAAGTCCAATGCGTTTCCCTCCTGGGGCCTGCATGTGCAGGTGTGCTAATACGCTAAGCACTTGTTGTTGCCGCTTACATAGTGAAATGAGGCAGAGGGGACTAGTATGAGCCATCTTCACTCTTCGGTGACAAACGCTCCTCCTCCTCTGACTCACGCAGCCAGGCAAGGACACCGGCGTCGTCGTCGTCTGCGACCAAAAAATGGCCTCGCTCCAACGCGCTGGGCCGCTGCGTGGGTTGACCCATCTAGCCGGGCCCCGCCGCGTGTTACATCCGCCAATCTGTGGGCATGATAAATGATAACTGGGATGCTTGGCACCGCCGGGGCCTGTCAGAGGAGATTTTGGATGAGACGCCTGACGAGGTTGCCACTCCGCCGTTGCGGCAGCGCGGCTCGCACAGCGGGGAGGGAGAGCGAAGGAAACCGATGTCACCAATTAATGTTTGTCTTGGTTCACCTTGGATAGCCCGGGCTCCAGCGTTCCGTGCTGACACGCGACTGGGGCCAGCAAATTGCATGCTTGAAAAATACATGCGACTCCTCCTCCTCCTCCTAAGAACAGAGCAAAGGATGGAAATGTGTTGTAGGTGGATGTAATACACGACCAGGAAAGAAAAAAAAACTGTTAACTGTTTCAGGGTTAGGCTTTAAGCATTTCTTTCTGTGCAATGGCATTCCAGCTGGACATTAAAGCGCAAATAACATGGATTCCTAAAATTGTTGTGAATACTTGATATTGTGTATGTCCCTCAAGCTTGTTTCTAATGGTTTAGCATCAATCACTAATCATAACCAGTCCTTGTCATTTCTTGATGGAGCTGCAGTACCACAATGTCCTGAGGTGATGGAGGCGCTGATCAGGACGATATTTTATAGTAAAGTCATTATAATACTGATGCTGGGTAAAACCAGGCTTGTTTCCATCTCAACTTGGAAAATCAACAATGTTGGACATTGTAAACAAAGGGGAAATGTAAATTTGGAACCGAAGACTGAAGGAGAGGAGGAATTGCAACGCAAGCACGGTGCATTGATGACATCATCATGAGGCCAAAACCGAACAATATTTTCCTGGGAGCATTTTACGTTAAAGCTCCTATATGAAAGAATAAAAGTTCAAACTATATAATTTGTGGGGAAACAAAACACACATGGCCGGGGGCACCAAAATACACACACACACACACACACACACACACACACACACACACACACACACACACACACACACACACACACACACACACACACACACACACACACACACCCACACACACACACACACCCCCACACACACACACACATGTTATTAACCCTTTAAACAAAGATGCAAATGCGTAAAGTGGAATTCCACCCATTTTCAACATTTTTTCTGAGAGTGTATGCAACCAAATGAACCCTAATGGTTTTATTTGGTTCCATTTGTACGCTCTCAGAAAAAAAGAAATGTCCATTAACATGGTGAAAATTATATATTGATGATGTCATCAAGATGTTTCACCATGTTAGTGGTTTTCTTCAGACCACAGAATAGTGGAACTTTTTTTTATCATGTCCACCCAGCACCTCTAGGGTATAGGCTACTATATTAGAATGTTGAAAATGGGTGGATCTTCCCTTTAAATTAATCTTGAAAAAACAACCAAAAGACGGACATGAAGAAAAGGCTCATCGTCACGGATCACTTTATTCTCTCAGGTTGCTGCTGCTGCTGCATGACAGAGGGGCTGGAGAGACCCTCTCTGTCATGTTCGGCACGGCACAGCACAGCCTGCCCTGCACACTGCACAGCCCCCTCAAGGCATGCAGAGAGCAGAGAACACACAGCTGCCATTTTGCAGAACGTGTTTAACACCAGAGGGTGCCAAAGCTTTGCTGTTTCTCATTTGGAGGGCATGTGGGGCATGCAGCATCAAATAGGCTAACCTGCAAATTCATGATGTGAATCAGAACACACAGGACGACCGCTATCCGCTGTATGTTTGCAATGCATCTGACCTGCACAGCCCGTGAGTGAACTAAACTCCTCTCTCTCTCTCTCTCTCTCTCTCTCTCTCTCTCTCTCTCTCTCTCTCTCTCTCTCTCCCTCTCTCTCTGTGCGTGCGTGTGCGAGCATGCATGACAGTCTATAATATAGGCCTATATTTACACCTACTGTATGCTTGCTATTTACCAGGGACAAATGCAGTCTGACACCTGCCATGTTCGGGAGCAACACAGGTGTTCGAATCTGACAAATTGAATCTGCGCTGGTCCCCAACACTGCAGCTGTTAGGATTTGGAACTCATGAATATCGAACCTTTCAGTTTCCACATCAATGCTGAGTAGCCTATAGCCTGTAGCTCAGGGGTTTTAACCGTTTTGATACCAGGTCCCACTATTTATTCAGCATTTGAGCCACGGACCACCATTTGAGGACAGTTTAGCCCCATAGATCTCAAAACTAAAGATTTCTTTTTCTATAAACAGGCAAACATACAGGTCATAATCTGTAGTAGTATAGAGGCTTCAGATGGTGATTATTTTAACATATCAAATGGACCAGCATATTTACGCTATATGTCGCATATATGCAATAATCAGGTGCATATATACACCAGAGATGGCGACTCGAGTTGAAGACTCGGACTCTTTTCCGACTCGAGTTGGCAAAATGCGACTCGAGACTCGACTCGGACTCCGTCCCTAATGACTCTGACTCGACTCTGACTCGAGCTCAATGACTCTCAATGACTCCTCGAGTCTTTAAGAGTCTTGCATTACTTTTTTGTACCCACAAAAAAATCCATTGTCCTTTTTTTCCTGTCAACCCCCGTGCGCAAAGGAAAACAGAGTTTGGGCACTGCAGGAGTTCTCGTGCGCAGCGCGCACACGCTATAAACGGGGGATTTCGCTGAACTGTTTTTAATGCAAAATTAAAAGGTATGACAAACATACAGTACATAGCAGGCAAAGTTATTGACTTTTTCATTTAATATTATTGGCAGCTTTGCTTAATAGATCTGGCCCAGATTCAGACTGGCATGATTGACTGCCAGCACACGTGTCTCTAAGCTGCGTGGATAAAAAGGACATCTATCTTCATATTGTTTGATGAAAAAACATGGCCTATACCTTTACCCAATGAAAATATAAAATATATAAATTATGCACTGTATTGACAAATTGGAATTAAAACAATCGCCTGAAAACTGAGTGAGGATTGCACGTTTGTAATCTCAGCTTTTTGGATCGGAGCGGCTTTGTCGCCGTGATTTGACTTCGTAGGCGGCTAATACGGGTTGTCATGGTGACCATACAACAAACAAATGTGTGGGCGCAAGTTATGCTAGCTGTTATGCTCGCTTCTAGTATTATAAACAACCGACTAAATGGATTATAAATCAACCAAGCAAGTGTTCCTGGGCTTGGAACCTGATTCCACACAGAGGGATGGTGATGCTGCAAAATACATGTTTAATATTTCCGACGTTGGGGACCCTCTTCTAATGAATCAATCAATCAATCACTGTGGACATAACTTTCCTCCCTGACGATAAATCCGTTGCAGTTGTGGAACTTCAACCGTGATAAGCAAGCATTTGTGAGTACATTTGCTCACCCTTTCCTAACGTGGTCATATATATGCTATACTGCAGGGGTTTTCAACCTTTTTGACTCCAGGGACCACCACTTATTCCGCATTTGGGCCACGTACCACCATTTGATTACATTTTCACACCAAATACAAATACCCAAAAATAAAGATTTGTTTTTGTTTTGTTCACAATTCCAGGCTGGATTTTGCCGACAAAACAGTGTAAATTTCTTAATTAAGTGGTGCTAATTCAGATGATGAATATTTTAACTCTTGAGAGTGTAAAAATGAAACCAAATGGACCCGCAAGGGTCCATTTGGTTTCATTTTTACACTCTCAAGAGTTACATCGGGTTAACCAACTTTCCATCATTTAGCCTGGGGACCACCTGGAACCCTCTCAGGGACCACTGGTGGTCCCTGGACCACCTGTTGAAAACCCCTGCTATACTGAGACCGCCGTGTCTATGTGGATGTGTTGTAGCATTGTGCAATCCGTCGGATCATAGTTTTGTATTCAGGCTACATTTTAAAAACGATAGGAAAAAAAAAAGACTCGCGACTGACTCGCGAGTCGAGGTCAGAGACTCGCGACTCGACTCGGACTCCGAAGCCAAAGACTCGGACTCGACTCGGACTCCAAAGCCAAAGACTCGGACTCGACTCGGACTCGACCGACGAGACTCGTGGGCATCTCTGATATAACCCACATGTGGATATATAGTGTCATAACCACATACAGTATAGGCTACAGCTATATGCCACAGTCAGGTTCATATGTAGATGGGGGGGGGGGGGGGGGGGGGGGGCAATTTCATATATGTAGGGGGCAATTTCAAGTGGCATATCAACGTATATATACAAAATTACAAATATTTTCTTTCCATGTGGGATGGTGTTGTGGGAATGGGAATTTGGTTTGCCTTTTCTTAAAGGGATATTTCACTTTAAGTCATCACTTTCAGTCATTTCATCGTCTGCCCCTTGGGCTCATATGAACACCCTAGTCTATAACTTTTCATTTCATTATTTAGATATTTGATGTTCATTTTAGCTGCCCCGCCCCATTCATATACAAACCCAAAATCCATTTAACCATGATAGATTCATCAATAACATCCATATTTTATTTCTGGTGACATTAGGTTGTTTACTGATTTCTTTCATTTTTAGAATATTGCTTTGTTCTTTATTGCTCACTGGTGCATGTGGAGCTGAGGTTGCTACATTTTCCAAAACAATATTTTTAATGAAACTAATTTAAACTAAATGAAAACAGTAAATGAATACCCACAGCCCCCTCACATATTAGGATGGCAAGCAGTGAGCAGAACAAAAACATTGGGTGTTTTTGATAAATCTATCGTGGTTAAATTGGAGTTTTAAGTTATAATGGGATTGTATAGGGAGGGGGAGGGGTGGCTAAAATATCTAAATAAGTGAGTAACTTATAAACGGTCTGGGGTGTTCAGATAAGGCTGACTAGGGGATAAAATGACCTAAATACAAAGTGAAGACATCATTGCACATAATAAACACACCAAGGGGTCTTGTACTGTCACCTCTTAAACATTTACAAAATTGTGAAAAGTACAAAAATCACAGCACTAGCCCTTTTAAAGTTTTAATTTTAAATGTGTGTTTTCTTTTAAATCCGTAGGACCAGACATTATGGGAGCTACAGTAGGCTAACAGAGAAGACGGTTTGCCCTTGCCCAAACAAGGCTAGATCTGCACTCCCCTTAGGTAAGGTGTCCTTGATTCACTGTGGACAATCACTGCATTTCTATGGGTAAAAAATATATACTGATTGATGTGTCCTATTGATCAGGCCACTTTGAGACATAATTGCTTCATATTAAGTAGGGATGTCCCGATGCCACTTTTTTATTTCCGATCTGATCCCGCTACCACAGTTTTTGTGTTAGCTGATACCGATACCAAATACCAGAGAAGAATATATATAATAACATAAAAAAAACCTTTATGAAGTCATCAACTGGGAATGACATACTCCTCTCTCAAATGTGCACTTGGGAAACTCCAAAGCAAACTCCACATGACCCAACATTTTACTTAACTGCCATGGTGTCAACTCATTACCCCTGTGTCTGATCACTGGTTAGGCATATTTGCCAATATGTGACCCGATAATGACAAATAAAGACCAATACTGATACTTTTCCGATACCCATACAGTATTTGCCGATACCGATATGATAAAAAAAGGGACAAAAAGAGCCGATCCGATACTTTTGTATCACTAATATTAAGTAGCTTGCTGTGGGCACATTTTCTACAAACTAAAAAAAATGCTGGCTTGTGTGGTCAGCACTGCATGCCAACGTGCTCCAATCTGCATCTTGTTGCATTTTTGGTGTGTTATTTTTGCATTAAGTTGCACTCAATTTATATATTATTTTTGCAGCTCAGCCATTTTTTACTGGCAAACGCAGCCAAAGCTAATAACATCATTCATTAGTGTGTTTTTATTTAGGCGTTTAACTGTTTTTGTGTGCCAGCATGAAGTTAACAGCTCCTGTAGCCGTCCATGCTGCCTGCCTGGCACAGTAACAAAATGAAACAGACCCGCGATTCCTGTTATTAGCTTAAAGCTTTGTTTATCTTTGTTACCTTTTTGCAGCGAAAAGGTTCTGCCGGTTCAGTTGCAGACAGCTGCGATCGCACTGACATTTAAACATGGGGGACCCCCTGACATACGTATCGACGGCAAAAGAGCACTATAAAATGTAGGAGAACAGCATGACTCATATGACGATTGTCTTAGAAATCTATCGTTTTGAATGCCAGTATTAAGCTTGCGAATCGAAAGAACCCGGCCGGAACAGCAAGTGACAGATGTCTGATTTGTTTGGCATGGATTAGCAAAAAGATTATTTCTGCCTCCCCCTCTGTCGGGGGGAGCCTGAACTCCTCAGACAATGGCCCCACACCTTATGGACTAATCCGTCCAGTCACAGAAATAGATGGTGTCTAGACAAGTTATCTTTAGATCAGTTATTAGATTTGAAGGGGAACGAGGGGAGGATAATGACAGTTTTCAACTTGAGGATGGAGTAGGGAAATGTCGAACATTAACGGTCTATAGCTGTAATAAATGTCAGGAGGAGTTCTTAGTTGTTTACGATCATACAGCAGTGAAGTGATTTGGCTTTTCCTCCTTGAATGCTCGACATTGTGTCAATCGTAGCAATATCATTTGTTTGACTACTTTGTTAACAGTTTGGAAAAAAGAAAGAAATGAAAAAAAGACTACAGGAAAGTATGCTTCAATACAAAGACTGCTAAGAGGATTTAAAAGGATCCCTGGCTAATAAGACAAATATGTCTTAACATGTTACACTTGCCCTTTGTATCTAAAATAAACAAATTACTATTTTACTATGTCATTGATATACCTTAGAGATGTGTGGACATGAAAAATCATTAACATGGTGAAATGCAGATGCAAAGTTGCGCACCTAAATTATTTTATTTGATTAATAAACAGCAAATCTCTTTCACTCAATAGTAACTGTTCCTGTTATCTGTTCCTGCTAATAAAAACAGCAACATAATACTTTCTAACTCTAGCAATATACAGTATATTTTTTATTATTCGCACATGCATACCATATACTGTACGTAGTCCATAGGGCTGGACCTCTCATGGACATGTGACATCAATAAGCGACAGGAACAGGCACAGATGCTCTATTTTTTTTTTTTTGAAAGAAATAAGATATTGAAGGTGTTTTTTATGTCTTTGTTTTAGTTATAGAAGCCAGCTATACTGTAGTGTTTTAAGGCATATTTGCCATTTTAAGACCCAAGAAAGCTTATATTGGCTTGTTTCCTTTGGGATCCTTTGTACTTACTTTGCACAAGAACCATATCATAGAGAATCATATAAATAATAATTATGAATGCATATTATTAAAACTTTGGGGCACGGCTGGTGTTGTGGACGGTGTTGATGTTTGGAATTAGTTTGGTTAGGTACGTACTTGGGTGTCTTTGTGATGTAGAGTATTGTGTAGACCAGGCCCATAACATTGTAAGTTGCTGCACTCTGTGCTGTCTTCTACCCTGAGTTAAAATGCCGCTGTGGGTGCCGTTGGCGTGTCTCCTCCTCCACGTCATCAGTGCCCCATACCCGAGGCGGGTATGGGGCCTTTCTGTGTGGAGTTTGCCTGTTCTCCCTGTGTCCCCTATACCTATACAGAAAAACACAAAAACATGCAGTAACCCTGGGCTCTAAACTACCTCCCCCTGGCCAGCCAGGGCGCCTGATGGAGGGAACTGGAACTGGTTGGAATAACGTGTTCCTTCCACACGCTACGTCCAACCAGGGAAACTCCCCCCTATCAGTTGAAAAGAAGGCAGCTTGGACTCCTCATGCATTGAAGGAAGCATGAGGCCAGTCCTCTGCCTCCCCAGGTTGGCGGAGGGTATGCAGAGCCAAGAATCACATTAAGAATTGGCACTGGGTGAAAAATGGCTTAGAAAATTGTGGGATTAAATAAATAAATAAATAAAATATTGGGACGATTCGAATGGAAAGTATGCTTGCCCAAAGTGTTGAAAGTATCAAACTCGTACCATGGGTCACGAGTCCCTCAGCGTTTGCATTACTTGCCTCTTTTGTCTGGGTTATGTTGTCAACATGTGTCAGATGATTTAGTTTTATTGGTAAAAAATGACACAGCACTAGCCTGGCCCCGGACAAAAGAAGCACAGCACGTCGGTTGGCGCATTTCGACATTTCCCACAAGAAAGTGGATTGATCAACCTCCTACACCGATGCAGGGGTTTAAAAAAAAAAAAGCCTTCTCCTCCACCTCACAGAATGTTGCATCCGGCAGCATCGCCCGCAGTGACGGCCAGTCAAATTGGATTAAGCTGAGATGGCTCGGGGCTTCTCTGCAGCTGCTGCCGTTTGATATGGGGTTTAGGTGTGCTGCAAAGTGTTAACTTGGCTAGACTTAAAAGACTTGCTTATATGACACACATTTAATATTTCATTGGCAAACGAGAGGCGGAGATGCCAATGACTTGGCCCGACAAAAGAGGGAATAAGACAAGACGGTCGTGCCTTAATTTGCCCCCGCATGGTGGTGGTGTCACGCGCCGGAAATAGCCGATCTACAAGCTCACGCCGCGCGGGCAGATGTGACTCTGGCAGCGTATAAATCGGACTTGATGATTGTGTGGCCCCTTCGATGTCTCTCGGCTCAACATAAGCTGGAATTACCATTCGATTCCAGTTTCATTGTGACCCTAGAATAGGTTTTTAATGCTTTGTTCTCTTGTTGACATCAAAATGATCCTGATTCTCTGCTCGGCCTAAATGTCAGTTTGTTGCCATTATGGTAAATCATCAAGGTCTTTGTTGTTTCATGAATTAGCTATGATTCATCATATGCAACACCCGGGCTTTATTAACAAGAGCATTGATGATCTTGATTGTTTGAAACTTTATAATATGAACCGTGTGCATTTGCGCAATCACAGGAGATAGAAGTGACTCTTATGGCATTTAAAGGGAAAATAATGACTGTGCAAATGTGTGTGTGTGTGTGTGTGTGTGTGTGTGTGTGTGTGTGTGTGTGTGTGTGTGTGTGTGTGTGTGTGTGTGTGTGTGTGCGTGCGTGCGTGTGTGCGTGCGTGTTCGGTGCTCCCATGTATGTTTTCTATCCCCACAAATTATCTAGTTTGAACAATGAGTCTTTCATATCATATAGGAGCTTTAATGTGAATTACTCTCAGGAACAGATTGTTTGATTTTGGGCTCAATGATGTGATCAATACACCCTGCTTTGTATAATTCCTCCTCTCCTTCGGTCTTCAGTTCAAAATTTGCATTTCCACTTTGTTTATAATGTCCACCATTGTTGATTTTCCAAGTTGAAATGGAATTTAAACAAGTCTGGTTTCATCTAGCATCAGTATTATAATGACTCTACTATGAAATATCCTGCATATCAGCGCCTCCACCACCTCAGGACATTGTGGTACTGCAGCTAAACTGTCCAGAAAGAAATGACAAGGACTGGTTATGTCAATGGTGATTGAGGTTCACACAAATAGAAATAAGCTCGAGGGACATATACAATATGATATAAAGTATGAAAAACAATTTTAGTAATCCATGATATTTGCGCTATGAATCGGACTTGACGATTCCGTGGCCCCTTCGATGTATCTCAGCTCAACAGAGCTGGGATTACCGTTCGATTTATGCTTAATTTTAGCCTGGCTAAAGCAGGACCAAATCAGCTGTTGGTAAAAAAATAAATAAAAAAATAAAACGGCAGCAGATATGTCTGGAATTTCCTAAATTGGGGTGCAATCAGGACACAGTATGCAGGCTATAGTTTCATTGTAACCCTAAAATACGTTTTCAATGTCTTTTTTTCTCTAGTTGACACCAAATTATGTTAATTCCATGCTCAGTCTGTCAGTTAACGTTAGGATTTTATTGAATGTATTGTTGCCATTATGTCAAATTAATTGCATTCAGTGAGTAAAAAATGAATATTTTTCACTGAGGTCTTTGTTGTTTTATGAATTATACATAATGATTCATCCTATGCGACACCCAGGCTTCATTAAACGGTAATGAACGGCATTGCTGGGCTTGATCCTTTGAAACTTTACAATATGAACCACACGTTGTACTCACAGGAGATCTAGCATACGCTCACTCATAGCATTTCCCTGTTTAGTTTGTACTGTATTGTACTCGTTCGAAATTGCAGCATGCGCACAGAGAAAAGAAACTAGGCTAATCTTTGTCATAAACCAAGGTCACCCTGCAGTGGCAGGGATCGGGAGTGCGAGAGAATGAAGATGGGATCTTAAAAACACAAGCATATGTTTAGAGAAAATGAGGGCTGACACATTGCCATGGGAACCGCTGCATCCATCCGTGAGAGTGGAACCACTGCAGAGGGGAAGAGGGCTTTTATGATACTCTCTCCCACTCTCTCCCTCACTATGCGTACTGCCATTGTGCCAGCAGCTCTCCTGAACCAGCCCTGCACGTTCCATGAAGTGTTAGATTAATCATGTCAGGTATCAAATTATGCCCCCATGATTCACACAATTTCCAGCCTCTCAAAGTGGCTTGCTTTTGGTTTATTTGCCAACCTGTTGCTCTAAACGCCACGGACGCTGCTAATCTTCTTAACTGGCACAGGTCGAACATGAACTAAATTCCAAGTTAATGAAATGTCGATTTGTGTTTAAAACAATTTAGCATACCGAACGAAATGACAGCGCGTAAGGACGGAATAACAATGATGTCAACCTATTCTAAAGGGTTGCCGCTGAAGAGCCGAGCGGTCCCGCCCCGTTTCGTGATGTTGCCTGCAGCCCAGAAATGAAATCTTCCCTGTTCATTTTCCTGCTCAGATTTTTCAAAATGATTTATACAAAGACGATTACTCTTGTAACAAATCATGACAACAAACCATCATTTGTAAGAAGAAAAAAAACAACTGTTGTATCCTGCCATTTTTAAAAATCATACTAAATTAATGTCATGTGATAATATTGCGTTTGTTGTCATGATTTGTCACAACCCGAATTGGCTTTGTCCGTGGCGTAATCGTCTTCTCTGTAAATGATTGTTGAAAGGTCTCTGTGGAATATGAATGGGGAAATTACTTCTGGGCCTACAGGGAAACGTCATGAAAGGGGTGGAACTGCTCAGCTCCATAGCGCAGCGTACCAATTGTACTGTCTATATTATACTGTAGCCTGTGAGATGGGCTTCATGCTGTTCCAAACAAACCACCTAGTGTTCCAATCCTGTTTGTGAATGAGATTTATGAAGATTAAGCAGATAAAGATAATCAGGCCTTCTTTAAAGGGTTTACTTCTGTCCACAGACATTGGGAATCTAAAGTAAATAGCAGGACAACAAGTCATATTATCTATACATTGTGTTGTCTATTTATCTTCCCTCTCAAACAGCTGCTAGCTTTTCACGCCGTGTTGAAGTGGTAAACAATTACCAAGTAACAAAACCCCACAGCAACTTCTCAGCCACAATCGTTGTGCAGATAAGGTCAATCAACAAATTAGGAATGGCTAATTGGGCGATCTTGAAGATGATAAAAGTGCGCTCTGAAGAGGCATGCTGATAAGAAGAGCCTCCAGGTGAGGAGAAACGAAAAGAAAAAAGTATCACACGCCCTCATGCACGTCCTAATCCATCCAACGGTGCCACCCCAGGACATACAGCGCTACTGCAGATGTCCGTACTCAAAAGGACGGGGAGATATAACATAGATACATAAGGGACACACATAGCTGTTCTTTGGAACTGTTAGGAACCGCTCACAAACACCCCAGGTCACACAGTGCTACTGCAGATGTCTGAACTGAAAAGCATGGGGAGACTTACATACAGTACATGCATAGGCACACACATAGGCTTGTTTGGAACCACTCACAAAAAATCCTTTAGTTGAGGCTTCCTGTATTTGTGTTTGCAGTCCTTAGGCATGATGCTCTGGGGGAGAGCACGCTTAGTGTCCCATTCTTAGTGTATATATTAAAGGTATAGAGGCAACTTTTTGGCCAAAAATCAAAATAGATATGTTGCTTCTACTCTGATGCTGCAGCTGTTTCCCTGCAGACACTTGCTTTGTCCTGCAGACGTCCAAAACTTTGCTCTTGTCAACAAATCATGAAAACAAAACATTCGTCGAGCTCAGGAAAGGCGTTGCTAATTTGTGAGGAGGAGGGGGGGTTGTGTGGGGTGAGGCAGCGTTTTAGCCCATCAGCAGTCTCCAGCAGATTCATAATGAGCCAATAGAGTGGTGGAGTTAGATTCTGTTTACAAACACATTGTTTGTACACAGTAAAGTTGCCTCTACTACCTTTAATGGACACGTCACAGAGAGGAAACGCTGACGCGGAATGACCTGGTGGCCAGAAGTAGGTACTGCAGTCATGTTCACATCCATCCCAGAATGCACTCTGTTCCAACCCAGAAGAAGAGAGGAGTCGATGAGAGGAGAAATGTGGTTACGCCTCTATTATTAGACATAACTGGAGAACCCAATTGGCTGTATAGGACTAGTCTCCCATTGGCTTAGAGGTTAGCCAATAATGTAAATCTCGCCATTACGTCGCTACTCATACTCAGGGCTAACATTGATCAACTCTGCAAGCTGTTTTAATTGTGGAGCGACCTCCTGCTTGGATAGTCAGCCACAGAACGGCTCTCTTCTCCTGCCTCAATTGACATAGCACCGCATGAGGCACACTGCTGCTACATACATGCATTAGGTAGAGACAGTTTGCCCGTAGCCATTATAGTGTCTGCGTTGATGCCTCCAAGAAATGGCCACTGTGGTATTTACTGTGTATATGACTGATTGAATTGATTTATATCAAAAGGATGAAACGCACAACAAACAAGGCTCTATACCTATTAGTGAAAATGTGCATAAACGTGATTGTGAGCTCCGTGCGTCACCTCTTCAGGGCTGCCTAGCGATCACTTCGACTCATTTCATGGACATTCGTTCCACCGCATTCCAATCTGTTCTTGATTTGGTCGATCGACCTTCAACGGCCGCCAACCTTTGTCCTTTTCAACCCAAGTTAATCATCTCTTCAAGGCCAGCCTATTAATAGTCATTCTGACCAAGTCTGATAAAATGTGTTATTTTCATAGATCATTTGCCTGTATTATATGATGTACTCACATCACAGTGTGATGCATCGCTTGGATCAAATTTTGTGCAATGGGTCCATCTTCCAGCGCATCAAACCTCATCCTTCTTAGTTTCTTTATTCCTGACATATGACCAAGATGTACAGATTTTGACCTTGGCATTGATTGATCGATACAAACCCGTCCATCCTCTAGAGCGGGGCAATGTATCAATATTAGGTCTATATTGAGATAAAACTAGATATCGCGTATCTGCAATTCTGCAATACTCTTAATAATTCTTAAGGCTGTCTAAAAAAACAAGTTAATGGCCTTAATTCATTTTGTTGATTACATTTTTAACACAATTAACGTATGTGCACACTGACTCGGCCCACTGACATTTTCTCATTGAAAAAAAAAGACAGAGCACAGTTTTACGGAGATATACACTATACTGTATGTGTGTCAGTGTCCAAAGAGCCATACATTATAGTTTGATAAATATTTACAAAATATATATCTTTTTTAAAATTTTAAAATCCTGTAACATGGCATATTTTGGATATTTTGAATGGTGATTAATCATTATTAAATTTATTTTGAAGCTGTGATTAATCTGATTAATTGTTTTAATCATTCAACAGCCCTATAATTATTTAAGTATTTATATATCCATTATCATACACTATACTAGATGCAAAAATCATATTGAGGTACAGTATATGGCAGAAAAATATCATGCTATTAGATTTTTAGGTATATTGCCCAGTCAACATATTGACAGAACGGGGCAGAGATAAAAATACAAATAAATCAGACTCAAAACAATGCAAAGTCAAAAGGAGACAGTGGGTGCATGCTAGGCCAGACACAGACAGACGTATCAGGACATATTGACATTGATGGCGGCCTGATATCTTGCGGTTAGATGCTAGAACTACTTTGCTTCAGAGGAGAAAAAAAAACGGCGTAATTGCAAACAGAGCCGGATCTAGAGGGGGGCCAGGGTGGGCAGAGCCCACCCAAATGTGCATCCTGCCCACCCAATGAAAGATAATATCAGTGCTTTTCATCAGTGGTCCAGGGACCGCCAGTGGTCTTTGAGAGAGTTGTGGAAAGTTGGTTAACCAGATGTAACTCTTTGAGAGCGTAAAAAATGAAACCAAATTGGTTTCATTTTTACACTCTCAAGAGTTAAAATATTCATCAAAGAATTAGCCCAAGTCTACAAAACCTGAGAATGTAGAAGATTAATGGTCATTTTAATCTGTATGTTTGACTGTTTTGTTTCCCAAATCCAGCCTGGTATTGTGGACAAAATCAAAAGAAATCTTTAGTTTTAGGGTATATGGGGCTAAAATGTCCTCAAATGGTGGTCTGTGGCTCTAATGCCGAATAAATAGTGGTCCCTGGTGTCAAAAAGATTGAAAACCACTGCTACATACGAAAAACTTTGGAGTTGCCCACCCTGCCATTCTTCGTGTCCACCCTAGTGGGGCTGGCTAAATCTGGCCCTGATTGCAAATGTATTTCCAGACCATCCTCCTATTCATTCATATGCACTGGGACTATTGGAAACCAAAAGCCTCGCGCTACCTCCCTGCATGTCACTGATAAGCATGCTACTGTGATATGCATCAGAAGGGCATTTGAGTCAGGTGGGATCAATAACTTCAGATGTTTTTTGGCCTGCAACCTAGCCAAGCGATCTCCAGGATTTGGAGACATAACAGCCACTGTAATGTAGATTTAAAGCACTTATCATTCATACAGCGGTTCAAAGCTGTAATCGCTTTCATTAAAATAAGTAATGCCGCCACTTCTCCCAATGACCTTCTGGGTGATTTCCTTTCTTGACGTCTTCTGTATTTGGCACTGTGCATGTGCAGTGTGTAGCTTTGAATAGCAGATTGATACGGTGATGTGCAGTGTTGGAACTATACGCCCTTACGTAAGGGAGTCCTTTTTTGCAGTAACTGGTAAAGTAATGCTTTACATTTTCCCATTCTGTAACGCCGTGGCAGTTGCGAGTTAGTAGCCATGTTACATAATGTAATTAAAAAAGTATCCTCCTGCCTATGCCATGCTTTCTTATAAATAAGAAAGCTAGATGTCTCGCCCGCACTGCTGGTCAATGGGGAGACGTCGTTCACAGCGGCCATCTTGTGAGAGGAGAGCATAACATTGTGTCTATGAGCATATACTTTTTAAATGACTTTTAAATGACTTAATTTTTCAACCGATTTTCAAACTGATTGGTTTGTTGTAAACGTCAGAGAAGCCTGCATACATAGAGCCGTTATATGATATTTTTCAGAAAAAAATAAAATTTAGCAAAAAACATAGCCACGTTGATAACGTTCATAATAATGCAATCCGTTTGTGAATCTGTGAATCCATCAAGTTTTGAGCGAGTTATAGCTGTTTTTGTTTGGGCTGCCATAGAGCATAGTGTATTGAGTACCTCTCACAAGATGGCCGCCGTGAACGACATCAGTGTAATATCCATAATCATTAGACTGGATATTGTCTGCGATTTTGGATAGTACTATGGGGCGGCAGTGGCTCAGGGGTAGAGTCACTGGATGGTTCAAAAAAAAAAAACAGAGTTACTGTCACTCTGTCCCTGAGCAAGTCACTTAACCCCTAATACGCTGGTCACTACATTGCATGGTTTCTGCCGCCATTGGTGTGTGAATGGGTGAATGGGATCTACAATCTCTGTAAAGTGACTTGGATAAAGGCGTTATATACAGTAAATGCACCATTTACCATTTTACTGTTTACCAGAGTAGGGGCATAAGTGCTATTTTTTTCCTTCTGTAAAGTAAAGCTTAAATAAAACAACCTGACCTCATTAGGAAAATGTTTGATAAAGTGCTGTAGACAAACTTTAAAACAATTTTAATGTTCCTGAATTAATTTAACAAAATAAATGAAATTAAAGTAGTTTCTTTCATAATTTATCAACAAGTAAAATACTAATAGTATGTTACTTTTTCAGAGAAGTAACTCAAACTATAACTGCTTTCTTTCAAAAAGTAACATCCCCGACATTGCATTCATAGCTCATCTGGTTCAGACGTTCTAGATAAAACGCCTTTTCAGGTGGCGGGCTGGCGGCCATATTGGATTTGGCCACTATGAAGACTATGGAGTGTTACTGACTCAGGCACGGATACCACAAATATGAGTATTCTGAACATTTTGAGCACCTCAGAAAATCTGTAGCTGCAACGGTTTGTAAGTTAGAGCCATGTTTGAATTAGGGGTCATTTTAAAAGGGGTGTGGTCATTTTCGGGTATTTCGTCCCGGATAGAGGCTTAGTCACAGTTCCCATGTTGTTCGCAGCGGCCATATTAGCCAAGAACAGTTGAGATATTCTCTCCTAAATGAAATGCATACAACTCTTAGCCAGGTCCTAGACTAGTCTAGGACCTGGCTAAGATTTGTATGCACTTCATTTTCTTCATTTTCTGAGGTGCTCAAAATGTTCAGAATACTCATGTTTGTGGTATCCGTGCCTGAGTCAGCAACACTCCATAGTCTTCATAGTGGCCAAATCAAATATGGCCGCCAGCCCGCCACCTGAAAAAGTGTTTTACAACCAGTGTACAGATACTCTCCTGACTTTGCAGGTTGGGGGTGCAGTACAAGTCCTCAACAACACCACAATAACATAAATGACACAGACCAATTATCAATTAACATTTTGCCCAGACTGGCCCACCAGAGAGGTAGCCCACCGGGTATATGCCTAGTACTTCCTGTAGACAGTCCAGCCCTGTTATGCTTCGTCCTTTTGATTCCTAGGACCTGGCTAAGATTTGTATGCACTTCATTTTAGGAGAGAATATCTCAACTGTTTTTGGCTAATACGACTGCTGCGAACCACACACACACACACACACACACACACACACACACACACACACACACACACACACACACACACACACACACACACACACACACACACACACACACACACACACACACAGTGTATATTTCTATAAGTCTCAAAAAGTTCGGATGACCTATTTTAATAACATACTGTAAGTGTAATGCTCTATGGCATTGTCCAACAGTTTTGGTATAGTTGTACTTGAAATGTACCAATTCCAAAGTTAAGTAAAGTTTTTCTCTAGAGATGTGCGTACATTACCTTATGTTCCAGAGATCAGATATTAGACATAATAATGTTGTGCACCACTAATAATAAGTCAAACACACTTGGCCAAAGGATATCTGAGTTGATCTTTTCAGGCTTTACATGGCAGCTACTGCCTGCCTGTTGTTGTTTAGCGTACTGCAACACCCTCCTCCTCCTCCTGCTCGTCCTCCTCCTACTCCTCCTGCTCCTCCTGCTCCTCCTCCTGCTCCTCCTGCTCCTCCTGCTCCTCCTGCTCCTGCTCCTCCTGCTCCTCCTGCTCCTCCTCCTGCTCCTCCTGCTCCTCCTCCTGCTCCTCCTGCTCCTCCTCCTGCTCCTCTGCTCCTCCTCCTGCTCCTCCTCCTCCTGCTCCTCCTGCTCCTCCTGCTCCTCCTGCTCCTCCTGCTCCTCCTCCTGCTCCCCTGCTCATCCTCCTGCTCCTCCTGCTCCTCCTCCTGCTCCTCCTGCTCCTCCTCCACCTCCTCCTCCACCTCCTCCTGCTCCTCCTCCTGCTCCTCCTCCTGCTCCTCCTCCTGCTCCTCCTGCTCCTCCTCCTGCTCCTCCTGCTCCTCCTCCTGCTCCTCCTCCTGCTCCTCCTGCTCATCCTCCTGCTCATCCTCCTGCTCCTCCTGCTCCTCCTCCTGCTCATCCTCCTGCTCCTCCTGCTCCTCCTCCTGCTCCTCCTGCTCCTCCTCCTGCTCCTCCTGCTCCTCCTCCTGCTCCTCCTGCTCATCCTCCTGCTCCTCCTGCTCCTCCTCCTGCTCCTCCTGCTCCTCCTCCACCTCCTCCTCCACCTCCTCCTGCTCCTCCTCCTGCTCCTCCTCCTGCTCCTCCTCCTGCTCCTCCTGCTCCTCCTCCTGCTCCTCCTGCTCCTCCTCCTGCTCCTCCTCCTGCTCCCCCTGCTCATCCTCCTGCTCATCCTCCTGCTCCTCCTGCTCATCCTCCTGCTCCTCCTGCTCCTCCTCCTGCTCCTCCTCCTGCTCCTCCTCCTGCTCCCCCTGCTCATCCTCCTGCTCCTCCTGCTCATCCTCCTGCTCCTCCTCCTGCTCCTCCTCCTGCTCCTCCTCCTGCTCCTCCTGCTCCTCCTCCTGCTCCTCCTGCTCATCCTCCTGCTCCTCCTCATGCTCCTCCTGCTCCTCCTCCTGCTCCCCCTGCTCATCCTCCTGCTCCTCCTCCTCCACCTCCTCCTGCTCCTCCTCCTGCTCCTCCTCCTGCTCCTCTGCTCCTCCTCCTGCTCCTCCTCCTCCTCCTGCTCCTCCTGCTCCTCCTCCTGCTCCTCCTCCTGCTCATCCTCCTGCTCCTCCTGCTCCTCCTCCTGCTCCTCCTCCTGCTCCTCCTCCTGCTCCCCCTGCTCATCCTCCTGCTCCTCCTGCTCATCCTCCTGCTCCTCCTCCTGCTCATCCTCCTGCTCCTCCTCCTGCTCATCCTCCTGCTCCTCCTGCTCATCCTCCTGCTCCTCCTCCTGCTCCTCCTCCTGCTCATCCTCCTGCTCCTCCTCCTGCTCATCCTCCTGCTCCTCCTGCTCCTCCTCCTGCTCCTCCTGCTCCTCCTCCTGCTCATCCTCCTGCTCCTCCTGCTCATCCTCCTGCTCCTCCTGCTCATCCTCCTGCTCCTCCTCCTGCTCCTCCTGCTCCTCCTGCTGCTCCTCCTGCTCATCCTCCTGCTCATCCTCCTGCTCCTCCTCCTGCTCCTCCTCCTGCTCATCCTCCTGCTCCTCCTCCTGCTCATCCTCCTGCTCATCCTCCTGCTGCTCCTCCTGCTCCTCCTCCTGCTCCTCCTCCTGCTCCTCCTCCTGCTCCTCCTGCTCCTCCTCCTGCTCCTCCTGCTCCTCCTGCTCCTCCTCCTGCTCCTCCTGCTCCTCCTCCTGCTCATCCTGCTGCTCCTCCTGCTCATCCTCCTGCTCCTCCTGCTCCTCCTCCTGCTCCTCCTGCTCTCCTCCTGCTCATCCTGCTGCTCCTCCTGCTCATCCTCCTGCTCATCCTCCTGCTCCTCCTGCTCCTCCTCCTGCTCCTCCTCCTGCTCCTCCTGCTCCTCCTCCTGCTCCTCCTCCTGCTCCTCCTGCTCATCCTGCTCCTCCTCCTGCTCCTCCTCCTGCTCCTCCTGCTCCTCCTCCTGCTCCTCCTGCTCCTCCTCCTGCTCCTCCTCCTCCTGCTCCTCCTCCTGCTCCTCCTCCTGCTCCTCCTGCTCCTCCTCCTGCTCCTCCTCCTGCTCCTCCTCCTGCTCCTCCTGCTCCTCCTCCTGCTCCTCCTCCTCCTGCTCCTTTTATCTTTAACTGATTAATTGAAATGAATTAATTACAGAAAAAAATGATGCAATTAAAATAATTCATTCATTTAATCATGCATAGATTTTACAGCACAGAACCTTTTTTACTGGACAAATTTCAACCTGCCAATCCTATGTCTAACCCTCAACATGTCACAGTGTGGACACAGTGCTTCAAAAAAAGTGGCAACTGTTATGCTGCTGGTGGAATTCCAGTGCATGTTCAGAGTAATGACACATATAGTATAGGATCTCTGGGACTTCAGACAGTCCCCACCAGTCAGACGATTAGTTATTGTATTTAAGAAAACTCATTCATTGATATGCTATATACCAGTCTGTTTTAATTGACCAAAAATACTTCTCAGGTCAAATATTGGTAAGCGATTGGTTGAGATTATTTAATTACAAAACTGAAAACTATCAATATATCCTCAATTATTATCGGAATTATTATCGGAAGTGTTTTATTCTATTTGTGCAACATGGTCATTATTTTTAATAAACGTATAATCGATATATATCGATAAATCCATACATATCGTATAGTGGTCTCTGTATCATATCTATACATACTGTATCTATCGTGAGATTGCAAGCAATATCCGCCACTAGCCACGACTTTTATTTATCTGCCGCAACTTCCCAGATAGCAAAATCCATTGATTCAACGTTGAATTCTGGTTATCTAGCCAAAATTCAACATTGAATCAATGCATTTTGCTATCTGGGTTTTAACTATCTTCCATGATTTTTTACTTCTTTACTGCGACGTTTAATCATTTGCCCGACCTCCACCTCTTTCCACATTTGCTGCGGCCTTTTTATTTATTTTAGTTATCTCCCTCACCTTTTATGCCAGTTACGTTCAGTCATTGTTCTACTGAGGTTAGGTTTAGTGTTAGATTTAGTAGTTTTTCTGAGGTTAGGTTTAGGGCTAAGGTTAGATTTAGCATAGGCTTAGGCTGGTCACTTACTCAATGAGATCCTTCCGGGATCTTTAGATGCCAGTAAAGTTTGCAACATCAAACTTCACTGAGACTGCAAAATCATGTAAGCCTATTGGACATAAAGAAAGCTGGATTCTGTCGCTCGATATAATAGAATTGTGACCTGACAAGAAAAGGCTTCTCCCTGTGGTTGGTTGTGTGTCATTTATGTTATTGTGGTATAAAAAAAAATCCATTCCAATGTGCTTCTAATGCTCAAAAACACACAATTGACAGCAAGTTTACTAATAATGACAAAAGTAACATAAGCAAAACAGATTGTCAGATGGTCGCCATCTTTGAAATATGCAAAATAGATGTTTAGCCACACCCATTCATAAAGATAAGCACCCCAGCATGTTTCTAATTATCAAAACACATGATTTAGACACAAGGTTTGCATTCATAGCTCATCTGGTTCAGACGTTCTAGATAAAACACTTTTTCAGGTGGCGGGCTGGCGGCCATATTGGATTTGGCCACTATGAAGACTATGGAGTGTTGCTGACTCAGGCACAGATACCACAAACATGAGTATTCTGAACATTTTGACCACCTCAGAAAATCTGTAGCTGCAACGGTTTGTAAGTTAGAGCCATGTTTGAAATAGGGGGCATTTTAAAAGGGGTGTAGTCATTCCGGGTATTTCGTCCCGGATAGAGGCTTAGTCACAGTTCTCATGTTGTTTGCAGTGGCCATATTAGCCAAGAACAGTTTAGATATTCTCTCCTAAATGAAGTGCATACAAATCTTAGCCAGGTCTTAGACTAACACTGGTGATGTGTAAGAATAGTATTTTTGTGCGATAGCTGAATATATTTATTTGTACTGGACATTAGTATATGTTTCATTTGAATACTATACACGCAGCCAGAGCTATTTCTGAATTATTACATGTGACAGAAGGCAAGAAAGCCTGCTTCTATCTGCCCAAACGTTGGGCTTTGAGCATGCTGTGTTTGATCGGCGCCGCTTTGAATCGAGATATCTACCATGGGAATTTTCATGGAGTATCAAATTTAATGGGAATCTAGATGAGCAACAGCATTTAAAAACGATCTTGTCTCGAGCAATGGCTTTCTAAATCCAAGAAACGTCTGTTTGATGTTGGGTTGTGATAGTTGTACAGTACAGATTGCATTCATCTTCCTGCTAATACTCTGATTTGTCCTCCTCGCATACGTGCAAATACCAACCCCCCCCCCCCCACGCCGCACAAGAATCCTCACACTTCTGTTCACTAATGCCATTAATATGCCAAGATGTGAAAATGTGTGTGTGTGTGACTGTGTGTGTAAAGCCTTCAGGAAACAGACAATGACATACGGACGCTCAGATGTGTGAGACCATAAGAACGCTGACGACTCTGAGGCAAACATGCCAGTGGAACGAGATCACGAGCGTCACGGGAGGGTTCAGAGGCCTATTTGGAATCACCAAATTACATTTTAATTGATTCGATGCAGTCACAGCCTAGATCTATATAGGTCATGAATAAACCATTAAAGAGCATGTAAACATTGTAATGCCTATAGGTGTGAGGCTAGCAGGACATTGCGTGGTTGCATTAGTTGTCTGATGGCTTGGAAATTGTACCAACTGGCACGTGCGGTTCCTTTGCTTTAGTCTTATGTGTCTTAGCAAATCTAGGCCTAGATTTTCGTCACCACTAAACCCCTTACCCCGTAACTTCTTTGCCTTTTTAAACTATTTAAACAGCAATTTTTAATGGTTAAAATGGCCAGTCTACATGCTCATAACATGTCAGTAGATTGGCACATTGAACTATTCCAAAATGTTTTGCAAAATAGGAAAAAAAGAAGTTAGGGACTAGGCATAAGGGGTTTAGCATGTAACGAAAATGGAGCCCCTAATGTGTTGCAATGCAACATGTTGTGAGCTGGTAGATCTGCAATTGTCAGAATGCAACCAAACATACATTTGCTTTTCTTAATCCCTCCCTAATATCTTAAAGGTAATAGAGGCAACGTTCAAAATCAAAATAGAACATTCGTTGGGCTCAGGAAATGCGGGGGGGTGAGGCAGCGTTTTAGCCAATCACAGCACAGCAGTCTCCAGCAGATTGATAAAGAGCCAATAGAGTGGGGGTGAAGTGGAATTGGAGCCTGTTTTTAAACAAATCCGTTTACAGTGTAAAGAGAGTGTTTGTATACACTAAAGTTGCTTCTATTGCCTTCATTATACATCATACTGAAGGTTTAGTTTGCATTTAATTTAACAGACATATTTCACCATGAGTCAATGAAATCACCATGGGTCCATCTGGAATGGTTGGACTTATCCTTGTCTTTTTTTTGTACATGCACGCACACACACAATCCCAGCTTTTAACACAGCTACATTTTTGGTGAATTTAACATGTTTTAATACCGTATTATCCCAAATACAGGACAACCCTGGTTATAAGACGATCCCCCATTCCCCCCAAGTGTTAAAAAGAACATTGAATGTCAAACAATGTCCCAAACAATGTCCCAAAGTCCCCAAATAAAAGTCATCTCCATTTTTTAGGATATTTCCATGAGGAAAACACTCAGGCCAATAGGGTACAATCAGATTGGACTTTAGACTTTTCTGTTTGATTGTATGGGCTGTCAATGAGATTTACCTACTGTCGTTACCACCTTGCTAGATGGCTGCGGTGTGCATATTGGTCAGTGCTTTGAAAATTCCTATACTGTAGTCTGCCTGTATATGGAACCGCTGCAGCAGTGCAGCAGCAGTGAGTTCCTTGTTCAAAAAGCACCTGAACGGCAGCTCTATATACCCGTTTCTTATCAAATGACTACTAGAGGATGTTAGTAGCCTATACCACATGCCCAAGAGGGCAGACGGTGAAAGGCAAAAAACACCCAAGCTTATAGCCATCTGCCATGTATGACAGCAGAGGGAAGCATGACCCACATGAAAGATTTCGCAGGAGAACTGCTGAGTAGCATCTGCTCACTGTGAAAATGCCTTGGGTCCTTTACATGACATGACAAATTACACAGGGCAGTTTACATTTAATTATCCACATGAATGCTCGCCTCCATGAGGAATTATGAACTCCCCACTAATGAAATGGGGGGTGGGGATCCTTTACTTTTCGCCAACCATTAATAATGAGTCGTTTTCTATATTAACCGTGTCAAAAATCTGACGCGGACGTCGCCATAGCTGTGTTCTATGTAGCATTCACGCTCCTGTTAAACATCCGATTACACAACCAGGAGACCGTAACCATGCTTTAGTCCCACAGTTTGGTAAACAGCAGCTCTAATGGACATCTCACACACACTAGACAAAGTGGTAGTATGTAGGCACACTAGGCGGTGATAAATTGTCTGCACTGACTAGCGTGATTAGCAGTTTGCCAGATGGTTAGAATATACCTCCTTTAGGAGGAGCAGCTGTTTGAATTTATTTTTATTTATTTCTTGCACGTTTGTGCAACAGTTGTTGGCCACAGTATAGAGACATTTTGTTGTTACACAAACAAGGAGAGTTGCAAGAAGCGTAGGTCTAAGTCATGCAATCTGCTTTGTAGTTTATGCACTTATTTTTTTAACACTTTGAGCTGCATAAACGGAGAACTCTGTTTAATTAAGTCCCAATAATCTTAGCCACTTCTAAGATGAAGCCCCGGCGACATCATGTGCATCTGAAACTCGGTCCGGATGGAAACGGTCAGGACGCACTGATTTAATAGGTGCTATTGGTTCCGGGCGCTTGTCGTGTTAATTGTTGGAGAGTTTCGTTAAAAGATTCAAGGATATCGGCAGAAGAAGCTTGGGAGCACTGCTTTCACCTTCTGTGCTGCTGAATTATGGAATACCCCGACGAGAGTCAAGAAGCCTAGCCTACCCAGGAGTGATTTTAAAGACGTTACCCCACTTTACTGTAATGTAGCCTTTGCAGTAGCAGCAGCGAATCTTATACTTGAAAGTTTCACTTTCGCTGCATGCCACAAATGTAAATTCCTGAAACCAAATTCAGAAGAGTCGTGTGAGCTCAGTATGCAGTATGTGAGGCAAGTTATTTTATTATTTTTTCCAATCGTCCAACATATTTCCTGCCCTCTATCAGTAGCCCCAGTTCGCACCTTAGAGTAGAAATTTAAGTTGTTGTTGAAACAAAGCAGAAAAGGTCAAGATCGATTGCCTTTCAAAAATGCTTAGTGAGAATGTGGAGCCACCGTCAGAATAACCATCAAGGACTTGAAGAAACTTGCAGTTGTGTGAAAGTTAAGCTGCTAAAGCCAGATGAGAATGAGTAGTACGGGATCGAGGTATACCTTGGTTAGTCATACCATTGGTGAGACATGCATTGGTTCCCTCGGGAGGTTAGGTTTAGAGTGAAGGCTAGAGATAGGATGCAGTTATCTAACTTTAAAGACGTATGCTTGTGTGTGTGTGTGTGTGTGTGTGTGTGTGTGTGTGTGTGTGTGTGTGTGTGTGCGTGTGCGTGTGCGCGTGCGTGTGTGTGCGCGTTCGTGCGTGCGTGTGTGTGTAGACTGTGCACGCTTGTGCATTTGCGTGTATGTGTTTGTGTGTGTGTGCACACACGCGTGAGAACCAAAATGTCCTAACAAGGGCAGAAAGATTCAGTTTGCATGCATACAAATGCGTGTGTGCCTGCCCTGCACACAGAGTTTCTTCTCTGTGAGGCTCCTATATAGTAGATCCCTTGACTAGGAGGGAAAATGTAGTACATACACTGCATGCACATAATTCTTCTACAGCTGGAAGCAAAAAAATAAGGTACAGAATTTGCCACAATTTTTGTTTAATTAAACATTTGTCACTATATTTAGCTTCTTTCCAGACCCCCTTAGCGACTTAATTAGTGAAAAGCTTTTGGTGACAAATCTAGGGACTTCTTCCTCATGATTTGGGGACAAATCATGTCAAAGTCGCCAGGGATATAACCATCGTTCTCAGTCCTCAGTGAGTCAATGACACATGTTGCAGCCGCGAGTATATCGTTCGAGTCATCTAGTGTCAGAGTTGCGACATTGAGGGGTCAGAAACTGAGCGGAGTTGGAAATACATTGTTTTCAACCAGGGCGCCTAAAAGTCGCTAGGGACAGCAAAAAGTCATTAGGGGCGGCGCACGCTCCGCGTGCATAACCCACGCCTAGCAACTTCTCAAGCTGCTTCCTTGGCAACGCTGGCTCCAATACTCGCTTGACAGAGAGTCTTAATTGCTTGATCAGTACTATACTGTAGGTCATACTGCACCCGAGGCTCGTGTCGAAGTTGTAATTGAAGCGGGGACAAAAAAGAAATATAAACAAAAACATTGACATTCTGTCAAGACACCCTTATAGAACAAAGTAGCTTTACAGTACACCGTGACTGCCTTTTGAGTTGTTTGTCATAATATGACAAACAACTCAAAATGCCTGTTAAAATGAAATGACAAATATTATTTGTCATTTCATTCTAACAGGCATTGTAGCAGTCTATTCAGAAACGAGTTGATGCAAACAGGGAATGCATGCCTCCAAACGGTATTACAATAGACCTTTGAGTAAGCCCCGCCCTCTCCCGTGTCCACCCAAGGCTAGGACACTTTCTAGCCGGGCTCATTCATTCCAATGTAAATATCATGGACATTACACATTATTCATTTTTCATTTTTGTAACCAGAACTTCTCGTCCAAATCCATCACCAAGGCATGCCCTATGCAGTAGAAAAATGTGTGTGAGACATTTATTTTTTTAAAACAATGTTTTATCTTGTAAGAAAGCTATTGGTGGAGAGAATTGTCTATCACATGTTATGCTTAGCTGTGATTGGACTATAGCAGTTTTGGGGTAGGGCTTACTGAAAGGTCTATTGTACCCATTGTCACGGTTGTACCCGTCTGTCTGCATATTGTTTTGCTGGCCAATATGGAAGCTGGAAGCTGGTCCACCAACCAATGTCCCGCCAAGTCCTTTCTCATCAGGTAGTGGAGGACCCCCTGATCATTTAGGGTGACCTAAGTTCAAATATTATTATTTTGTGGGTCCCTAGTTTAAATGTGATTATTTGGTAGAGCCCATAGTTCAATATGATTATTTTGGGGGTCCCTAGTTCAAATGTGATTATTTGTTATGGTCCATAGTTCAAATAGGATTATTTTGGGTATCCTGTTCTAAAATTATAAGCTATAGACTTGTACTTTGCTTGAACTTTTGTGATGTAATTGTCATCCACTATAATTGCCAAGGTTTCATCAATGAAAGTGCAGGTGTCAGTGGTATAAAGTAACGATCAATACTTTTACTTTTACTCCAGCTGTCAGAAGCAAACATTGTACTTCTTGGGCATATTAACATCAGATGAAAGTAACAAAACATCAAGTATTCTTCTCCTTTAATGAATCCATGCCATTTTCTATTATAACCATGTGTTATTTAGTGTCAAAACTGATTTGATTTGGTTCAGTGATACAGAGAGACTTAAATGGGAATCAAATAAAGATGAAATAATATGCATGGTAGTTGTAGTTGGCTCTTGCCTTTGTATTCTTTGTGTAAACGGAAGTGAAGGTTACTTTGTATAATTATGAATTGGTGTCTTATAGGGCAGAGGTTTTAGCTGAGAGAGAGATGAAACACATACTCTTAGTTCCTTAATATCTTTTTTCCCCTTTTTTAATGAGGCCAAGTTCATTAAAACAGGGCTTTTGAGGAAATGTCCTCGAGAATCAATGAAATGTCCCTCTCAGAGAATCAAAAGACATAGTAGATGAACTGTGTTTTCTTTTCAACAAATTTGTTTCTGTAGTGTCAAGGTACTTTTATAATTCTTTGCTTGCTGTTTCAGAGAGCTGCAATTATTAGCGCAAATACTGTACAGTGTATTGAATTATTATATTGAACCTACTTATTAGGGTTGCAACCTCGTAATCAAATTGATAATGCAATTAGTTGTCAACCAAATTATCGATTAATCGCATTGCCAACTACAGGTAATCACAAGTTATCACGGGTGTTTCCCACTTAACCATAGTTTTTTCCGGTGTTATGTATAACTAACACTGGAAATGTAATGATTATGTAATTATTTTTTAAAAAAATATTTCTTTCTAGCAGCCTAAATAGCAGCTATATCAAATGTATTTTTGTTAGTTAGAACATGTCAATTATTGTAAGCTGATAGCTAAAGAAGTGTTGCAATCCAATTAATCGATTAATCCAGTGGTTTTCAACCTTTTCGATACCAGCTACTGTAGGCCCACTATTTATTCAGCATTGTAGCCATGGACCACCATTCGAGGACATTTTCACCCCCACAGACCCAAAACTAAAGATTTATTTTTGCTTTTGTCCACAATTCCAGGCTGGATTTCAGAAACAAAAGGCAAACATAGAGATCCAAATGATCATTAATCTTGTACATTCTCTAATTGTGTAGACTTCGACTAATTCAGATGATGAGGAATACACTCACTCTTGAGAGAGTAAACATGAAACCAAATGGACCCGCAAGAGTCCATTTGGTTTCATGTTTACACTCAAAGAGTTACAAGATTCAAGATTCAAAAACTTTATTGCCATGTCAACAGGTCGTTGATAAGAATTTGTCTCGGTTCATGCTCAACATATACAGACAATATACATACAGAGGACAACAAAAGACAGTACAGCGCACAGACCAGCAGCATGGAAAATACATACGGTTGCCTAAAGTGCTATATGCATTGCATATTGCTACATACATGCAAGGTTACGACTGTAAACTAGCAGGACAAGTCCAAATGTCAAGTTCAATAGCTACAGGGTAAGTGCTATCTCTGCAACGAGATGTTGAGCAATTAATACTTCTGTATCTCCTGAAGAGGTGAATCTTTTGTGTCCTGAACGCGTTTTGGTGTTTTATCTGTTGAAAAATAGCAGATCAACAAGCTCATGTCGCGCCACCGAGTGGCGCGACATGAGCTTGTTGTTCTGCTATTTTTTGAAAAATTGTAAAAATGTGCTGCAAATCTCTGAATACATTATTTTGGAAGCAAACATTTTATCTCAATTTTTCGCTTCTGGGGAAAAACATGTTTTCAGATGGGGTCTGCAGCCAAATATGGATAATTCTGGTGGTCCTTGGCTTGAAATATGTTAGCATCACTGACACAGGAGCACAGATTTTTCAGAAAAACTAGAATCTATTGTCAGAAACTATAGAATCTAGTGTCAAAAACTCGATTCTAGCGTCAGAAAGTAGATTCTAGTGTCAAAAAGTAGATCCTAGCATCAGAAACTATCATTTAGTGTCAATAACTAGAATCTACTGTCGGAAACTACTGTAGAATCTAGCGTCAAAAGCTAGAATGTTGCTGCTGCTATAATCTGATGTCAGGAACTACTGTATAATCTGGTGTCAGAAACTCGAATCGAGGGTCAGGACACAATGGGTTAAAGAGGTAGTGTGCGGGGTGGGAGTTATCAGCTATGATTTTATTCGCCTTTCTGTGTTAATGAGTGAGGAAAGTGTGGGGAGGCGACATCCAATGATTTTAGATGCACGTCGCACTACTTACATCTGGTTAACCAACTTTGCATCATTTAGCTGGGGATCACCTGGAACCCTCTCAAGGACTACCGGTGGTCCGATGAATCGATTATGGAAATACAGTAATCGTTAGTTGCAGC
Source organism: Benthosema pterotum (assembly GCA_039105355.1). NCBI lineage: Eukaryota > Metazoa > Chordata > Actinopteri > Myctophiformes > Myctophidae > Benthosema > Benthosema pterotum. Next base: position 43,375,690 of record CM076974.1, read on the forward strand.
CCTACTACCTACCCAACCTACCTACCTACTGATTGACTCTTGTTAGTCAGTAGTGCGTGGCCAAATTTAGCCACCTGCCATTGCGCAATTTGTATATAGCAGGGGTATATTTAACAAGGCGGTCAGGGACATATTTTGTGTGAATAGAACTTTTTTTTTTTTTTAACATTAAGTAAAAGTGCAATGCCGCAATGTCTTCAGTACTTCAGTACTTGTACATCAAGCTACTTTCCTGCAGTAACTTGAGTAAATGTTGAGTAAATAGTTACATTCATCTCAGTGATCAGTTTACATTAGAAGAAGTAAAGGCTTCTGCATTGAATATTGTCCTATAATGTATTTACACGTGTGTGGATATGTGGATAGAGTAAACAATATGGAAATCAAAATAATAATAACGCTTGGCACTACTGCTGCTATGGCTCTCCCATAAAACCTAAAATTAACTTATCTGCCAAATATATTGCTGGGCTCAATGTGAAAAAGAACAATGCAATAAAATAATAATAATAATAAAAAAGAATGAATTATGTCTTGTTGGAAATGGCGTGCGAGCCAGCAGTATTGATTTTGCAGACTAAAAATGTAGACTAAAATGTCAGGGAGGGACTGTCTGTTCCAGATCCAGTAGAACCTAGACAGGTCATTTCATGCATCAGGGGCGGATGTAACATGTCCCATTTGGGGGGGGGGGGGGGGGGGGTTGGGGGCAAGAGAACATGTTGGAGGGGCAAGAGAAAATGGTATGGGGGCGGCTTCATCGCCCGTGTCGCTTCGCGCCACAGGCGATGAAGTCGCACCCATACCATTTTCAGTTACAGGACTTTTATTAGGCAAGTAAAGCATCAATAATAACATCAGTTGTTGTTGAAGTTGCAACAGACACGCAGCATGCATAAAGCTAAAGGTCTGACTCAGAGTGTTTTCTGTTTTCAATGATGAAATGCTGTTGGTTTAGTGGTGACACAGCTGTAGTTAGTTAGTAGCAGTAGTAGTGTTTCACATCATTTTAAATATAAGCACTTTAATTTGAAATATCTTGTTTTGCATGGCATCGTGTTTGGGGGGGGGGCAGACTGGGTATTTAGGCGGGCCCCCATGCCTAGATCCGCCCCTGTCATGCATGGTTGTCTGCAGGTGTCTTGCTCCGAACAGATCTACAAATTACGCCATCAAGGACAGCAAGGATCCATTTTCGTGGTATAAATCAACCGTAGCGTCCGTTGACTAGAATTACAGTAACAAGCATAACTTTTGACTGAAATTAGTCTGAAACTTAATGGAATATTTCACTCTAAACAGTCACTATGGCTAAAACTAGACGTCGAAATTTTGCTGTCAAAATCAACAGTGCGAGCCGAGGCCTCCTAACGGTGAAATGTGTGGGTATTACAGAATGGTATGCAGAAGCCCCAGATAACATTAATGATATTTGACCACTTAACTGACCCTTGTGCAAAATGCTAATCTATATTAATGTGTCCCGCTCCCTTCCCAATATATATTAATGCAGAGTGTGATTTATTTTATTTTTTTTCTCTGGGCGCGTGGCTAGGTATTTCATCAACATTCCTCTGGCACAAAATGAAGTTGTTGTTAATTATTCATCCTCCTCTCAGCAACTGATTTGCAAAGGGGAGGGGGGGGGGGGGGCGCTGACTCAGGATTTTAGACCCCCAAAATAGACAAGAAATTAAGGGAGGGACTGTTTTATTTCCCCTTCTCATTTTATCTAGTTCAGACAGTGTCGCTTTATGGAACGTGGATTAAAGCTCGACGAAACAAATCGTGAGCGCATTGTTGTTTGTGAAGTGACACCCTCAGGGCCCTATCTCGCGCCAGCCCTTACCCCTTATCTACATCGACAGGTTGTAATGCTCGCGCATGGGTGCGAAATGTGCACACGCAGCAACCATTTCAGGGGACCGAGCCCGAGTGGATGTGCTGCACGATCGTAAACTTCTCAGCACGTACAAAATAGACACAGGCCTCTCATTGACGCTTCCCGTCCGTAGAAGGTCTTAATTAAAGGAATAGTTCTGTTTTTGGAACTTAAGTTGTATAAAATGCTGTCCATTAATATGGTCGTGTCAACTGTGTTCATTGATGTCCAGAGTTCTGTGGTGGGAGTTCTAGTCTGGTTTTGGTCAATATGAAGTAGCTCCAGTCATTTTGGTGGGGGTCATGGGGTCACGCAGTAAAAGTAAACAAATCCACAAAACTGAATTGTGAACGGAAATTGTATTGTTGAATTATTTCCAAAACATTAGCTCATCCTAATATTTTAGAAATGGGTCAATAATACAAATGTTAGTTTTTGGACTCATTAACTTTTACTGTGTGGCCTCAGTGATCACCAAAAAATGATTAGAGCTACTTCAGATTTCGTCAAAAACAGAGCAGAACTCCAACCACGGGACTCTGTCTATCATTAATACAGTTGACACCATTATATTAATGGCAAGTACAGTATTTCATACAGCTTAACTTAAAAAAAAAAAAAACTTTACTATCCGGTGAAGGGAACAAGGAGTCCTTATTCCCTCCTCCAATTGTTTTTCTTCTTCTACAAAAATAGCTATTCTGGCCGAACTGTATAGTCGTTTTTTGCAAAATTCACCAATCTGGTAGAGGGCCATGCCAAATGGTGACTATGTGAAGCCCGTGCCATTGACCAAACGGTGCTATGTGTGAAACGCTCTACACACAGTCTGGACAATTATCTAAAATCCCAGTTGAAGAGAGGTTTGCACGTTAAAACATGAACAGTGAACACACACTGTAGTAATTAATCATAACATCTCAAAAACGAGGACATATGAGTGTTAGGAAAAACACTGAATGATTTACAATGAAACCATTGTTGGGGCTCAATAGCTCGCTCCATAGAGCTCCAGTCTTTGAACCAAAGGGTCATCGGTTCAAATCTGAGCACCGACAACTCTGGGTATGAGACTTTGAAAACCCTGCTCTCTCACAATTTGAACTGACCCTGCCACAATTACAGTCTTCTTTTTCTCAAGTTCAGTGTTGCATGTTTCTAGGGCTTATTTGTTCATATTATGCGCATAGCATATAGCCTTCCTCCTTGGTCCCGCCTCAGACGTTGTTTCATTGCTATCAATGAGACGGCGTTATCGATATCCCGATATCTCAGTTGAGCTGTTGCCTTTCGAATGCAAGGTCATGGGTTCAAATCAGGCTACTGAGAATGCAGCATATCTCAGTCGGTAGAGCTGTTGCCTTTCAAATGCAAGGTCATGGGTTCAAATCAGGCTACTGACAACGCAGCATATGAGTCTTTGAAAACCCTGGCCTGTCACGATTACTGTATTCATTTTCTCCAGCTCAGTCTTCGCTGTTTCCATGGTATTCTAATTGCTTATTGCCTTAGCTGCTTGCTTGGTCCCATTTTATTGCTGCTTTCAGCCATGTTATTCCTTTTCTGGATGAGATTCCCTTTTAAACCCACCGCAGTGTGGTGATTTAGTGGTTGTAATTGGCAGCTGTTTACTCTATTTAACATTACGATAACTTAGTTATAGGGAGTAAACCTGTCAGTTCGGGTTTAAAAATATGACGTGGTTGACATTGTGACGGTATAATCAGTTAATGTACTGTCTGCCGTGCCATTAACTAGGGGCACTTAGTGGTAATGATATACTTTATTAACCCCCCCCCCCCCCCCCACACACACACACACACACACACACACACACACAAACACACCCGAAAATTAAGTATAACTATTTCCAGCTGTGAATGTTTTGCTTGTATTTTTGTAGAGTGGCATCTAGGGACATCTTCTCAGGGACTCATCCTTCTTTGTCTGGTGTAATGTCTGTCATTCATAAAAAAGAACCTTGGCCAGAAGCTATAGGGCTTTTATCTTTTGGGTTTCAATTGATCACATCTTAAATAGGCCTTCCTTGCCGCAGCCGTAAATCTATTTGAGTGTACCCCCCCCCCCCCACACACACACACACACTAAACAATCATTCCGGGCGGTTTTTGTTTGAAACATTTTCTGTCTAATTCATTCGACATCTATTGATGTTCCACTGACGCATTGGTGAATGGTGAGATGAGGCGAGCAAGTGTTGAATGGAATCAGGTATTCAACCTCCGTATAAGCCTTCAAAGCAGCAATGTTAAATTGCCGGCACATGAATTGGGGAAAGCCATTACGTTAGATATCAGAGGTTAAGTTTTCAGACAATTTTCCCCCATCGCATAACTTCAGTTTGATGATAACGATAATATTATGACAGACAACTTTGTGCTGTTCCTGTAGCACGTCGTAACAAAGGTGGAATAGTTTTGATAAAGAAGAAGTACACCAAAACTCACCCATGTCCAGTGTTCTACTATGTTTTTTTTTTCTTATTGAGGTATTACATTCAAATTAAGTTAAGTAAGTCATTTCACTGTAGCCTATGTCATCTAAGGATCTCCCCGAACTCCCCTAAATAAATGGAGCTGTGGCATATACACTGTATATGTGGGTGTGTGTATGTGGGTGGGTACGCAAAGTTTGAGAACCCTAACTGCAATGTGAATGCCTGTTTTCTCCAAATAATTGTCTATATACTGTATAATATACCCAAGGGATGCTAGGATTATTTCAAGTGGTTGATCACAATAACTTCAAGTGTCCTCGAGATAACGTCCAATCATAGACTTTGAGAATAATTGTCTGTTGGACGGTGAGTTTGGCAGTGTGCATAGCTTTGTGCTTTGTGTTGGACTTGTCCAGGATGTACGCTCCATTACTTCACATTAGTGCTGTTCAAGCCCCCGTTTGCCCCCCTGGTACCCCTAAAACCCCACACCCGAGTCTGTGATGAGGAACTGATCGCTGCCATTTGTCATGTTGCACTAAACAAAAAGCTAAAAAAGATTTCAAGTTTAACCCTCCAAGGCCTGGCTTATTTCTACTTGAAAAAAACTGTTTTCAACCTTACTACTAGGTTGTACTACCATGATCTATTAAAAAAAGCATTATAATTATAATAAATTAAAAAGAAAAAAAAAACATTTTTGGTGATATCTTTTAATATAATGAATGTACATGTTCTAGACATTCTAATAATCACAAGAATATATTTATTGCAGTCATTTTACACACTTTTATTAGGGTTAAAGGCTAAAGGTCAAAGGTCAACGGTGTGAAGAACTCTGTGAATCTGTGTTGAAATGAGATAATCTCGTAAGTAGTTGTTGTGTCGTACTGCGAAACAAACAAGATTATGAGATTTGAGAAATTTACTCACATGTTAGACAGCTCACATACAGATACGACATGCATGTACCGGATTATTACTCCCTTTCCCACTGAAAATGAGCAATAACTGATGTTTGGGAGGTTGTAATTCAATGTCAATTCAATTCAAATGGCTTTACTGGCATGAGAAAACATACGTTTACATTGCCAAAGAACAGAAAATGAAACCAAATGGACCCTTGCGGGTCCATTTGGTTTCATTTTTACACTCTCAAGAGTTAAAATGTTCATCATCTGAATTAGCACCACCTAATTAAGAAGTCTACACTGTTTTGTTTGCTATATAAATCCAGCGCTGAATTGTGGACAAAACCAAAATAAATATTTCGTTTTTGGTCTTTGGGGTGAAAATGTAATGAAATGGTGGTCCGTGGCTCAAATGCTGGATAAATGGTGATCCCTGGTGTCAAAAAGGTTGAAAACCCCTGCTCTAACATCACACGGACCACCAACAACTCCCATCTTTTATACTGTATTTACTTATTTTGCCCAGGACGTCCCCAGAGGTCTTATAATTACACCTACAGAAGGTGTTGTATCTCTAGGAGGACCCTCCATGGTCTGGCTTGATCTGACATGCTGACCATCACAGTTGAAGTATCTCGGTTGTTAAGGCAACATGCTCAGGAGAACCAATAATTGACACAGCCGATGCAGTATCACACCATAGGTTCACAAAGTTCATTACACAGATCAGGGAGTATTTATAGCCTCATGCGATGTCCAAGGCTGACCTTACTGTCTTCATACATAAGACTGGCCTTATGGGGCACCATAACCGTTGTCCCACATATCTAGAAGGTCTAATGCAGGCAGTGAAACATGTCAAGTACAAAGTACATATCAAGTACACAGACTTACTTGGCTATTGTACATGGCATGATTCATAACAGAAGGCAGGAAAGACGTCAGGAAATAGGTTTATTTTGAAAACCTCCGGGGCATAAAACATGGTGAAGGAGAATACCACCCCAGAAGGCTTTCTTACCTTTATTCGCAGTTAATTTATTTCACGAAAAAATGTGCAGTCGTTATTTTGTGGGAGAGAACAAAAACTGTTTTTGTGTTTTGGCTGTTTCCCCTAAACCAACATAATATATATTATCTCTCCACCATGTCAGTAGTGTGTTGACACTCACACTTTCAGGTTTCAGCTCAGCAATGGTTCAGCTGTTTCAAAGGTGGGGGCGTGGTGCAGGGTTTAAAGTGTAACCGTGATTGTCAATACACTACTGACATGGTGGGGAAATAACATATAGCAAGAAATTGCATTTTGGAGCTATGGAAATAGTTGAATTTGAACAACATCCCATGCATTCTAAGCGTACATTGGAGTAGGCAAAAAAGCTGTAAAGTATTTTCCCCCCACAAATTAACAACTGGACCACTTTTTGGGCAAATAAATCAACTGAAAATAAAGGCAAGAAAGTATTCTGCGGTGGAATTCTCCTTTAATGTAATGTTTGTAAAGTGGACGTGTTTGTAACACGGACGTGGCTGTCCCTGGCACGTATTATTTTGTGATGGAAGTCTGTGAATAAGAATAGAATAAGCCTCAGATCCATGGGTTAATGCAACATTTTGTTGTTGTTGCGTGACCCAGTTTGACCAAGTCATTCCACAATAACTGTTCAACAGAAAAGAGTGTTAACAACTCGTTTCACCCAGAATGTATACCTACAAAATGTGCAGTGTAAGTACAATTTTGAGAGTGTAGTGTATTGCTTAGCCAGGGACTACTTTTTATGTGTGGCAGAACACACTGCCTTGTTCTAGGTCAGGGGTCAGCAACCTGCGGCTCTAGAACACAGCCCTCGTGGCTCCATGGCAGTAGCAGTACATACACATTGGGGTGATCTTGCCAATATAATATAAACATTTCAGTCACTGACAGCACCCAACACGCCATGCGCTGTCTGACAGTTAACATAGCGCTTGTTGGCCATGCCACAAAAGCCCAGCACATATCAGAGATCAAGCTTTAATCTGAACCACCCATTTTCAACAGTTTACATCATGAATATATCTTTAAGATGTTGTGTGGACATGTAGCTAAGCGGAAACTTGATGCGATAGTTCAGTTGGTGATAGAAGCATGACATTTGGCACAGATGATCTTCATATGACCCTAAACAATAATCAACCTCGGGCCACGCAGAATTCCAAGATGGCGGCCCCCAAAATCCAAGATGTCTGCCCAGAAATGTGGTTTTTCCTTCATAACTTGAAATGCATTGATCTTACGCCCCATAGATGTATTGAACGTTAATACAAAGTTGGCCATTACGGACAATTTGGTACCAAGTATGTGTCTGTATCTCCTACGGTTCTTGAGATACAGCATATAGGTACTTTCACAGCTTGAGGAGAGCCAAATGAGGAGAGACATTTGTAACATTGATTTTTAAGTCAATCAAATGGTGATACAGGCATGAAAATTGGTACACACACTCTGCAACCCCACTATTTCTAAAAGTACTGCATGCCCTGCAAAATTCCAAGATGGCAGCCTCCAAAATCCAAGATGTCTGTCCAAAAATGTGGTTTTTCCTTCATAACTCGAAATACGAAGATCTTAAGCCCCATAGATGTATTGAACGTTAATATAAAGTTGGGCATTACGGACATTTTGATACCAAGTACATGTCTCTATGTACTACGGTTCTTGAGTTACATTATATCCGTATTCATGAGGCACCAAAAGTGTAACATTTTGGCACATTTCACTATTTAAGTCAATGATCCCTTAATCACTTTCAGGAATCATTTTCAGGAAATGGACCTACATGTATCTGCTATCATAAACCACTTCAAGTTTCTCAATTGATGAAACGGGTCAGGAGTTATTAAACCGATCGTAAAGGGCTGTTTCAGTGCTAAATTTGCTGCGTATAGTTAGCGAACATAAGCCACCCAAAAATGTCTGTCTGTGCATCTGCCCTTCACAATAAGTGTATATCTGAAGCGGACGCACCAAGTGCAGCATGTGTCCTAGTATAATGGTATAATATGCTAATAGGCGTAATAGTGTAATTTATGCAATAGTGTAATAGGGCTAATAGTGTAATGCAATAGCGGTATACTGTAATAGGGTAATATATGTAATAGTGTCATAGTGTAACATGTGTAATAGTGCATTAGGGTAATATGTGTAATAGTGTAATAGGGCAATGTGTAATAGTGTCATAGTGTAACATGTGTAATAGTGTCATAGTGTCATAGTGTAACATGTGTAATAGTGTAACAGGGTAATATATGTAGTAGTGTCATAGTGTAACATGTGTAATAGTGCAATATGATAATATGTGTAATAGGCTAATATGTGTAATAGTGTCATATTGTAATATGTGTAATAGTGTAATAGGATAATATGTGTAATAGTGTCATAGGGTAATATGTGTAATAGTGTCATAGTGTAACACGTGTAATAGTGTAATAGGGCACTATGTGTAATAGTGTCATGGTGTAACATGTGTAATAGTGTAATAGGGTAATATGTGTAATAGTGTCTTAATGTAACATGTGTAATAGTGTAATAGGGTAATATATGTAATAGTACCATAGTGTAACATGTGTAAGAGCGTAATAGGGTAATATGTGCAATAGTGTCATAGTGCAACATGTGTAATAGGGCAATATGTGTAATAGTGTCATAGTGTAACATGTGTAATAGGGTAATGGGTTAATATGTGTAATAGTGTAATATATGTGCATTAAGGTAAGAGTGTGGTATACAAAATAGCTGTATAGGTTAATTGCCCTATTACACTATTGCACATATATTATACTATTACACATATTAACCCATTACCCTATTACACATAATACACTATGACACTATTACACATATTACCCTATTACGCTATTACACATCTTACACTATGACACTATTTCACATATTACCCTATTACACATGTTACACTATTACACATATTGTCCTATTACACCCTAATACACTATTACACATGTTGCACTATGACACTATTACACATGTTACACTATGACACTATTACACATGTTACCCTATGACACTATTACAAATATTACGCTATGACACTAGTACACATATTACCCTATTATACTATTACACATGTTACACCATGAAATTATTACACATGTTACATTATGACACTATTACACATGTTACCCTATTACACATGTTACACTATGACATTATTACAATATTACCCTATTACACATCTTACTCTATGACACTATTACACACATTACCCTATTACACTATTACACATGTTACACTATGACACTATTACATGTATTACCATATTACAGTATACCTCTATTGCATATATTACACTATTAATCCTATTACACTATTGCATATATCACACTATTACGCCTATTAGCATACTATACCATTATACTAGACACATGCTACGCATGCCTCCGCTTCACATATACCCTTATTGTGAAGGGCAGATGCACAGACAGACATTTCTGGGTGGCTTATGTTCGCTAACTATACGCAGCAAATGTAGCACTGAAACAGCCCTTTACGATTGGTTTAATAACTCCCTACCCGTTTCATCAATTGGGAAACTTAAAGTGGTTTATGATAGCAGATACATGTAGGTCCATTTCCTGAAAATGATTCCTGAAAGTGATTAAGGGATCTTTGAGTTAAATAGTGAAATGTGCCAAAATGTTACACTTTTGGTGCCTCATGAATACGGATATGTTGTAACTCAAGAACCGTAGTACATAGAGACATGTACTTGGTACCAAAATGTCCGTAATGCCCAACTTTATATTAACGTTCAATACATCTATGGGACTTAAGATCTTCGTATTTCGAGTTATGAAGGAAAAACCACATTTTTGGACAGACATCTTGGATTTTGGGGGCTGCCATCTTGGAATTTTGCAAGGCATGCAGTACTTTTAGAAATAGTGGGGTTTGCAGAGTGTGTGTACCAATTTTCATGTCTGTATGACCATTTGATTGACTTAAGAATCAATGTTACAAATGTCTTGCTCTCCTCAATCTGTGAAAGTACCTATATGCTGTATCTCAAGAACCGTAGGAGATACAGACACGTACTTGGTACCAAATCGTCCGTAATGGCCAACTTTGTATTAACGTTCAATACATCTATGGGGTGTAAAATCAATGCATTTCAAGTTATGAAGGAAAAACTACGTTTCTGGGCAGACATCTTGGATTTTGGGGCCGCCATCTTGCGGCCCAAGGTGGCCCGAGGTTGATTATTGTTTAGGGTCATATGAAGATCATCTGTGCCAAATGTCATGCTTCTATCACCAACTGAACTATCATGCATTGAAAACACCATTTTTCCGCCTAGCTAATGATGAAAAAAAAATCATTAACATGGCACAACACAGCTTGATGACGTCATCAAGTTGTGTTTCACCATGTTTTCTTTTAGGGTTTTTCTTTTAGGACCTTTTTTCTGAGAGTGTACAAATGGAACCAAATGGACCCGCCAGGGTCCATTTGGTTCACATTTGTACACTCTCAGAAAAACATTTTTTGCGGCTCCAGACAGATTTTGAATTTAATTTTTGGTCGAAAATGGCTCTTTCAACATCTTGGGTTGCTGACCCCTGCATTCATTACCCTTGTCTTGATTGAAGTGTATCAGTTCTCAGTTTGGCCATGACCAGCAAAGTAACCTGAGCTCTCTTCTTCTCCATGTGTTTATTTCATTCAACAGAGAGTATTTCCAATTTTCCATACATTAACCTCTTCAGCTTTGGCCCTATAGGCCTACTGTAAATTTTGGCTAACTGAAAACAGCCAATATTCCAAATGCTATTCTCATATGGAAACTTTTATATATGCAAACTCTTGAAAGGTGCACCTTTCATACAATCCTCACATAAGAGAACAAGAGAAAGAGAGAAAGAAAGAGAATTAAAGATACAGTGAAACATATACAAAACATATATCATTTTGTAATTTATAAGAATTACCGGTATATATATGACATTCAAAACAGATCCATGGTATTTTTGTAAAGTGAAACATATAATTTTGTGATTCACAAGAATCATATATGACACACAAAACAGATAAGATCCATCATACTGTTTGTTTGCAAGAGTTTGCATATATGGCATTTATATTTTTTTATACACTTTGAACTTGTGAAACGCGACATTCTGCACAGTGAGTATACATTTAATTGTGCACTTTTTATGCTGGAATGTTACTTATGTATCAGAGTATTTCTGCATTGCAGTATTGATTCGTCCAATTAAGTAACTCAATGACAATATGTGTGGGTCTGAGAGGTGAAATCTCATTAAATGCCAAATACATACTTGATATGAATGTGCTAAAAACACTGATAGGTAAATTATATTTTGTTTGTTTTTCGCCTTTAACACAAACATGCAGACATTTGTCATGCATGCACGCACACACACACACACGCACGCACGCACACGCACACGCACACACACACACACACTATTACCATTTATTTTCCAGCGAAGTCAGTTCTTCAGAATACCCAACCAGGTTTCAAGGCTTCAGGAAAGCAGTGAAGCTGTGCTATTCCACTAATCCCTGCGAAGTAATGTGGAATGGAGAATAAATTAGTTTAGCATCTCACCTCCTAAAAATCGATGCCTGCACAACAATGGCTGGCAGAGTAACAAGTGATGCGGGTTTTATTTCTTATTTTATGTTTTTGCGGGGGAAAAAAACAGTTCCATCAAAACCTCAGTACAGCTCAATGAAGCCGAATGATCCTTCTTAAGCTCCAGTGGATAAAGTCAAACGTCCCGGTTGGAGACATCAATCCTGTTTATCACCGTTAGGGCTGCAGGATGTTTCCGTGCGCCGCTGTTCGACACAGCCAAAGCTTAAAAAAAGGACAGTACAAGAGCAGTTATTCTCTGGCTTGGGGCAACACAGCTGTCGCCCCGCACTCTCTCACACACACTCATTTATGATTGATGTTAGGCAATCTATCCACGTTTACTGCCACTCATTGAATTAAATTATATAGCCCTCCGTATTCAGCACACCGTCGTGGCATATTTCTGTGTCTCAAAATAATAGCTAAACAATTACGTGAGGGCACGGAGTTCAAGTCTATGCAAGATGGATAGTTGTGCGACCACATACAAAATGTGTGTATGCAAGCAACATCGTAAAAGAATCCCTGGTTAATAAGCACTAAAACACTACATGATATGCACTAAAACACTACATAGCTTATTTAACTAAAACGTGAAGATGAAAACACATTTGGTACCTTATTTCTTTCATAAATAGAGAATCTTGATAGTGAAAGATTCTCTATTGCTGCTCCTGTCGCAGGTTGATGATGTCACATCCGTGAGAGGTCCAGCCCCATTATGGAAAGCAACAAGGTAATAAAAGTATTTAAAACCTTGCTTTGATGCTCATGTTAAATTTAGAAAGGATTCCGTTGGTTTGTGTTAGCACATGCATTTCATATATTCTGGACCACACACGGGCATATGACATCATCAACCTGTGACTGGAGCAGTATATATATATAGTGTATTTATTTTAGTACTTTAGTTACAGAGGGCAAGTAAGGCATATTTGTCTTATTAGCCAGGGATCCTTTCAACTTGTCTGGATTAACGTTTCAATTTATTTAAAACCGTAAGGTCAGATTTAATCATTATCGCACGCCAGTGTCATGCAGGGGCAATACTAGCCGATACAAGCTCACAGTATAGTCGGTGTGCCACGCTGTGGGCTTGTAAATCTGACATTTGCGGCGCGTGACGACACTGCGTGCAACGAAGTACATCAAGCCCTTTAGGGTTGTTGCTGCAGAACGGCGCAACAACAACATGCATCACGGCAGTGACAGAAACGACGCCATTGTCCATTGGCTGCTTGGACAAGCAAAGAGAATGATGCATGGTTCCCGTTTGTAAGTTGTTTGGATGCAGGCCAGGCGTAACGTGGCGACGTATTGCGCCTGCCCTTAATTGAAGCACTCCTTGGGAGGTGCAGGTGGATTTGTCCAGGTGTGCAAGAGCTCATCTTACCATGAGCCTGTTTACTAATGGCCAGGCCCGGATGTAACCTTTCCCAATTGTTACTCTACCAAAACACACCTCATTACTTTTGAGCTTCTTGCTGCATGTGAAAATATAACAGATTTACAAGCTATCAACAGATAGTGTATCAACAGTAGTGCCGTTTGTAGATCTTAATCCACCACGGCATTCTAGTTATCGCAGTTGTCGCATGTCACTAAACCGATTGTGTTGTACATATTCCTTTGTGGGTAGGGAGACTTGGAATATATTATTCTTTGATTCTAGTAAAGTAATTTTATTACCTTTTCTAAGGGGTCATTAGTAAAGTAAAGGTATTACTCTCCTAATATTGACCAACACTGTCTATAACACACATCTAACTTATATTTTATATACAGTATTTTCTTTAGTTCTGTGACCCACAAGATTTATATCTTGTACAGCACTTATAATATAAGTGCTGTACAAGATACCCTTGATGATTACCATTGATTACCATTGATGCTTACTTGGCTAATATTATTAGGCAAGTAAGCATCAATGGTAACATCAGCTGTTGTTAAAGTTGCAACAACCCGCCCATGCATAAAGCGGCATGACTCAGAGATTTTTCTTTTTTGAATGACGAAATGGTAGTAGTGTTGAGACAATTGTAGTTAGTTAGTAGCATAGCGTTTCAAAACATTTTAAATATACTTACTGTATGCACTTTAATTATAAATATCCTTTACATTTGTGTTGTTTGCATGTCATCATGTTTGGTGGGGCAGTCAGGGCGACATTGCCCATGCCTAGATCCGGGCCTTCAATTCCCGATTGAACCTTTTTCTGATATATCTGGTGTTAGCCAGATACATATAGATATATAATAATTCCATTTCCACACAACATCTCTATACATCAGCTATATGACAGTAAAATGGGTGGAATTCCCCTTTAAGTTCTGGGGGTAATGTAATTAAGTACAGTACTAAAGTAAATGTATACTTAGTTACTTTACAACCCTGCACACTGGTACAGTTTGTACCAGCCTGTGTCACAGAAGGTCAGCCCTGCCTGCAGTCATTAAACTTTACAATACTTAGGGGGCATTTAATTGATTGGATTGGCCGTCGACTGTGTGCGCTTACAGATGTGCAATTTTCTTGATGATGTTTTTAATGTGTTTTAGTATTTCTACTACTTGTAATGATTATAAGAGTAATGTTAGTCACTACAGTGAATGACTGCATGTTATCTGTAAATCAATGCACAACGATTCATTATGAAGCTAAATCTAAATATTAATTATATAATAACAATTGTATACCAGTTTTATTGTCTCTATGTTGTGAATGAATACTGTATGAAAATTGAATATGATACGATATAAATGTCTCTCAAAAATCTCATTTTATTCAATTATCCTTAATGATGTAATTTATTCACCAAGTTATTTGGGTATCTGAATTCACATTCTCATACACATTTCTCTGCTGATACATACAGTATCGGCGTACTCTCAATGACATACCAATTTTAACTAAAACATGCTTTAGTTATGTCATCCAGAACTGTGGTTTCTTATTAGCTGAATGATTACAAAATAAATATTAGCTTAAATTAGATATAAAGTCTTCAGATAAAAGATTACAGCCATGACATTAACAATAGAGGGGTTTCTCTAGAAAGATAACAGTTTACACATTCTTCCATCACGATAACATTAGTGGGGTTCCCTCGGCAACCCCACTAAAAATATTATTAAATAACATATGATGTATTATAGTAGAATCCAATTTAAATGAACAAATACAAAAGTCTAATAATATATAAAATAATAAATAAAAAGCTTTTATATCCAGTGTGAGTGTAGCCATTCAAGACACCTGTCTCGTGTCTGCTGGTGTATGTCTGTGCTTAATGGTCCTCCCATTGCGTTTCCAATGGAAGTAAAAATGCTGGGCCAAACAATTTGACTCCCAATGGTTTTCAACAGGTGGTCCAGGGACCACCAGTGTTCCTTGAGAGGGTTCCAGATGGTCCCCAGTACAGTTGGTTCACCAGATCTAACTCTTGAGAACGTAAAAATGAAACCAAATGGACCCGCCAGGGTCCATTTGGTTTCATTTTTACACTCTCAAGTGTTAAAATGTTCATCATGTGAATTAGCCCAAGTCTACACAACTAGATAATGTAGAAGATTAATGGTCATTTTGATCTGTATGTTTGACTGTTTTGTTTCCCAAATCCAACCTGGAATTGTGGACAAAAGCAAAAAAAAATCTTTAGTTTTCGGGTCCGTGGGGCTAAAATGTCACCAAATGGTGGTCTGTGGCTCAAATGCTGAAGAAGTGAAGTAGTGGTCCCTGGTGTCAAAAAGGTTGAAAACCCCTGCTTTGGAGGAATCAAACATGTACAGAGGAGAAATCAGCCCTCAGCTGCTTTTGACATGCTAGGAGTTGGACCTGTTTGTTGGACTCTGTTACCTCAGTCTCAACCGCGTCCACACAGTGTCTCAGGAATCTGTATCACTCCGTATCAAATGAGTTATGAGTCAAGTACAGTATATGTGACAGTGTGTCACATATTTTTATCATAATAATTGAGTTAAGTCATGAGGGGTAGGCGTTTAGAAGCTTCGGCTTCTGCCTATTCCTTTTCGGTGCTACAAATACATAAAATAAAGAGTGTAATTTATTTTATGTATTCTTTTGTTTGTGCAGAGATAAAGTTTACTACTACAACTACGGTATAGAGATGCGCAGTGACGTCACCACCGCCCCGGTTCCGGAAGTCTTTTCCTCATTCATTTTTCTCATAGACTTTTCGAAAATGGTTAATAAAAACACGATTGCGCCGCGGCCAAAGCCA
Source organism: Benthosema pterotum (assembly GCA_039105355.1). Taxonomy (NCBI): domain Eukaryota; kingdom Metazoa; phylum Chordata; class Actinopteri; order Myctophiformes; family Myctophidae; genus Benthosema; species Benthosema pterotum. The sequence continues at coordinate 43,391,840 of CM076974.1, forward strand.
ACTCGGGTCGTACAAATCATGACAACAAACGCAATATCGTCATATAATATATAATTAGGAAGAAGTAGAAAACGGCATGATACAAGACTTTTTGTTTCGTTTTTCATCTTAGAAAATATTTTATTGTCCCAAAAGTTTGTGCGTGTCATCATGATTCGTCACGACTCGAGTTGGCTTCGTCCGCGCGTAATCGTCTTGATATAAATTATTTTCGAAAAGTCTATGAGAAAAATGAATGGGGAAAAGACTTACGGAACCGGGGCGGTGACGTCACTGCGCATCTCTATAGGGGTCCGGTAAGGGGGTGGTGTTTCCGACAGAAGGCGTTGAGGGCTGATTTTGACCTTCTGTACCAAACACAATGACACGACTCCAGTCAGACACAAAACAGACAGACGGCCGATATGTGTGAATGCAGCCTTTGACTTTGATTGCCTGCCGCTCATTGGCTTAGGAATGCGAAATAAACAAACAAAAAACAATATTTGACAATAGTGCTCTATATTAGGTCCCCTCTGTTTTGTCCTCAATGTTAATCTCTTTGCCAGAAATCACAGACCAACAAGCTCACACAACACGTCGCAAACGCTCACCCAAGAATAAGGGCACCAGGGTTGATGTGGATACACACACACACACGTGCGCGCGAGTGCGTCTGCGCACACGCACATGTTGCAATCGGTGTAAGTGGGTTAGTAACACATCTAGTGTACTGGGAAATGCCTCTTTGAAACAAAGGGTTGGCTGCCTCTCAGGATAATAGGGATTAAATAACCATATGCTATCCAATGCTGTACAGCTTACGACAGTGGTTCCCAAACACTGGGTCGAGGCCCGTCTGTGGGTCATGGACCAATGTTTATGCATGGTCCTATTTTTATACAATTTTTTTTTGTTTGCTAGTATGTGTACTGTATGGGTGTTCAAAATATAATATGAAAGAAAAATCTTGTTCTATAAATTGGAAAAAACATCTTCTACACAGTGTTGCAAGCCTGCACTGCAGATCTGCTCTATTCTTTCCTATGGGACCACAGGACAAAAGTCTGGGAACTACTGGTTTAAATGTATACTAGGTAACTTTTTCATTAAAATTAAAATTGATATCCATTATGACTGGGATATCGGTCACATAAGGCATTCTGTGAATTTCCGCCCTCAAAGCCTGTTCTAAATATGTTTTCTATTGAAAAGTAATGGGGCGTACTTTTTGTCCACAAAAATGACGTCACGCGCATCTGATCCTTGATTATGAGGACCAATCAGAATGCGACTTAAACATGCAAGGGATGCTGGGAAATGTAGGCCTCGATCTAAAAGCGGCAGTAGTGACCACCAGTCTAAATAAAAAAGCTACCTAGTAGGCCTTCAAGCTCATGGATGAATGGTCGCATTAATGACTTCTTCTAGTTCTATCTTACGCACATTTATGTACGCATTCCAGTCGTATAAAGAAACCATTGAGATGCCAAAACTGAACAATAGGCTGTGACGACGTGCTACAGCATCGCATATAGGCAGTAATAATACCTTTTTGATGGCTCTCGCTGAAAGAATATAGCCCTGATGCGGATGGTAGATTTTATGGCAATGATAGATGGCGTTTCCCGGGGCCTTAGCGGGACCCAGCTGCGCTGCGAGTGACACTTGGGCGTCCCACTAAATGCCTGTCCCGGTGTCACTTCCTCGGAGACCTCGCGGTGGCAGCCCGCGAGAGGAATGTGGTCTAGATAATCCAGTGACATACATCCCATAAAAAATCCAGTGGCGGTCCAGGGCGGGCAGTGAACGGTGACGGCCAGCTTGGGAGGTGTATGTCTCATCACAAAGGAATCATTGTCACCTGTAGGACGGCAGCAGTGTTGTTGGACGTTTTCTGTAATTGTTTCCTTTATACCATTAAAACCTGCATTACAATCGTTCTACCCCCAGGGGCGGATCTAGGCATGAGCATGGGGTGGGGGGCAATGCCCCCCAAATGCCCAGACTGCCCCACAGAAAACTCTCTGAGTCAGACTTTTAGCTTTATGAATGCTGCGTGTCTGTTGCAACTTCAACAACAACTGATGTTATTATTGAAGCTTTACTTTGACTAAAAGTAAAGCTTCAATAATAACATCAGAATAACATCAGAATAACAGAATAACATCAGAATAACATCAAAATGGTATGGGGGCGGCTTCATCGCCCGTGGCGCGAAGCGACACGTGCGATGAAGCCGCCCCCATACCATTTTCTCCTGCCCCCCCAATTGGAAAATTTTACATTTATTTAAATAAATTAATAAAAATAAAAAATCAGTTGTTCTCACACTTTCTTGATGTTTTCAAAAACGTTTTGAAAATAGCTGTACCATCTGGCCAATGCGAACATCTAAAATAACACCACTACCTTTTTTTCCCCCCCGGTTTTAATGGATTATTGCTGGGTGTTCGGAACTTGTTCATGTCACAGACCTTGAAATTGACTTTCATGAGCTACATGGAGTCTCGTTTCAAACCGTTCTGTCCAAGCCAGCCGATATGACAAAATAAAATAAAATGAATGTCTAGCTAAAAAATTGCAAATTGAGAAATAGATGTTGTCACTAGCTTGTTCATTAAAATGTTTGCGTTTAAATCATGTCAAGTGAACTGATTTATAGCCTGGTGAAATTAAAACTAGAGCCCATTTGGCATTTGGTTTGGAGACCCTTTAGACTTTGAGCCTTTGAGACTTAAGCTTTATAGCACTTCAATACCCCCCCAAAGTATTGCTCAGCATCTCTTTCCATGATTGAGATTAGAGTCATTACGTGGAGATTAATCACTGGAACTGCCTCTGCAGAGTTTATCTAAAGAGTGTAGTGGAAGATGAACATTTGGGATAATTGCTTTCATAAAATCACTATATTTAGTTAAGGGGGGAGAAAAAACACTGTCACACTAGGAGTTGAAGGTGTAATGCTCTTTTGAAATGTTACTCATGTTCTGACAGTGTAGCATCCCAGACTAGATTAATGAGTCTTTAAGTGGTGATGTAAATGGAGCTGTTTGAGCGCACATGAATGGCCTGACAAAGTGCTACAGTAATTATTACCAGCTGGAGAGAGAGAGAGACAGAGAGAGAGAGAGAGAGAGAGAGAGAGAGAGACTGAGAGACTATGGCATGGTCCAGTGGTTGTCAACCTGAGGGTAGGAAGCATCAGGGGTGTCACCAGTTAACAATGGATTGATAAATGTCTCCACAGGGAACCACTGCTGGTCATCACATTATTGGCTTATATGACGATTAACAAAACAAAACGGCTAATTTGGTCAAAACAGCATAATTATATTCCATGACTCAGAGCAGTCACCATGGAGGCAGCCATCTTCCTAGGGGTGTTGGTCGATCATTAGTGATTATAAGCATCGTCCAACACCGGTCTGGTGAATTTTTCAATAAATGGGGGGAAGTAGGCTACCTTGGAGATGTCGTGCGAACATCACACACACACACACACACACACACACACACACACACACACACACACACACACACACACACACACACACACACACACACACACACACACACACACACACACACACACACAGTATATAGACTATAGACACAGGCATCAAGAGGTGGGGGAAAAGTATGTCACTGGCGGGGGCACTAAAAGCTTGGATTAATACGCTTTTATTTGTATTTATTATTATAATTATTATTATATTAATCACTATATTACTTGAATAAACCAAATGAGCAGTGCAACTAAACATAATAATGAGGATCTGTGGATTCTGTGGATCGTCTCACCCCTGATCCATTCTCACGAATGTATCAGGATGCTGGCCTGGCAAGAACGGCCCCAGTGAAAAAAAATTGTCAGGGGGCCCAGAATTTGGTGTGACAGCCCTGACAATAGACCCGCAAGTCTGTACTTTTCAAGAACTATCGTTTTCTGCTGTAACTGCTGCAGACACAGGCCTATGCGTAAGGAGCTGCTAATGACTACTGAAAGTTCATGTTCGGTGACAATAACGGTGAGATTGCCTCCGTTTGCAGGCGTCTCTGAAAAGAAAGGAATCCCACCACCAATTCCACTTTTAAAGGGGGGGCGATGTCATTATCAAGAACTTAATTGCTTGTGGTTATAGTCTTGTGGTACATAATACTGGATTTCTATCAGTTTCGCCCCGTTCTTGTCTAAAGCAATAAAAGGCCACAATTAAAGAGTATAGGACTTGCCGAAAAAAAAAAAGGGGACGTTCTAAAGTAATTTAAGGCTTCAGCTATATACCTTCGGCAATGGCAAGGCAGCGACGAAGTTAATATGAGCGCACACAGAAGAAAGATGGATCACCCGAGAAGGGAAATTTTATAATAATTGGGGCAGATATCCCGTGCACTCCATTTCAACCAGGGGACCAATCTTTGGGTGGCATTTCATTATACTGACAGGGAATTGTCACCGTAATGAATTCATCAATGTGGGGCTAAGATAAATGGCTCAACGAGAAAATAGACAGGGCTATCTTCCCAGATCTGATGTGGGAAATTGTCTTTTTTATATATCATCTTATTAGAAAAGGCGGGGACAGCCATTTGGTACGTTGGGAGACTATATGGACATCTTTTTCAATTTAGCGCGTTTGAAATATTAATGGCAACATGATTTGACCTATTCAGGAAGCAAATCCCGCCGATGACAGAGTTTGTCTCATTTAGCGAGATAAGACCTTTAGCCTTATATTCTGGGTGTCACGAGTGAATGATGAAAAGCCAAAACACGGGAATGCACGTTGCATGTTAAACCTTTAAGACCGTGAAAGCGTTTTGGTGTTTATCTGTTGAAAAATAGCAGATCAACAAGCTCATGTCGCGCCACCGAGTGGCGCGACATGAGCTTGTTGTTCTGCTATTTTTTTAAAAATGTGAAAATGTGCTGCAAATCTCTGATACATTATTTTGGAAGCAAACATTTTATCTCAATTTTTCGCTTCTGGGGGACCCCTGAGAACAACATGTTTTCAGATGGCGGTCTGCAGCCAAATATGGATAATTCTGGTGTCCTTGGCTAGAAATATGTTAGCATCACTGACACAGGAACACAGATTTTTCAGAAAAACTAGAATCTAGTGTCAGAAACTATAGAATCTAGTGTCAAAAACTCAATTCTAGCGTCAGAAAGTAGATTCTAGTGTCAAAAAGGAGATCCTAGCATCAGAAACTATCATTTAGTGTCAATAACTAGAATCTAGTGTCGGAAACTACTGTAGAATCTAGCGTCAAAAGCTAGAATGTTGCTGCAGCTATAATCTGGTGTCAGGAACTACTGTATAATCTGGTGTCAGAAACTCGAATCGAGGGTCATGACACAATGGGTTAAAGCCATTAAGACCGGGAAAGCATCTGTGTCATTTCAGATTTGAGCTAACCAAGGCATTATTTTATACTTTTGCTATTGAAAAATACTATACTGTACAAAAATACATATACTTTTTGAGGATCCTTGACCTGAAATCTTTTCAGCACCACTGATGCAACAACAGCTTTACAGGGGGAAAAAAGTTAGAATTTAGAAGACATTGTGTAGAATCTGCCTCAGCTCTCTCTCGCCTCTACTAGCCAATGTCCTTGACTACTTCCACCCTGTCGTTCCTATTTAGGGAAAGGACATTTTCGGGGGGGCATGAACATGTTCAGAATCAGAAATATCCCAGGATTTCCAGTAAAATCTCATTAATATTAAATAATTGCAGAGCTACAAGCTCAAGAAGTGGCACTGAGCTTGTAGATCTGCAGTTCTTATTCTACATTTTTGAACTGGTAAAGGATGAATGATGGATGGGTAACATTTCAGAAATAGTCAATTATTTTACGGTACCGTCTGTCTGCAATGTACAGTGTGTATGCTGTACAGATTAGATTTACCAATATATTTCTTTGATCAAGAAGATGCTCATTATTTGAAGGATTGGTGTGGTTCCTTTCAGACAGATAAAACACAACATAAAACACAATCACAATGTGATTTATAATAATGAAATGTGATTCAGTGAGGTTACAATCCTGTTAAAATTATTACCTTTAAAAACTAAGACTAACTAATCATATCAACTAATCATATAATCAATCTAAATATATAGACAAAGACAATAACATAGTTTGAGCCTCAATCACCACTAATATAACCAATTGTTGTCATTTCTTTCTGTATGTTGTAGCTGCTGTACCACAGTGTCCTGTGGTGGTGGGAGCACTGATATCGAGGATGTTTTATAGTAGAGTCGTTATTGTTTCCAGGTTGGAAAATCACACATGGTAGAGGCCAAAATCAAGCACGCTGTTCCTGATTTCTACTAAAGCTCCGATATGACATGATGACATGGCATGGCATGACATGACATGAAAGCCGTTCACACGTGGTTATACACAGGATCACGAAAACACAAAAATATATATATAAAAAAGAGTTGAATTTCATGTCTTTCCCGTTTCACAGACTAAAAACTAGACTCAAATGTTAAGGGGGGGACTATAGAGAAGAGGTCCAGGAGAACATGTACATGTTCTAAATATGTAGCTGCCAATACCAGCACTGCTTCATGCATACTGTACATTTCAGGTACCCGATTCGACGGTTATCAGTCGATAAGATCGCATTCATTAGTTAGCAGGACAATTTCGTCTCAGTATCGTCATGCTTTGCCGACCCATCTTGCAGTCTGTAGATATCATGGATTCTTTCAGTTGATAATGCATCTGCTTGCGGTTAGGTTTAGAGTTAGGGTTAGAGGAGGGTTTAGGTATGTTTGTAGCAAAACCCTCGCCCCCTCCAACCGTAACCCTAAGCCTAAATCCCCGACGCTCAACCGGTTAGGTTGAGCGTCAGGCATTTAGGATTAGGGTCATCTTATACATTATAAACTGAAAGAATCCATGATATCTACAGACTGCAAGATGGGTCGGCAGAGTGTGAGAATACTGAGACGAAATTGTCCTACTGATGGAAACTAATAACTGCGATCTTATCGACTGATAACGGTCGAATCCGCTGTTTCAGGAGGGTGAAGACCTTTGTCATCTTCAAGCCCAAAGCAGTGACACGCCAATGTAACAGTCCATACAGAGCAATATACAGTACTTACTGTATCTCTGAACTTCACTAGAGGAATTTTGCTACAAAAAAGGCATCCATGTCATATCCAACAATGTTAACAAGGAGAAACAGCCTCAGGGCATGCGTACACGCCAGTATTAAAATATTCAGCAGTTTGTTTAAAACAATAATAATACAAAAAAAAGAAAGAAGGAAAGAAAAAAAAAGACTGAAGTTGGATCCCTGCACTGTTATAAGGACACAGGAAGGAGCTGGGTTTTATCATCATCATCTACAAAGGAAGAGAAAAGCCCAATCCCAATAATATTCTGGCAGTTACAGTAGCAGCTGGAGAGTGGCACGCAAACAGACATCCATGCGTGTGCGTTTGTGCGTGCGTGTGTGCGTGCGTGCGTGTGTGTGTGTGTGCGAGTGTGTTTGGGTGGTAGGATGCTGAGTTCAAGAGCGGATGTAACATGTCCCATTTGGGGGGGCAAGAGAACATGTTGGAGGGGCAAGAGAAAATGGTATGGGGGCGGCTGAAGTCGCACCCATGCCATTTTCGGTTACAGGACTTTTATTAGTCAAGTAAAGCATCAAAAATAACATCGGTTGTTGTTGAAGTTGCAACAGATACGCAGCATGCATAAAGCTAAAGGTCTGACTCAGAGAGTTTTCTGTTTTCAATGATGATTGTGTTTAGTGGTGACACAGCTGTAGTTATTTAGTTAGTAAGTAGTAGTAGTGTTTCAAATCATTTTAAATATAAGCACTTTAATTTGAAATATCTTGGATTGTTTTGCATGGCACCGTGTCTGGGGGGGCAGACTGGGTATTTAGCCCCCCCCCCCCCCCCCCCCCCCCCCCCCCCATGCCCATGCCTAGATCCGCCCCTGCTGAGCTCGGGGTGAACATGCATTCAAGTAGAACAATATGAAAGTGGAAGACAGAGAGTCATGCATAATGTAGGAGCAGAGAGGAGAGAGAGAAAATAAAAACGCTGCTGACAGGCAGAATCAACACAGACAGACTCCTCCAGCACAGAGCCCTAGTGGAGCACCGGTGCTATGTATTGTCTTCCTCACAGCATAGATATGTCTCTTTGGAAGCTAGCATTATCTTCATCAGTATACGGTCAATGTATAAATTAGCCATGAAATGGGAATTGGGCGCACTTGGCACAACTGACACACCGGTAGTCGTCGGTGAGGTGTGTAAATATAGTACTACAGTGGCCTATACCTCTCTCTATATATATATATGTGTTCAGTCGATATAGAATTATGTGACTTAAATTAAAAACATAAAATCTGCGTGCGCGACATGGCCGATCGACGGGGGTGGGAGGAGCCATCCAAAACGCATATCCTTGTGCCTGCCCAATCGAAGGTTATGCAGTAGGGGTATAAAGTTGTGTACTTTATTTTTCTAAAACACAGTCTCTACTGTTCAAAACAATGATAAGGAATATTGTCTACAAGTTCTAAAATCCTACTGTCGAAACAATAAAAAGCTAAGGACTAGTCTCTCTAAAAAATGATGAGCTGAAGCACGATTAAATATTGAATATAATATTGCTTCCTTGTCATTTTCTGTAGTGTGTTATCCAGACCATTATATTAGGCACTGAAACCCGTTATAGGCTACACAAAGTATGGTACAGTCTGCCTGCATCTGTGAATCTGTAAATCTGTAAATAATATAGTGTAAATTTGGAGTTCTGCCCCCATCAGGTTTCAAGAACCTGCAAACGTTAAAGCAGGCATAATTAATTAATATACTAGACTCGTACTAGTCTTAAGTATACTTTTAAGTAAACTTAAAAGTATACTAGTCTTTAAGTATTTATCTTAAGTATAGAAATGAGTACACTTGTAAGTATACTGGTCTAAAGTATATACCTGTTGAGTACACAGAAGTAAACTTGAAGTGTACTTTTGTATTTTAAGTATAAAACATTTATACTCCTAGTATGCTTTTATATACTGCTTTTTGCTAAGGGTAGATATTGGTCAGACATGCATTGGTTCCTTAGGGAGTTCAGCATTAGAGATGAGTTGTACGTTGTAGTTATCTCCCCACAAACCAAACGTTTGGGTTATATAGATCAAAACCATTCTAGAACCAAAGTTCTTTTGTTGGAAAGTGTGGCTATACTAGTTATGATGGACAGTGATTGTAGCTTGTTACAAGTAGCTAAGCTACATAGCTTAACTACATTTTCCCGTAGCTTGTAGTGTAGCTCACTACATTTGTTCTGGGAATAGCTTGTAGTGAAGCTACACTACTTGTTTCAAGTAGCTTGTAGTGAAGTTACACTACTTGTTTCGAGTAACCAGGATTGTAGCTTACTACATTTTCCCACACATTTTTAATTGGTAGAAAACCTCTAATATACATCCCTTAGACATGGCCCCATCCTAGGTTCAAACCCACCCCTAAATTATTATTATTATGATTTTCATTTATATTATATTATTATTATGATTATTATTTAGAAGGTTGTACATTAAGTTGAGATGTATATTTATATTATGTAGTGTTGATGTAGCAAGCTACATCAAGCTACTTTTGTCGTGTAGCTTGTAGTGTTGCTTGCTACAATTTTCTGGGGATAGCTTGTAGTGTAGCTTAGCTACATTTTTTCGAGAGTAGCAAGTAGTGTAGCTTACTACATTTTCCCAGTAACTTGCCCATCACTGATGATGGAGCAGGACAGCCTGAAAGCGGCACATCATGCGTCACAGTCAGCTAGGAGCTTGGCATGTGGCGCTCTAACCTGCTGATTGCTGCACTGTAAACTCCAGTCATCACACTAGGGCTGCACAGTGTTGCCAACTTGCCGCATTTATCACTATATTTAGCTTTTTTTTTCAGACACCCCCTAGCGCCAAAATTAGTGAAAAACTCCTGGCGGAGAATCTAGTGCTTTTTTCAGGTGAGTTGGGGCGAAATTGATTGACAGGCGCCAGAGATAAAACCCTCATTTTTCACCATTTTTCCTCCTATGACAGTGGTTTTCAACCAATGGTCCCCAGGCTAAATGATGGACAGCTGATTAACCAGATGTAACTCTTTGAGAGTGTAAAAATGAAACCAAATGGACCCTTGCGGGTCCATTTGGTTTCATTTTTACACTCTCAAGAGTTAAAATATTCATCATGTGAATTAGCCCAACTTAGTCTACACAACTAGAGAATGTAGAAGATTAATGGTCATTTTGATCTGTATGTTCCAGGCGAGCATCTAGCGCATTCTAGTGCATTTTGGAAGTGCCATTAGCGCATTTTGGATGTTGGCAGTTGGCAACACTGGGGCTGCATCCATTCTGATGACACTCTGTCCAGCCACATACCAATCAAACTCACCTTGAGAAATACCCCTGCCAAATCCACTGATTGGTCAGTTGACAGGCATTTTGCTTACACCAATTTACTTGCTGTTACTATGACTACGGTCAGAAATCTTTTCAGAAGTCTCTGCAATCAAATACGAATCAATGTGAGGCTCTTGAAATAACAATGTGAGGTCCTACAACATGAAGGACCCCAGTGGAGTCAATCTACGTAAACATTTTCAAAAAACATTCCCCGCAGGGTTTTTTTACAGTAATTTTATGAAGAAATCAAAGAAAAGTAAAAGAAATCCCATCAGTTGGAAAAGAAAAGTTAAGGTGTCAATCGCAAACGCACGGACGAAACAATACCAGGACCCATTGTCACAAATCATAGCTTTCATGGCTGAAGACCACTGAATCCTCTGTTATCTGTTGACAGCCATCCATGCACCCACGGAGCTAAACCAGGCCTCACGAAACGCAGCAATTAAAATGTGACTTCCCGTACATGGTGTGTCTGGTTAGCATGTACAATGACAGCCTGGGGCGGATGTAACATTTCCCAATTGGGGGGGGGGGGGGGGGGTATGGGGCCGGCTTCATCATGAAGTCGTACCCATACCATTTTTAGTTACAGGACTTTTATTAGTCAAGTAAAGCATCAATGATAACATCAGTTGTTGTTGAAGTTACAAACAGACACGCAGCATGCATAAAGCTAAAGGTCTGACTCAGAGAGTTTTCTGTTTTCAATGATGAAATGCTGTTGGTTTAGCGGTGACACAACTGTAGTTAGTTAGTAGCAGTAGTAGTGTTTCAAATCATTTTAAATACGTTGACTAAGCACTTTAATTTGAAATATCTTGGGTTGTTTTGCATGCCATCATGTTTGGTTTGGTGTGGGGCAGACTGGGCATTTAGGGGGCATTGCCCCCCCCCCCCCCCCCCCCCCCCCCCCATGCCCATGCCTAGAGCCGCCCCTGATGACGGCACTGGCCCCCCACTTCACCTCCCTTTAATAATACAATCCCCGGCCATCAGCGACTTGATAAGGAGAGAATGAGGAGCGATGTGGGCTTTCATTGCCGCCGCCGCGCAAACAGTACGATTATAGAGTTGCCTCGGACAGGTGCTAACTTAGTGGACGTCACAGACGCGTGTCTGACTCATCAGCTGTCCATCAGGGTCCCAACGGCGACGCATGTCTCCGAGCATAAAGATGGAGTGATATATTTAATTGTTCTCACCCGGGTTGATGTACACAGCAGGCTAATTTACACCTCGCTGCGACAGACACTCTGTGACAGTCTGCACGCCAAAAGGTCAGGACACAAATTCTATTCGGGAATGAGTGTTTATCACCGAGTCATTACAGCACTAGTGGGAAGCTTTAGTCAGGGAGCCAAGTTCCCCCCGATACTCGCATCACTACGAGCTGATGACGCGTTAGCATAGTAGTTGCCGTCATTTGATTTAGGCCGTCTTCACACGGAAACAGGCTTCGTTAAAAACGTAATCATTTATAGCCGTTTGTGGGGGTCCATCTAAGTCTTTGTAGAAGTTCCTGGCAAGTTGGCAACTCTTGATGAGATTTTTGTCCAGATTTGCAAGAGGAACTAGCCTAGAACTAGTATATTTTGGCTTGTCAAGATTTCTTGAAATAGGATGTGATATTAGACAAAAATATACATCTTGAAATTAGCTGAGAAACCTCATTGTGAGTTATATTAACACATGGCAGATCAAATATTAGCTACAAATTGAAACATGCGTTACTAGTATTGGGAATGCTGTTTGTCTTAAGGTATTTTTTCCAGTTTTACTAAGATTATCCAGATCAATTTAAGTGTGCATCTTATTTTAATATTTACAACATTCATATTTTCCTACACTTGTGGTGCAGCTACAGTAAAGGTATATAAGTACAACCCCAATTCCGTTGAAATTGGGACGTTGTGTAAAATGTAAATAAAAACAGAATGCATTGATTTGCAAATCGTTTTCAACCTCTATTCAGTTGAATACACCACAAAGACAATATATTTAATGTTCAAACTGATAAACTTTATTGTTTTTTGAAATTATACAATCTTTTGTAATTTGATCCCTGCAACACGTACCAAAAAAGTTGGGACGGGGGCAACAAAAGACTGGGAAAGGTCATGAATGCACAAATAACGCCTGTTTGGAACATTCCACAGGTAAACAGGTTAATCTTAAACAGTTTAATATCGTGATTGGGTATAACAGGACCATCCCAGTCGTTCACAATCAAAGATGGGGCGAGGTTCACCACTTTGTGAACAATTCTGTGAGAAAATCATCCAACGGTTTAAAAACAATGTTTCTCAACATTCAATTGCAAGCAATTTGGTGATTTCATCATCTACAGTCCATAATATAATCAAAACGTTCAAAGAATCTGAAGAACTTGCTATACTAAAGCGACAAGGCTGAAAACCAACACAGAATACTTGTGACCTTTGATCCCTCAGGTGGCTCTGCATTAAAAACTGACGTCATTGTGTAAGGGATATTACTGTGAGGACTCAGGAACACTCAGAAAACCATTGTCAGTTTACATAATTTGTCGCTACACCTGCGAGTGCAAGTTAAAACTCTACCATGCAAAGCAAAGCCATACACCAGAAAGGTTGGTTTGAAAAACAACCAGAAAAACAACCAGAAATATAGCTGCAAGCAGCAATAAGACGTGAACAAGCAAGCAGCAATAAGGAGTCAGAACAATACGCGCAAATAAGCCACAGTAACATGGGAGCCTGAACTTGAGAAATACATCAGCTAATTGTGGGAGCAGGGTAGGGTTTTTGAAGACTGACAGACTCGCGCTTTGGATTGTCAGTCGCCAGACTTGAAACCACAACATTCTGTTCCGAAGTCTGGCGCTCTACTGACTGAACTATCCAGACTGAATAATTTCCTTCATTGTTGTTAACAGTATGGCAGTATGACAAGCACAATAAGCCATATGTAACCCAGGGTAAAACTCAATGTAATGGTAATGGTGGTTGTCACTATTTGGCCATGATCGAGTCGAAATGGTAATACTGTGGTAATAATGTGTTATTACCATTTTTACAGTGTGTACCAGTTCCCACTAATATCCAGCAACTTCACATTGCCATTGAAGAGGAGTGGACCAACATTCCACCGGCCACAATTGACAATCTGATAAACTCTATGCGAAGAAGATGTGTTGCACTGCATGAGGCAAATGGTGGTCACACCAGATACTGACTGGTTCGGAGTCCCATACCCCCAATAAGGCAAAGAAAAATTGCACATTTAACGGTGGCCTTTTGTTGTGGACAGTCTAAGGTACACCTGTGCACTAACCATGATGTCACATCTACATCTTGATGTGGCACACCTGTGAGGTGGGATGGATTATCTTAACAAGGCAGAAGTGCTCAATATCACACATTTAGGCAGATTTGTGAACAGTGTTTGAGAGAAATGGCTATATTGTATATCTGGAATGAATTTTAGGTCTTTAAGTCCATTGCCTGAAAAATGAGAGCAAAAACAAAAGTGTTGCGTTTATATTTTTGTTGAGTATAGTTTGTGAGAATATGTTTTTGGACCAGTACTGCGACAGAAGTAGGTAGTTTTTAGAAGGAAATTATAATGAACCATAAAGAACACAGGACACTGTAAATTATGCTTAATTAAATTATTATTGAATTAATGAAAAGAAAATGAAAACCAAAAACCAAATAAACAAATGCAAATTAATTAAATTAAACCAACATAGATTCGACCCAAGTCAGTGTTTAGTCAATTGTCCAAAGTTCATCCGGGATCAGTGTCATTGAGAGTCAGTGTGTGTGTAGTCAGTAGTCAGAGTGTGTGTTTGGACATGGAGGGTCCTACCGTCAGGTTAGGACAGAAACAGAACAGTAGGTTTGTTTTGGGTTAGCTTGCCATTGTCTTCACTTTCATCGTCACCATGATCAGACGGTCGAAGAGTTAACTGGAAAAACCTGAACACAACAAGGCCAAATTAAACATCTACAATAAAACAACTAACTGATCTACAAGTTCAAATAACAAAAATCAGTATTCACAAATAATGTCAATATTATACCATCAAATCCAAACAAAACGGATCAAACAAATGTTTCCAAAACAAAACTCACCAATTCTGTTCAGATTCACAGCTCATTCATGCTCAGTACGCTCACCTGTGGGGTTTGTATGTAGGTCTAAAAGGATGTTAATCTGTGTTAGTATAATGCTTTATATTGCAATGTTTGGGAAAATGTTTGAGAGAAGGAGAGCATACAGACCTGTCCCCAGCCAGTGATGTGCACCTCACTGACTGAGACAGAGTACTGGCTTTATACTGGGGGTGTGGTGTGTGTGATTGCAACCTGGTGTGACGGAGTGAATGATTGGTGAGCTCTGAGTGAGTGGTGAGCTGAGCTGTGAACTGTCACTAGTGACAACTTGGCCGAATAGGGACAGTCAAAAAGATACAAGCGAGCAATTTTCATATATATATATATATATATATATATTGTGGGAGGTCTGAGACAAATCGAGGACAGAGACAGTACCAGTGTGTGGACGCACGGTGGCGCCCCTTTGGTTTATTAACAAAAAACGTAAATAAATTGCCAGTTTTCAATCAGCAGCCAAGGATGGTTAACAGTTCAATCAAGAAGTGTAGGGGGTTCCAGAAGTCTTCGTACTGCAGGGGGCGAGAGAACAAAGTTAGGTGAGTCTACATGAGAGGTGGAGTAGTAGTTGGGGCCTCAGGCTCCTGTCTGGGCTGTCAACCAACTGATCTCTTTTCTTCTAGGGTTCGGGGGGTGGAGGCGGTATGGAAAGGTAAGTATGGTCTCTTTCAGGTGTCCGGTAAGTATTAGCATAGGTTGGGGTCCTCCAGGGGGTGGTTTTGAAAGCAGGGCGCTCAAATTACAGGTTTGAGTATTTAGAGTAAAAATACTTTCAGGAGGTAAGTAATCTGGGTAAAAGTACTTTACAGGCTATGTAATTGGAGTACAAGTACTTTCTTTAGGCGGAAAATAATTAGAGTAAAAGTACTTTACAGGCTATGTAATTGGAGTACAAGTACTTTCTTTAGGCAGAAAATAATTAGAGTAAAAGTACTTTACAGGGCAAGTAATTAGAGTAAAGTACTTTCTTCGGAGGTAAGTAATTAGAGTGAAAATACTTTTTAGTTAGGGACGAAAGAGCACCTCGTAGGGACCCCGTGGGTTCGGCCGTCAGGTAAGTGCTCAAGTAAGTATTTATACTCAATTACACGGCGGGGGGTTGGGCTGATCTACAAACTCAGTGGCAGAATAAAGGGACAAATAAAGTTCTTTCACGACGTGAAACAAAAAATATCCTCTTCAGTTAACGTCAACTTGTGTCTTCAAACAAAATCTTTATCCTTAGCGACTTCTAGGCAGTGCCGCTTTAATTCCATTAAGTGGTAAAAAAAAAAAATAGTCTTTTCTTACGACCTTGGGTGGCTTGGAGATTCAGGCTTCCTCTTGTCCTTGCATCAATCCAGCTCCAGGTACGTCCAATGTAAACAAAGGGTTTTTCTCCGGGCACAGGTTACGGGGGACACAAGCTCCTGTTCGTGTTTCCAACCCCACTCGTAGTTGCCTATTAGGTTGGAGCACAGAGAAGTGTTAACATCCAGTTTACAATGTCTTTAAAAGTACACCTATCTAATAGCGAGAGTGTGTTCAGCTTACCGTCCAGAGCCAAGAAACAAACACGCCGCCTGTCAGGGTTTGAGGTGAACCAGTCTATACTGCTGCACTGTTTGTGTGGGCTTTATATAGTGCCCAGCTGCTGCTGATTGGTAACGAGCGGGAGTCGGCTGTATTAGGCGCAGCTGGCGGAGGAGTGACTTGGGAACATACACTCCCTCTATGACACGTCCGTGGGCAGGCCGTGCTGTTCCTGTTTGACCTGTTACCCTGGAAACACAGTTATGGCTCTGGATCCCCAGTGAGACACCACAATATATATATATATATATATATATATATATATATATATATATATATATATATATATATATATATATATATATATATATATATATATATATATATATATATATATATATATATATGCAAACAGCACTATATGCACAATAAGCCATATAAAAATGGAAAACTCGCCTTGCAGAAGACCATATTTCACATGCTTCCATAAGTTCCACATGCTTATTGCTCTCACACAATCTGGCACAATATACTTGCTCCAGTGTTGCCAGAGAGAAACAAGCAGAAGAAGACTGTAGCTAGTGGCGCAATGGATAACTGAAGTAATTAATTAATAATTGAATAATTGACTGAATTGTAAAAATAACCATTAATGACTGCGTACAACCAGAAGTAACTAGATTCGGCAAAGGAGCTCAATAGAATGGGGTGAAACCAATGAGACACAAAAGCAGTATTAAAGTTTTAAACACAAAATTATTATTGACCTTGTTTGTATTGAAGCACAGTACATTTGGGTGTAGAAAATAAAAAAAGAAGAATGGGGGGCCCTTTAAGTCCAGTCAAGGTTTTAGTCTCTGTGAGTCAAGTCTCTTTCTCCTTGATGGAGAACCATGAACTACATACAAAGACTGAGTGGGTCTGAGGTGGGGTTCCTGGGTCGGCTCGCCAGGTCTGGAACCAGCCGGTTCCAGAACCATCCAATGTTGGGTCCAAGGTGTTCTGGGCACACAAAAAAAAACCCTGGCCTGGAGGGCCAGGTGTCTACATCAGTTCCCATTGTTGTACAAACAAAGCAATATAAAACATAAATTAAATCAAATATCATGACGAAATGACTTGATGTGATCAAGATCAAGTCATTTCACTCATTGATCATTTTCATCCATTTTCATTAATTTAAATTGTTTCCATATTAGCATGCTTTTAATCTTTAGTAGCCCTACTTAATGTTTTAGTCATCTTAAATATCTTTGAATCAATTCATGAATTCATTTCTCTTAACTTAAAACCAACTTTTAGCTTGACCAATCATGTAAACAAAATGATTTACCTAAAAGTATCTTTTCAAACAAAAATGCCAATTCAAAACCACATAATGAAATCAAACATAACTCAAAACAATTGTAAATAACTCAAAATCAAATACATCAAATAATCAAATAAGTGAACCAATGATCAAACTAATGATACCAAGCCAACTAACTCACCGCTGAGTGGAGTAAAGTCTAGTACAAAGGAGTTGTTGTGGAGAAGAGAGGAGCTGCTGCACATGTATCAAACATTTCGGCCATCTTGCCACAGAGGGTGAAGATGGGAGTGGAGTGAGTGAGAACTGTCATATGTGTGAGTGGATTGCCAGGTTGGTGGAAGGTAAGCGGGTTGCCATGTTTGTCAGAGGTAAGCGGTTGGCTGGGTTACAAGACTCTTCACAAAGCAGCAATTTTCATTGGCTTATAAAAATGTCATTTTTTGATGAAAACAAATTTGCTTCGGAACTTTTGTCCGGATGGGGCCAAAGTTCTCATGTAGCAGGTGTCATGCAAATTGATCAAAAATCCAGGCAGAAAATCAGGCATGAGCACTTTTCAAACTGCTTAAAATGGCAGACACTCTGGGGGTGGAGCTTACCGGTCAAAGTTACAGATGCGTTCCACATGAATCAAGGAACATGTAGAAACAAGTCCCATGATTTTTGGCCAAACGAGGCCCGAGTTGTGGTTATTCAAATGTTTCAGTTTCAAAGAATTGTTATAGCGCCCCCATTTGAGCAATTGGAGTAAGACTGGTTTTGCTGCTATTTGGCATCCCCCTCTACAAAACTGTAAAATATCAGAAGCAGATTACGCTGCATGTGTAGATTAGGGGCATTAGAATCATTTTCACAAACGAGCAATTTTCATTGGCTCGTAAAAACATCATTTTTTTCACTAAAAACATGATTCACACCCATCCCATGTTTGTATGGCTCCAAAGTTCATGTGTAGGTCATTGTTATGCATTTTGATCAAAGATTGTAGGAGAAGAGACATTTTAACTGTTTTACATATAATTCAAGATGGCGTTTCATCTAAAGGTCAGAGGTCAAAAGTCAGACTACAAAAGTTGTTCGGCATAAGCAGACGCATAAGTGAATATAAGTTACATTTCTGAGAGTCGAGCAGTTCATGAGTTATAAGTGTTTAAAGTTTGCAATTTCAGTTGAGTGCTATAGCGCCACCATTTGACCAGTGGTCACAGGCTTCGCATCATCACCGTTTGGCATCACCCTCTACCAGATTACCAATTTTTGCGAAAACCGACTGCACGGTTCAGCCAGAACAGCTATTTCTGGCGGAAAAAGAAGAAGGAGAAAAGCAGCAATATCAATTAAGTGAACAAGTCACTTCGTGACTGCTTGTTCACTTAAATACCTTCTCTGGGTCCACTATCATTAGAAATGTGGACTCATCAGACCACAGCACACTTTTCCACTTTGTGTCTAACCATTTCAAATGATATTGTACCCAGAGAAGGCATTTCTGGTTGTTTTTCTGGTTGTTTTTTCAAACCAACCTTTCTGATGTATGGCTTTGCTTTGCATGGTACAGTTTTAACGCAGTTTTATCGCAGGTGTAGCGACAAATTCTGTAAACTGACAATGGTTTTCTGAGTGTTCCTGAGTCCTCACAGTAATATCCTTTACACAATGATGTCAGGTTTTAATGCAGAGCCACCTGAGGGATCAAAGGTCACAAGTGTTCGGTGTTGGTTTTCGGCCTTGTCGCTTTAGTATAGCAAGTTCTTCAGATTCTTTGAATGTTTTGATTATATTATGGACTGTAGATGATGAAATCACCAAATTGCTTGCAATTGAATGTTGAGAAACATTGTCTTTAAACCGTTGGATGATTTTCTCACAGAATTGTTCACAAAGTGGTGAACCTCGCCCCATCTTTGATTGTGAACGACTGGGATGGTCCTGTTATACCCAATCACGATATTAAACTGTTTAAGATTAACCTGTTTACCTGTGGAATGTTCCAAACAGGCGTTATTTGTGCATTCATGACCTTTCCCAGTCTTTTGTTGCCCCCGTCCCAACTTTTTTGGTACGTGTTGCAGGGATCAAATTACAAAAGATTGTATAATTTCAAAAAACAATAAAGTTTATCAGTTTGAACATTAAATATATTGTCTTTGTGATGTATTCAACTGAATAGAGGTTGAAAACGATTTGCAAATCAATGCATTCTGTTTTTATTTACATTTTACACAACGTCCCAATTTCAACGGAATTGGGGTTGTATGATGTGTTGTGCGTGGTGCCATTATAATGATGCTTTCAGGGTGGACAAGTTTCTGCTCTGAATGCTGTCCTCCAGAAATTGAATGTTCAGCCTCAGGATGAAATAAAATGACTCAAATGACCCAGTCTCATGAGGTTTAGGCGAATATGCACGTTTATGCACGGGGCCCATTACGTGCATACTCGCCTAGAATAGGCAAAAATCTGTGCATATTCGCTTACAATAAATCCGTGCATATTCGTCTTTCCACTGAAAATGACGGAGCGGCGCCGTCTCTGCCGACCATGAGCATTGTGAAGCGCCACTGAGCGAGGCGCTAGCCGAGCGAATTGCCACGCTGAGCATTGTGATGGTCGGCAGAGCCGACTCAGCCGCGTCCGAGTTGCGATATGTTAGGGACAGAATAATAAATATTACAAAACCCAAACTGCCCCACCCCCAACCAGCCACTTCCGGTTTGTGGAAAAACTAGCCCAAGTGCATATTCACGGATTTTTGCTTTAACTCGCAGTGTATGCACGCAATTCCTAGGTGGCATTCCATGTATAGTGTACTACTATCTGTGAGACTGTACTGGGTACTCTTCCTGTTTCTGGAAACACTGTGGAGCATCTTCTCACCAGTGGTCCGTGAGAGAGTTCCAGGTGGTCCTCAGGCTAAATAATGGAAAGTTTGTTAACCAGATGTAACTCTGTGAGAGTGTAAAAATGAACCCAAATGGACCCAGAATGAGCCCAAGTCTACACAACTAGAGATAATGCACAAGATTAATGCTCATCTTGATCTATGTTTATCTGTCTTGTTTCCAGGCTGGTATTGATGAAAGCAAAAGAATTCTTTCTAAAATGTCTTCAAATGGTGGTCCGTGGCTCAAATACCGAATAAATAGTGGGCCCTAGTATACTCTCTACCAACCCACTCACTCACTCACTCACTCGTCTGCGGAGCCGAGCAAATATTGGCTGGCATGACAGCTAAAAAGAAAAGGGTACAGTAAGTAGCTAGTATATTACAAGCCCCATTCCGAGTGTCAGTGTTTTGGAAGCATCCATACTTGGCTCAGTTAGACTCTTTGCTTGAAAATCTTTATTTGCCGTCGTCTGTTGGAGTAGGGCCAGCCTGCCTAGGCTCCCAGCCTCCCATTCCTGTACAATATTGTTATGCACATGTTACTCTTATTGACAATTAAATGAATAATGGAGAAGAACACACTTCTATATATATACACATATTGTAGATGTCTTTGTCCTTTGGCAGTGTTGGGCATATGACTTTGTTTTTCTAATATATTACTTTTATTACCTCCATTTTAAAGTAATATATTTATATTGCATATTACTGTACATATTACATTACTTAAAAATGATGCAGTGCAAATGAGCAAGAGACACTTCTCCTCAGTGCATGGTCGACTCAGATTGAGTCATTAGTTTAGGGCAATGCAAATCCTCTGTGAACGTTTTGATCAGAGTAGTTCAGAGTCGTTCACTGTGTGGCATTAACCTGATGCTAGAAAGTATGCTAATATGACTGCTAAATGTAAACAGATGTATGCGTGCGTGTGCGTAAGAATGACAAGGCTAATATAATCATTTCAATTTGGCTGTGTGCAATAACTGTAAGTCAACAAAACAATCAATAGTAATCAGCCTTTGTATTAACATCTAATGCATTAATTTTGTTGTTTTCTTATTGCTATAAAATGCAATAAAATACTACCAATGGATCACAAATGTTGTGCAGGTAAACCACATGGCATGCCCCTAAAATCATACAATCTATATATTTATCTGCCACATTAATTAAGGTGACTTGATTGATATAAAAAAGGAACTGTGGGTGGATCAGAATTCTGAGGACTTGTACAGCAAAACGCTGAGTGAAGTTGACTAGGTTTAAGTATTGTACTTATGCACCCATTTTTGACCCCATTACAGTGGAGTGACTCATAAAAAGGGCACATTTACCAATAAATGGCTTGGTTGGATACCACTGATTGGACCATTGGATGTCCTGTTAGTTCAGTATATTGCGCTGTATGACCGCTGAGCTAATAACATGTAATTTAAAGGCCCAGAACACTAAAAAAAACTCCTTCTGATTTCTTTTGTGCCATTTCCAACATTTCAACTGATTGAGTTTGGAGTTGAGGTGGAGGAAGAGAGGGAAGAATAATTATTGTAAAGAAACAGTAATACTGGGCATAATACAAAATGGTGGCAAATCTAAAGACCAGAGTTTATAAGCATAGGCTACCTGTTCAGAGTATGTTGCATGAAATACCATCAAACTCTATTTTGGTGGGAATATTTGTGAATCGGGCATTAAGGGGTCAATATAAAAAAATGCTCAAGGCACTGGGCAACCTCATATGAAACCATCTGCAGCCAAAAATCAGACTCTGGCTCCAGGACTACAGTAAAAGTGTGTGAAACCCTGGCTTAGGCCTATTTCTTTTTGCATGCAGAATGCATGTTGTACTACTACTACTACTACTACTACTACTACTACTACTACTACTACTACAACTAATAATAATAATAACATACTTATGACGAATATTCTAGGCCAGTGGAAAAAAGGCTGGAGATAGTATATCCCTGGCAAACTATAGTGGTGGTATGTGAAGGGGAACAACATAAACATCTAAATTGTGCACAATTTATTCACTTGTGCGACGGTCCGACATGACTCCACATGTGTCCCACATTGTAACACACACGCACACTCTTTGTCCCACATCTGGTGAGTTGTGATCTAGTCACCCTACTTGACAAGTAATTAAACCACTCTTTTTCTTTTTTCATTAAAAAAATGCTAAATTTGATGTGGTATTAAGGGAATCGATTATCCACAAAGAATACGATTCGATACCGATTACTTTCATTGAAAAACAACGATACAATACTATGAGACATAGCCAATGTTCCGAGATATTTCGATTCATTGCAATCCTACTTTCTACTTCCTTTACAATGTCCACCGTTGTTGATTTTCCAAGCTGGCATGGAAGGGAAACAAGCCTGCTTTTATCTAGCATCAGTTTGATAATGCCTCAAATATAAAATATTCTTCATATCAGCACCCAGGCCACCTCAGTCAGGGCATTGTGGTACTGCAGCTAAAACTGCTTTCAAAGTCCAGGAAGAAATGACAAGACTAATTATATCAGAGACGGGATTGAGACTAAAATCATTAAAAATAAGCTAGATGGACATAAGTAACCGTTTCAATAAACAACAAATCTTAGATTTGATATTATGACTGGCATATTTGTCACATAAGCCATTCCTTGAATTTCAGCCCTCAAAGCCTGTTCTAAATATGTACTGTTTCACAGGAAAATGACGACAAACACTTGTAATCAAGGACCAATCACAATGTGACTTAAACATGCAAGGGAAGCTGGGAAATGTAGGACTCTTAAAAACTACAGTGACCACCAGTCAAAGTCAACCTAGTACACCTTTTAAAACAATTTTCATGATGTAGGTTAGTTGCGCTTTAACTGTATTATTTACTTGGCCATAAAGAATACCCCAAGAAAAGCTCCAGGCTTGCATTGGGCTGGCGCGTGCTTCATCTCTTTTGAATAATTTTATTCTGCAGAGGGATAAATAACACAGGCTCGAATGCTGGCAATTTACCAATACCTTAGCCTTTGAAGTGAGCAAGTTTCACATCAAACGTGAAAAAAACACTCACATAGTAGTAGCATAAAGCTGAACAGGAGTGTAGTTATTGAGTGAAAGGCAACACCGTTCTTGTTCAGGCTTTTGCTACCTGCACAGCTACTGTTGCAGGAAACACAGGTGTTCCAAATATGTCTGACGTAGAACACTACTCAGAATTAGAAGTACTAACAGCAATCCAGAGGAGAGCTGATGCAAAGGCATTATGACAGCCCATCAAATTGCCATATTGTATGCCAGTGGTTTTCAACCAGACACCAGGGCCCACTATTTCTTCAGCATTTGAGCCACGGACCACCATTTGAGGACATTTTAGCCCAGCAGACCAAAAACTAAAGTTTTTTTTTGCTCTTGTCCACAATTCCAGACAATTAGTCAAACATACAGATCAAAGTGACCATTAATCTTCTACATTCTCTAGTTGTGTAGGCTTGGGCTAATTCACATGATGAATATTTTAACTCTTGAGAGTGTAAACATGAAACCAAATGGACCCGCAAGAGTCCGTTTGAGAGTTACCAAGACTTACATCTGGTTAACAAACTGTCCACCAGTAGTGTCAGCAGTCAGGCTGAACGATGTGTCATCCCGCCTACAGAGGCTGAACGACCTGCATTTGCATTCAGGGTAAATTTGCTCTTAACTAATAGTTCTCAGGTCTGGTGTTTGTCCTCTTTTTTCAGTTTTTATTCATTTTATTTTTTTTATTCATGTATTTGGCCAGATAACAGAGTGGCCTTGTTTTGTGTGTGTGTGTGTGTGTGTGTGTGTGTGTGTGTGTGTGTGTGTGTGTGTGTGTGTGTGTGTGTGTGTGTGTGTGCGCGTGCGTGCGTGCGTGCGTGCGTGCGTGCGTGCGTGCGTGCGTGCGTGTGGTGGTAACATTATTATTCGGTTCCATTTGAACACACTTGGACGTTTACAGACCTGTTATGTGTTTCTGGGGATGTTATTGTCCACTCGTTTTTGCCTGTCCGTCCGTGTCAAAATGGCATTTTTGACCAAAAAATGTCCCCCCACAAGCCCACACATGGCGTCCAGCCCTTGGCAGAGACTTATCTGGCAACACAAGACCATCCACTCTCCAACTTTCACCTTAGTTTGACTTTGAGCGTAAGAGGCTGTTCCGCTTCAACACCGTGGCGGACCCATCACGCTCTGATGCATTTTGTTAAAAAGGCGGCGGAATGAAAGCGAGAGTGGTAACAGGTTGTGTTGTGTGTCATAAACATATAATTCATTATTACGTTAGATCATGTAAAAGCTTGGGGTGGAACGGTGTACTAAAAGGATAAGTATTGATTTTGATTGGCCTGTCTCTTGAAGAATAGCACGGTGTGTGTGTGTGTGCGTGCGTGCGTGCGTGCGTGCGTGTGTGCGTGTGCGTGTGTGTGCGTGCGTGCGTGCGTGCGTGTGTGCGTGTGCGTGTGTGCGTGCGTGCGTGATGCCGCTCAAGATAAACCCATTTTAATGTCTTATTTCCATGATAAACAGCTGCTGAGAAATGAGCACGGCGGCTTTGCTGGCTTTGAGCATGGAATCTGCCTCCTTTTCCAGAGGAAATAATGGCTATTTGTGCTCCCTAGCTGCGCTCTAACCGGCAGTGTGCACTAATAAGTCACAAAGCGGGCAGAAGTAATTTATTTCTAATGGGAGCTAAGCTACACTGAACACGAGCAACCTGACTCAACCTGCTGCTGACTTTTTCCAGCACGCACAGCACGCTGAAAAGTAACACGAAGTATACTTGTATTCATTTGCTGAGGTTTTCATGTGCATTGACCGTGAGAGTGTGTTCCTTGACTGTACTGGAGTATTTCCAATTTGCAATATGCTTTCCTGTCTTCCCCACTACATCTTAGAGGACAAAACAAACAAAACCAAACTAAAAGTACTTTTCCAACTGTTACGTTTTGTTTTCGCTAGAGCAGGGCTACATTGAAGGTAACGTAGGCCTGTTCTGCTACTTCTACTTTGATGCTGCAGCTGTTTCCCTGCAGACAGACACTTGCTTCGTCCTGCAGACGGTCCAGAACTTTGAAAACAAACATGAAAACAAACCATTTCACTGGGCCCAGCAAAGGCGGTACTAATTTGGGGTTGTGTGGAGTGAGACAGCGTTTAAGCCAATCACAGCACAGCAGTTTCCAGCAGATTCATAATGAGCCAATAGAGTGAAGGTGAGGTGGAGTTAGATTCTGTTTTTAAACAAATCTGTTCACAAACACAGTGTTTGTACACAGTAAAGTTGCCTCTATTACCTTTAACCACTTCAGCCCCATGACTTTGGCTATTTAAAGATAACTGATCTATAAGCTCATTGCACAGCGCTTTGAACACATTGTGAGCTTCTAGATTTAATTTAATTTGCTTTTTCTTTTCTTTTTAGCTTGCACGCAAGCATAGAATGATCGGTCTTCAAAATGTGGGTTGCACATGCATGCACTCTCAGGTGTGTGCTCAACAACTTTTGGGCCTTTAGTCATCTAAAGCAGCTGCTTGTATTGGATGAACTGTGTGAAGCATGCCTCGCCCGCAGCCTTCCTGACTCAGCATGCATGGTTCCTCTGATGTGCCGTACACTACGTATACAGTAATATCCAGTTTGTATGCCCAAGTGCTGCAGGTTATTTGTCGCATTTCCCTCGTTGCTTCATGCATGCACCGCTGATGATGAAGTTGTATCTCGACCACAAATAGCCGTTTGCTTTTGCTCTTTTTTTTTTCTTTGCGATTGCCATATTGCTACGGTGTTCGCGTTGGCCATACATACACGTCGGCTCACTTATCCCACGAAGACCTGCCACAGGTCGATACGGACGATTTTGTAAAACGTTTTATCAGCCGGTGCCAATTCCTAATGTGATCCTGGGCTTTACTCGCCCTCCGCCAACCTTTGGTGGCAGGCTGGCAGCGGACTGGCCCCATGCTTCTTTCAATGCATTAGGAGTCCAAGCTACCTTCTTTTCACCTGACAGGCCCCTACACAATTTATATATTTATCTGCAACATGAATTAAGGTTTAAGTATTGTAATTATGCCTCCATTCTGAACCCACTACAGTTAAGTCACTAAAAGGGCACATTTACCATTAAATGGCTTGGTTGTATACCACTGATTGGAACATTGGATGGTCAAGTGACCTTATTTCTGTATATTGAGCTGTGCTGAGTAATAATGTGCAATTCAAAGGCCCAGAACACATACAAAAAACACCTTGTGATTTCTTTTGTGCCATTTCCAGCATTTAAGCCCTAACTCAAGGACCCCTGGAGGCTTCATTTGTCACACACCATCTTTTCCAACTAATTCAAAATGGTGGGAGATGGAGAAGAGCAAAGTTCATAGGCATAAGTTATAGGCTACCTGTTCAAAGTAGGTTGCATGAAATACTATGAAACTCTATTTTGGTAGAGGCTCAGGCATTAAGGGCTAACAAAAATGCTCATTACCATAATAAAGAGAGATTATTTAAGTGATCCATTAATATTAGATTAACAACGAATCACAGTTACTTAGCGTTTTACGGTATCATGTGTGCATAGCAACACTACTCCCAGTATCGATGTTGTTGTCGTCGGTAGGACAAAGTAGAAATTGGATGTCCCATATCTGATTTTAATGTGGAGTAAATTAAT
The DNA here is from genome assembly GCA_039105355.1 of Benthosema pterotum. Classification (NCBI taxonomy): domain Eukaryota; kingdom Metazoa; phylum Chordata; class Actinopteri; order Myctophiformes; family Myctophidae; genus Benthosema; species Benthosema pterotum. The sequence continues at coordinate 43,418,856 of CM076974.1, forward strand.
TTCTGGGAGATTCATGTGTTGTTTTCCTTCCAATATTCTAGTGCAGTGATTGAATGCTAATGTATTTTCCCCCCTCACTATTGTGCTCTGCATACAGTATACTGTGCAAGCAGTAAGAAAGGACCATAATTCAACAACAAAGACAGATACCAACCTTTAACTGTACCAACTCTGAGCGGAAAAATAGTCATAAAAATGATGGAATGACTGTATTTCCACTGTGTAACACAGTACACACCGCCACCATACACATGCGACAAAGCAATGCAGATGAGGCACTATAAAATGTTGATAATACCTTTTCATCCGTTATTGCGAATTTCCAGATCAGCGTTTTCTCCTGCACTCGATAACGCCCGACCCGAGGGAATAAAAAGATAATGATTATCTTGTATTACTTTTTTTTTTAAATGTCATCCTTTTGACCTATTTCCCCTTTTCATGCTTAGCTTGCACAGGCATGGCAACATGCTCTGAGGATTACAACTAGGGCTCTAGTGTGCGGTATGTTAATCAGTGGTGGAAAAAAAAGGAGTAAAATATGTTACTTAAGTACAAATATCAATACTGCAATGCAGACATTATAATTCAATATATTTTTTTACTTGAGCGAATTTAAAAAGCCTTTCAGCATCAAAATATCATCAAAGTGTCGCTAATTGATATATTATTTAGAGAATGTAATGAAACCTGGGAACTAAATCATTACCAAGAAATGTCTTCACCAATGTGTTTCTAATGGTGGTCTAATAATATGCAGGGAGGTGCCGGGGATGACGACACGTTGGTCAGATAGCTAAAGGTCTGACTCAGAGAGTTTTCTGTTTTCACTGATGAAATGCTGTTGGTTTAGCGGTGCCACAACTGTGGTTAGTTATTCGCATAGTGCAGGGGTTTTCAACAGGTGGTCCGGGGACCACCAGTGGTCCTTGAGAGGGTTCCAGGTGGTCCCCAGGCTAAATGATGGAAAGTTGGTTAACCAGATGTAACTCTTGAGAGTGTAAAAATGAAACCAAATGGACCCTTGCGGGTCCATTTGGTTTCATTTTCACACTCTCAAGAGTTAAAATAATTATCTGAATTAGCACTATTTAATTAAGAAGTTTTGTTCACAAAATCCAGTCTGAGATTGTGAACAAAACTTTTAGGTCTTTGCGGCTAAAATGTCCTCAAATGGTGGTCCGTGGCTCAAATTCTGAATAAATAGTGGTCCCTGGTGTCAAAAAGGTTGAAAACCCCTGGCATAGTGTTTCAAATCATTTTAATTTGAAATATCTTTGAAATGTTGGGTTAATGCCATCATGTTTGGTGGGGCAGTCACGGCATCCGGCCCTAAAGTAAAACCAACACTGTCCAAAACGCCATGAGTGGATTGAAGACACACTTGCTGCTGCGACGTATGGGGGAGGAGGACGAGGAGGGAGGAGGACGGGGAGGAGGAGGAGAGAGAGGGGGAGGGGAGCAAGGGTCTCCCCGAAGACCCTGCTGCCGGGAGTGGAGCGCCTGAGAGCCCTGCCCTGTGTCATCATGGGAGATTAGGCCTTTCCCCTCCAGAGAGACCTCGCGAGGCCCCTCTGCTCTTCTCCGGCTCCGTTCCTCGCCGACAGGAACTGTGCCACACGGGAGGCAATTTGTGAGCCCAGACCTTTTGTTTCCTACACTTTCTCTTGCTGGAAAATGATGCTATAAGCATCCTATAAGAAAGGTCCTTTGGAGGGCCAGCCGCATTAGATGAAAAAGGATAATTGTCTCCATCTGTCAGAGCAAGGCCTATTTTTCGTGCATGCCGTGCATGTCGGAGATCGGGGAACAACGTGAGGCGAGCCGTTCCGTTCCTAATGCCATGCAAAGCTCTGCCTATCGGTGAAGCCGATGGGGTGGGGTTAGCCAATCACGGACTTATGCTGGCTTAGTGGCACAAGTGCACCGCGGAGCTGGCGGTTTTGGGTTGGTTAAGTCAGGCAAGCCATGACATCTTCCAAACACAGAATGTGGCAGATGCATTCGGCTCCGGGTTGTACACAATCCGAATGATTATGCATATTGTGCTTATATTTAAAATTATTTGAAACACTACTAATGCTACTAACTACAGCTGTGGCACCACTAAACCAAAGCATTTCATTATTGAAAACAGAAAACTTTCTGAGTCAGACCTTTAGCTTTATGCATGCTGCATGTCTTTTGCAACTTCAACAACAACTGATGTCATTATTGATGCTTTACTTGACTAATAAAAGTCCTGTAACTGAAAATGGTATGGGGCCGGCTTCGAAGCAACACGGGTGATGAAGCCGCCCCCATACCATTTTCTCCTGCCCCTCCAATTGGGAAATGTTACATCCGCCCCTGACTCATAATACAACAATAATATCTGACGATCATGTTTTAGGATGGAAAGAAAATCTGGCTCTCCGTCTTTAAAGGCAACTTTAGTGTGTACAAACGCTGTGTTTGTTAACAGATTTGTTTAAAAACAGAATCTAACTCCACCTCACCTCCACTCTATTGGCTCATTATTATGAATCTGCTGGAAAGGGGAAAAAGGCAAAAAATGTAGCTATAAATCTATAGTTTGATTTTTGGCTAAAAAGTTGCCTCTATACTTTTAAGCACAAGTGTATTTCCCAGAGGTAAAGCCAACAAGCCACCGCTCCAAACACACATAAATGCAGCGTCACTTTAGTACAGTAGATAGTGGTAGAAAAAAACAAACACATTTACCACAATTTAATCATTGCAAAAGGAATACATCAAGGTCAGTGTGAACTTTATTGTCCCACACGTGTGAAACTTGGCTCTGGCTTTCGCTGTAACCATAAAAAGACAAACAACATCCCTACACAAAATGCACACGTTAAAAAAAGGGGATCCCAAAGCATCAATAGAAAAATCCACACAATCCTTATAAAAGGAACATAAACCTGAATGTCTTCCGGTTGTCCTGAGCTGTGCTCATCCAGTGTCCTTATCTGGCACTGTTTAAAGTTTTTATTGACACTATACAGGGGTATAAAATACCGGTATCTGTTTTAACTGTGATTATTTCCAGCCTCGAGGGGACCGTTATTGTCCCGTGGGAGCCTTATTGGGGATGTAGAACCTAACGACAACATACGATAACATTTACGCTCAGGGGCGGATCTAGGCATGGGCATGGCGGGGGGGCTGGGCAACGCCCCCCTAAATGCCCTGACTGCCCCACCAAACATGATGGCATGCAAAACAGCCCAAGATATTTCAAATTAAAGTGCTTAATATAATTAAAATGATGTGAAACACTACTACTGCTACTAACTAACTACAGCTGTGTCACCACTAAACCAACAGCATTTCATCATTGAAAACAGAAAACTCTCTGAGTCAGACCTTTAGCTTTATGCATGCTGCGTGTCTGTTGCAACTTCAACAAAAACTGATATTATTATTGATGCTTTACTTGACTAATAAAAGTCCTGTATAACCGGAAATGGTATGGGTGCGGCTTCATCGCCCGTGGCACTTTGGGCGATCAAGCCGCACCCATACCATTTTTCCCTGCCCCCCCAATTGGGAAACATTATATCCGCCCCTGTTTACGCTCCAGTCTTGACCGTCATGTTTATTTCTTTATTTATTCAGATTCCAACCAATATTATGAACATAATATACTCTGAGCTAAAGGCTTGCCAGCTGTGCCTCTTCTTAGGGTTTTCACAGACTGCGAACGACAGACACATGATGTCCTGGTCCTCACGTCCAACAGACGTGCTGCGAGCTTGTTGATCGGCTATTTTCGGCATGCAACCGACCATAAAATCTGTCATTAAAGGTGATATAGGCAACTTTAGTGTGTACAGAATCTGTGTTTGTAGAGAGATTTGAATCTAAACTCCACCTCACCTCCAATCTATTGGCTTATTATGAAACTGCTGGAGACACACACACACACACACACACACACACACACACACACACACACACACACACACACACACACACACTAGCACCGCCTTGTCCTGAGCCTGACTATACTATATACATATACAGTACCGTATTTTCTGGACTATAAGGCGCACTGGATTATAAGGCACACCTTCAATGAATGGTCTATTTTATAACTGTTTTCATATATAAGGTGCACCGGATTATAAGGCGCATTGAATAGAAGATACTGAAGTCAACATAGAATACATAGAATAGGAGCTACTGCAGTCAAACGATCCTTATATAAGGCGCACTGCTGTTTTTTTTGAGAAAATGAAAGGCTTTTAAGTGCGCCTTATAGTCTGGAAAATACGGGTATATACTGTATATGTGTGTGTGTGTGTGTGTGTGTGTGTGTGTGTGTGTGTGTGTGTGTGTGTGTGTGTGTGTGTGTGTGTGTGTGTGTACTGTACTGTACTGTACTGTACTGTATATATACGTTGTACATATGTGTATATGTGTGGTAAATGGGCTACTAAACTAAAACATTCTATTATGTTTCCTTTCTATCAAAATCAACACCAAGCCGTGGGTATGATGATTGTAGCCAGGGTCGGCTCAGGGTTACCAAAACCCTCTGCTCTCTAAGTTTCATGGAAATCTGCCCATTAGGATTTGCCAATCTGTCAACAAACATGTAATGTTTTAGCCTAAGGATCACGCCAGAGGAAAGGACACAGGGTCACCCCAATCAATAGAGATCATCCTCTGGAGAAACGTTAAAGACATACTGCCATCCATTCCAATCCAGCCTGGCATCGCTGACATACTGTATCTTGTTTGAGTGAGTTTTCCACTGGTGAAAAGTACAGTGACTGTTCAATTTTACTTGAGTACTTACAAATTCTACTACATTTTTCAGTACTTCTACTACAGAGTCAAATATTGTACTTTTTATGCCACTACAATTATTTGAAAACTTTGGTTACAGGTTACATTGATTCATATTACGAAATACCTATAGGCCATTTGATATTCTGCATAATGACTACTTTTACTTTTGGTACTTTAAATACATTTTCATGCCAATACTTCTGAACTTGTAACAGAGTATTTCTTTATTGAGTTACTAATACAATTACTTGTGTGTCTTGATACATTCTGGGATCATCATTATAGTCTTACTATTTTCCCAATTGAGATTATATTAAAATAAATAGTATACTTTGTGCACAGCCGACCCATATGGACAATTTTGTATATGGCATATATGCAAACTCTTGAAAGTGGCACCTCTCTACAAAAAATACTGTGGATCTTGGATATTAACATTAAAATCTGGTGCCCACTGCCTAGTGCAAACCAGTGAGTGAAGTCCATATAACCACTACTGTATCTCCCTGCATGGTTGTACAACTAACATGCAATCTCAACATGCAATGTTATATGAAGCCATCCATGTGCCACTTTGTCAGACATGTTTATCCTGACCCATCCCCTGTCCAGGATATACCGTTTTTCCAATCTAGATCTCCTCATGAATATTAAACAACTTTCAGCGTGTGGCGGGCGGGCGGGCGGCGACCCTCATAACCCATCATTAAGCGGCAGGGTCTGGACTTTTCTCTACATGACCTTGATTTGATGAAATCTTTTGAAAGATTTTCCGGCGCTTCCTTTCTATTAAAAAAAAGGGGAGTAATAATTGAAGGCGAGCCGCCCTAGCCTTAGAAGAAAGAAGCGGTGGGGGGGAGGAACAGAGACCGGGGCTCCTTTTGACCCAGTTATCAGACAGCCGTGGCCCTCCCCTGCCTCGCCTTTCAACTGAATCACAGCATCCAACGCACAACCGCTGTGATCCGGAGCAGCTGCCTACCGACTGTCCATTACCCACAGGTGTCTTAGTGCGCGCCAAGAAGTCACTTCCTGGAGAGCGGTTCGCCGCCGTACAGCGTTATATTATATTCCCTTGATATATTATGGAATGGTAATTGGACGGGGACTAGCCGTGACTCGGAGTGGCCAGCACATGAATCAACTTGGACAGGGCATATCTTTGTGCACCGGCGACATCTCCGAGGTCATTGCTCTTGGAGTGTGTGCAAACAGACAGCTGAGTTTCTTTTCTTTCTTTTTTTTTACCGTGACGCCACCGCCGCCGCTGTGTATAGGGTTAACCCGTGAAGACCTGGGGGTTCTATACGAAATGTCTTCTAAACCCCATCTCAAAATATGTTGTGCCAGGGACCAGGGTTATTATTATAGTCATTATTATACTATTATAGTCATTTTATAGTCATTTTAGCTTAGTTTTAGTTAGTTTTGACAATTTATTTTCTAATTCAGTTAGTTTTAGTTTAGAGCGAGTTTGCTAGTTTTTATTTACTTTTTATTTTGGTGAAAATATTTAGTTTTAGTTTGTTTAGTTTAGTTAGTTATAGTTATAGTTTTAGTTTTAGTTATTTTATTTTTTTAAGTGTTTGGTTGTCAGGTATAGGATTAAAAATGTGCCAAAGTAGGAAACGGTTGGTATTCAACCATTGCTTTGAGTTTCTTAGTAGACTGCATGATTGCACTCTCCTACAAGAATAGAATTTTTAACCCCATTGTTATGAAACTCCTCCTCATGCTGGTCACCAAAACATTTTGGATTTAAAAGCTTTATAAAAACTAAAACTAAGGGCATTTTGGGTATAATTTCAGTTAGTTTTAGTTAGTTTTCTGAACACAATACAGTTTTAGTTTAGTTGTAGTTTTTTTTACATTCATTTTTAGTTTTTTATTAGTTTCAGTTAACTCAAATGTTTTTTGAATTTTAGTTTTCATTTTTTTGTTAGTTTTAGTTACTTATTATAATAATAATAATGTATTATTACTTATTATAACCCTGCCAGGGTCCCGCCTCCAAAGCAAAGATTCAAAATAATAGATATTAAAACATTTGCACACATTTTCAAGTTGTCTTAAACAATGCCAGTTCAAGTTCATAAGAAGTTCATAGCACAGCACTGTGTAGCCCAAGTATAACCTGGAGAATGATTGGTTTAGTGCAGTGGTTTTAAACCAGTCGTCTGGGGACCACCATTGGTCCTTGAGAGGGTTCCATGTGGTCTCCAGCTAAATGATGGAGTTAGTGGGCCCTTAGATCTGTAACTCTACAGAGTGTAACATTATCTTGATAGATTATTATGATGATAGATCTTTAAAAAAATGTTAATGTTAATTAATGTTAAATGTTAATTAATGTTAATCTATGTTAATTAATGTAATTAATGTTAATTAATGTTAAACATGTTACTTAAATTTCAAGAATGACAGATGGCCAGTTAGTTTTTCCAAAATATGGCATGGAATTGTGGGGAAAAAACAACAAAAAGTCTTTAGTTTTGGTCTATAGGCCCCCAGCATGGATCAAATGCTGAATAAATAGTGGACCTGGTATCAAAATCATAGAAAACCATTGGTTTAGTGAGTTAAACTGCTTCACTGCTTATGTTTTCTTTGTTGTAATTCCTTATACATTGTTGAAGCGCTACAACCAAATCTTTACTCTGCCTGAGTGTGTTTTTATGTCCCTCAGCAGGGGGCGGATGTAACATTTCCCAACTGGGGGGGGGGGTACCGGGGCGGCTTCATGACTTTTATTAGTCAAGTGAAGCATCAATAATAACATCAGTTGTTGTTGAAGTTGCAACAGACACACAGCATGCATACAGCTAAAGGTCTAAGTTTTCTGTTTTCAATGATGGTTTAGTGGTGACACAGCAATAGTTAGCTAGTAGCAGTAGTAGTGTTTCAAATCATTTTAAATATAAGCACTTTAATTTGAAATATTTCTGAAATTTGGGTTGTTTTGCATGCCATCATATTTGGTGGGGCAGACTGGGCACTTAGGGGGGGCATTGCCCCCCCATGCCCATGCCTAGATCTGCCCCTGTCCCACAGTCTGATCATGGTCATGTCCTGAGTGGGTTGACGGATCGATCTGAACATGCAGACCTTGACCTTTGACCTTTGCCATCGGCAGGTGTGGAGAAGCAGCTTTTGCCACTTTTCCAAAATTTCATCTCTTTTATTAGCATTTTTGCCACAGGCCTTTGCGTGGATGGACCTTGTGTATAAAATAGAAATGCTGGTATACACAGTATACGACATAAAAGTCTAAAGCAGTGGCTTTCACTTTTCAACCCTTTTCGTATAAAGGTCCATTATTTATTTGGCATCTGAGCTATGGGACCACCATGAGATTTAGCCTCTCAGCCCCAAAAATAAGATCCAATTATTGTAGACCCTCTCGCCCATGTCTTTAACCTCTCAATCTGTGAGAGTGTTTTCTCCATTTTGTGGAAAACGGCCCATGTGACCCCTCCTTTTAAGGGTGGTGACAGGGAGCACCTAAACAGCTACAGGCCAATCTCCAAACTGCCCTGCCCTAATTTCTCAGCTTTAAGCCCCACAGCAATCCGGTTTTAGACCAAACACAGTGCTGTTTCAGCAGCAACCTTATGGTTAAGTATCTGCTTTAGACAACAAACACAGTGAGAGACAGACAGTGCTTCTCCATTTGTATACTTAAAAAAAAGCATTTTGCTACTCTAAACCAAAATCTGCACTCTTATACTCTGCACTCATAATAATTAAAAACAGCCATCAAGAGCTTCAACTCAGCCTACACACAAGGCCATTGCTGCCATGCAGCCAATGAACACGGCCCCTAGCCTCGACACCCAGGCTTTCATTTTCGTTCGCCTTGCGCGAAAACGGAAAGCCTGGACTAACGCACGTTGGAAAGTGGCCTTCAAGTAGGAGTGAACCTTCCGGGGTGGGCGTCGCTCTAAATAATGTGACGTAGAACAGCAGTGGACGGGCGCGGGAGGGGCCGGAGATGACGACACGTTAGTGAGATCAAATCAGAGCGCAGCACTTCCGCCGTGTGGATCCCACGACACCCCCGCCCCCCAAGGCCAAAATCATTGAGGGCTAGACCAGGCTACTCGGCCCCACACCTTATTGGCTGCCATGCAGCCAAGGAGAAGACTTAGACCATACCTGGCTACACCACAGCGATAGAGAACACCATCTGCAGCATTTCAGCACCATCGAGAGCACCCAACCACGGCTCCGCTCTGAATGTCAGCACCATGGAGAGCACCCAACCACATCTCCGCTCTGAATTTCAGCACCATGGAGAGCACCCAACCACGTCTCCGCTCTGAATTTCAGCACCACGGAGAGCACCCAACCACGGCTCCGCTCTGAATTTCAGCACCACGGAGAGCACCCAACCACGGCTCCGCTCTGAATTTCAGCACCATGGAGAGCACCCAACCACGGCTCCGCTCTGAACTTCAGCACCACGGAGAGCACCCAATCACGGCTCCGCTCTGCATTTTAGCACCACGGAGATCAATGTAGATGCTGTCAATGGATCCTCTATTGCTGATCTCACTACCAAACTAATACAGAAATGTGGTATTCTTTTACAGATACAAACTTCCAGATGATTTGTAGGGGAGCTGTCTTTCAGCTCTAGATCACGGTGATGTAATTTATAGAAACGCTGCCCTGTCAACCTTTTATCCGGGCCGTAGACACAGCCTATCACTCAGAGCACAGTTATTACCAGTGAAAGCTACAGCACTCACCATTGTATCCATCCTATGACAGCGTAGGTTGGTGTTCCCCTTCTGAGAGGAGGTCTAGGCACTGGCGTTGGTTTATTTTTAAAGCTATTGATGGGAAGTAACCAGCCCACTTCACTTTGCTCGTAGAACGGGGAAAAGGCACTTACCAGTCCTGCTCAAGTAACTGGCTTACACTTGAGCCAGTACAGTTTGAACCGAGAAAATCTGCTTCCTGCTGTGCAGGGGCGGATCTAGGCATGGGCATGGGGGGGGCAATGCCCCCCTAAATTCCCAGACTGCCCTACCAAACATGGTGGCATGCAAAACAAACCAAGATATTTCAAATTAAAGTGCTTATATTTAAAATGATTTGAAACACTACTACTGCTAATGACTAACTAACTACAGTTGTGTCACCACTAAACCAACAGCATTTCATCATTGAAAACAGAAAACTCTCTGAGTCAGACCTTTAGCTTTATGCATGCTGCGTGTCTGTTGCAGCTTCAACAACAACTGATGTTATTATTGATGCTTAATTGCGTAATAACAGTCCTGTAACAGAAAATGGTACCCATACCATTTTCTCTTGCCCCACCAACATGTCTCTTGCCCCCCCCCCCCCCCCCCCCCCCCCATGGGACATGTTACATCCGCCCCTGCTGCTGCTGTGTGCGTGTGTGCGTGTGTGTGTGTGTGTGTGTGTGTGTGTGTGTGTGTGTGTGTGTGTGTGTGTGTGTGTGTGTGTTAATTGTTGGTTTTGTGTGGTTTTGTGTATGATGTGATCTCAGCAGCATTGCAAATGAGGGTGAACCTCAATGCTCTTTTGAGAATACATAAAGAAATTCAATCAATCAATGATAAAACTGGATCCACAATTCCATACTGCGTTGATGTGGTATACCCTAGGAGAGATCATCAGCAATAACAATTCTTCTGCAGTTAATTAAAGCAGATGTTTAACAATTAATAATGTAACTCTTGGCAGCATGACTTGAAAACAAATGAACCCATACGGGTCCTTTTGGTTTGTTTGTTTTTTTGTTTTTTCTGTCAAATGAAACCAAAAGGCCCTGTGCATGGTCCTTTTGGTTTACATGTGCAAAATCTAAAACACATGAATTTACACATAAATACATTTTCCAAATAAATTAAATTTATTTTCCTCATCCAGTGTGAATATTGGCATGATAGTGGATGGAACAATGAGGTATGTTGGTTCAGGTCGTATATATAACTCCACTCACAGACTGCTAGTTGCCTTGGGATGGATACATTATTGTCCTCTCTCTGCTGTCCTTGTGGACCCGGCAGTCACAGTTCTCGGCCCACATTACACAATAAAACTACATCGACGTTTGCTGTAAAAAAAAAAAAAAAAAAAAAAAAAACACTATAGTATGAACCGATGCCTAACATATTAATAGTAGAATTTTGATTTAATTTGAGAGGATCCCTCGTCCCGGCTTTAGGCGCAGGCGACGCTGTTTTTCACAGCAATACATCATTTAATTAAGTCGTATTAATCTCAACAGGGATTTTGTATCCTCGCCGTGAAGGACAAATTCAAGGTCTGTAACTTTCAAACAAAAATTAGTGAACTAGTTTTTGACGCTGCAGCGGCACGCGTCATGACATGCAGAACATTTCTGCTGGAGGAGAGAGCTCTTATCCCAGCTATACCTACACACTCTTTATGCAAATTCATATATTTAGTACCGGCGGGTGGAAAATAATTATATTTACTTGAGTTCTGTACTTACTCTACGTACAATGTTGAGTTGCTTTTACTTCACTGGAGTATTTCCAGGCCCGGATTTAACATTTCCCAATTGGGGGAGGGAGGTGAATTAGGCAAGGAAGGTAAGTCAATAATACACACAAAAAACTAATCGGTCAAAATTGCAACTAAACACTTCAGTCAATGGTGTTAGGTCACTTTCCTGGGTTATTTCTTGAAGCCATAACCTTTTCCTGGGTTGCAGGGATTTTATTTTGACCGAATTCATGGGTTGTTTTATTTGGTTATTGGTTTTGGGTTGTTTTAATGAGAATAACCAATTTGTTAGGTCACAGACTTTGGTTGATGCCGCGGTGCACTGTGGGTATTGTAGAATTTCTCGGACAAAATGACGAAAAATGAAATTATTTATACTTTTTACAGGAACAGATAGGATACTAATGCCGAGGAATGCATCCAACACTGTAAACACAACACTGCAACGACTTTTCCTTCAGACCGGCACTCAGACCGTTACTCAGACCGGTACGGTAACCAATTTGTTAGGTCACAGACTTTGGTTGATGCCGCGGTGCACTGTGGGTATTGTAGAATTTCTCGGACAAAATGACGAAAAATGAAATTATTTATACTTTTTACAGGAACAGATAGGATACTAATGCCGAGGAATGCATCCAACACTGTAAACACAACACTGCAACGACTTTTCCTTCAGACCGGCACTCAGACCGTTACTCAGACCGGTACGGTAACCTTACCCGTCCACATACTCGCTGTAGTTTAAGTCAGTGGGACGTTCTGACCCAATGACGTCACTGGGTCAGAATCTGACAACTTGGGAAGCACGGCGCTGGAGCCACAGAATCCCAATGTTATTAATCAGGAGGCCATTAGCATGTATGCTAATGACCAACACCACACAAAGAGTGTTGAAAAGTGGCGAAGTTCCCCTTTAAATGGGTGGAATTTCCCTTTAATAAAACAAATGGGTTAACTGAATATTCTGTATCAATTCAACTGGCAGTTGGGTAATCTTGACCCTCAAAATTAGGTTATTAATGCAAGCTAATATGTTCGGTCAAATCAACTGGTACTTAGGTTATGTTGACCCTCATAATTGGGTTATTAATGTAACCAAATGCATTCGGTCAAATATAATAACACGCATTATTCGGTCAGATTGACCAAAGACCCAGTTGGTCCTTATTCAACCTCTACGTTTGGTTGAAATTTGACCGAAGTTAGGTTGTTTTTGACCATTGTTTTTTCTCTGTGTAACATCAGTTGTTGTTGAAGTTGCAACAGACATGCATAAAGCTAAAGGTCTGACTCAGACAGTTGAAGTTTTCTGTTTTGAATGATGAAATGCTGTTGGTTTAGCGGTGCCACAATTGTAGTTATAGTTGGTATCAGCAGCAGGGTTTGAAATCATTTTAAAAATAAGCACTTTAATTTTAAATATCTCTTATCTCAGGGCATTTAGTGGGGCATTGACGGCTAGCTTTATTAACTGGTAAAAACGGTTCATTATAGCACCTTTAGCCACGGTCACTAATGCATTACACGTCACTCACCCATTCACACATCAATGGTGGCATAAACCATGCAAGCAGAAGGTTCAGCGTAAGAATTTATTGTCGCCTAGCCATGCAGCCATTAAAGAATGATGTTTTGACTGGCCATAAACTCGTACGTAGATCACACTATAATCAGTGACACAGCAGGTATTTGATTGCACCGTGAAAAAAGAATATCATTGCTTAAGGCAAGGTGACAGGGATAATAATTTGCCACAATTTTTATGTTTAATATTTAACCCCCCAGAGGTAACAAAAGAGGAACGGCACTGTCCTTTTTTTCCGGTGTCCTTGCTATACTAAATGTTGTAAAGTGAGTGTATTTACTTAAAGGACAACTTTTTTTTTCAACCAAGGTTCATGTTTTAGGTTGTTATTAGAGAAATTAAAATATGATTGTTAATTGGATTTAATTTGCTGCTTTCTTTTGTTTTATGGATTTCAGCTGTTTCGGGGGGTATTCGAACAAGGCCCTAAATACATACATGTGTTTACACTAGAGCTGTCAATCGATTAAATTTTTTAATCGCGATTAATCGCATGATTGCCCATAGTTAATCTTTGATTAATCGCAATTTGATCGCATATTTTTATGAGTTCTAAATATACCTTAAATGAGTGTTTTTCAAGAATATTCATATCAAGGTCAATTATTTATTCTTCATTTAAGCCACAGACCATCATTTGATGACATTTATTTAGACTTCCAGACCTAAATTAAAGAATTTGTCAACAATTTGATGTTGGTATCATTGGGAGCGAACATGCACATTTTGTAGAAAGTTTTCTACATTCTCTAATTGTGTAGACTTATTTCAAAGTAACTTACCGTAACTGATGCAAATATTTAACAATTATTCACCTGCATTTGGCGAAATTGAACCAAATACAGTAGACCCACTTGGCCTTTGGTTTTACTATGAGTTAATCTCGCACTAAAAAAATTAATCGAGTTAACTCAAGGCTGAGTTAACTCACGATTAACTAGTTAATGATGACAGCCTTAGTTTACACAATTTTAAATGTATTTATTTTTATTATACTACAGCTATAATAAACCCCAGGAAAATTACATCTGGATACAAAAGATTACAGGATCCACTGAATGTGGCAAACTGCCATGTTGAGCCTAAACAGTGTAGAGTGCAGTGCAGTGTGCTGCCTCCTTCACATTCAGTAGATTCTGTGATCTTTTGCAGCCAGGTGTAATTTCCTGGGGTAAAAAAAAAGAAATTGCTTTAAAACTGGGTAAACAAATATTAGGACCATGCTGCATATACTGTACTTACTGTAAGTACAATGTTGAGTCACTTTTATTTCACTGGAGTATTGTTAATGACCAATGCTAATACTGTAGTCTTGGTAAACAAATACTAGCAATTTGAAATGTGCCACCCCACAGACAGACAAATCCTGTAGTCTGTGCGCTTGACTAGGGTTTGACTGGATAGATGAAATCCTACAATAACTACTGTACAATGCTGTGGTACACTGCTCCATGGGCATGGCAATGCCCCCGTAAATGCCCAGACTGCCCCACCAAACACGATGGCATGCAAAACAATGATTTGAAACACTACTACTTCTACTAACTAACTACAGTTGTGGCACCACTAAAGCCAACACCATTTCAGAATTGAAAACAGAAAACTCTCTGAGTCAGACCTTTAGCTTTATGCATGCTGCCTGTCTGTTGCAACTTCAACAACAACTGATGTTATTATCGATGCTTTACCTGCCTAATATAAGTCCTGTAACTGAAAATGGAATGGGGGTGGCTTCATCCCCCCCCATTTGGGAACTGTTAACGCCGCTGTTGTGGAGAGCAGTGCTCAACAGTGCACCGCCCTTTTTTAAGGGCTAGAAAACGGCAGCATGACTTTACACGCCGTGGTGATGATCACCGCGGACACAGACACATATCTCTGTTTTTACTGTCAGACAAGTCCTTTCACCCTGAAGCTATATCACCCCGTAGAATAGATGGATTGGTCTAGAAGACGACTCCACCCCCCCAGAACAACCCAGGGGGGTGTTGTCTTGAGGCTAACCTTCGACATCATCGTGAGTATGATGGCCTTAAGTCTTATCACCGTTTTAGGTGATAAGCTATCACCTTACATAGTGTGATAACCTATTCACTTCACCCTGACGTATGTGTGAGCCTTTACTGAGACAACCTGTAGTCCAGGGAGGAAGTGGGACATGCAGCATCTATGAAGCCACGGGCAAAAGTATAAAAACACACACAATTATACACACAATAGCCCACAGAGGAAAGTTTTTTTGTGTCCTAAAAATCATTAAAATAAGATTTGGTTGCAAAAGGAGTTAGGTTTAGGGTTAGAGTTAAAAGTGGCCCTTTACTGTACCTAAGTACTTTTACTCAACTGCATTCATTTGAAAAGTCAATGACTAAACATACATTAACCACTTACATTTTGGCCATTTGAATGTAAACTGAATGTAAATATATGTATATGACAGAACCTATCACATGTACCAATGCATCATCTATTATTTAGTGCATGCTGGGACTGAACTGAACGGATTAATTGAGATTAATTATGTACAGAAACAATAGCATGATTTAAACAATTCAACTCATTTTAATCGCACATAGACATTGCTCCACAGGACTTTTTCACTGGACAGGTTTCAGTCATACCGATCATACCAGTGCACTTAACGGGATCAGTGTGAGCTGCCGTTGATCCGACCTTCCATTGTTTTATCCTCCCATTGGTCCGAAATAACCCTATCTCTAACCCTCACCCTCAACATAACATGTTGTAGTGTGGACACAATGTGGCCAACCATTATGCTGATGGTGGATTTCCAGTGCATGCTCATTAGAGTAATTAGACTTCAAATCTACGGCCAGTCTCCGCAAATTAGTCTTTGCTTGGCCCAGTGAATGATGGGAGTGATTTTGATTTGGAAAAAAATCACCAATTGATACACTGGTACCAAAAACATGCTTCTCAGGTTAATTATTAATATGTGATTAATTGATATGAATTATTTACAAAACTTCAAATTCAATCAGATTATTTTTAATCAAGTCCCAGCCCTACTATTTTATTATTATGTGGCATCTCTCAAAACCACACATACACCGGGACAACATCTAAAGCAACAACATAGGATGATATACCGACGACGAAGAAGTTTAGAGATAAGAGGTTTTGGCACTGACAAAATTAGGGCCCTTGCTATTTACAACCCACTGATCCACATTGATTTGTCATCCAGCCCCGCGTAACCTGCTGAAGGCAACGCTGTTGCGTTTTACCTCACAGAGTCCCCGACGTGTCATTATCTTTAAGGACAGACTTCATTAATCCTGCTGTTTGGTTTTAACAACACGGATAACGGATGCATAAACAAAAAAAAGTGCTTTAGCCTCTGTGCATTTAGTCCATGAATCACCGCGTGCGTATTTACGGCCACGAAACGATGGGAGGACGATGCCTCGATGTGCTCTACTAGTGGAGCATTTGAGAAAGTGTAGCACGGGGTGATATTATATACAGTGTGTGTATTTTTTTTTATTAAATAGGCATAAGACAGTCTGTGCCAGAGTTCTGCAGTACAAGCCGTAAAGAGAGGAAGTGGAGGAGGAGGTCGCATAACTCAGGGAAGGGATAAGTGCTCCTACCTGCATGTTGATTAAGCTCTCAACAAATTTATGAAGACTAATATTGTAGATTTATCGCTGTTAAATAATTTTTTTTACCCCCTCCGGGCATTTTATGATTCCAGCCAATAATGAAAAAGAGTGCATTTGGCTTGTGATACAGCGAATTAATTTATGTAATGTTTTTCAATGACGTTTCGGTATAACCTCGGTCCATATTGATTGAGATAACTCTTCGATCTAATATTACTCTTTGACAACCCCCCCCCCCCACACCCCCCACCCAGGGGGGCGGATGTTCTTCAAATTGTTTGGTGAAAGTGTATTATTTACCCTTTTTTTCCCTGACGCTTGTTAACCCATTGTGTCCGGAGGATATTCTAGTTTCTGATGCTAGATTCTAGTTCACAGCGCTATATTCTAGTTTCCGACACTAGATTCTATAGTTCCTGACACTAGATTCTAGTCCATGACACTAAATTCTAGTTTGTGACACTAAATTCTACTCCCGGGCGTGAGGTTCTAGTTTTTCTGGAAAAAATCTCTTTCTGTGTCAGTGACGCTTAACATATTTCATAGGAAGGACCCCAAGAAATATTTATTATTTAGCCGTAGAACCTCATCTAAAAAAAAAAAACATGTTGTTCTAGGGATCCCCCAGAAGCAAAGATTTGAGTTAAAAATGTTTGCTTCCGAAATAATGTATTCAGGGATTTGCACCACATTTTCACAATTTTTCAAAAATAGCAGAACTACAAGCTCATATCGCGCCACTCGGTGGCGCGATATGAGCTTGTAGATCTGCTATTTTTCAACAGCTAAAACACCAAAACACGTTCCGTACACAAATGGTTAAAGGTTGACAGTTGACAAATATTGCCCCCGTTAAAGCAAAGGTTCACCATCCCACACACATACAGCTGTGCAAATGGGGGGATACCTCCTCGGTGCAATTAATGTGTGCGCGATAGGAGAGCAGAGCGCGGTAGGGTCGGTTTCACCGTTGATGGAAAGGGTTTTAATGAACGCGCCCAACGTGTGCCCGAGCTCATAATTCAGCCGGTGAGATCTTTGTGCCACAATCTAATTATATCTGTATTCAAGAGGGATCAGGGAATCTCTCTGTAGGCTCTCTCTACGTGCAGCTGATTGTGTGTGCATAACTGTGGCCTTGATTAAGAAGCCGTTGAGTCAGCAGATAGCTGCTTTGAGCCCCGCAGAATTATGTCTAACCCTAAAGCAAAAGGGGGGGTGTACTAAATTAACTTCTACAATTCGACAATTTAGTTTCCTGATGAAGTGCCGCATATGTACGGTTTAATTAAAAGTGCAAGCTGTCTGGTTGATACAGGCTTATATTCATGTCGGAAAGGTGAGAGGAAATTATAAACTTTTTTGTGACCTCTGATCTTCTGGATGATTAACAAAAAAAATGGGTCCTTCTCATTTAAATGTAATGGAGACAACTTTATTGTGTACACACACTGTTTGTTTAAAAACAGAATCTAACAGAACAGAATCTAACTCGAGGACAACAGATGAAAACTAGCCGTAGCTAACTCTGACCGGTTTTACACTGGGACGTCTGTACATTTTAATGCATGTGTCGGTCTCCTGTGTTCATCAAACTGGTGCTGTCCTGTCGAAATAAATAAATAAATGAAAATGAAAATGAAATAACTCCACCTCACCTCCACTCTCATTATGAACCTGCTGGAGACTGCTGTGCTGTGATTGGCTAAAATGCTGCCTCGCTCCACACAACACTCCTCACAATTTAGCATCGCCTTTCCTGAGCGCGGCGAATGTTTTGTTTTCACGATTTTATGACAACAAAGTTCTGGACCGTCTGCAGGACGAAGTAAGTGCCTGTCTGCAGGGAAACAGCTGCAGCATCAAAGTAGAAGCAAAGTAGAGGGGGAAAGGGTAAAAATATAGCTATATATTGTATCTATTTTGAT
Organism: Benthosema pterotum; assembly: GCA_039105355.1. Taxonomy (NCBI): domain Eukaryota; kingdom Metazoa; phylum Chordata; class Actinopteri; order Myctophiformes; family Myctophidae; genus Benthosema; species Benthosema pterotum. The sequence continues at coordinate 43,437,305 of CM076974.1, forward strand.
TTTTGGATAAAAATGTTGCCTCTATTACATTTAAACATTTGGAATTCATCTTACACGTAACTTAAAACTCCATTTTAATCGTATTAACTATGGAAACGGCTTTTGGTGTTTTTTTTTTTTTTCAGCATTGCGTCATACTATAGCTATTTGGGGGGCAGCAGCTGTACAAGCTTGTGCCTTGTGAGAAAAAAAAAAACATGTGAAAATGTGTCGCAAATCTTTGAATATATTTTTTCAGAGGCCACCGTTTTGAATTGGAATCTTCTGCTTCTGGGAGGTCCCTGGAACAACATCATTTCGAAGCACACTCAAACGCCAAATCCAGGCAAATCTCGGAGTCCTTGACATGAAAAATGTCGAGCACTACTGACATAGAGTTTATCTCGGAAAAACTGTCATCATCGGGTCTAATTATAGATAACAACTGAGTTCTGGTGACTCATTCTGCCCTCCCAAAAAAAGCAACCCTACCGTATAGCCTATCTCGTATAGCAACTACATACAAACACCAACTACATACGACATAGCCTTGGCACAGGCTGGTGGCGATCGTATTTTTTCGACAGATCACGATGAGGGTATTTCACAGGGCCGTATATGGATAAATGTTTGTTTTTACTCTGTTATATATTCTCATATTACACTTGAAGGTCAATATTTGTCTTTATCTAATGAAGATTCCTACAGCTTGCGGGAAATATGGACAACGTTAGCGGCAAAAGGGCAACTCGTTAATCTAGTGGCGGCGGCGTTAGACCCCGACCATATTTGGGAATTTAAATGTCGTTCACAAACCAAATAGACTTTGTCACATTTTTAAGGTCAGCTCGCGATTCAAGTTTATGTGAAGGTCTGCATTCAACTGTTTCAACTTGTCTTTTGGCCATATTTTTTTAATAATAAGGACACTTATCTTGTATTGTTTTCTTTCATACTGTGTGTTCAAATGTAAACTGAGAATAATAGAATAATAATGATGCAAAGCTCTTAAAATTAGTTCATATTTTACTCCATCATAAACAGTATTTTATTCCACATATGATACTTGCATCCATGATATCAGTAGTAGTAAAGCTTAAACCAGCATTGCATTTTAGACGAGGTCACCTTGAGCCTGGGAAAAAAGGTGACTGGAAATATTTATGGATTACTAATGGCGCATGAATATTCTAAAGATGATAGTAGTGCTTCCCTCTCATCACCATAATTACACTGACAACTATTCCGTGTGATAATATTCTGCATTAAAAATACAGCATATCATTGTGTATAATAGAATAGCAGTGGGCTAAAGGCCGGGGGCGGGGGTGTGATCGGGGGCGAGGGATGCCATTGGAATCCTTGAACTGGGATGAAACTTTTAGTGAATGACTTTCCTCAGGGGCGGCACAGTGGCACAATGGTTAAGTGCTATCGCCCCACAGCTAGAAGGTAGCATGGGTTCTGTATGGAATTTGTTCTCCCCCGTGTCCCCCTAGAGTAGGAAAAGCATTCAGTGTAAACCTGGTCTCTAGACTGCCTACCCCTGGCCAGCCAGGGTGCCTGATGGAGGGAACTGGTTGGAATGACATGTTCCTTCTACGTGCTGCGTACAACCAGAGGTGAAAAGAAGGCAGCTTCGACTCCTCATGCATTGAAGGAAGCATGAGGCCAGTCCAGTCCTGTTTGGTGTGGGGGGTGTATTAGGGGTGTACTCATATAGTAACTGCAACGAATAACTTTGATGCTTAATTTCAAGAATCAAAGTGTATTGAGATGAAAACCGCAACATTGACTGTGTATCGCATTATTGTTTTGCAATACAAATAATCGGTATTGAATCTTTTCTTTGTAGACAATCGATTGCATTAATACTATACAACAAACTTAGCATTTTTTAAAAGAAAATAGAAAAAGAGTAGCCTGAATCCAGTCTCAGTTGCCGTTGCAACAGTCAACCTTTGAATGTCACTGAGTCTGGCCAGTGCTTGCTTGACACAAATTTTCCTGACGTCACTTGTTGCAGAGCGCGGTTGCTTCAGTTTGGACGTTTTTCCTACGAGCCTAAACTGTTGTTTTTTCAGAAAACAATGAGAAGAAGGCTCGACATTATTTTGACCTTCATAAGCCACGCCCACTCGTGGAGATGGGTTGTTTGCCAAAGTTGAATTTGAATTTCAATGTAGCAACGGAGGCTGGGCCAGGCTAGAAGAAAGAGTGGTTTTATTACTTAGTTTAAGACAATGTCAATGTACTATATCAATTTCAAATCATTGAATCATATTGGATCGTATCGCCAGAATGACCCAATACCGTTTATGAATCATCAACCATCAACCATGTATTGTGATATGTATCGAATACATCCCCAGTGTGTATAGAGACTAGGATCACATTAGGTAATTGGCACTGGGTGAAAAATGTGTTAAAAAAATGTGGGTATAAAATTTTAAAAAGAAAGACTTTCCTCCATCACTGCCTGCTGCTGCTGCTGCTGCAGTGGATCCGAGGAAGAAACGTATCTATATAAAAGACGCCACCCAAAATGGATTATTATATTTGGACCGCAGAACACCCCATCTGAAAATATTTTGTGCCATCTATAAGATGTTGAAACCCAGCTTGAATGAATGAAGGCTACAAATGGATGCAAGAAGCAGAAGGTGAATTATTTATTTGGACTTTTTTTTTTTGCTCGTCTATGATACTTCTCTATAGAGAGAGAGAAAGAATTAAGGGAGAGACGGAGAGGCTGCAAGCAGGCAGACAGATGGAGAGATGTTGTGCGTGTCATGTCAGAACAGCTCATTCAGTGCAAGAGAGAGATGGGGAAAGAGAGAGAGAGAGAGAGAGAGAGAGAGAGAGAGACAGAGACAGAGACAGAGACAGAGAGAGAGAGAGAGGTGGGAAAGGGAGAGAGAGAGAGAGGTGGGGGGAGAGAGCGGTAGGGGAGAGAGGTAGGAAAGGGGAGTTGGGGGGGTAGTGAGCTAAGAAAAGGGAGAGTGAGGGGTGGAATGAAATGGAAGGGAGGGAGGGAGCCATCAGCCCAAGATGACTATAGTTCACAAATATCGACCGCAAAGATGCCATATCCTCAGATAACTATCTGGGATGGCTTTCTTAATTTGAGGTTGAGGGCAGGACGACCTACAGCCTGGTATATACGCTGTCTCCAGAGTTCTTCTTCCCCTTCGGCGCCTCTGTGTGGCCTCGTGTGGAATGTTCATGAGGCCGTACATGCGACATCCTCGAGACGGACTCCTGGCCTGGCGTGCGTCCGTCCGTGCATGGTGGCAACACGTTGAGGCGACAGCGTTTCACAGGATTGGGTTTTCACACACTATATGGGGCATGACGTGTCATCATGTGTCGCTGTTGGAATACATAGATCAGGCAGGGACACGCCCGACGGTCCAGAAGGATCCCTAGAACAGTCAGCCCCTGCATGCATGGAGCCATAGGAGGCCTTAGCTATGTTTCACCAGTTTCAATTGAAATGGGCCACTCTCCTCTCCACCATTGGCACTTTCTTGCTGCCTTGTAATTGCACTGTTTTTGCAAAAAATATATGTTAATGCCTTTTAGAAGATTCAGAACACTTTCCTGGTCGTCTTCGTGTGTATAATATGTGGTTTTACATATTTTATGTTTTAGCAGTGTGAGCCCAGTGGCTCTAATGTCATGGACACTACTTCTTGTACTGCAAGTCCCACAATTCTCTGATGCTCTGCTACTCCTTGTGGATAGGGGGAGGGGTGTCTTACTGAGACAACATGTAGTTCACGAAGTATAGTGATTATGATATCACTGATCAGAGACACTGGGCTCACTGCTAAAACCTAAAATATCTAAAACCTGAATGCCAAATTTTGCAAAAATGGTAAAATGGTTAAGTTACACCTAGTTCATGTTAATAACCTGAACAAAACTCGCAGCAGAGGTATTGTTGCTGCATGCTGCACACAATATTGAACATTCAAAACTAGTTATATTAATACACCTGCATCCATCGAATGATTGGGATATTTATACAGGTATGGGGGCCTCATATTTGGTCTTGGGCGGATGTAACATTTCCCAATTGGGGGGGGGGGGGGGGGGGGGGGGGGCAGAAGAAAATGGTAAGGGGGCAGCTTCATCGCCGCACCCATACCATTTTCAGTAGTGTTTCAAATACTTTTAAATATAAGCACTGAAATATCTTGGGTTGTTTTGCATGCCATCATGTTTGGTGGGGCAGACTGGGCATTGCCCCCCCCATGCCTATGCCTAGATCCGCCCCTGCCTTCGTGGAGCAGCTGCATGGGGGCCTATGGGACTCTGTTGCTCATGGGAGGAGGTCTCTGATGGTTGCTACTGTATACAGGCACTCTGTGACCTTCAGAGCAGCTGTACATTACTGCTGGAGGAGTCTAGGATGCATGATCTACGTACTGTATGTACAGTGTAAGTCCAGATTGATGGTTGAAAGTATGTGCATTCACCTCTATTGTCTGTGAGAGAAGTACACAGACAATAGAGGCTCAACAAGTAAACGGTGAGCAGCATTTATGCTACAGTATGTGCAGTCCTTGTTCAAGTGGAAATAACATGAAATTCAAATTTTTTGTGTATATTTTTGGTGCTCCCATGTGTGTTTTTCATCCCGACAAATAACCAAGTTTGAAAATCAGTCTTTCATATCAAATATGAGCTTTAATGGAAATTTCTTTGTTTGATTTTGGCCTCATGATGATGTCATCAATGCACCATACTTACTGCAGTATAATCCCTCCTCTTCTTCAGTCTTCAGTCGCGAATTTGCATTTCCACTTTGTTTACACTGTCCACCAATGTAGATCTTCCAAGCTGGCATGGAATTGGAAACAAGCCTGGTTTTTATCTAGCATCAACATTATAATACTCAAATCTAAAATAATCTACATATCAGCGCCACCACCACCTCAGGACATTGTGATACTGCAGCTAAACTGTCCAGAAAGAAAATTACAAGGACTGGTTATATCAGTGTTTATTGAGGCTCAAACCAGTGGCGTTTCTAAGCAATTTGGAGCACTATAGGCAAGATTTCTCCTGTAAAATGGCGCCCCCCAGGGGATAACATTATGAACTATTTTTAATCTAAGTAAACATATGTGTTTTAAATGTTCAATTCTAGTTATAGAGGATAAGTATAATGTATTTATCCATATTAGGCTCATTAGCCGGGGATCCTTTTATTTAAAGCATGTCTGGTGGTTGCCCCCTCCACTCACTCCCTTCCCCTCATGGCGCACTAGGCAACTGCCTAGTCTGCCTAATGGAAAAAACGCCCCTGGCTCAAACCATTAGAAATACACTATACAATATGGTTAAACACAATTCCAGGGATGTATGTTATTTCTTTCCAGCAGCTGATTAAAATCTGACCCTGATCGCTGCAATATGGGCTGTTTTTGTTTTGAAACCAGTGTGCTTCAAAATAGAGGTTGTCATTCTGAGTGGTGCAGGCGACCCTAGCTGGCATGCAGGCCTCTATGGGTATGTGCCCCATGGGTACCATGGGGGGCACCGAGGCCTCTAAGGAGGGGGGTAGTGTATCTGTCACAGGGGAAACGCCATGGGACACGTGCCACATGGCTACCAGGAGCACTGAGGCACAGTGTGCCTCTATGGAGCTCTGCACAACAGCCGCTTGGTCTCATTTACCTTCACCCGGTGTTCATTTTCACAACAGCAAAGTCGTCCTTTTTCTTTCCTTTTTTTTAATCTGCAGGCAATTTTCCTTTCCTGCACAACAATGTACCTTGTCAGAGCTTGATGCGGGTGCCGCGCAATATGCTTGATTTTCAGCATGGTTGTATGCTGGAAATATCCAATCTTCAAGCTTCGATATGTGCAACTAAACATAAAATTACATTTTAGTTCTACCGCAGCTATTTTCCACTGGTCCCTCCATAATCTTTTCATTTGTTGACAAATTAAAGGCAATATAGGCAACTTTAGTTTGTACAAAATCTGTGTTTGTAAACAGATTTGACCTTTTCACCTTTCTTTCTCCAGATGACCCGTGATGAAACATGAACAACAAAAGTATTTACAACCATTAACTGGTCAGCTTGGTCTTCAGTCTTCTCACCAACTTGGTCCTACAGTAACCCCTTCTTATACAGGCTAAGCCCCAACGCACTGAACGATACCAAGAGATACCAATAGATTAAAATATTAATGTCCAGAGGCATCATGATTCTTTATACACATCTGAAAATCACACATTACTCAACCCATTACCAAACATTCAAGCACTCTACACAGAAACTTTACACATATACAACAAAAAACATGGCATTTTCCGCTATACACAAATCCAGCTGGTATGCTCCCTACCAGTGTTGGGCAGTAACACATTTTAGGTTACATATTACTGTAATATTATTACTTTTGCTCCAAAAAATAAAGTAACGAGATTATTCTGCAAAAATGGGTAATACGTAATGCATTACTTTGCAAGTAACGCCAAGTTACTTGTTTAAAATGAGCTTGTTGTTGCATGCAAAAATAGAACAGATTTACAAGCTATCGAAAGGTACTGTAACAACAGAGATGTGCACTGGATTGTAGATCCAGTCCACACGCTGCATCCTGCGCACAGCTATGTACACTAGAAATCGCTTGCTGCTTTATTTTGTATTTTATTTTTAAATACAAGACCTCAACTGTCTTTGAAGACAAATTTTCGAAATCTGGTTTTGTTAGTTGCAGGTCTGTTTTGTGATTCAAGGTTAAAATATACTCATTGCTTCTCACTTTTATTTATTTATTTATTTATTTTATCTAAGAAAGACATTTACAATGTCTGATTTTGTTGGCTTTGTTTTCAGGTGCAGTTTGTGGGATTGGAGGCTATTATTATTCCAATAAATTGGATTCAGTTCTAAAAAGAGCTCGCTAAACAGACTATCTTGTACATCTCTATTTTTTCAAAGGTGGGAGTTGAGAACTTGGGAAAGTAATAACATAATATGTAATATATTACTCTTCGATTCCAGTAATAAGTAAAGTAATTATATTACTTTGTCTAAGAGGTAACAAGTAAAGTAAAGAAGCTACTTTCCTAAGTAATATTGACCAACACTGCTCCCTACTCTGGAGCCAACCATCAGCAATCAGCAATCAAGCACCACACAGTAACACACAGTAACAACGTTGCCTAGTTTTTGCTAGTCAGTGACCTTTTTTTTCCATCATCCCGTAAGTCTACAAAATGAACACTGCATTCTTCACCAAGTATAGTACCTAAATCGCTCTCTAAAGCTGGTGTTGGGTGAACCTATATAAGGCCTATAGTTAGGGGATTCTGGGACGAATTTGCTTCCTCACGAGGTGTCTGAGGTAGAGCACACCCATACATATGGAACATGCCGCGATGGAGTCTCGTTCAGCGACGCCGTAACCTTTGTACTCCGCAGGAAGACGAAGCTATATCTTTTCCACCTCTAAGTAACTCAGAATCTGTGTTGATCAAGTAAAAGCTGCCGTTATCACGCCTACCTTTCTGCGTCTGCCGGTGCTGTGTCGTAAATGAGTATCCGCACTGTGCCTGCCAATGTGGGGTCATTCCCCATACATATGGAATATGTGGCTGTGGAGGGATAGAGACAGAGTTACGTTTTGTATTAACATACTCCAACCATACAGATCGGTTAACATAATGTTTTATTCATTCAAATACTGTACGTTGCGTATTGCGGCTTTACAAAAATAAAGAGTGGGGATGGCTTGAGTATTCTGGATCTGACACTAGAATGTGTGCTTTTTAAGGTCTGACTTAATGACGTGCGAGATTGAGAGAATACCGCATATGTAAGTCAAGCATGTGATAGATATTCTTATTTTTATTACTGGTGCTTAACCCACTCCGCACCGTACATGACAATGGTGTTGTGTTCTGTTCTAGGCTATATGCCACGGCTCTGGCCACGGCTTTCGGTCAAAACCCTTATTTTGAAGCACCAGATTTCTGGCACCACATGTACAATGTTTCTGGTACTCTGTCCTCTAACCCTCTGTGCAATAATCTTCAGGTCACGAGTCCCGGAAGTGACGTTCAGTCCCCGCTCTTTTTACCCATGTAAGCGACATTCAGGGGGTGCATGAATCTGAGATAATGCCATTTGAATGCATGAGATACAATGGGTTTCGGGCGCAACACTTTATCAAAATGGCCACGTCCATTCTGTCCCAAATGAAAGGCAACAACACAATGATCGTCAGACCATACAGTCTGATTAAAAGATGGATTAAAGAATGTACTCAATTCATTGTCATGGTCTGCCTACCTGTCGTGTTCGGCAGGTAGGCCTACAAGTATGCCTACAGCAGGGGCGGATATAACATGTCCCATTTGGGGGGGGCATGAGAACATGTTGGAGGGGCAAGAGATAATGGTATGGGGGCGGCTTCATCGCCGTGTCGCTTCACGCCACGGGCGATGAAGCCGCACCCATACCATTTTCAGTGACAGGACTTTTATTAGTCAAGTAAAGCATCAATAACAACATCAGTTGTTGTTGAAGTTGCAACAGACACGCAGCATGCATAAAGCTAAAGGTCTGACTCGGAGAGTTTTCTGTTTTCAATGATGAAATGCTGTTCATTTAGTGGTGCCACAGCTGTAGTTAGTTAGTAGCAGTAGTAGTGTTTCACATAATTTTAAATATAAGCACTTTAATTTGAAATATTTTGGGTTTTGCATGGCATCGTGTTTGGGGGGGGGGGCAGACTGGGTATTTAGGGGGGCATTGCCCCCCCACGCCCATGCCTAGATCCGCCCCTGGCCTACAGCTAGGCAGGGAGACTCCAAACACCCAATGTTTTTAGAGTGCTTAAGCCTCCTGCTGCTAAAAGTATATGGAATATAAGTGGCAATCTGGTTCCGCTGAAAGATCGACCATTCATTTTTCCCCACAGACACACAGATTTACCAAAATATTCCAATTCATCGATTATTTTCATCCTGGAATCAAATCAAGCCATACAGGATACTGGTGATACATGCCCAAACTTTTGATTCTGTGTGAAGATATAAATAAAAAGCTAAACAAAAAATATTCAATTATGTATGTATGTATTATGTATGTATTCTATTCTGGCTGGCTTCTACAAGTTCACAGTGTGGCATCATGGCACATGGTGAGTTTGTAGATTGTCTATTTTCAGATGGCCGAAATGTACATGCATGGGGCTGATTATTGTATAGTTTATAATAATGAAATATAATAATGGAGCAACATGGAAGCAAGCCACAGCTTTGTGTGTAGTCCACTTTGGTGGTTTCCTTTTAATACTTAATAGTTTTTGTTGACATTGCATTAATGATGTGATGATTTTTTGTTTTTGTTTTTTATTAAACCATCCATCAATCCATGAATGAATTGCTGGACTAAATGTGTGAATCGCTGGTCTAAGTGTACCTTAGAAGTATAATCATTAGTGAAGTCTAAGTTACAATCTAAACTGTTTCAAAGTATCATTGTTAATATCATCCTGAGGCACACGTAGTACCAAAACATAATTTCAGGATATTTCATTCAAGTGGCTACTCTCATCTAGATTGGAAACGAAAGCTTTCTCAAAGATACCCTATGCATGTAGTATATGCATAGGGCATGCATAATTGTGTATGCATAATGGTGCCATATGTCTGAAGATGGAAGTCATTATCAAAACAAAAGCATTCCATTAAAGAAGCCTGCCAATTAAAAAGGATTAACTAATTAGGGCCAGGGGGATTAACTGTGTTGTGTCGATATTGTAAACAGAAGTTATGGGCTTCAAGACATTCATGGCTTATGTTGGTGTAGACAGGCTAGCCACATCTAAAGGAAAGAAAATAACACTGGAATATCAAGATTAGAAATCTTACTCATAAGATGATGGTCTGTGGAAAAAATGAAAACAGCAAAGAGTATGTCTGAGCCACTATAGAATGACTGGAGGGATTCATTAATGATTTATATATCTTGAAAAATATAGGTCGAGTAGCCGAGATGTTGGCTGTATGATAAGTCAAATACGAATTAAACTCTACCAGATAGGAAAAATGTGTCCTATTTTGTTTTAACTCAATCAGTTGGCCAGACTTCCAACTTCTTATAGGATTTTTCATTTCATTTTTGGTAGAGGATTTCAATATCTAAAGACATCAGCAGGATTTGATTACCACCAGTGCATTTGGAATACTAAACCTGAACTTAGTGAAGTGCCAACTTTCGCACAAGTAGGTCATGGGCTACTTTTGCGGGAGTAGAGCGAGTGATCCAAAAACTTATTTTGTTAATATTCTCTTATGACAATTAATAATTGTTTTTACATCACCGTTACATCATCAACAAATGGAATACTTCAAGCTTATTTCTAAATTTCCTGTCTCTCCAAATGTCTATGGACCTTAATGTTTGTTTAGGGAAAATAATGATGAACGCCATCTCACTAATATAAAGGACGTACTGTAATACACGCAATACATTTTTGCAATAAAATACATTGTCGACATTTTCCGTGGACATAGGAACACTGAAATGCCCCCCAAAATTCCTTAACCTTCTGCATGAGGACGTTTTTTTCATTATCTCGTGCTCTACTATCTGACAAAAAAGTAATAACAGAATTGGAAAACCTGCTTAGGCCTAAAGGGAGAAGTAGTTGCATGGTGTTAAAGAGTCAGAATTGCCGCTTCCGTGTTATGTGGAAAATGACCATTTCAGCGTAAACTGTGCAGCAACTCTTAAATAAATGTACTTTTAAAAACCCAGTGGCATCGATGCCTCTTTCTCGGGACAAATGATATCTCGGTCCTTAGACAAAAAGGTTCATTTGGTCGTTAGTCAGTTGTGTAGACAAAATATTGATCGCTTCGTCTTGTATAGTCTCCTCGGCCCGAGGACGCTATTCCTGTGTGATCTCTTGCCTATACCCGCCTGCATCATTTCTTACTTCTCTCCATGCTGTCTCAAAGAAGGGTGCAGGCTGGATACTGTCTGAAACTGCTGTCAGATGGAACGTCCTCTCTATCAGACCGACCGCCGCGATGGTGAGGTGTTGCTGGAGGCTGCAGGAGGTGCACTATAGGGCCGGCTGGGTGCCTAATGCTCAACTAAAACATTTAAAATGTGATGCAAGCTGTTACTGGAATGTTCAGCAAAATAACCTCTGGGTACAATAACAGTATAAAGACTATCACTGAGCTTGTGTGTGCTCGCGCGTGTGCACGAGAAAGATTGCACGAGAAAGCTTGAAGGAAAAGAGGCAATGTGCATTGTTTTAGGATGCCTCCCATGTGCACGCACACACACAAACCTCACTGGCCGACAAGCTCATTAAGTTTTACTGTAGATTTGATAGGCTGAAGGCTACTCCCCCTTAACACATGGTGCTGCACGCGAGTACACAAACACACGTGCACACGTACGTGCACATGACCGGCCCCCGACCAGCCAGCCTCCCCAGGCAGCCAACCAACACGGCTGCCCGCCCCCCCAAACCCCCCCTGATCTCCCTCACTGACAAGACAACCAACAAGGCACATGTCAACAGGCAATCCTCCAGAGCACCAATCAGGACAGCCCATGGCCTCATGTCTGTCACTCCGTGCTCCCTGAAGCGCTGCAGTGACCCACCAACTAGCTGGTGCTACTCAACACACACACGCACGCACGCACACACAATCTGTCTCCAGGAAGGGTGAGATCCAGTAGCAACCAACGACCAGGTCACGACTAGTTGCGACCAGGTTGCAACCTACCTTCTGATCGTGACTAGTTGGTAGTCAGAACCTGGTTGTGATTAGTTGCAAACTGGACATGACTAGTTGCAACCTGGCCGCCACTAGTTGCAAGAGTTAGGGTAAGGGTTTGGTTTGTGGTAAGGGTAAAGGTATATTGAAACTATAAACTCGTTGCAACCAGGTTGCAATTAGTTACTTACTCCTCGCTACCATAAGAAACTAGTTGCAAGTAGTTGCTTACTAGTCGCAACCATTAGAAACTATTTGCGACTAGGTTGCAACTAGTTGCTTACTAATCACAACCATAAAGAACTAGTTGCGACCAGGTTGCAAATGGTTGCGTACTAGTCGCAACCATAAGAAACTATTTGTGATCAGGTGGCTCTACTTCCCAATGTATGAATGAATGGACCATTGTAAAGCGCTTTGAGCACTTGCAAAAGCGCTATAAAAATGCAATCCATTAAATAGTTGCTTACTAGACGCAAACCATAAGAAATGACCAGGTTGCAAGTATAACGTAGTTGCTTAGCCTACTAGTCGCAACCATAAGAAACTAGTCGCAACCAGGTTGCAACTGTTTGCTTACTCTTCGTTGGTAGCTACAGTATTGGATCTTGCTGTTTCACACACACACACACACACACACACACACACACACACACACACACACACACACACACACACACACACACACACACACACACACACACACACACACGCACACACACACACACACACACACACACACACACACACCCTGATGTCCAGCCAGTCACTGGATCAATGCACTTGTTCATGTCCGCCTCAAAAACAATAGATACCTCTACCACCCCCACACAGTTCCTAGCTGTCCCAAAGTAGCACCAGGATCAGGGCATATACTGTATATAAAAGGAGTGCAGGCCGTGTCGTGCCCTGACCTCATTAGGCCCGCGTTGGCCCACCTCAGAGCCCACCGCAGTCAGAACCCCCTCAGCTCGCCTCGCCAGAGTCCCCGCGCAGCTCAAAAGGTCCGCACGCGGTGCAATCAACGAGGGCTCCTTTGACCTGCTCTAGTGTACGTTGTTGATCATGGCAGGCATGTCCAGGGACCTCCATCTGTCAGCTAGGGTTTGGGGTGATGCACTTCAGCTGCGCAATCAGCGCCATTATTTCATTGTGAGCTCGGAGCTCAACCACCTGACGGTATACCTCCTGTAACCCCATTATGTTGGTGAACTATCAGGAAAGTGCAGACAGACAGGGACCAGCATGCAGCAATACAGAAAAATCACATTGTGGGAGTGGGGAATGTGTGCATAGAAGGCATTATGTAAGAGAATAACACCGGCAACCTGTGAGCTAACATGTCTTAATACTTTAATAGATAACCAATTATTGACAGAAATAATATACAAGGCTGTTAGGCTGCTTTTATCTCCAGTTGTGTAGGCTTTGTTCGTCCGCATAAGGACGTCTGTTGTTGAACAGAGCAGTCCGTTGTTGTGACATATCTAAACGCTCACGTGACCAGAACACTGGCTTCTCATTGGAGCATTCATTCAAGCCATGTAATAAAGTAGGCCTACTTTAACCCTGAAAACAAACAAACAGATTTCAACCTTACTATACTACTTTGTACAACTGTGACTAAAAGTACCCCATGGCCTGTGGCCAACTTTCTTGTACCACAAAAAGAATGGAATGTCATGTAGGCCTATAATGATATATGATGATAAGAGAGCTCTTCACCTCACACAAGTGTGATTTTCTTTTTATACTGTGTGGGTATGCAGATGATTTGATTTGATTTGGCTGAGCAATGTGTGTACCCCATAGCGATGATTTAATTGGCTGAGCACGAAATGTGATGTGTGATGATGTACACTGCAGTAAGGACATCATTCTTCACTTCACACAAGTGCATGTTTTTTCTTTATATATATATATATATATATATATATATATATATATATATATATATATATATATATATATATATATATATATATATATATATATATATATATATATATATATATATTATATATATATATATATATATATGTGTGTGTGTGTGTGTGTGTGTGTGTGTGTGTGTGTGTGTGTGTGTGTGTGTGTGTCTGCAGTACAATGTTTTCATGAGTTAAAAATTGAGGACTCTGATGTAAACACATGTCAGTGATTGTTTTGTATTGACCTACTGTACTGTAACCTTGAAGGTACCCCACTCTGCATCTGTACAAAGTCATATTTTCAACAGTTGCTTTCTTGGGAGTCATAGTTATTTCTTATTTAATTTATTTTTTCTCATGCCTCACCACTCACCTCCAGCACTTTGAATTTTGCATCATTACAAACTGTCCATTACTGGAATGGTGTTTTGTCCTTCACAACATTTTTGCAAATAAATCCATTTTGTAACTCTGGGAGTGTGCAGCATTAACCAACTGAACCCTTATTGGTGCACTCTGAGCGTGGATGAAGCAACATGTCTGTGGATTTGTCTCGTCTCTGTATCAGAATTCCAAGAAATATAGACTTGAGGGCCTTTCTAAAGGACTGCAGCTTTGCTGACCTCTGTCAGAGGTACTGGTTTCAACCAAAAGTCTGCATCTACAGTACCTCTCAATGTGAGATCACAAGATTCCTGCGCTTGAAACCTACCTATAACTCCCACATGTAGCTGCCTGACTCGCAGACAGTAATACAGCTGTGAAATCTAGACATGACTGAGAAAGATGTGCAGGTGTGTCTGTGCGTCCATGCAGGTGTGTGTGTGTGTGTGTGTGTGTGTGTGTGTGTGTGTGTGTGTGTGTGTGTGTGTGTGTGTGTGTGTGTGTGTGTGTGTGTGTGTGTGTGTGTGTGTGTGTGTGTGTGTGTGTGTGCCTGCGCGCGCGTGTGCAGGGAGATTGGGCCGCAAGCAGCATTTCTCAGATGTTGGGCGCCAAGAAAAAAAAAAACAAGAAATTGCGAGGGACCACTGCTCGAGGCTTGGGGAAGCACAGTGACCCTCAGCAGTGGATGAATTTATCACATACCGAAACCATGCTTTTATTTGCCAGGGGTGGAAAGCGAAATAAGGGCACCGAGTTTGTGCCGATTGGTTGGCTGCTGTATAACCCCTTGGGCGGATATGGCAGCTTTACTACTCAACTCTCAAGCTAGAAGCTGTACAGTATCTGCCTTAGGGGGCTATATGACCTCTCTCTGCTTTAGGAACTCGCTCTATGTAATATTCATGAAAGAAACCTGTCGGACGAAGACAGTTGTTTGGATCAGTGTGATAGAATTCTCCAACCTCTGTCGACTCCTCGGCGCCACGTTTCCGGCTGCGGAGATACATTGAAGTTTACGGAGGCGTTAGGGAACCCAAAACACAGACGGTGACCTTCAGCGGCTCACATGCTGGCTGGGTAATGATGAGCCTGGCGGTCTCCAGTAATCTGAGCTCCCAGAAGTTACAACTCACCAAATCTCAGCCGGCAACAGCAACCCGTGCCTTCAACTAAAACTCCCTCTCTCTCTACACTTGTCAGGAAATTCCAAGGGGACTATAATCTTGTTTGCTGGGGACGTGCCTTGTTGACAGCCATGTTGTTATGATCTACTCATTAAAGCGCTGCGTGATCAAGTGGTATTTTCTTATTGTTTATGATAATAAATAAGGGGTATGCGATTAGTATTGCATTCATCATTGTCCTCATTGTTCAACCGTGGTTACTGCGTTAGGCCTTGAATACGACCTTCCCTGATAGAATGATCTATAAAGGTCCATTTACCAACCGCTTTTTTTTTCTTTTTAAATTCTGTTTATTTATAAGCACAATTATTTGAAGCATTATACAGCAGAGCCGGAAGGAGATGGATCATCATAGTCTTTTTTTCCCCCCATCCTCTCGGTGGTCAGTTATTTTTTTATTTTTTTATTTTTTACAGTAATTCATGTGCCTTTTCCTCCCTTTTTATGTGTCTCCATTTAAGTTTAACAGGACCACATGGACCACCATCAAAGACCACCTGGAACCCCCCACCAGTGGGGGACCCCAGGACACTGGTTTAGAGGATATGTGTCAGTGACCTCATTACATTTAAATTCCTCAATAGAGGATTAACTGTGATATAGTTCACATTTTGGGGTCTAACAGTGTAATTTGATTGGCTCAGCGGCAGATTAGAACTGGAAACACACAATAAGCACCAGCATATTCCCCCAAGTTCCCTGCTGATGTACAGAGCCTATTACAACAGCATTGTTCAAGGGATCCTCTGAGTTGAGCTACTACGGAGGGATGCCAAATATTAGTATGATAGCGTTTTTTTTTTTTTTTTTTCCACTACAGCCCCTTGAACGCAAGCATCTTTATTCTGAGGATAGCCAAAACAGCTGTAAACTTGCAGATCAGCTGTTTTCAGGCAAAGAAGTTTGGGTGCATGTAGAGGCAGTCAGTTTTAATGCATTGCATTCACTTTTCTATTTAGGCACATTTTTGAAGCAAATCCGTGTCTGTGTGTTGAAACACAATCTGGCCCTCGACTTGTACCAGTTTTTCTATTTCGGCCCACTTTGTATTTGAGTTTTACATCCCTGGTCTATTGGATAAGATGTTGGAAGACAGAACATAGGCCTATTAGTCCTATACCCTTGATTGTGGTTGTGCTGTAGGCTCATTGTCTGTACTAGAGGTGTAGTTTGACATAGCCAGTAGGTACAGCTCTTCTGACGCTCGGGATTCTGGACTGGAACAATCTGGATCCTGAGGCAGGTGGAGTTGGAGTCTCTTAATTTAGTATGCATCACTGTCTGCCTGCATTATGTGCAATTACGAAACAGGTGGTGGTGGTATGCAGGGCTGCATGTGACTTGCGACTAGCACTTCCACAATGACACTCCAACAAGCAGAAAAATAATCACCTGCACAAAATGACTTGACAGAAAAGCAGCCTATGCTCATAAGATGTTGGATTTTTATGAAACAAACGATTGGCCGATGAAAGAGGACAATGCAAGCTTGCCCTAGCTGCAATGCAACTCCTCCCTTGACCCCCCGATAACAAATATAAAAAAAAAAAAAAAAATATATATATATATATATATATATATATATATATATATATATATATATATCATCTGCGATCTGCTTGTATTAAAATATGTTAAACCAACATACAACTTGATGAGCTACTTTCGGTCAGTACATTCTCTGCAGGTGATTATTTTTTGTAAGTAGAGTTTGGAAGTGCTCATCATTAGTCACTGAATGGCCCTGTGTACCTGTTTAGAATTTGCACATAATGTGGTAGGCAGCAGCCTGATCTGTTAATTGAGGGGGCGCCTAATAGGCGCCACCTCCTAGTTATTCCCGCTCTTTATTTATTTAGTTTATTTATTATTTATTCTGCCACTTTTTTTGATTGTTAACTACTTCCACATACTTTATGCTAGAATTTTAGTTCAAACTTTATACTGTTCGACTTTTTGCAGTGATTTATGCTTAAATTTATATTTTTATAGTTTTTTTTAGTTTTTTAGTTTTTTAGTTTTTCAGTTTTTTTTCAGTTATTTTATAGTGAGGGTTAATGGAAAAAATGACACACTTTTTACAGTTGACTTTTTTGTGCTCTTATAACTCCGTCATACTTTTACTTTGAAACTCCGTTCAAAGTTTAAAATGTTCGGCTAGGTTTGAATTTTCATCGGTAAAAACAATATTTTGAAAAAATGTATACTTTTTAAAATATTAAACTTTATTTAAAAATATAATTCCCCATTGACAATGTATTGGTATTTGGCCCACTTTTGGCTCACTTTTGCAGCCTCATTACTCTGGCATACTTTGTCGTAGAAACGTGATTTGAGCTTTAAAACGCTAACACAATTGTCAACTTTGTGGTCGTTCAAACCGTATTCGAATATGTTGCACGGTTTGTCCGCTATCGCAGTTCAAAGTGTGCATGGTTCGAGAAATTTAGCGGAGCTTAGAGGGTCTCTCGCCCAGTGAGCGAGTGAGAACAGAGTGCGAGATGCAGTGTCTCGAGGTTCGGGTCATGACCGAACAAATCGTCCTCACGGCCACAATATTCGCTTTACACGCGTGGTTTTCGGACATTTTGTAGACAAACTTCTCGCCTTTCACCCAATGTCATCAAAAAAGCACAGACACGTTCAGAACCAGAGCTACGGGCCTCAGAGCGACCCGACGTATGCTCCCGTGTCCCTATCAATTACATTATAACCAACAGCATTTCACTTTTGACATTTCTGATCCAACACCGATTTTTAAATCGCTCCCATGACCACGTCTTTTATCGTACCAATACCACGATCGCACACAAGATACTTGATCGAGTCGGGACGCCCACGTCGAAAAAAGTAATCGCTTACGAGTTTTCGTTTTTGCGTGAGAGGCATTTGTTTGCGGCAAGTCCCGCCCATAGACTCCCTGTTTAATTAAGGAGCCAAAGTAACTGCACTGTTGCAATCAACCAGGTGTGACAGATTAAGGCCTAATTAGCTGGCTGCCACTAGAGTTATAAGACCTCAATGAGTTGGACTGTAAGACCTTGTGAGCTTTTAGATCTGCAAAATCTGCAAATAGGCTTTATACACAGGAGGGTATCGAACAACACACACGCACACACACATCCTATGGAACCAAATGGACCCGTAAGGGTCCATTTGGTTCTGATTGGTTGATTCTGATTGGTCGATTCTGATTGGTCGATACTATTTCCTGCCATAACTCCTCAATGCTATGTCATAGAGACATATGGGTGGTAGCAATGGACTTGGTATGGCGTCCCTGACCCGTCCCTGACGTTGATTGGTGTAACTTAGCCCCGCCCCTATTCTGATTGGTCGATACTATTTCCTGCCATAACTCCTCAATGCTGTGTCATAGAGACATATGGGTGGTAGCAATGGAGTCGGTATGGCGTCCCTGACCCGTCCCTGACGTTGATTGGTGTAACTTAGCCCCGCCCCTATTCTGATTGGTCGATACTATTTCCTGCCATAACTCCTCAATGCTATGTCATAGAGACATATGGGTGGTAGCAATGGACTCGGTATGGCGTCCCTGACCTGTCCCTGACGTTGATTGGTGTACCTTAGCCCCGCCCCTATTTTGATTGGTCGATACTATTTCTTGCCATAACTCCTCAATGCTATGTCATAGAGACATATGGGTGGTAGCAATGGACTCGGTATGGCGTCCCTGACCCGTCCCTGACGTTGATTGGTGTAACTTAGCCCCGCCCCTATTCTGATTGGTCGATACTATTTCCTGCCATAACTCCTCAATGCTATGTCATAGAGACATATGGGTGGTAGCAATGGACTCGGTATGGCGTCCCTGACCCGTCCCTGACGTTGATTGGTGTAACTTAGCCCCGCCCCTATTCTGATTGGTCGATACTATTTCCTGCCATAACTCCTCAATGCACTATTTAGCATCACTTAGCCTTATTAACTATATTTACCATTGGACATTACTTAGCATCATTAACCATAGTTAGCATTGGTTAGCATTATTAGCATTTTCACAATACTTAGCATTGTCAGCAACACTTAGCATTAGCATTACTTAGCATTATTAGAATTACTTAGCATTATTAGCATTTTCACAATACTTAGCATTACTTATGCTACCTTTAAACTGTTCAGCTTCATGTAGTGATTTATGCTTGTATTCAACCTTTTATTTTCTTAAGCTTTTCACTTTCTCGCGTTTTTTAACTTCCTTTTTTCATTTTCCTTTTCACTTTTTCAGTTTTTTTTCACTTCCTTTTTCAGTTTCCTTTTCACTTTTTCAGTTTTTTCACTTCCTTTTTCAGTTTCCTTTTCACTTTTTCACTTTTTTCACTTTCCTTTTCACTTTTTTAGTTTTTTCACTTCCTTTTTCAGTTTCCTTTTCACTTTTTCACTTTTTTTCACTTTCTTTTTACTTTTTCAACTTTTTTCACTTCCTCAAACCAAATCATCATGTTTTTCCTCATTGTACTGTTTGTCAGCTTTAATACGCCGTCTACTGTTCATACGCAAGACTGAAACGTTTGGCGCCCCCTCGCAGTTTCTGTGGAAACTGCCTTTCTAGTTAAGATGAGTGCCTCCAAAGTCCAGCACCTTTATTTACTGCAGAAAGTACGGTACATGTCTAGGGTGGATTCATCCACAAGGTCATTAGGGTTTCAGGTTTCGCAACATCGTACATCATACCCCTCACTCAGGTGACCCAGCCGGGGTTGATCAGTCCACTAGGGAAAGACCCAAGGCCGCACAATCCAGGGCTAAATCTGCCACCTCATTCTATTAATAAATAAATGAATATACGTTACAATACATATATAAATGCATAAATAAATCCATGAATGCTTCATTTTATAAATAAATAAATGAATGTATGCGATAATAGATAAATAAATCAATAAATCAATCAATGAATATGGAAATCAATAAATAAATCAATAAATAAATGTATAAATAAATACATAAATAAATAAATAAATAATTAAATAAAGAATTTAATGCATAAATGCATAAATAAATAAATAAATAAATAAATAAATAAATAAATAAATAAATAAATAAATAAATAAATAAATAAATAAATAAATATCATTAATTGAAATGTGCATTGAAGTGTGCCTTTAAAAACACTATTTCAATAATCTTTTCTGTATATCAATAATCTTTTCTGTATATCATTAATCTTTGTAATGTGTATATCAGTACGCATTTCAGTACACATTTCAATACACATTTCAGTGAACCTATGTTAATGAGGGGGCAGGATTTGATGATGTCACTCACTGATGAGGCGGACCTTGATGATGTCAGTAAGCAACCATTGGATAATCTATGCAGGAGATCACAGATCGACTATACTTGTCTGTTTTTTACCCGGAAACAGGGGCGTGCACAGTAAGACGCTAAGGGGTGCTTGAGCACCCCAAGTGGCCCTCTCTGGACCAACATGCCCTTTTTAAAAGAATAAAATCTAAAGTTCAACGATTTTTCCCTCTGAAACCATAAGGGCTATGTTTACAAAACTTGGGGAGGTGGGTGGACATATTTTTAAAAAATATTTGATTTTAAAATTGTATCGGTCGGCCTCATGGTGGCGCTATAACAGCCCACCAAACAGCCAGTTACGTTTTGGTCCATAACTCTTGAACCGTAAGTCGTAAATTTAAAATTCCTTTTTCCCAGCATTCCTTGGGCCATGATGCATCTCTCCATATAGGCCACGCCCATTTCCGCCATTAAAGTTTTTCCGCCATTTTGGATGTTGTTAAAAACACACTTTTTGCCCCTATTCCTACATATTTTAGTCAAATCTTACAAAAATTGGCACACATGCTCTGTGGACCTATCCGATAAAAGTGACCACACAGATTTTTGATTAAGCATATCGTTTGCCCATAATTGGCTTCCAAAGTTAGTGGGAGGGGCCTATTTCACAAATAAGTGCCACAAATCATTCAAATGTCCAAACCTCCCCAAATTTGAATCGCATGTTGTGGGTGGTGGCACCAACAGGTAGCCAAAAAAATCCATTGGTCGGCCTCATGGTGGCGCTATAACAGCCCACTTTACGTTTTGGCCCATAACTCTTGAACCGTAGGTCATGAATTTAAAATTATTTTTTCCCAGCATTCCTTGGGTCATGACGCAACTCTGCTACTAGAGTTGGCTCAAATGCCCTCCTAGTGGAAGAGTGGTGAGTGCCACTCACCACTCTTTCACTAGGAGCGGCATTCGAGTCCAGTCCAGTGCAGTAGGTTTGCAACACTACCACTTTGTGTCAGAATATGGAACTGTTGTCCACAAGAGTCATGGCCTGTTTTAAAGGGAAGGGGATCTGCTTTCATTCTAAGGGACAGGAGCTTGAAATTCAGTTTCTAGAGAAGAAGCCATTATTTTCTTCAAACCATTTTATATAGCAGTAGCCTAATGCGTTTGTATAGTTGTACTTGTAGATGCTGAAATGCTGTTTTCTATGCGTTTTTAACCCCCCAAAACTCAAAAAAATTTCCTCCGCCCAGAGTGCCCTCCTGGTTAAATTTGAGCACCTGCCCTTGAAACTCTCTGTGCACGCCACTGCCCGGAAATGGTGATACTATAAAATTGGCTTTTCATGGCAATTCATAGCTTTCAGCCACGTGGTTTCTCCGTCCCCTAGCTGGCGGGCAGAAAGGACGTCGCTGTAAACATAACACACGCAGGGTGCGTTCGGAAATACACCCTAAACGCACTGGACTGCCCTGTTGTCGTTCGTTTATACCTGGTGTATTTGGGGCATTTGGTGCTCCTCGTTCGTTTATTCACACTGGTGTGTTTTGTGCACGCACTGAACAACCCTACCCTGGAGACGGGGTTGGCCGGTGTGGAAGGTTGATTGCGTCACAGCTGTGTCTCGAGCGCTGCCGTTCAATGAAAAGCAATACAACTGTTGTGAGCTAGGAAGCTAGGCTATGGCTAAGCATTGTACTGAGGTCCCCCAACTTTTCCATGTCTGTCAAGGACCTGCACATTTATCAAATAAATGCATGCGGACCCCCATTTGAAAATACTTTCCAGGGGGACCCCCTTAAGAGAGGATTTATATGGCTTTGGCAGTGATTCTCGCCATTTTTGAGTGAGGTGTGTTGTCTGGTTTTAACTGCTCGTTCGTAAATCAACGCACTCGGTGACGACACGCCCACAAAACCAAATGAACTCGGTGCGCACCCAGTTTGTATTTCCGAACATACCCGCAGTTTCCTAGCTGTTTTAAATTCCAAGGAGTATTTAGCTCAGTGGTTTTCAACCTTTTTCATCCCAGAGCCCACCATTTATTCAGCATTTGAGCCAGGGACCACCAATCGATGATATTTTTTAGACCCACCAACCCCAAAACTAAAGATTTCTTTTGCTTCTGTCCATGACGATTAATCTTCTAGTTTTGTAGATTTGGACTAATTCGCTGATGGATATCATGCGATATGGACCCTTGCGAGTCCATTTGGTTTCATTTTATACTCTCAGGAGCTACATTTGGCTAAACAACTTTGGCGGGGACCACCTGGAATCCGTCCCCACGCCACACCGCCACGAAGGCGCCGGCACAAAAGCAGACAGCCACCTGTGTAGAAAGTGAAGAGCCCCCACCGTTAAAGCAAAGGCGAGCAACGCCACACCAGCCAGAAGTGAAGCCAGAACAGCCAGCACAACACGACAAAACGTCTCCCACTCCCCCCTTAACTCTGACAGTGCACTGTGCACAGATGAAACCAAACGGACCCGTGAGAGTCCCGTTTGGTTTACATTTAGTTTAGTTTAGTTTGTCGTGTTATGCTAGCTACAAAGAAGAAGCTCCTCACCCCCCACACGACAGCGCCCCAACACAACCGGACTTCCAGGCCAGCCCGGATGTGTTGGGGTGCTGTCGTGCTGTCAAGTAGCCGTATGCACTTCCACACCAGCGGCGCAGCACGGAGAAGGCTCTGACAGAGAAGAACCCTCCACCAGACACACGAAAACATCACCAAACTCGATACAAACCAGTGTTGCCAACTGCCAAAATCCAAATGCACTAGAATGCGCTAGAGCAGTGTTTTTCAACCATTTTCATACCAGGGCCCACGATTTATTCTGCATTTTAGCCACGGAGGACCACCATTTGATGTTGACTTTAGTCTCTCTGACTAATTCAGGAGAGATAACTAGCAAAATGTTGGTCAAAATAACAATT
Organism: Benthosema pterotum; assembly: GCA_039105355.1. Classification (NCBI taxonomy): domain Eukaryota; kingdom Metazoa; phylum Chordata; class Actinopteri; order Myctophiformes; family Myctophidae; genus Benthosema; species Benthosema pterotum. The sequence goes on from CM076974.1 coordinate 43,460,765, forward strand.
CTTCTATGTTTTCTAAATGTGTAGATTAAAATGTGTAGATTGGAAAATTAGGTAATTCAGATATAGAAATATAATTTAACTCTTGGGGTCCATTTGGTTTCATTTTACAATCTCAAGAGTTAAATTATAGGGTCGCTTTGGTTACTAATGGTCCTTTCTAGGAAGGAAGGAGGACTCTATCATAGGAGGAAAATGGTGAAAAAACGAGGGTTTTATTCCTGGCGTTTGTCAACCAATTTCACTCCAACTCAACAGCACAAAAGCACTAGATTTTCCGCCAGGAGTTCTGTTTTCCACTAATTTTGGCGCTAGGGGGGTCTGAAAAAGAGCTAAATATAACGCCAAATGCGCCAAGTTGGCAACACTGATACAGACGGGTCTCACATGGTCTATGCCCCCCCCCCCCCCCCACACCCACTATAGTCTGGACACTGCTGTTCACAATTACAACTTACTTGTAGACAAGCATTAATTTGTGAGAAACGAAGTGAGATTGATGAACGGTACGTTATTTTCTAAATATATCTGGAAACTTTAAATTAAATTATGCATAAGAAAACACCACAAATACCACTAAATAAAAAAAAATCTCCAGAGGATTTTTTCCCTTGCTCTGGGTTCGATTGCTAGTGGCTGAATGGGAAAGACACGCCCACAACTGGAAAAACACGCCCCCTCATTAACATAGGTTCACTGAAATGTGCATTGAAATGTGTACTGAAATGTGTACTGATATACACATTACAAAGATTAATGATATACAGAAAAGATTATTGATATACAGAAAAGATTATTGAAATAGTGTTTTTAAAGGCACACTTCAATGCACATTTCAATTAATGATATTTATTGTATTTATTTATTTATATATTTATTTATTTATGCATTTATGCATTAAATTCTTTATTTAATTATTTATTTATTTATGTATTTATTTATGCATTTATTTATTGATTTATTTATTGATTTCCATATTCATTGATTGATTTATTGATTTATTTATCTATTATCGCATACATTCATTTATTTATTTATAAAATGAAGCATTCATGGATTTATTTATGCATTTATTTATGTATTGTCACATATATTCATTTATATATTTATTAAATGAGGTGGCAGATTTAGCCCTCCATACAAGGCCACACAATCCACTGCTCCAGAACTACTCTGGGAGAACCAAAATCTGGCACATGGAAGGACTGGCTCTGTGGGTCGACTCCTGTCCAGAGACCCCTCCTATGTCTCCTGCTCTCGCCAGGCACAGGACCTGTGCGTTGCACCAGACTCCCAGCACCAGAAATTTCATTCAGGAGCAGTGAATCATAATGGCCCTCCTAAAGGTCTCACCAAGGGTTGTTGGTCTCACCAAGGCTGGGGCGCTAACCTATACTGCTCACCTGAGTGCCGTACACACACACACACACACACACACACACACACACACACACACACACACACACACACACACACACACACACACACACACACACACACACACACACACACACACACACACACACACACACACACACACACACACACACACAGAAGAACAGGCTTAATAAAGGAATCGTAATGGTGGAGCAGAGCTGCTTTTGAAATGTTTATTAACAACTTGGAGATGTAGCCTACTAACTAATGAACTGATAACTGAATTAGCCACATTGTTCATTTCATCCAAGACATTTACAGATAAGGGGGTGGGAATGTAAGTGACATAATACTTTAAAACACCTGTGACTGAACAAATGTCATACTTTACTGGTAAGCCTGTTCTTTTTCAAACAGCAGGTGGCGATACTGCGTGTGCACTGACCAGGTGTGCACTTGGTGTGTCTCAGTGTATTAAACAAGCGCTCACGCACATGTCTTGTTTCCAATCCAAGATGGCGGCTCGTGATGTTTGTTGAGGAATATTGTGGACAGAAAGTAGCTTATAACATGTCTACGGTGGATTTTATGGTAGAAAAGCTTTGCAGATCGAAAGAGGATAATTCAAGCTTTCTCTACAGCTGCAAAGTTGGTGAGTTTGACGTCGTTTAATACAAGCAGGTCACAGATGAAATTTCGGATTTTTTTTAGTGATGGAGTCAATGGATCTAATTGCAATTTAAGATTAAATTCCAATTATAAAAGAATCTAGAGTTGCATTGCGGCTACCTAACCGCATGCTGTATAGATTAGACAGTAATCCATGACTCTAATATGAAGACCAAATTTGCGCGGAATAGAGACATGCCAGGGCTAGCCCTCCACCACCATGTTTAGGACCTCGCAGTGTCCTAAACATGGCTGGTGGTCGTGGAGGACTACAAATGAGACCCATGATGAATAGGCTTTTTATTCCAATACTCAAGTAAATTAAGAGACTCCAACTCCACCAATACTCAATTGTAAACTGAGCATTATCTTCATGTACACTTTTACTACTTCTGTAAGTTTTTCCTCCACCCCTGAGCCCCGCCTTCCTTCCCTGCACTGTGCTGTGGCAGAAGGCCTGCCTGTCAGTCACATAAGCTAACCCCCTAAAGACGCACGCCTTGCCCCTGAGCTCTAAGCGTCTGATCAGATTTCCCTAGCAACAAGTTCACTCTGTGCGGTGATGATGTGCTTCCCGCATGCTGCTGCTGCTGCTGCTTCCGCCCATATAGTTTCAGGGAGAAACCGGCAGGCCGGCCAGCCCGGGCTATATCATTTAAACAAGGCAGCGAGACGAGAGAAATCCTTTTATCTATAGGATGCTGAAACGCGCCGACCCGTACGCCGAAAAAGCCTTTCAACTTGTGCAGGTGAGCGTTGACTCTGATCACACGTGTTATTGTGTGATTGTCACTAGTTAATTGTCGCCGTGCAGTGTGTGTGCCTTTGTGTGCGAGCAACAGATGGTCCCTGCATCCTAGTCAGATTACCGCTGCTAGGGCTAAAGCCTGGGGGGGCGAGGAGGAGGAAATACTGTATTCCAGGGCTGGATCTAGACTAGGGAGATGCGGTGGGCAGAGCCCACCCAAACGTGCATCCTCCTGCCCACCCAATGAAAGGTAAAATCAGTGGTTTTCAACCAGTAGTCTGGGGACCACCAGTTGCCCTTGTGTGAGGCCCAGGTGGTCCCCAGGCTAAATGGTGTAAAGCTGGTTAACCAGATGTAACTCTTTGAGAGCGTAATAATGAAACCAAATGGACCCTTGCGGGGTCTCAAGAGTTAAAATTAATAGTAATGTAACTCAGTCATGTGAGTTAGCCCAAGTCTAGAAAACTAGAGAATGTAGAACATTACTGGTTATTTTGATCTGTGTCTTTCCCGTTGTGTTTCCCAAAACCAGTTCGAAATTGTGGACAAAAGCAAAAATAAATCTTTAGTTTTGGTGTCTGTAGGGCTGCCCACCCTGCCATTCTTCCAGCCCGCCCCAGTGGGGCTGGCTAAATCCGGCCCTTCTGTATTCACGAATGAAAGGATAAAATGAGACTTTGACGACTTTGCGTCGCGAGGAAGGAATGTTATAAATGGGAGGAAAGTAGCCTAATAAGTGGGCTGGCTGCATGGTGGCCTGGGCTGCCGCTGCCACGTTTTAAATTAAACACTCCTTGATGCCGCCTCAGCGTGATAACGTCCTCCCTTTCATGTTTGAGCTTTACTGTACGGTTATGTTATCGCCATAGACTTCTGACTGAAAGGAACCGGGGAATTATTCGCATGCCATGATGCTTGTAATGTGCTTTTTGAACCATAATAACAGGGACCATTTGTTTTTGTCTGCACTCTGCACTGAAGGAATATATGATACGGGTTTCATCATGCTGTCAAGAAGAGACACATACAAGCCACACAGTGAGCAACTCCTTGATTTTCAGGCTAAAGGGAACTAGGCCCCTATAGGCCTATGTTGAATACAATTGTGTCATTTACTTTCTTTTCATATATAGGCTATAGTTGTTTGTTTGACATATAGGCTACCTTTATCTTATGTTGGATTCATGTTTCAGACAGTTAAAGGACCACTTCACGTTTTAACCTATCTTCATATAATGGTCTTTAATAATCATGATAAAATTGCAGGCCTATTTTGTTCTACTCAGTCTGTCTCATGGGAGGGGAGGGCTGTGGACAGTTCACCATATCTGCAATGCAACTGTCTAGGTATTAAACTAAATGGCATGAATCTAGAGTTGCAATACCCTCCTTTGACTCCCCCATAATAATAATCATAATAAATTATCTGCGATCTGCTTGTATTAAACAACGTTAAACTCACCAACTTTGCAAAAATTGAATTATTCTCTTTCTATCTGCAAAGCTTTTGTGTCATTTGTGTAAAAATCAACCAAATAGATTAGTTCCTGCATTTGGAAGCGCTCATCATTAGTCACTGAATGGCCCTGTGTACCACCGGTTTAGAATTTGCACATAATGCAGGAGGCAGCAGCACGACCTGTTTGTCTCCTAACTCCAGCGCTTTTATTTATTGACAGAACGTAGCTCATAACACACGTCTACAGTGGATTTGTTTTTATCAAACAAGGATAATCCAAGCTTTCCCTACAGCTGCAATGTTGGTGAGTTTAATGTGTAATACAAGCAGATCACAGATGAAAAAATTCATTATAGGAAATCAATGGAGGGCATTGCAACTCTAGATTCATCCCAACATAAAAAAATAGAGTTGCATTGAGGCTAAATCCACCAATGACATCATCGATGGATGGAGATTCCAAGCTAATACAAACCACAGACTTTCTATTCCTGAAAAGACATGAAAATCTAAGCCATCATACTCCGGACGATAATTATCTAAACATTTTTGTAATTATCTTGTTTAAAAATCTGGCAATGATGATGTCACTGGCCGATGGGTTTCTGAACTGCCCAGCCGTCTTACGAGACCCAGACTGAGTCTAACAAAATCGTGCCATTTTGTCATATTTATTGTTAGTGATGACCTATTGCAGAGGCTTTCAACCTTTTTGATACCAGGGCCCACTATTTGAGCCACGGACCACCATTTGAGGACATTTTAGCCTCACAGACCCAAAACTAAAGATTTATTTTGCTTTTGACCACAATTCCAGATTTGGGAAACAAAACAGTCAAATATACAGATCAAAATGACCATTAATCTTCTACATTCTCTAGTAGGGCTAATTCACGTGATGAATATTTTAACTCTTGAGAGTGTAGACATGAAACCAAATGGAACCGCAAGGGTCCATTTGGTTTCATGTTTACGCTCTCAAAGAGTTACATCTGGTTAACCAACTTTCCATCATTTAGCCTGGGGGGACCACCTGGAATCCTCTCAGGGACCACTGGTGGTCCCCGGACCACCTGTTGAAAACCACCTATTGTATTAACATAGTGAAAAGTGGTGAAGTGGTGCTTTAACCCTGAGTACTTGGTCTTGACTCCCTGTAGTTACTCTCTCTGAGGATCTCCCTGCTGAAGAGGTTGTGCTTATCTATCCCAGATAAGATTTAACAGGTGCATTTTGAATGTTAACTTTGCTTGGAACCAGTTCAGAGCTAGTGTTTTTATTGAAAAATAAATGTTTCAGAAAATCATATGCTAAAAGTTGGTTCAGAACTAAAGAAAATGATAAACATTACCGGTGGAAGCCACAATGTTGAGAGAATCTATACAGAACCGGTTCTAAAACCATAGCTATTTGGGGTGAAAAGGGGCCAAAGTGGTCCCCACATATTGGTTTAATGTAGTTGTGGAACCCATCTGAAGGGGGGGTTGTATATGCCACAGGCACTACCATAAAATGAATAATTTCTGATTGCTTTTGCACTGATCTACAAGGCTAGCCCCCTCCAAACTATAAAATACTGCACAGGATTAAACCTATGAAACTATTGTTGATGCTATATCTTACATCTTGCTGGGGACCCCCTGGAGCCCCCTGGAGGAGCCCTGGAGCTCCCCGCGGAGCCTAATTTGAGAGCCATTGCACTAGGGGGTTTAATTAATTCCCGTTTATGAGCACAGTAGAGAAATGCCACAGGCTGGTGGTGCACTTTGTTGCCTCATTGGAAAAAATGGTATGATTCACGGCTCTGAAGCGCCTCGGCGCTCTGGCCCAGTTTAACCCATGGTTATCTGCTTTGAAGTAATGTCCCCACAGCTGGAATTCTATGTACGTTCGTTTGGGGATGTGATAAACCTGGGGGTAACTAAGGACCCCTGGATGTCCCTGCGGTCCCTAATTTGACTAGGGGTTTTAATTCCCATTTAAAAAAAATGTCTGTATGTTAGGAAAATTAATGCTTTCCTTTCCTGTTACCAATACAAGTTATATTGACGGTCCAATTCAATTGAAAGGGCTTTATTGGCATGAGAAAACATATGTTTACATACAGTAGAACAAATACCATCACTACATACAATGCATCATCAATATCCTACATCTTTTCCAAAGCAACAAGGCAATACAATATGAATACAATCAAGTAATATGAATACAATCAATTGAACAATGAACTACATTTTGGGGTCAGGCTTATCAGTTCACTTGATGCAAGAATACCCTCAATGATTGTTGTTTAAGTTGGCTGTGTTGTACTTTCTATTCTTCTCCTGTTGCAGCAGCTCACAAATTTCACTGCTGTGTTTGCACATTGTTGGACTTCACCCAATTAGGTATGGGAGTTTATTTGTCATCGGTCATGTTTTCAAACTAACCTTGGGTGGTTGTGATCATTTGGAAGTACAGTATGTGCCTCTGATGTGTTGGTACAGTGGACAGAGGAATTGTAGCTCTGTAGTTGCATGCGCACTACACTTTGCACTGCGTACAAAAGACGCAGCGTCTTGAGGCCACATGGCGTGTTTTATACAGACTGCTGGATGGAAAGAGATATTGGACACAGCGTCTTTTTTTCCACAAGGCTGTGTGTGCCCCGAACGCAACGGCCATTTTTGTTTCCACCACTACTTCAAAAACTCAAACATGGCAACAGACATGGCGGCTGGGCCTGCGTCTTTTTGCTGTTGTATGTGCTGTAATGTGCTTACAGCCAGTCTCTACCTCCTTCTGTCTGCAGTGGTTACATAGTGGTTACATGTTGGTTACATAGTGGTTACATCTTCTTTTGGGACCCAGGTCTCCTATGGCGGCCTCTCGATTGCGAGGCTGTGTTCATTCTCTCTATATTGAGTTGTTTTCTTTAGTTTTGGATCTGTTACAGTGCAGCTGTAATATTCTCAAATATTCTGCTACTTTGTATTCTCTGTTTAGAGATCAGTAGCATTCCATTTTACTCTGATTGTGTGTGTGTGTGCGTGTGCGTGCGCGTGCGTGCGTGTGCGTGTGTGCGCGCGCTGTTTTCTGCTTGGTTCTCATGAGGGCTAAAATGCATATCAAGGGCTATTTATTCCGAATTTGAACCACAGACCACTATTTCGTGAAATTTAGATTCTTAAACGTCAAACTTATTTTGTCATTCAATAAGAGTTAGTCCACAAAGAGAGAAGACGTGACAGCCAGGTTGATTGTAAAATAACTCTCATTATTCTTATTATGCATTCTCTAATTGGTTCGAATTTTTGTAAATTCACTAATGCAGAGGTTTAACACCAGCATAAAATGACTCCAAATGGATATCCACACGGGTCCATTCCGTTTCCCCATTGTACAAGTTAAAGATCCTCCAATCTACCACTGGTTGAAAACCACTGCCCCCAAGAGATGAGATGGGTGTTGGGACTGAGGTTCATTGGCCTTAACTCGTTGGGCCGCTGTGTTGTTTCAGTTAACAAGCCAGAAAACAGTCTGTGTGTGGGTGTGTGTGATCCAGCAACATGTGTTGTAAATGGCAGATACACAGTACATGATGACTTGTAGTGATTTCCTCTATGAAAAATAAAATGGCTTGGTGAGCTGGAGAGTTTGCGGATCCAATGTGAGGAGGTTTACGCGAAAGTACTTTTTCCATTAGTTTGATATATATACTTTTAACCAACACACCGCTATAAAAGGCGTTCGATAACATTCATTGATTTATGAACAAAGAGTTCTCTTTGTTTGGGTTCTTCCGGACTCCAACTCAATTTGGGCATCCTTGACATGAGAATGCTTGAAACCAACTTCTAACCACTGATTGAGACGTATAGTCGCACCAGTGGTGTAAATTTGATTTCACCTCCATGGCTGCCAGCCAATTTCTGAATTGAACCACACACAATAGATTCCTAGTCTGTGTAGATGCCCTATGGCCCTAGTTAATCAATCTGTTCACTGCTTTAACGTTTGCTAATACTCCAAAGATGGATTACTGTATCTTTATTACATGGCGTCTTGTGTAAAGCTGTCTCAAAACAAAACAAATTCATGGCGTAGTAGAGTGAAGAGATTACGTGGCAGCAGAGAGAATTGCAATGGCATGTCGATGACTGGAATTATAAAATGGATTGTTATATAAACCCATTTCAGCCTGGCTGTTTCATGCATGGCAGACACACCAACAGTGAGACCCAGACTCCCCGGATAAATGCTATCATTATCACCATCCTATTGATCTTCCCCTTTCCAAAATAATCCCCATGTAAGAACGACAACAAACATTGACATTAGGTAGGTGCTTGATGAACTATGGAGAGATTTGATTGGATGGTACACATGTCGGGAAAAGTATCGGATCGGCCCTTTTCTGTCATATCGGTTCATATCAGTATTGGCAATACCACCAGAAAATTGGCCCTCATTTGTCATTATCAGACCATTCGGTATTGGTAAATAATAAATATACCAGTCTAACCAGTGATCCGACACAGGGGTAAGGGGTTGACACTATGGCAGCTAAATAAAATGTTGTGGAATCTGCTTTGGAGTTGCCCGAAAAGTGGATCGGGACTTCCCTGGTTGAACCAGTTCAACCAGTGCCCCTGGGAAAGTAAATTTACAGATTCCCAATTGATTAAGCTTAAGATGATTTTCTTTACTGCTGTAGTGGCCACAGAGTATTTTATGTTTGAATTGACATTGCTCATGTTAACATCACCTAATTACCAGATTCTTGGATCAGGTGGTAAATCATTTTTCAACAATATCAGAGACAGTGGATATAACAAACTTCCAATAATCAATAAGAAGTGGACAGGTCCATAACATATGGAATAAAGCGTTCTGTGCTACTGTGTCTTACATCTTGAGCACATTGGGGAAATACTAGCAGAAAACATAGTCCTATATTCAGGCCAATAGGGTATGATTTACAGTATACTGTATATTATAAAGATAATAATATACGTGTATATAATTACTATAATTACTCCACGTTGAACACATTACTCAAATAAAAACAAAATTATAATTACTAGTTTCTCATCATCTTATTGAATTATCCAGTGTGCTCATATTCACATTGATGTTGAATATTGATGTTGAATAAATTATGTTGCACAAGTTTTAAATCTGACGTTGGGGGGGGATAATATTCCTGTGTGTTAATTGTGTGCATGCACTGTCTAAGGCATGGGTCTCCAAACGGGTAGCTCGTTGGTTGTTTTTGGGTAGCTCACAAAGGAGTTGCAAAATTAGGCTATGAATGATATGAAAAGCATGACCTGAAATGCATTGCAACTCTTTCCTTTGTCATTCAACATACAAACGTATGCCCACTCGAGCGTAACTAGGCCTATGTCAATAGGCCCAGAATACGCCTTCAGGTCAAATCAAATCCAATCAAGGCAAAGACAAATCTGTCAGTGACATGATCAGTGCTGTGAAGGCCTTCAAAGCAAAAGTCTCATTTTACATGCAACAGGTAAAAAACAAGAGACTGCAGCATTTTCCTTCAATGAGGAAGGTGTTGGAAAACAATGCAGAGGCATTTGATGTGTTGGATGTGGATAAATATTGTGACCTACTGTCCAAGCTTGGGCAGGAATTTGAGGACAGGTTCAAAGATTTTGGTGAACTGGAGCCCTGTGTGGCATTCATTGCTAACCCTTTAATGGAGGTAGATGCGAGTGTAATATCAGGGCAGATGGCTGACATGTTCAATGTCAATGCATTTGAAATGGAAATGGAGATTATTAATCGCCAAAATGATGTGCAGGTAAAAGCACAACAGAATAAACATTCAAAGTGAGTGCTTTATTTGGCTCTACTTATCTTTGTGAATCTGCATTCTCTGATATGAATGTGATCAAATCCAAATCCAGAACTAGGTTGACTGATGATCATTTGAATGACTCTATGAGAGTGAACCTGAGTGGATACACCCCAGTGTTCAAGTGTCTTGCGGAGGCCATGCAGTGCCTGGCATCTCATTAGTGGAGAATGCAAAATGTGAATGCACTTAAAAAAAAAAAAAGAAGCTAAAAGTGAAGTAGCTCTCGGCCTCTCAGATTTTTTCAAAGTAAGGTATTTTACTTTTTTTTTTAAATTCTCAAAACAAGTATAAAAGGCTGGTTTAGCATTTGTGTGTTTTTTCATTAGTACCCCGCCACACACAAATAGCAGGAGCGCAAGACTGTGGAGTTATTGTTGGTCCAGGTCCATGTACCAAATTGTGAGGCTGTAGCATGTAGTAAACAAAACTGATGCCTAGAGGGGGCAGGGCACAAACAGTTAAGCAATTAGGCCCTACAACTTTTTCGTCTTGTAGTATAAGTCCATGAAACAAATTGTGAAGCTGTGATGTGATTAGTTGTTTGTTTGTTTGTTTGTTTGTTTGTTTATTTTCACTTACAAAATATTTTAAAAATCATTACAAAGTCCTTAAAAGATGTGAAGGAGAAAGCCGAGAAACCCTCCAGGGGCTTAAGTGATGGCATTCTCCGAGAGCAGTGAGGATTATATCAACATTGAAAGATCTTGTACAGTAGAATAAAACATGTCACACAGAGGGAAAGAAACAGAAAACAAGTTGATTGGTACTGTAGATCAATCAGCCCAGAATGCCCTTGAGTGACTCAATGAAACATACTAGGTAAAAAGCAAGTGGATATAGACAGAGAATTTTATTATTTATTATGTATATTTTTTCATGTAGACACAATGCGCTGAAAACATTGTATGTTGAAGCTAAGTGCTTGGATATGGATAATATTTGCTTGACTAAAATGGAAAGAGATGCAACTTCAAACACATGTTTTGACATCGTTCGGGATGATAATTTCGTTGGTATCACACTTAAACATAGATGGATGATGCATAATTCTCGCTTTGATGTGCACTCTAATGTTGAAGTGCCACTGAAAATGTAAGGATGTGGGTTTTTCATTTTTTCATTTGCTAAATATTCTGAAAGTGAATCTAAGGTAGAATCGACTTGGAAATGCAGTTGAGCTGCTGTAGTAGGTATAGTCCAACACTAACATGTGAGGTACTTTTACTTTTGATACTTATATTTCATCACTAGGTACTGTGGCCTAGCTTACATTTTGTATTAATGTGGTTGCCTACACAGACTTTGATCGGCTTCTGAAGTTAGTTGAAGAGGCCTATTTTACAAAAAAGCCACATCACAAACTGAATGTCCAATCCATCCCATTTGCATTTCCATCCATTGGGGTTGCTGCAAATGCAAGAAAGCATATGCTTGTTGCCAAAACATGATTTTTTGGGGGGATAAATCCCGTCCAATTTACTTGCATGTGATCACAGGGTGATCAAAATTATTGGCAGTGCCCAATGTGTGGACAATTGCTTCTGACACCAACCTGGTATACACACACAATCTGGAGGCATGCATTTTTTCACTTCTGCTCTTTACATTATTATTATTATTATTATGTAAAACACATTTTCTACATTAAATCTTAAGATTTTAACCGAATGATTTGATAAAATCCCAAATCTCATGATGAATCGTCAGACATGATCATGAAATCAAGACAGGACAATTTGTACAAAATGCCGAAAATCATTATCACAGCATCCATTCGCAGTAAAACTGTGTGTGCATATTCCCATTAGGCTGAGGAAGAACACATCCCAGTATTTAATCAATCTTTTGAAAATCAATGCTGGCATGGATTTTTATCCATAGGGGCTTCTTCCTATTCAGGACTTGACCTATCGCAACAATGTATTATTAACACCAGTTAAACCAACAGATCCCTGTTGAACTGCCAGTCTGGTGTGACCGCCGACCATGCTGTCGATGGATTGACAGGATGTGTCTGGCTGGAGTTTTGGACGGCATGCTTCTTGTACTGAACTAAGTTAGAGCTTGTGACATGTCACTGGGCCTCATGCCAAAAAGGCCTAGCATATCCAGCGATTTAGGCCAGCGATTCCAAGCCTGTGGGTCAGGGGCGTTTTTGCCATTAGGGAGACTAGGCAGTTGCCTAGGGCGCCTTGAGGGGAGGGGGGGGCGACCATGAGGAGAGGGGAGTGAGGGGAGGGGGCAACCACCAGACATGCTTTAACCCATTGTGTCCTAAGTCCGGTTAGAAAAAAGCCCTAAAAACCTAAGTCCGATTGGAAAAATACCCCTAAAACCTGACTTTTTCTGTAAAACTTGACAGGACTGTCAACGTCTAGTAAAAAAATGATATCTCAGCCTCTGAAGCAGCTAGAAACAAAATTCCAAAACTATTTGAATGCTCAGACCTTTGGCTTTCATGGAAAATTACTTGCCATGGTCCAAATCATTATCACAATTTTAGAAAAATCACCAAAGTCAGAAATTATGAAAATGTAGTAAAACGTCTGCTAAAAAAAATACCATTTCTGTCATTTCCCAGCCTCTGTAGAAGATTGAAACAAAATTACAATCCCATTTGTTAGCTTACACCTGTGCCTTCCATAGGCAGTTACCTTTCTTGGTCCAAACCTTTGTCACAAAATCTAAAACGTCTACAAATTCAGAAAATATTATAAAATCAATGAAATGTCTACTTTCTTAGCCTCTGTAGCAGATGGAAGCAATATATATGAGATCTGACACAATAGGGTTCCATTAGAAAATACATTTATTTTGTAAAAAACACAATAATAAATATAGGATAATAAAATCAATAAAACTAGTAAACGTAGTACTGCTCTAATTGTTATACAGGAGATGGGAGGATGATGCACAGTGTCATTTCAAAGAAAACTGCAAACGTGCTTCCCAAAGCACTCTTTGCACACAGATACCTGGCAAAACAGTAGCACAAGTACGTTTCTTTGTTCCAAAGTTCTCTACCAACCACACAACGCAGCTCATCCTGTTGTCTCTGAGCTTGTCATACTCAGACGCTGGCCCAAAGCAGCTGCAGAAGGTCCAAAAAGGAGCAAGAGAAGTTCAGGAACCATCTCAGCTTCCAGCGTGGTTCACATCAGCTGGCTGGTTATGGTGGAGCTGTAGACCTGGACCTGCAAATTCACATACATTTTAGTCACCTTGGAGGAAAGAAAAATGTTTACCTATAAGCCATCATGTGTTCAGACATTATTCTCTCTACATTGTTTATAATTATTGCTTACAGAATTGTAGAAAATGTACATAAGTAAAATGTCATAGCTATTTTATCATCATATTAGTAGTAGTCTATTTTCTTTACTATTACAATTATTATAGTAGTAGTAGTATCACACACCATTGTATACACCATTGTATAGTTGTTTACAAATGCTTTTTATATTAGAATTGATATAGTCATCTTAGTACCGTTTTCACCCATGTATAAAGTTATAACAACATGGTGATACAATAGTACTATCATCACATAGTATTTCCAGATAGTAATGTGAATATAATAATGACGCCCTTTGTAGTCATTATTATACCGTTATGGTCACTGTAGTAGCCCAAGTTGCTTATTGTTTCCATATAACGGTAAACATTCATAATCTTTGTGGTTGGCTTGCTGTAGTAAATTCCATGCATAACGGTACACATAGCGTTCGCCGATCGTCGTCATTATAATGACATTGTAGTAAATTGCTGTTCATCATCCTCCCGTATCCTCCTGTATAACAATAGCAAATATTTCTGTCTGATCGGCTGATAGTAATATTTGTTCTTACCTCGAGATGTCCGTGTGTTGCAACCCCCGATCGTCGCGTCGCTATAATCATCATCAAAATCTTCATCTCCGCTGCTGTTGCTGGTCATCCGTATCATAAATCCCCTCGCACAAAATATTCGTGCGAGGGGGTCCTCGCATGAAATATATTCGATTCTGTGTTCTCTTACGTGGGCCATTGAAACACAGCAATATACGATCCATTTTCTCCGACATGCTAATGCTACTGGCCAAAACCTTAGAGTAATGAGTATGCTAGAGAGAACACCCTGAACCTTGAGGCGAGTGAGCAACTCAATGCAAGTGGATGAGAGGGGAGCTCGGGTGGTCTCTCTATTTAATATATACTCTAAAACAAGCAATGAAAAAATCCGGAAATGCATTTGCGATACGCTGGAAGCCATACGTCATCGATTTATGGTGCATTTGATTGGCTATCGGCCCGGAAACGGCTGAAAAACAGCAGAAACACGTATTGGGGTTCCCGCCCACTAAGGGATATTTACAGCACAGCGCACCCGTTCACTAAGGGAGAATTACGTGCGGGGTAACCCGCCCCCTATGGGTTAAAAGGATACCAGGCTAATAAGCCTCATCCTCTATAACTAGAATTGAACATTTAAAGCACATAATATGTTATTTAGTTTAAAAATAGTTCGTCATTTTATCCCTGGTGGGGCACCATTTTACAGGAGATTTTCCCCTGGAGCCCCCCTTACCAAATGGACCTGTACAGGTCCATTTGGTAAGGGGAGCTCCAGGGGAAATCTTGCCTGGGGCTCCAAATTGCTTAGAAACACCACTGCTGTGGGTTGTGACGATATTGCAAGTACGGTGGACCCCAAATGAAAAGCACTAAAATCTTGGAACATCTGTTTTCATGTGATATGATTAAAAACAAAACCAAACAAACAAACAAACAAAAAACAAGCTTACCATGTTAGTTTGAGCTAACAGAAACAGAATCAAGTGATTGGTCATTAAAATAAACATGGTTTTAAAAAAAAAAAAAAAAAAAAAAAAAAACACTTGGCCCACTCATCTCACCAAGTTTCATTTTGGCCCTGATCCAGAAAAGGTTCTATGTACTGTATGGTATGTCTTTAGGGATGCTCTGTTGGTTACTTTTCACATCTTTTTGTGTAGTGAGCACATTTTGACTCAAAATTGGGATGTGAATTTGTTGTTTGATGACTTGTATATTAGTCATCATACTCAAACATGTAATTTGTTGATAGAGGCTCCTGGTTTCGTGTTAACCTGCCATGTGCTATATATGCCAAGTTGAAATTCTAGTCACACTTGGGGCACAGATACTACATCATTAGAGCCTGGGGAGAAATAGACCTGGCTTTGTGTTATAACTGGTGGAAGCAGAGCCTTGGCTGACAAGGATTTTTACTTGTACGTGTTGAGGTTCCAACACTGCATTGGACACATACAACACATTATTTATGCATGTTGGCGTGGAACTGTTATCGCGCAGATTGTGGTGAAACTGTGCACGTACTTCAACTCTGAACGGCTAAGGAAAAAATGCCAATTGACTATCTTTTAAAAAAAATGTGTATTACTAATTGGTTTGAGCACCTTTTACTTAAAATCGGTTGCTCAAAAGTACTAATGAATTCCTATGATTATTTTTTTTACGGTGTGCATTGTCTGATGTCTGAACATACACGTGACATAAACACAGATGCACAGGCCATTTATTAATGTTTTGAAAATCAATGATGGCAGGGATTTTTAGCCTTTCTTCAGTCTTGTGTGGCCGCTGACCATGCTGCCGATGGATTGACAGGATGTGGTTAGCTAGAGTTTTGACCATATTTATATATATTATTTATATTTATATATACACACAATATATATATTGTGTGTACTGTACTGAAGAGAGTTAAAGCTTGTGACATGTCACTGGGCCTTTCAGGTCTAACAGCATTTATTAAAGGTACCTTGTGCTTTGGTATGTTGACAGTAACTTGCTGCTTAACTGACCAGCCAACTGTCCTGACTCGAACCCAACAGAGAATCTGGATTGTATTGTCGAGAGGAAGGTGTATGTGAGACATAACACTGAACAATACAAATTCATTATTGATACATTATTGAAGAAAATGAACTTACACAATATGCAATTTTGTTTTTAGAAGGACCCGTACACACTGATGGATGGATGTTTTGCACACATCTAGCTCAGTGCTCTACCTCCTACCTCAACTCGGCTGAGGAAAAAAAATACTAATTGACTTGTATGTTAAAAATGTTTGTTACTAATTGGTTTGAGCACTTAAAACACTTACTTAAAACTGGGAAAATTGGTTGCTCAAAAGTACTATTATGAATTCCTATGATTATTTATTTATGATGTGCACTGTCTGATGTCTGAACATACTGTACATGTGACATAAACACAGATGCACGGGCCATTTATATTCAACGATGTTTTGAAAATCAATGCTGGCATGCAGGGGGCTTCTTCCGATGCAGGACTCGACCTATTGGAACAACGTATTAATTAATTAATACCAGCCCACAAACACAGATCCCTGTGGTGAACTGCCAGTCTCCTGTGACCGCCGACCATGCTGTCGATGGATTGACAGGATGTTGTTAGCTAGAGTTTTGATCGTATTTTGTCTTCTGTGTGTACTCTACTGAAGAGAGATTACGTTTGTGGCATGTCACTGGGCCTTGTGATGAAAGGCCTTTCAGAACTAACAGTTTAGGCATTTCTGAACCTGTGGGCCGTGATGATATTGCAAGTACGGTGGGCCCCAGATGATTGTCAATAACACTACAATTCTATCGGCAATATAAAATGAATTATAATTGTCTGGGAGGGAATCCATTTGGGCTGTTCCTGTTTGTAAAGAAAACTTTGACATATTTATTCACCTTTTCTGTTCTAATGGTCAACTGCCCTAAAATACATACGTGGTGCATTCCTTGGCATGTAATTGCCACGGATCTTATTATTTTAATGACACCGATGGGCACTGGGGATGCTTTGCTTGTCTCAGACTGTACAGGTACAACACTTTGGTACCATATTTTGTTGTTTTAAAAGCGCTATACAAGCAAAGTTTGATTTGAATCAATTTGATTTAAATGGCACTGTTATGCTCAAACCGTCACCCAGACATGTACACACGCGTACAGACAGCACGCACGCACGCGCACGTTGAAACCGGCCACGCGTGTGTCAGAAACATATGACACATGCCGTAGCATTGGGCCAGTGACTTACATTGGACTGCGGTACGCCAGAGTGTACAGTATGCCCATCGCAATATAATTTTGCTAACCAGATCTACAATGCCTCATTACTTGACGTGATCTCTATTTTCACTTTATAACTTTTACAGAAGGATTTCAATTGCCTCAGTTGCACTTCCGAACTGGTTTCAGCTCACAAGCCAGACGCTAGACCCTTGGTCACAACAAGTTCACAACACGGCACATGTTATCAGCTGTTTATGCCCGTTTTAGAACGTTTACAATGGGAAAGACTACTGTTATGCCATACCAATGTTATGCAACAATGCAGATCTAATTGTCTCATATCAAGATGCAATATATTTCACAGCCCAGATGTGCACTCCTCCTCTCAGCACGGGTGCGCCCTTTTCTAGGTGGACATGCTTTTGTGAAAGAAACACCATAATGAAACGCGTGGCACAGCAACTAATGTTGAAAATGGGTGGAAATCCCCTTTAAGTGGTTAAAAGCAAGAGGTGCATTCCAATATTTTTTTCCTGAGAGCCTACAAATGAAAGCAAATGAAAGAAAAGCTCCTAAAAGGTAGTAAAACACAACTTGATGATGTCATCAAGCTGTGTTTCACCATGTTGATGATTTTGGTTTCAGACCTCCATACCGGTTCTGTCTTTCCTAGAAACGGTGTTCCCTAGAAGATCTGTGTTTCCTGGAAATGGAGGCTCCACCTGGTCTATTTGGCATGTGACAATGGCCGTTCGTTGAGTTTGATGTGACAAATTGGTTTATCCTTCAGGTGTCTTCCAGTCTGCCTAGTGTGGTGGGGGGAATAGGGGAAGGGGAGGGGGCGACTGGAGTCGCTTGGCTCTATTGATCCGTCACCCTTGACACACACATGCATGATTGCCATCCTATTATTGCAGTTGAACTCAAACAGCCACAAAGAAAGCAATTGTGAGAGACCATTAGCTGCCCCTCGGTGCTCAAGGTCTTGTGAGTGAACCCCCCATGGCCCTTGTTATTTGCTCTTTGCTCTGCCATGTGCCCATCACTTTGATCCCCTGTTCTTTGAGCGAATCACAGGCTCTACTTTGAAAGACATCTCGGACTAACTAGAGGCCCCAGAGTTGAGTCTAATTTGTACTTTGTTGCGTGACAGTCGCTTCCCAAAAAAGAACTGATTTGAAAACTGCCGTACAACAATGTATAAATTAAGCTTAAGGGTTTTCATATTGTGCGCGGGCGGGCACACGTGGGGAGATAGTGTTGCTTTTGCTTTCATTAATTGACAATACCGGTGGTTTGGCATGGTTGTCATATTGACTTTAACGTGTATATATAAGCAATAAATCTCATCTAATGGCATTTTTTTCTTCTTTATCTTAGACTGTTTCATTATTGGATCACTTACTAAAAATATCTAGTATCTATGACAACCATAGGACCGCAGTGGCTCTTCAAAAATCATAGTCCTCCTCCACCTCCACATTTGACTCCACCAGTCCTCCTTTCTCTTTAATCATAGGCAGCACAGTGATAATAATAATAATACATTTTATTTATAAGGCGCCTTTCAGGACACTCAAGGTCGCCGAACAATCAGTAAAAATAAATAAGAAGACACATTAAAACAAAAACAAAGAATCCAAGAAACAAAAGAAAGAAAAGTATAGCTTGCAGAACAAATCACAATCATCAGCTATAGGCCTGCCTGAACAGGTGTGTTTTGAGATGTGTTTGGAAAGTGGTAATATTGTCCAGGTTTCTTATGTCAGGGGGCAGGGAGTTCCATAGATGGGGGGCAGAGCGGCTGAAAGCTCGCGACCCCATTGTGGACAGACGGGCTGGTGGGACTTTGAGTGTGGTGGAGGAGGCAGACCTGAGAGAACGGGTGGGGATGTTGATTTCTATGAGGTCAGATAGATATGGGGGGGCGAGGTTGTGGATGGATTTGAAGGTATGAAGGAGGATTTTGTAATCAATACGGTATTTGATAGGTAGCCAGTGGAGTTGTTGTAGAACAGGGGTGATGTGACTGATGACCGGGGTTCTGGTAATGATACGTGCGGCTGCGTTCTGGACCAGTTGAAGTTTATGGAGGAGTTTGTGGGGGAGACCAAAGAGCAGGGAATTACAATAGTCTAGGCGGGAGGTGACGAGTGAGTGGACCAGTATAGCAGCACTGTGGTGGGTGAGAGAGGGGCGGAGCCGGTTGATGTTCCTGAGGTGAAAATAGGCAGATCGGATGGTGTTGTTGATGTGTGTTTGAAATGATAGTGTGCTGTCGAGGACGACACCCAGACTCTTAACCTGAGGGGAGGGGGAAACCGAGGAGTTGTCTATGTCGAGGGAAAAACTGGGTTGCTTGGTGAGAGTGGATTTGGAGCCAATGAGGACTACCTCGGTTTTATCACTGTTGAGTTTGAGAAAGTTTGAGGTGAACCATGACTTGACTTCCTGTAAACAGGTACAGAGGGAGGAGGGTGGGAGGGTGGAAGTTGGTTTGGAGGAGACATAGAGCTGGGTGTCGTCCGCGTAACAGTGGAAGCTTATATTATATTTCCGGAAGATCTGTCCGAGAGGGAGGAGGTAAATGATGAACAGAATAGGGCCAAGAACGGAACCCTGGGGAACACCAGAGGTAATGGGACAGGGATGGGATGTGAAAGTTTTGAGCTTAATAAACTGAGTGCGGCCGGTGAGGTATGACAGGAACCAGTCCAGGGGTGTACCAGATATGCCAATGGAGGCTAGTCGGTCAAGGAGGGTGTTGTGTGAGATTGTGTCGAAGGCTGCACTTAAGTCTAGAAGGATGAGGATGGAGATCAAACCAGAGTCGGCTGCAATGAGGAGGTCGTTTGTGATTTTAATGAGGGCTGTTTCGGTGCTGTGACGGGGGCGAAAACCAGATTGAAACTGTTCATAGAGATTATTGTTGGTGAGATGGGCCTGAAGCTGTGATGCTACTGCCTTTTCCAGTATTTTTGAAAGGAAGGGCAGGTTGGAGATGGGGCGGAGGTTACTGAAAATGTTGGGGTCTAAACCAGGCTTTTTGAGTAGCGGGGAAACAGCAGCAGATTTTAGCGCTGGGGGGGACAGAACCAGAGGTGAGGGAGGAGTGAATAATGGCTGTTATGAGGGGTAACAGAGAGGGGAGGGAGGCTATGACCAGGGACGATGGCAGGGGTCGAGTTGACAGGTGGATGGTTTGGATGTCCGGATGATCTTAGAAAGATCAGCAGCAGAGGGAAGTTTGAAGCTGGAGAGAGGAACAGAGAGGGGGGTGTCGGGAACAAATGGAGGTGGACTGTTAGACATCAGAGGGGTCAGTTGTTGGTGAATGGTGGTTATTTTAGAATTGAAAAATGACATCAGTGTGTTACAGTGGTCAGTAGAATAGAAGTCCGGGGGGAGGGAATCAGGGGGGCGGAGTGAGTTGTGGACCACAGAGAACAGGGCCCTGGTGTTTCCTTTCCCAGCAGTGATTTTGTCAGTGAAGTATTGGGATTTGGCAGCGGAGATGGCATCTTTGTAATGGAGAATGTGGGTATGGTACATTTGTCTGTGTATAGTGAGGCCAGTTTTGGTGGAAAGTCGCTCCAACTGGCGACCTTTCGCTTTTAGCTGACGTAGGTGAGGGGAGAACCAGGGAGCAGAATGGGGGAATGAAACAGTCCGGGTTTTGAGGGGGGCAAGTGAATTCAGCAGTGACTGGAGACCATCATTATAGGTGGAGACCAGCTGTTCTGTGCTGAATGGAGGGGTTATGGCTGGGAAACACTCAATGCCAGATTTGAGGTCAGCTAAATTTATATTTCTAATATTACGGAATGACATAGTGCGTGACAGTTTGGATTTGGACAATGTTAGACTGATGTTGAATGAGATGAGCATGTGGTCAGAGATAGGGAGACAGACAGCAGAACAGTTGAGAGGAGTGACACCAGAGCAGCATACAATGTCCAAAATGTGACCTTTCGAATGAGTAGGAAAATGAATATGTTGTTGGAGACCGAAACTGTCCAGACATGATCAAGTCATGTCTGGACAGTTTCGGTCCTTTGTGAGTGCATGATTTGTATTGTCCAAATGAATATTTGCATCACCAACCAGAATTATATTAGCTGAGAGTGAACAGACATGTGTGAGGAATGTGGTGAATTCATGAATGAAGTCCTTGTTTGGTTTTGGTGGCCGGTATATATTGATTAGAACGGTAGGAGTGGGTCCATTTAGTTGAATAGCCACTGACTCGAATGAACGAGACACGGGCATAGTGACAGCTGAGACCTTCCAAGTCTCGCGGTGCAATATCGCGAGACCTCCCCCTCTGCCTGTGAGCCGTGGTTGACAGGTGTAAACAAACCCAGGAGGGACACACTCATTCAACTGGGAAAAGTCATCGGGTTGTTGCCACGTCTCCGTTAGACAAAGAAAGTCATACTTGCGGTCAAGGAGGAGGTCTTGCAGCAGTTGTCCCTTGCCAGTGAGGGAGCGGATGTTAAATAATCCAAATGCGACGTCGGACTGTTGATTCGAGAAGGCAGTGTTAGCCGACCTAGCCAGGGGGGCTAACACACTGTGATCCACCGCTCTACGGATGGTTCTCCGCGGGTGGCGACGGGTGGAAGACCAAATAGAGTTGATCACAGTGGAGTCGTCGAGGTGCACATTTCGACCGGATCCGCGATGGATGTACCTCCGGTGGGGAAGGCAGGCGATGTCCGGGAAGCGGTGCAGTACAGGCGGCAGTGGCTGGTGGTGGTGGTAACCATGGAAACGCAGCTGGAGGAGCTCCGCGCTCATATACTGGATCAAAGTTGACGCTGGATATATTAATATGGACAGGACGGTCCACAGGAGCACAGAGCTCACAGCGAGTTTGTAAATCCACATGTTGCACGGCACGGGCACACGGGCATGTATAGATCACGTTCACCGAGCAGCAGCAGCGGTTGCTAGGAGACTCGGGTGAGTAGGACGCCAACACGCCACACGTATTGCTTGAACGGTGTATAACGCGAAAACTGACAAACGGATCGTTTTGACAGTAAGCCCAGAGTAGTAGCCACCAGTAACGCAATTGCCACAGCTAAGTGATCTGCAGCAAGATATGCAGGAAAACATAAAAACTTTACAAACAACCGGTGAGCAGCGGCAGCTAATCGCGCCAGCGTACACTCCGACCGGAAGGAAGTAACATCACTGTTATTTAAGAAGGTGTGGTGGTGTGGTTTAATCATAGGCAGCACAGTGAGGATCTAGTATTTGAGTATTTTAGCCAATGACTAAGCTTATCTTTCTTTGGAAGCCTCTTGCAGCCGCTAGAGGCCTCAAAAAGACGCCTCTAGGGGGGAAAAAAGATAAAGAATTTATAAAGATCTAATTAAATGAAGACTTCATGAAAAACAAACAATAAAAACAATGTAATTATTATCTTGACCATAAAATTACATATAGGACCTAATACTTGCACAACGGCAAGCATATTGTGATTGTTTGTGATTGTATTGTTTGGACCTCGTAATGGGCAAAGTGTCGCATAGACCAGGCACAGCACATAGCTGGGGAAGTATTGGAGCATAGTGGTTTTAAGTGATCCACTACAGTCTGAAATATGACATGTAGAAACTGGCTAGGCGATCCAAGTTGGATTACCCTTCTTGCTGTTTCTTGACATGCTCTGTACTGTAATCATTCGTGCACTGGTGGTGAGTGATGTGACACAAGTCCAGCCGTGTCGCAGAGTACTTTGATGACATTTGGAATACATCATAATATCAATTCAGTTTAACCACTTAACCCCAGTTTACTAAACATGTAATGTCATTGTCAACCCCCCTTGTCAAAGTAGCTGTTCTACAATTTCAAAACATTATGTGTCATGTTAAAGCTTTATAATTAATTAATCTCATATCAATATTTGACACGAGAAGCATTTTTTGGTCAACTACAACAGGTTGTTATATAGTGTGTGAGTTTTTCCAAATTAAAATTTCCTATCATCCACCGGACCAAGCAAAGCCGTCTGATTGGCGGGGAGACTGCCCATAGATTTGAAGTCCCAGAAATCCGAAGTCCCATTAGTCTGAACATGCACTGGGAATACACCATCAGCATAATGGTTTTCCACCTTGTTTTAAGCCTTGTGTCCACACTGTGACATGTTATGCTGAGGGTGAGGATTAGAGATGGTTTAGTAATTTCATTTTCTGACCATTTGGGAGTATGAAATGATCAGTTTGGATCAAGGGCAGCCCTTATTGGTCACCCCAATTGGTTGGTTTATTGGTACGCCTGAAACTACCATCCAGTGAAAAAGTTTCTGTGCTGTGGTGCAAAATCTATATGCAATTAAAATAACTTTTTTTTAAATTGCTTTATTGTTTCTGTAATTAATTATTCTCAATTAAGCAGTCGAAATCCCAGCCCTAGTTGAGAGCCTATCGCAGCACCCGAGCGCAACACATACTGTACATAAATTACTTGTCTGGATTTCTTCTTCACTGACATTTTAGTCTAGTTTTTTTTTTCTTCTTCTCCATGTTGATGGTCAAAGGTGGAGGCTTCGAGGGTTGTCTGCTGTCATGTTATTATGTCTGGGAGGACGAGGAGGGGGGAAATGTTGTCCATGATCCGGCTCTCTGCACCGGGGCACGTTGAAGTGATGCAAGCTCATTTGCATGAAAATATGCATCCTGCGCAACAAAGAGGAGCCCAGAGATGGAATAAAATAAGACTTAATACATGCAGCCTCCAGGGACCTACTAAAAGCAGCCCTTTTCATTTTCATGTAATTGCAGTTCATGGGTCCACTTACCCAAACTCAACAAACTTTTTTTTGTTGTCTAACAGAAAAGGTGGACTGGTGTCTGGTACCTAGTCACTTCAGTCTTCTTTGTTTCCGCGGTGATGTCGTTGAACTGTTTTAGTTTTGACAGGTGACTGCGTTTTATTTGTTTTTTCTTTTGTCAGCCAGAGCAGTCGTCGGCCTATCATCTCGCTTTTAATGAAGTCCTCTGGGTCCCAGCAAAGACTTTTTGTGACAATGCCTTATGATCTTATTCACTTTATCCCTCCCTGCTGTATTGACAGTGGCATTCCCTGTTCCCTGGGCTTTTATTGCACATCTTGATGCGGCTTATTCATATCACTCATTGTGAGATGACAGTTCTGTGTATGCATAACGTCACTGTAGCATCATGCCCAGTGTATACTTATTTGCCTAGCAGTTCTTACCCTGAAATGAAAGGCAACCTGAAAAAAAAAAATATATATACAAAATTGACACTGCATGCTTTCCAAGCTGCTGGTTAAAATCTACAAGCCCACAATGGGAGAGCCAGCGAAGGCGATCCTCGACCACGGCGCCCGTTTTGCATAGCAGTCGCGGCTGTTTAGCATAACAGTTGGCTGTTATGCATAACGGCCACGGCCGTTTTGCATTACGATCATTTTCCTTACTAAACCTAACCCTAAGCCTAAACATAACTTCAGTAAAACCTATCCCTAACCTTAACCGTTGACCTTTATGCAAACTGCCGCGTTTGTTGTGCGAATGGTTATGAAAACTGTCGTTGCAGCCGTCACGGTCGAGGATTGCTATCGCCCCTCCTGCACAGTGGGCTTGAGTGCAAAGCATTGTGAGCCCATAGATCTGCTACTTTCAGAGCGTTGCTGCGGCACCCACGCCACTAAGTATAACTCTGGCCTTAGTGTTTCATCGTGTGTGTGTGTGTGTGTGTGTGTGTGTGCGCGTGTGTGTGTGGGTGCGTGTGCGTGTGCGCGCGCGCGTGTGCGCGTGTGTGTCACTAGCTAAGGGAAGGAGACAATGCTGTCGTCTCCAACCCATGGCAGTGCGACAGCGAGCTAGGCATGCACAGAGGCAGTGTTGTAGGGGGACTTTTAGTGGGGGGATGCCGCTTAAAGGGGAATTCCACCCATTTTCAATTTTTTTTCTGAGTGTGTACGAATGAGTGTGTACCAATACACCCCTGCACAGAGTCACTACTGTGTAGAAACCTCAGGGAAGACGGGAGAGACGGTAGGGCTGTGTGACACACTTGGCGTGGTAGACAGACAGACAGACAGACAGACAGACAGACAGACAGACAGACAGACAGACAGACAGACAGCGGCAGTGCTGCATTATGATTACAGCAGCAATACAGTCAGGGGCGGATCTAGGCATGGGCATGGGTGGGCAATGCCCCCCTAAATGCCCAATCTGCCCCACCAAACACGATGGCATGCAAAACAACCCAAGATATTTCAAATTCAAGAGGTTATATTTAAAATGATTTGAAACACTACTACTACTACCATTTTGGCACCACTAAACCAACAGCACTACTACTACTACTACTACTACTATGCATGCTGCATGTCTGTTGCAACTTCAACAACAACTGATGTTATTATTGATGCTTATACTTGCCTAATAAAAGTCCTGTAACCAAAAATGGTATGGGTGCGCCCGTGACGCTTCGCGCCACGGGCGATGAAGCCGCCCCCATACCATTTTCTCATGCCCCCCCATTGGAAAATGTTACATCCGCCCCTGAATATAGTACGGTACAACGGAGAGCTGTTGTCTTCATGCATGTCTCCCCTTCACACCCTTTGACAGATCTGGTTCGTTAGAAAGGGGAAAAACGAAAAAGCGTAACCGGCAAACCGGAACTTCTTTTCTTTTCTTTTTTTAATGAATAAAACATTAAGACCTGAGGCCTACAAATGTCTTCTCAAATCCTTACAGTTTCTGAAACATACAATGAAATAAAGTTAGATTTGGAAGGTGAACCGAATGAGAGGATTGGGAGACAACTGGCTGCTAGTCTTGGGCAATATACCCGTATTTCCGTTTATCGCGATATTGGAAATCAATACCGAGTAATATTGTTGGGTCTATAAAAAATATCGAATACCGAATATCGGCAAATACCGCCATTATACTGTATTCTATTAAAATATGAGCAATGAGACTTTTAATTGTAACTATACAAACAATTTTCATGTTACACACATGCCTAAAATAGCCCTTATTTGGGATAGGCTTTTTGGAAACAATGTATTTCCCCCTCAGTTTGTCCTTACTTAGGCTGCTTGAACAGCAGAGCACTCAGTTCCTGACCCCTCAATGTCGCAATTCTGAGAACTAGGTGACTGGTGGAACGTGTCCGACTCTGATTGCCATCTAGTAGTCAATACCGGTAATATCGAATATCGATTAACACGTTATCAATACCGATGGCCGCTCTCTCCTCAAACACTATAAAAGACTTTCTGTTCTGTACTCATCAGACCCAGGAGCAGCTGACAGGAGAAAATGTTATGTTGACTTAGTTTGCCTTTTGTTTAACCTCGAGTTAAGATGGGCAGCATATGTTTTCCTGCCTTTTATTTAGCTGGAAACTTAAATTGTTTGCCTAATTCTACATTGTTCGCCATTTTGTTCACTCATTCTTATGCCAAAGCTGAGATTTTGTGTGTGTGTGCTTGCCTTCTGTTCAGGTGGTGTTGCCATGTCTGCTTATTATAAGCAACATTTGACTTGTTTTCACTTGCAAATAGTTACTGGTTGATTTTTGGGTGCTTGTTTCTGGAGTGTACATGCATGTATTTCAACTGGATCCCTAATATTGTTTAAACCAGTGGTTCCCACATTCATTGACATCAAGGAACCCCAGATTAACATGGTAATTGGTAATTGTCCACATCATTCGTCTGAAAATATTTTGTGCCTTTTTTTTTAAATGTATTCCAGTTTTTACTGTAAATTACCGATGCACCCCTCCCCCCCCCCCCCTCTTTTGATAACACATGCAGTGTCAGACTAGCTAAGATATGAACTGATGTTCACTAAACAAGCTCTCTTTTCTTTCAGGTGTCTTATCGGCCATTCAACCGCCGGACTCAACCATCGTCAGAGTACCATCCCACGATGTGCGCCATCATGCCGTTAACCATCTACCTCGACCCCCCCTCTCCGGGTAGCCTAAAAGGGCGCTCCCTTTCCAAAGCATAGAGGAGCATCGGATTCAAACTAGCACCGGAAACCTACACCGGCTGCCACGTTGTTTCGGCAAGCCTGTGTCCTAAACTAAACCGCTGTCCGAAAGAAAACATGCAAGGATTACCGTCTCACAGTATTGCGGTATTCGCTCTATGGGTGAGCTGCATTGCTCGCGTAACCCGTTGCCAAACTGTCTGCGTCAGGCAAGCGTCCACCGAATGGCGGCCTCAGCAGCGCGCGGTGGAACTGAAGTGGACCCTCATGGAGAACATCTGCACGGGGGCTGCCCAGTGTTGGGATTCACACCGGGGGGTTGAAGAAGAAGATTTTCCTCAGATCTTCCCCCAGCTATGCCCCCTTCAGCTGCAGTTCGGAGACAGGCTGTCTTTCTCGGTGGACGTCGCCCTCCAGTCGTACGGCGTCAAGCTAGTCAACGTGTCGAAGGAGAACTTCAAGAGATGCGCGATCGACCGGGCGAAGGATCCGTTTCTTCTGCTCTCCCGCGAAGCGAAGAACCGTAGCGATCACGTGGTGGACCCCGGCCGTCCAGTCCCGGGCCAGCATTATTTCGTGGCGCTGCACGAAGGAGACACGCAGCTGTGTAAGCTCGGTTTGAGGCTCAACGTCACGGTGAGGGAGCAGCTGTGTCGGAGTTCTCCGCTCGTCCGGCCGTGCTCGGGAAACGGCGCCTGCCAGGCGGGCCTGCGGGAAGACGCCTTCCACTGTCGGTGCCTCCAGCGCTACGCGGGAAGGTTCTGCGATACGTTCGACGCCTGCCTGCAGAACCCGTGCCAGAACAAGGGAGTGTGTTTGAGCAACGGCTCCTCCGACCCCGCACACAGGACCTATAAGTGCTTGTGTCCTCCGCATTTTACAGGTAAGGAGAAAAACTACCATCAGTCTAGTTTTAAGTCATGTGGGGAAGATTTTGGACTAGAATCAGGGGTGGGCAATTATTTTTCCCAAGGGGCCAAAGGAGATGTATAAAATACTGTGGAGGGCCAAGACTAAAGGCTGAACTAAAGTCTGCGTAATATTAATTTAAGTTCCAGATAAGCAAGAGTAAGACCAACAATTTTGACACGCCCTCTATTTATTCAGTATTTGACCACGATTTGATGACATTTTAGCCCCCCAGACCCAAAACTAAAGATTTCTTTTGCTTTTGTCAACAAAGCCAGGATGATGGCAGAAACAAAACAGGCAAACATAGATCAAGAATGATGAATGACTATTTTAACTCTTGAGAGTGTAAACATGAAACCAAATGGACCCTTGCGGATCCATTTGGTTTCATTTTTACGCTCTCAAAGAGTTACATCTGGTTAACCAACTTTCCATATTTAACTGGAACTCTCTCAAGGACCACTGGTTGAAACCACGGTATCTAATCCTTTCACAGGCCGGTCAGGGTCAGTCAAAGGACCGCATTTGGCCCCGGGCCGCATAATGCCCCAGGTATGGACTAGATGCCATCCATGCATATGGACTTGGAGATACAGATCATTCACCATGCAAACAAACTGGTTTGCGAGTATTTACATGAAACCATTATCTCCAATGGCAGTTGCAAGGAGGTGCAACTGGTGTGACATGACATATAAAACGGTTTTTGTTTTTAATTAGCCCTTTTTTGTAATTGTTCCAGGGGCCACAAGGGGGCACCCTGGGGGGCCACATTGGGTCCCCCGGCCACCATTTGAATACCCCGATCCTACAGTGATGAATTCAGTTTGTTTGTACACTTTTGTTATTGTACATACCTTGTTTTTCAGACTTATCAAATTCACCCATTTGGAACATGTGTTGAAGTCTTCACATGATATAATAAAGCTCAGCAATCTGCTATAATAGTCATCAATTCGTAATCATAATCGACATCTTTATAATCAAAATAACCCCCCAAATATCAAGAGGGGGAAAAAAACAAAGCAAGAAGTTGAAAAATGTCACAACAATGTAGAAATCGAAAATCACCTTAATCAGTCTTATTATTCAATAATACGTTGTAGTTAGAGTTGTTGTTACATTGCTTATTGAGCTAGCAAAAATAATAAATGAATACATCTTTAGTGCTTAGTGTCCATGCTTTTTAGAAAAACAAAAAAACAAACACTAATTTGTTGCTGTATGCACGAGTGCTTAGTAATTGCCTCTTTTCATCTGTCACCAATTACAGTTATACTTCACCTGTTTATCCTTTCTACGACCTGAGTGGGAAGAACACCTGTAGATTTATCTATTAAAATTATTCCATAGAGCTGTTGCCTGCTCATGATCAGGTAGCACTTAGGTAGCACTGGGCTGTGTATAAACTGCAGCTTAAAGGGTGACGTGTGAGGCCATGTAGGAGTACAAGGACACTATTAAACAGGCACTCCAATCATTTTCAACATCTTGCCATGTCATTAATAAACCTTGGAAATGTTGTGGACTAAAAAAAAAAGTCCTCCCATTCTGTGTTTCCTAGAAATAGAAATAGAGTTCATTTCACCATGTTAAAGATATTTCTTTTAGGACCTTTTTTTCTGAGAACGTATAAAAGGAACCAAATGGACCCATTAGGGTCTATTTGGTTCCTTTTGTACGCTCTCAGAATAAAATGTTGAAAATAGGTGGGCTTCCGCTTTAATAGATTTAATAGAACCGAACAAAATTTAATAGAGTAGAACAAAAAAAAAGGTTTGGAGCTACTAAAATACACGCAATAGAATGAACACCTAGCCTTCCTACCATTCAAGCTGCATTATACTGTGGGCGCGGTGGGGCAAATTTGAGAACTTGTGGCATCTATGCCGGGACAGGATTCATGGGCACATGAGTCATGACGTGTTTTGGCCTCCTTGACATTTACGTCAAGGAGGGAGATTATTCATACATCACAACCTCTCCTATCTAGAGACGTGTTACACAGACAAGAACAAGTGAGATGCATTTAATAAAAAAAGTGTTGCACAGGCAAGAGCAAGTGAGCTGCATCATAGAATCAGTGTTGCCAACTTGGCGGATTTGTCGCTATATTTAGCTCTCTTTCCAGACCCCCCTAGCGCCAAAATTAGTGAAAAACTCCTGGCGGAAAATCTAGTGCTTTTTTGCTGGTGAGTTAGGGCGAAATTGGTTGACAAGTGCCAGAGATAAAACCCTTGTTTTTCACCATTTTTCCTCCTATGATAGAGTCCTCCTTCCTTCCTAGAAAGGACCATTGGTAACCAAATGGACCCCCCTGCCACTAGTGCATTTTGGATTTAGGCAGTTGGCAATACTGCATAGAATCCCGTTTCACAGTGAATCAGTATCCAGTGGCGAGGCCAGTGCCACTGCACAACTCTAATGCTCATTTGAGATGAATGAAAAGATTGTTTCCTACTACCTCCAGACTCTGATCATTAGGCTTTTTCAGCACATACTGTATGTCTTGCAATCAATTACCAGTTCATTGCAGCCATATTTTTTTCCCATTTTTGGAAAGTGCACAAAGTATCTCGTCGTAACAAGCTCATCACTTAGGTTTGCAGGTTATATTTTCCCTGCGGATTCTAAGTCATTGAACAGTGAAAGTTGGATTAGTTAATTGCACACAGACTGATAATGGAATTTAAGCACAGCTAGAAAAGCGATGGGTCACCTCTTTTAAACATTGGCAAGCG
This sequence comes from Benthosema pterotum, assembly GCA_039105355.1. NCBI lineage: Eukaryota > Metazoa > Chordata > Actinopteri > Myctophiformes > Myctophidae > Benthosema > Benthosema pterotum. Next base: position 43,491,606 of record CM076974.1, read on the forward strand.
TCCATGTCGTAGCCCACAAGAGGCATCCATTAAATGATTGTGGACTTTGTGGAGGCAAACACACTTTGTGTTGAATTCTTCACCTCCGCTTCATCCCTCTTAATGCCATTATAGGACACCTTGTCCAGTATTATCCCGCACCTAGTACTACCTGTAAGAATTGTCATTTCAAATGAATTTGTGTGACATTTCGAAAAGCGACGATGAACCATGATTCATGCAATGAAAAAAGCAATCAAAGAAAAGTGTAGTTCTTAATGTGTATTTTCCATCCTCGGTTCTTGGCCAGATGCAATCCAAAATGCTTCGACAGTGTGTTATTTTCAGTGGGACGATCCAGGTTGAAATTTCTGCACCAGGGGCGGATCTAGGCATGGGCATGGGGGGGCAATGCCCCCTAAATGCCCATTCTGCCCCACCAAACACGATGGCATGCAAAACAACCCAAGATATTTCAAATTAAAGTGCCTATAATTAAAATGACTTGAAACACTACTACTGCTACTAACTAACGACAGTTGTGGCACCACTAAACCAACAGGATTTCATCATTGAGAACAGTCTACACTCTAGACCTTTAGCTTTATGCATGCAGCATGCCTGTTGCAACTTCAACAACTGATGTCATTATTGATGCTTAATTGCCTAATAAAAGTCCTGTAACCCAAAATACCCATTTTATCCTGCCCTCCCAATTGGGAAATGTTACATCCCGCCCCTGTTCTGCACCAAACCAGTAGATGGGGTTGCGGCAGGGAAAAGAGATGACTGACTTTTTTTTTGCATCTGTTTTAGGGGTTAACTGCTCTGAAATCATTGGGAAAGGAAACTGTGAAAGACTTTGTCAGAGTGGGAGGTGTGTCCAGGTGTCACCTACCTCCTTCTCATGCACGTGCGACTCGGGATACTCTGGTAAGCAGCTGACGTAGTTTTAGTCAGAGAAATGTTTTATTTTCACGCTTATTTGAGTCCTCTGAATATCATACGTCTTTAGACAACTAAATCTACAGTTACATTAGTACTAAAATGCTTGTTGTGAGCGTGTAGATCTGCTTCATTCAAACCACAATCTATCATACGTTGTACAATGACTTGTCTTTTAGATCTCTGCTCCACTAGTGTCCACTTTTTGGTCATACTGTATGCTATTAGTGCTGAGCTCTCTCTCTCTCTCTCTCTCTCTCTCTCTCTCTCTCTCTCTCTCTCTCTCTCTCTCTCTCTCTCTCCCCCCCCCCTCTTCCCATGTTGTTATACTGCAGACCTTCCAAGTAATTGCACTTTGTCTGTTTGTTTTTCCTAAGTTGAGTGGGCCACTCGTAAATGATGAATGAAGTATTTGTGCTATAAATCAGCGTCAGTGGTATATTGCGACTCAAAGATGTGCAGTAGCATGCGCTGCACTTCATATCATCCGAACAATATGTTAAAATAAATAAACTAGTAGGGCATGGCCTACTACGGCCCAAAAACAAACAAACAAAACAGACCATCTTAATTATGTCATCACCTAAACCGGCCAAACAGAGTTGTTTTGACCAACAGCCCTCCACAACCGTGATCGCTTAAGTTAACTTAACAATAATAAGTTATAAAACAAGAATAACAGATTTAGGGTCGTCCAAACATTAAACACCACCAGGCATACCCTATATATAGAGAGAGAGTTCTCCATATTCGGGTCAGATTTGCCCAAATATAGAGACCACACACACACACACACACACACACACACACACACACACACACACACACACACACACACACACACACACACACACACACACACACACACACACACACACTTCTGCCTAGTTTTACATAGTAACCTCGCTTACTGCGTTAGAAAATATTACTTACTAACTTTTTTTTCCCCCTACAAGCAGTGAACCGTTATTTAATTTCACTGGTGCGCCCCCCCCCCCAGGTCCTTTTCCCACTCTACGCCAAATCTCTCAAGCTGAACGTTCGCCTACTGTCACCCAAATGTCTGTGAATATGATATTACTAGAGGCTCATGTGGTTTAAAAAAAAAAAAAAAACGAAGACATTTTCAGCCATATTCAAGGCGTGAATTAGGGTATATTATTCTGCCACTGGCAGCAGGATGCAGTGGCGGGACCTTGCGAGCCTGGCGAGATTGTTTATGAGACATGACTAGCTTCACCCTTTAGCTTGGTAATGAGGCTCATTTGCTTCAGCAAAGCACAGGTTAGGTTAATGGGTGTCACCCACAAATGGGTTACAAAAGTTGTCTACTCTCCAGGTTGCCCTGGATAACGCGGTCTAGAAGCGAAAAGCCCACGACGGACTTCATTCCGGCGTGGGGGAGGGAGCGAGAGAGAGAGAGAGAGAGAAAACACCAGGTGGCTTTCCACATTGATTCATCGTTTTGCTCGGGAGCGCAATTTGTCCACGGCATGCATTCTCGAAATGTCATCGCTTCGCCTGTGGAGTCCAGCCCCGCGTGCTCTCGGCTTATTATCTAGGTGATGAATCCTCAAGGTTACACTTCCACTTCTCTTCCATGCGAGGGAGCTAATCAGAGGATTATTATTATCATTAGTAGTATTATTAGGCGTGAGATGATAAAACACACACACACACACACGTGCACGCTTTACGGACGTCACAAGGCGCAGTCGCAACCATAAATGGAGTTGTGGCTGACCAGGCGTTTTCATAGTAATCTGTGACCTTGAGTCGCAGTAAATAGTTTTGGAAATGTCTATGGGGGGGGAAAAATGACTGCGGGTCTAGAACGACGGAACCAGAAAATTCAAGCTCTCACAATTTTCAAAATGCATCCATCCTACAGTCTGGAGAACGGAAAGCTCTGAACATCGAGTAAAGCAATACGCAGAAGTGAAGCATCCTCCCCACATCTGTTATTGTCTTTACCATCCTAATATGAATAAAAATCCAAGTGTATACAGCTTGCTACTTACCAGAAATGGAAATACAAAAATAACTGATTGTTGTCAATGGTGCTTGGCTCCAAAGCACTGCTCACACAAGGTGTCATTTTTGAAGGATGCTAGACCAGCTTTGAGGGTTTGTCTAGACACAAACATTGTTTTAAAGGACCTCTTCACCACTTTTATTCCTATATCTTCATATAATGGGTCCTCCCTAATGTATGAGTCTTCATAGGGGGTGTGTGCACTCCGGAAACCCGTCTCGGTGAAATCATCGATGGAGAATCCAAGCTAATAGAAACTGCAGGGTTTCTAGTCCCGAAAAGTTGCATTGCGTAAATGGAAGCCATCGCTCTCCTGATAGGTTTCTGTAATAGTGATATTTTATCCTGTACATTAGTCTATATATGAAGATAAGTTGAAAAGTGGTGAAGTGGTTCTTTAACACACATTCACAATGAATGGCCAGCTTTGAGTGTTTTTGTGAACACAAACATTGAAGACAAAGGTGGATGAGATGATGGGGACATGCGTCATATTGTTGGTGCATTCCATAACATTGTGTTTGGACATTGTGGACATTGTGTTTGGGCCCGGAACAAAAACACACACTAAACACGGGTGTGATTCTTTTTTTCCCCGTTGTTGTTTTGTGTAAATCAGGTTTCATCTGAGTCTGCCCAGTGACGTATGCCTTGAGCATACATATTAACCCCTTAATGCCTGATTCACAAATAATTCTATCAAAATAGAGTTTCATGGTATTTCATGCAACATACTTTGAACAGGTAGCCTATAACGTACGCTTATCAACTCTGTTCTTCCCACCATTTTGAATTATGCCCAGGAGGGAAACGTTTGTGTGTGAGCCTATTTTGCATAATTAGCATATTTTGTTGACCATCAGAAAAGCATTAATGTTTGCAGTTAATATTTAGTCTGCTATATGCTAATTCATTTTGGGGTTTTCATGAGCTGTACACCAAAGGACCTGTACTGAAATAACATGGCCTACTTGACCATCTAATGGTCAAGTAGGCCATGGTCAGTGGTATCCAACCAAGGCATTTAATAGTAAATGTGCCTTTTTTATGAGTCACTCCACTGTAATGGGATCAAAAATGGGTGCGTAATTACAATACTTAAACCTAGTCAACGTCAGTTGCTGTCTTCAGAATTCCGATCCACCCACAGTTCCTTTTTTATATTGATCAAGTCACCTTAATTCATGTGATGAATATATAGATTGTATGATTTTAGGGGCATGCCACTTGGTCTACCTGCACAGCCTGGTAGATCGCAATGTACCTTTTGGGGCACCCCTGGTGTAAATCAACAAGCTCCATGGTGGTGTGGCTGGTGGCATCATGGTGTCCCAACTCGCTGTCCCCTCTTCTTTGCTGCTTCCTGGGAGGTTGTGCGGTGGCGCCCGGTTGCTTCATACCCCCCCGCCACCCCCCACCCCCCACGCTGCCGTTGCCTCATTAATCAACTGGATGTTAGTGGCTGCTCCGGCACCGCTCTGCCCTCATAGGCCAAAGTCTATGCGCACAGAATAATGAGCCAAACTCCTGGGACGTTTCAAATGAGATTTTCTTTCTGATTTGACTCTCATCCCCCGTGGGCCACGCCGCTCCGCGCCGTGCTGCGCCACACCTCCCTCCCTCCAGGGGATTCTGTTACAAAAGGTATTAGCAGTCCTTGATTGGTGCCATTTCCGTTCAGCAATAAGGCCGCTAATTGTTTATGTGACCAGTTAATTGTCATATCGGCTTTTGGATACTTTAAAGCTGCAATCCGGCACTATTTTTTTCTGAATTAAATGTTATTCTAAGCAGTATACAGTATCTGTTGTTGTGACCGCAACGTTTAGTATGAAAACTGGAGGGAAGATTGTCATGTTGTAACGTTGCGCTACGCTGTAACCCCTCCCCCCGACGCTGTAACCCTCACTGCGCGCTTACTGCTACTATATTGTTTCACATTCTTTATACACACAGACACTGCACACAACACCCACACACACACACATACAAACGTGTTGATTCATGATCCGCTGTTTTGACACCACCACCTCACAGTACATATTATTGTTTAATGTCAGAATATGGCAGATTAACACGCTCCCACGTCTCAACCTCACACCTAGTGTTAATACGATGATTATGTGATTTGAAGCTGGTGGTTCTACTGGTGTCGGGTAGGATAGCTATGGATTGACGTGTAGGTTGAAAGGAGCAGTTCAACCTTCCAAAAAGCACAACTTATTTTTTTTTTTTTTAATCAATTACACACCCCATGAACCCTTGATTTCACAGAGTTTCAGTTTTTTTTTTGTTTGTTTGTTTTGGTTGCACATTTCTGAGCCAATACTTTGACGACTGGGTCATCAGTCAGTATAGGAGACTCTGAGTCTTTGCTGGCTTAGTAGTCTGAGGGGAAAAAAGAAATCCATTCATTCAAGGCTCCATGGGGTGTGTAATTGTGTAAAATTAAGCGGACGGGGGGATACTTGTTTGAGTTAGAAATAAAAGTCACTCCTGCTAGTGCCACTGGGTTTCAAATTCCGGGTATAGGACACCAAACCCACCCATTGCAGCTTTTAAATACGTTTCTCGCAATCCTAGCGCCCGATTAAACACGGTGGTGACAACATGTTGCCTCTAGATAATAATAAGGTACTGAAATTACCCCAGATAGCGCAGCGGCCGGGGCCGGGCGCACACAGCAGCCGCCACGGATAATCACAGTAATCAGGTTTGGTGGTGTCCGTCATTCTTATTAGAAGCGGTTAATTATTATCATGCGGCATAGGGCGCGTAATATGCCAATACCGCCAAGCGTGCGCCGCGAGAGGGAGTTACCCTACTTAATGCGCTATAGATATTCCAGAGGCAACAGCACTTGTCAGTCCAATCCATAATGTTCATTAATCTGTACAGTAGGTTCATGGGGGCAGGTTGAAGGGTGGGGGAGGAAGGGCTACTGTTAAGAGCCATCAGTGGTTCTTTTCATGGCTAGAAAATAAAAGAAAATAAACGTCGCTTCCCAATACAGCCGGTTTGTAAAGTGTGTATTGCAGGGGTGTAGTGGAGAGGGGGGGGGACTTCTCACAACTAAAATATTTTTAGGGGCAAACGTAGGCCTATGTTTTTTGTCTTGTCATTTACATTTATGGATACAATTAGGCATTGTAAACAAATCTTTCTCAATATGCTATACTTGTTTTAATAGTGGTCTGTGTGTGTTGCGCAGGTGCACGCAAATGAGCAGCCAAATACAAGTGTGCATGCAGTACGTGTCTTAAAGGGGAATTCCACTTATTTTCAATATTTTACTATGTCATTAATATACCTTAGAGATGTTGTGTGGACATGATAAAAAAAAAGTTCCCCTGTTCTGTGTTTCCTAGAAATGGAGGTATGTTATGTTAATGTCTGGTCATGTTAATGAGTTTCCTTTTTGGTTCACATTTGTACACTCTCAGAAAAAAGTTGAAAATGGGTGGAATTCCCCTTTAAGGGGTGCCCCCCCACTTCTGAAAGTCCCACACACATTTTATATATATATATATATATATATATATATATATAATATATATATATATATATATATATATATATATATATATATATATATATATATATATATATATATATATATATATATATATATATATATATATATATATATATATATATATATATATAATATTGGACAAGTTATCACAGAAAACTCAATTTCTAGTGGGGAAATGAGGCAAAAGGCACAGGCCCTGAAGGCATCCACGGTAAGATTGATGCCCACAGAGAGGCTGCGGGGAGCCTCTGGGACCCAGACGTTTGTATCAGCAGGAGGATTAAGGGGGAAAAAATATGCAAAGAAAAGAGTCAGTGGAAAGATAAATGAGTTAGCACCTTCTGAAGAACACAAAAATGAAAACCCCCACGAGGGAATAGAGAACATCAAATCTTATTCACCTTGAGCCAGCACGGAATTCAGTCTAATTTTATCCTTTTTGCGTTACAATGTCACAATGGCATCCGACACATACCATGTCAAGGGCAGGCTGGGAGTAGCGAGTTGCGCTTCGAGTGATGCTGTGCACACAACGCAACTTTTCGTTGGCCGAAGGTAATTAATGAATTAAGGATTGTGAAGTGATTATTATATAATGTCTTAAAGGGGAAGTCCGCCCATTTTCAACATTCTAGTATGTCATTAGTATACCCTAGAGGTGCTGGTTGGACATGATAAAAAAGTTCCCCCAGTCTGTGTTCCCAAGAAATGGAGGTCTGACGAAAACCACTAACATGGTGAAACATCTTGATGACATGATCAAGATGTATTTTCACCATGTTAATGGATTTCTTTAGACGCTTCTTTTTTTTTCTGAGAGTGTACAAATGGAACCAAATGAACCCGTTAGGGTTCATTTGGTTGCATTTGTACACTCTCAGAAAAAAAAGAAAGAAAATGGGTGGAATTCCTCTGTAAGGTGTACCACCAGTTAGTCCTACATTTCCCAGCATCCATCCTGCTTTATGTCACATTCTGATTGGTTCTTGTAATCGAGGACCAATCAGACGGGTGAGACATCATTTTCCTAGGAACCGTGGGAACTACAGTACCCCCCACCGCTTTTTGATTGAAAACATATTTAGAACAGGCTTTGAGGGCTGAAATTCAGGGAATGGCCTATGTGACAAATATGCCAAATTTAAAATGAACACTGACTCAACCCACTAAGCATTTTCTCATGAAAAACAACATGGCATGGGCACATATTAGTATAAACACGTGTGTGTGTGTGTACTGTATATACTGTATTCACACATAGGCAGCAACTACAACATGGTACCTTTTGATTACATCATTATGGTGTATGATTTAATTACTCCTAATATATTCAGGGCAGATGTACTTTGATGTACTGATGTACTGTGCAAGCATACATTATTACCCGTAAAGACTCCCCCACCTTCAACCGTGCATGGCTCTTTTACCTTTTCGTTTGATTAGATTTTTTTTTTCTTCAGCATGAAGGATCATGTCCTGATTGCTTATGCAAAAAAACAAAATGTGTCATCAGTTCTTCCAGCTTTGAGTTTCAGCTCCCAGGATCACTGTTCCATTCAGCTGTCGCATGCCACCTAATGAGGGCAAAACACAGCCCTTTTACAAAGCATTTGAAGCGAATCCGTCAAACATAACAATGTTCATGAAACATTTAAACATGTATTTTAGGCAAACAAGGGCAATTATCACACGAACCTCCAGTAATAATAGGCCATTTGATACAGCACTTATGTGCTTGTTTACTCTGCGCAGTGATTGCACTGAATAATGTAGTGTGCCCATCAAAGATGGCACTGAATAATGTAGTGCCCATCATCCAAGTAAGCACTAGCAGCCGACACTCGCGTGGCAGGTCATTAATAATTGGAAAATTGCAACGCTTGTCTACTTGAAGTGTTGGGTGTTCTGTTCAAAGGACATTAGTTTTAAATGCTTTATGAGGTTCATCTTGTGTGAGGTCCTGTCATCTTTTATTTGACGAGCCTCATGCGCACAGCCGTGATTCTGGTTCTGTGGACCTCGGCATCTGGAGAAGTGATGAAACTGTTGCAGCCCCGGCTGAAAGTATAGTCATTATATCGTTGGCTTTTATCCCAAACTGAGCGGACTCCCAAGTGCTTAATGTATATTCCACCATATGACGGTGTATGGCCTCTATTAACTTTATACCGACAGACCTCTAGTTTCCAATAATGCATGAATCAGACTTTCTCTTTTTTGGATTTTTTTTTTTCATTGTTTGCCCATAAGCTAAATTTATTATGTATGTACGGCATCACAATCTATGCCAGGTTTGAGAATTCTTCTATACTGTACACAGCTAAAAAACCTGTATGTGCCAAGATTCTGTATTGCATGCATCGCATGTGAACAGTTCAACTGCATGACTTCATGGTTAGTATATTAAACCACAAATTACATGCATTCCTAAAATTGTTTTTAATGCTTCACATCATATTGTATGTGCTCAACATTATTTCTAATGGTTTGACCTTCAAACACCACTGTTATAACCAGTCCTGGTCATTTCTTTCTCGACCATTTTAGCTACACTAGCACAGGTGGTGAGGGCCCTGGTATGCAGTATTGGTATTTTATAGTAGTCATTAGATAGATAGATTACGTTTTACAATAGTCATGCTAAAACCACGCTTGTTTAAATACCACGTAAACTTGGAAATCAACAATGGTGGACATTGTAAACAAAGTGGAAATACAATTTTGGAACTGAAAATAAAACTGAAATAGAGGAGTAATTATACAAAGTAGGGTGCCTTGATGACATCATTATGAGGACAAAATCAAACAAGCAGTTCTTGAGAGCAATCTCCATTAAAGCTCTAAGCTCCAATATGATATGAAGACACAGACAAAAAAAACATGGTATTCCCCTTTAACTCTACTTCTGGCGATAGAATAGACACCACCATCTTACCTGAAATGACTGATTGTGCGCGTGTGTGTGTGTGTGTGCGTGTGTGCATCATACAAAGGCCCAAAAAAGTGCTTGTGCCAGACATCACAATATTTTGCTGTATAGCCATATTCCCGCTGTCATGCATTATGGTGGGCTGACATTATTGATTAAATATATCAATCATTTCTTCCCCCATTTACTTCAAGTGATATCAGTAATTTCCTTCCTGTCATGAAGTGAAATCATATTTCTCCCATGCTAGTTCGTGCCATTTTGATATTACTTTTTTTCTATAAGTTGTCTAACGTTGCAGCAAAGTGTACATGAATGTAAACGCTGTGTGTTGTGTTTTTTTTGATATACTGTGTGTAATCAAAAGGGTTGTAGTTGGTGCAAACATTAATAACATAAAGTCAACACATTATAAAAGCTCCATTTGGCAGGTGATGTGACATTATGGTTCATAAATCAATGATTCCATCCCCATTGTGGGGATGGACATTAGGGATAACATTCACGGAAAATAGCCTATATCTTATTGATAAAGAGATTTGGCGCCCTATTTTTGTCAGAGCCCTAGCAAAGCAGTTTAGGGATACAGGGTAAGTAGGGGTAAGTCACTGACGACATTGAGGACCTTGCTGTAGTGTTAATGCTGACCTAACCATCTAAGGACTATAGAGCTGAACAGCCCTTGTTGTGACGTTGCCCTTGTCCCAGAAATGAATTCCCCTTCATTTTCCCTTAGACTTTTGGAAACCAATTTAAATAAAGACGAATACGCCACTGACAAAAGCCAACTGGGGTCATGACAAATCATGTCGAGACACACAACGTTTTGGGACAACCAAGAATGGAAAAACAAAACAAAAATGTTGTATCCTGCCGTATACTTTCTTCTCCTTCTTGTTGATACTTGTAGGGTAATATTGTGTCTGCCTTTTGGTGTTTTAGGTTTTAATGAAATTTTGTGGAGAAATAGTGAAAAAAATGCAGCACAAATCTCTGAATATTATATGTTCTTGTGACAGAGTGAACGTTTTGCAAAATGGGTTCATTGAGTCCCAGCCCTGTTAAAAAAAAAAAAAAAAGTTAATTTATACCACTGGAAATTAGTTAGATGGAAACTCTTTACAGATATCCTTTCTTTTTTCCTGTAGGGTCTCAGTGTGAGCAGAAGGCAGTGCATTGTGCTTCGGCTCCATGCGGTAACGGTGGGACGTGCGAGGAGCTGCCGACTGGCTTTGTTTGTCACTGTCCAGAGGGATACTGGGGGCCCACCTGTGACTCTGGGTTTGACGTCCGTTGCATGTCGTACGAGTGCCAGGAGGAGCCCATCTGCTCTGCAGGGGAACATGTGAGCACTACGCACGACACTTAATGAATCTGTATTATTTATTTATTATCGTTCATCAGGAGTTTTCAACCTTTTTTCATACCAGGGCCCACTATTTATTCATCGTTTGAGCCACGGGGCCGCCATTTGATGACATTTTGGCCCCACAGACTCCCAAGACTAAAGATTTCTTTTGCTTTTGTCCACAATACCAGTCTGGATTTGGGAGACAAAACGGAAACATACAGGTCAAAATGACTATTAATCTTCTACGTTCTCTAGTAGTTTAGACTTGGGCTAATTCACATGATGAATCTTTTAACTCTTGAGAGCGTAAACATGAAACCAAATGGACCCGCAAGGGTCCATTTGGTTTCATGTTTACGCTCTCAAAGAGTTGCAACTGGTTAACCAACTTTCCACCATTTAGCCTGGGGACCAAGCTAGTTATGACCTCTGAGGTACATTATTACCTTAGAGGTCATTATTAAATTTAGATATGTACAATACAACAACGTGCAGGGCTAAATCGGCTGATATCGACACTGAGCTCATTAAAATGATCCCTGCGTAAATTAGACGAATATGCCTTAAAACATAATACATGCCCTCTGTAACTAAAACAAACAAAATATAACTCCTTCATTATTTTCTTTGACTCAATGGAGAATGCTCCTGTCGCAGGTTGATGATGTCTTACATACATGTGTGATGCAGCTCTATGGAATATATGAAATGCACATGCAAACACAAAAAGACAACGTAATACTTTCTACATGGAACTCTAATATAAGCATCAAACCAATGTTTTAAATGTTTTGTATTGGCTTGTGCTTTCCATATATTCCATACATCTGGGCCTCTCATGGACATTTGACATCAACAACTTGTGACCATAGCAGTTCCCATTGAGGGAAAGATTCTCTATTTATAATATAAATAAGACATTGAATGTGTTTTTATGTTTACGTTTTAGTTATCGAAGGCAAGTATAGTATTTTAAGGCATATTTGTCTTATTATCTAGCTAGGGATCCTTTAAAAAATATCTTTTCATTTTCTTCACCAGCAATGTCATTGCTCCATTCTAGAGCAATGACATTAAAAAAGGAGGGGGGGGTAATCTGATTAGCTAACATTTTGATGTCCCGTTGCATTTGGGGTACATTTTATGCTGTACTTATTATACAAGCTTTCTGATTAAATGACCCAGTGCATTTTTTAAATACCAGCGAGAAATGTCTCCTGCGGAAAAAAGTCCTGCCTCAGTTTTCACCTTTCTCATAAAAAGCAGTGAGTCTTATAATTCATTCCATGAAGCAGGGTTATTATGCTGGTCCAGGGATACCTGAGAGAAAATCTAAATGTGGCCTAATTGTCTTCCCATCTTAATTTCCTTCATTAGGCAAATTTTGCCACACGGGCCTCTACAAAACCCTGAACATTTTTCAAGTCAACATTTCCAGTTACACAATCTTGTTTGTACGAGACCAGAATAAAAAGGGACATGCCATCACATTGATCTCTTGACATTGATTTCCCATCGTCGAAACTGACTCATGCAAATGAGATGATTCATCTCGCATCGTGGAATCTCTAGAAACCACAGTATTTATCATTATCCTCTCATTATGGGTATTAATCTTATTTTGAAATGTATAATTGCTGGTGTTCTTGAGTGGACAAATGGGACCTGTTATTTGTTTTTAATTGTGATTTCCCTGTCAATTCAATCACTCCACGTGAGTTATAGTTTGTGTGTACCGATGCCTTTTATTGCTTGTATTCTTAGTCTTTGTTTGGACTGCAGTCAAATCTGATTTGTTTCCTCAAATTTGATCTTGGGGACTGTCACTGTCCTACACTGTTATTTGCTCTTGTGACATAATGAGAATTTGTGAGTAAACTTGCAGTCATATGATTAATGTCCCATGCCTATAATCAGTGTTGGGCATATTACTTTGTTTTTCTATTGTACTATTGTAGTTTCTATTGTACTTTAAAATGGAGGTAATTATTACCTCCATTTTAAAGTAATATATTGATATTACTATTACATATTACTTGTTATACAAAATATACATTATAAATATACAGTATATAATTAATTATTTAGTATCATTCATAATTAAATATTGCGTAGACCAGTGGCAAATAAATTTAAAATCACGACTGAGGGGAAAAAAAAGAGGGCCAACACCAGTCTAAGAACTAGAGGACTGCGAATGTACCCTCAATCACCTACTGCAGGGGTTTTCAACAGGTGTTCCGGGGACCACCAGTGGTCCTTGAGAGGGTTTCAGGTGGTCCCCAGGCTAAATGATGGAAAGCTTATGTACCAGCTTTAACTCTTGAGAATGTAAAAAATGAAACCAAATGGACCCTTGCGGAGATTTGCAGCTCATTTTCGCAATTTTTCAAAAATAGCAGAACAACAAGCTCATGTCGCACCACTCGGTGGCGCGACATGAGCTTGTTGATCTGCTAGTTTTCAACAGATAAAACACCAAAACACGTTCAGGACACAAAGTATTAAGTTACATAGTGCGCATTAACCAACACTGCCTATGGATCTACTTTGCAGATCTACAAGCTCATGCCATTTGTAACCCATTTTGCGAGCTTGTAGATCATCTTTAACGAGTCTGACGGAACTTGCAGTCTCCAGGTCTTCGAATGAAATTTTTTATTCACATTTCAAATATTCTGTAGGGTTCGAAAGAAACATGAATTGAACAGTAAGTTTAAAGATCTGATTTGAAATCAGATTCTCCGACCACAGTACAGCGGTTCAAATGTGATTAGCAAATAAATCCGTTTTGTGGGATTCGGGGGCGGGGGGTGGGGGGTGCTGCCAGTCTGAACTGAACACGGCCGTGGTGAAATCGCGTGCATGGCTTTGTGTGTCATCTAACCTTGTTTTCTCAAGCGGACAGGTGACCTGGTTTGTTTTGGCTCTCTCTCTCCCTGCAGTGTGTGTGTGCGGACGGCAGCGTGGACCCGGCGTGCAGCAGCAGCAGGCTGCAACAGAGCCTCTGCAGCCCATCACCGTGTCTCAACAACGCCAGCTGTGTATCCAAGGGAAATGATTATGCTTGCAGGTGAAAAACACGGAGCGATCTAATAGAGGCCATCCTAGCACTCCCCCCAACCATCCCCCCTCCCTATTCTTTTTTTTTTTTTTTTTTTTTTTCAAAATGTGTTTGGACTGCCTTGAGAGACATCTCCCACCTGAGGCGTTTATGATAATGTGTGTGTGTGTGTGTGTGTGTGTGTGTGTGTGTGTGTGTGTGTGTGCGCGTGTGCGTGTGCGTGTGCGTGTGTGTTGTTTCTCCCTTCGCCGTGCTTTTTAATGAGATCAGTTTGAGAATGAGATGAGCTTGTTTTCATTTCGAGAAGCGCCGTAATATCGACTGAATTGCTATATGATGCGCCAACTGTTTTGACAGTTTTCTATCAGTCTATATTTATGCATGTGTCCCCCCCCGGGGCCCAACGCATGCATGGCCACGTAACCATTCACTAAACCCACACGATTCCGATTCTAATCAAAATAACAGGTTTGTCTTTAAACACTGCTGTTTTCCCAGCCAAATGACAAGTTTGTTTTACTATTACTTCCGTTTACAAAAATGCAGCATTTCCTTCATTTAAAATGTCTTCTTGTATCCTCTTTTCAATGCAGTCGTAAATGTCAGAAAACTCCTGATTCGTATCAATTCTCTTAACAAAGATCCTGCATTTTTAATCACGTGCCTTCTGCTGTTTGCATCACGATTCACCGTGCGATTTAATCACAATTTAAATTGCCAGCAGTTTTAGACTAATTTCGATTGGTTTACGATACATTATTCCATACATAGTCCCGGCGAATCCACACGCCCTGAAGCGTCTTATTACATATTCACATATTCTTCTCAAAACAGTCTATTTATTATTATTATTACCATCATCCATTGTTGTCCTTAATGCTTACCATCTGCTTGGCCAAGGTTACACCCACACAGCATTGCTAATGTATTTGATATGATTTGCTCTGGATGTGCATCACCCAGAGTAATTCTTCACCCCCCCCCCCCCCCCCAAATTCTATCCCTGTATCCGTGTTGTCCAACAACAGCATGGCTTGTTAGCGCAGGCAAATCGATCTGGATGACATTAACCCCTTCCTTTGCACAGTTGTCTTGCAGGGTTTTCCGGGAAGAACTGTGAAGAAATAATTGACTACTGCGGGCTGCTCAATATCCACTGCCTCAATGAGGGATTGTGCTTGACTGTAATTGGTGGATACAAGGTAAGTAATTCAATGGTCCGGGGCTTAAGGAGACACCTCCCAACGCTAAAGGACCACAACAACACCATCCATCCATAGATAGAGCCCTCCATGCTGCCAAGCATTACGAGAGCACAGAGGTGAACCGCTGCTCTGGTCTCTGGTGGAATACGTTTTTTTTTACTTGAGTAAAAGTATCAGTACAGCAAATTATATAAGGTAAACATGGACTAAAAGTTCAAAAGCATTGGAATGAACATTTGTGACCGCTCACAACCAGGGTCGAGTCATTGGGAGGTTTGCATTTTTTTTTTTTTTTATGTCATTTGAAAGTAGTATAGGATAGCTTCAAAATGTTTTTTCAGTCTGGCTCACCAGTTTTGAGAAAACACCGAGTTGAGAAAACAGGCTTGAAAGGTTCACTTCAACTTCACACCTAGCTACACGTTTAATTATTTATTTCATGTTTGCATGTCAAATTCAGCTCCGATATTTATTTCAGACATGCTATTGACTCATTTTGCATAAAAATTTAAATTAAATCAGTTTGAAGTCTACAAAGTTCATATGTTGTTTTGCTTGCCACTTGTTAACCTGGTTTATAATGTTTCACATCTCTGAAGACTTGCCCGTTTGTCACTTTGTTGCTTGTTAAATGATAAATGGTGCAATTATACGTATAGCGCCTTCATCCAAGGCACTTTTACATAAATAGTAGATCCCATTTAACCATTCACACACCAATGGCAGCAGAAACCATGCAAGGTACTGACCAGCACATCTGGAGCAATTAGGGGTTAAGTGTTTTGCTCTGAGACGCATCAACACTAACCCTAGGGCAGGGGTCGGCAACCCAAGATGTTGAAAGAGCCATTTTCGACCCAAAATTAAATTCAAAATCTGTCTGGAGCCGCATTTTTTTTTTTTTCCTGAGAGTGTGCAAATGTGAACCAAATGGACCCTGGCGGGTCCATTTGGTTCCATTTGCACACTCTCAGAAAAAAGGTCCTCAAAGAAAAATCATTAACATGGTGAAACACAACCTTTCTTCAGAAATGGAGTTTCTAAAAAAAAAAAGGGAGTTTTACAGAACTCCATTTCTAGTCCACACAACATCTCTAAGGTACGTATATTAATGACATAGTAAACTGAGTAAACCTTTGAAAATGGGTGGTTCAGATTGAAAGCTCCACCTCTGATAACTGCTGGGCTTTTTTGACATGGCCAAGTGCTACTTTAACTGGCAACTGTCAGGCAGTGCAATGCGTTTTGGGTGACTGAAATGTTTATATTACGGTATTTTATTGCGGATCACCCCAGTGTGTGTAGTAATGTAATGTAATAATGCTACAGCCACTGAGCCACTAGGGCTGTGTTCTGGAGCCGCATGCGGCTCCTGAGCCGCAGGTTGCTGACCCCTGCCCTAGGGGAACCCGGGTTTGAACCAGCAACCTTGTGGTTACCATTCGATGACTTTACCCCTGAGCCAATGCCGTTCTTTTCTCAACCTGCAGTCGATTCAATTTCTTATGCAATCTGCAATAATCCTCAAAGTAGCCTTTCTACTACTGAGAGTAGGGTTATGCTCCTCGGGCTGTTACATTCTTTGAGGCTTCCTTTTTTTCCTAGTTTGATGATACATGTTGTCCAGTTTGTTGGGATCCTCGCATATACAACAAGTCATGTACCATCACTGCTGAGAACTCTACGTCTGGTTTTAATAACTCACCAGTGATGTAGTCGCTTCCCTTATGCCATTCTGTCAGTAATCTACTGATGCCATTTAACCAGGCCTTGTGTCGGCTCATTTACCGTTATCTCTTCCATTATGCCACTGCAATTGCATTTCTCTTTAGTTATTAGGTTTTCTGGTTTTAACACTTCCTTGAAGTGTTCTGTTCATCTCAACGTAATTGCATCTCTTGCACTAATGAGGTTAACCATCCTTGTCCAGTACTGCTGCACTCTGTCTGTGTCTCTTGTTGTACAGTATCTGTGTGAGTACATAATATAGTGTCATTCGTGGGCTTTTCTTGGGAGTATCTTAAGCTTCACTTGAAATGTTCTCTATCCATTTCCCCATGTCTGCTTTTATACTTTTCACATCTTTGTTTTTCCTCTATGCCCAGGATCCTCTTTATTCCTTCACTTTGTTCTACAAGGCACTATGATTCCTCACTGATCTCTACCTAATTTTTCCGTTGTATACACAAGACTGCCTCGGCTACTTCTATGGACTCCATTTCTTTGAAGTCACGCTCTACCTCTTCCTGTTCTACGCATTGCTCTTCATCTTCCAGTACTTGGTACTTGTTTCTCAGACTGAAAAGGTCTTTTCATTCTTCAGCTTTGAAGTTCCATACTTTAATCTCGAGGTTTTCTTGAGATCCATTTTGTGTTTTCTTCACTCTGAGCTTGAATGTTCTTCACACAAGGCAGTGGTCAATATCTGAGGTCTGCAGACCTGTGTACCCTTGGATGTAGTTCTAGCAGTCATGGAGATGCACAAACCACCTCACCATGATAAGGTGGTGATCCTTTTGGGGGTTGGCTTTTATGTGACACTCTGGTAATATTAGTGGCATGAGCAAGTAGGGGATTATTTCTAAGTGTGACATCATTGCATGCTTCTGTGGATTGAAAGGTATAATAACTTTTATATATAAAACAGCCTTTCTGGGCCTGATGTAAGGTGCCCACTTACCTTCTTCTTTTTTTATTTCATCAACTTTTGTCATTTAAGGCATACTGTATCTCAGTACATCATATATGCCACATAAATACAACCTAAATGACTGAAATTAATTTGAGGGGAACATTATTTGGGGGACACTGTAGCAAAAATACAATTCATAATCAATTTACACTAGCACAAGCTAACCAATTGTGACAATACCAAACTCTTGACAATGGGTTAATAACAGGCAGGCTTGCTGCTGTCATATACAGTGATCAATGTTCAATACATGATGGTATATCCATTCTCACAATAACTATCATTTATGATCTTATCCAAATGTAAATGTTCTAATCAAAACATCAGCTGCCATGCATAGTCCTGATTATTGATGAGATTATTTCAGGATCTCCCACTCTGGCAGATAGACAGACACATGCTCTTGCCGGTTGTCTCTTGGTGGACGCTTGACAACCAACCATGTTCTGCCCAGACACTGTCACTGTGTAGCCAAAGTCGTCAAGTATTAGCTCTGCAGAACCATCCCAACTGGTAATACTCCAATATAGCCTGACACTAACTCACCATCCCCCTGATCACCAGGTATCCCAGCTGGTCAGGGATTCTTTCTAGACACTGTGTCAGTGCAGCTGGCTGCCGTCATTCTGAAGTTATTCCTCTTCTGAATATTATTCGTATTGGCCCAGACGGATGGCTCAGGGAACCTATATTATCTCCATATTCTCTCTCCCCCCTTTCCTGTCTACCTACTGCTCACTATCAGTAACTGCATTAAAATACCCAAAACAAATCTAAAGCATATTATTATTATT
Source organism: Benthosema pterotum (assembly GCA_039105355.1). Taxonomy (NCBI): domain Eukaryota; kingdom Metazoa; phylum Chordata; class Actinopteri; order Myctophiformes; family Myctophidae; genus Benthosema; species Benthosema pterotum. The sequence continues at coordinate 43,510,135 of CM076974.1, forward strand.
ATTCTCTGCCCAACTGGATCTGGAGTGTATTTCCTCCTTTTTTGTATTTTGCACACTTCCCGTCAAAGTTGGTTCTTCAGTCTTCATCCAGCTAGTTTGTGCAATATGAAAAGGTTTACCTTTGTGCGCACTTCTTCTCATCCATATCTTTGACATTTTAAGCACTGTCATCTAGTACTTACACAAAGTGAGACATCGGAACAACTTAAGTGTCACAGACTATACATATAGTCTGTGACACTTAAGCGTCTGACACTTTCTATCTTTCAGGTCCTTCAGTTTTTATCCTAAAAAAAATAATGTAAGTTCAAAAGCCTGATGCAGTAAGCTCAAAAAATAATAATCCAGGTCCATAACAGTTGAAGGTTTAACTGTTTACTTGGAAAAAAGGGTGTACAAAAACAACATGCAACCAAAAAGGTGTTCAATAAATCGATCAAAGTACGGTAGTCAAATACTTACAAGGTGCGTACATTCTTTCAAATGTGGTTACTATTTTGATAGTGGGTCAAAAAACTGTTCCCACTCAGGCTTCCAGCACTGAACTGACTAATTAGAGCCTGCCACACACCTGCTGCATGGCACACTGAGTTAGCTGATTAAGGGCCTTTACAGACCGGGAGTAATAAATCGTGCCTTCTAGTTCATTTTCAACGGGTCCGGCATTTTGTGCTGAGAAAACGACGCGCGGTAAAGCAAGCGTACGTTGTCGAGCAGCGTCACACGCTCGTTTCGTGCACACACCCGCGTTTGATTCTACACCTCAATTCTGTGAGCTTTTTTTTTTTCATGCCACGCGATTATCGTCTGTCGGCACTGAGTGGCACGGTGGAATAGCCGCGATAATGTATTGGCTGAAACCTTACACTGTAGGCAGTGCGTACAGTGTAGTCAAGACATGCCCTTCTATACAGCACACATAACATACAGTAAAGTAACATGATACACAGATAAACTGCGTGAACTCACGCCATCGGGGTAAGTACAGTACTTGAAATTGGTCAATCTACATGATTGACCAATTTCAAGTACTGTACTTAAATGTATAAACATCTTTTGAAAATGGCAGATGTACAGTCCCAACGTGCTTTGCATTGCAATGCATTAGACTTAGAATCTTAGATTATCAAGACTTCTAGGTGTGTTTAATCTATTTTGAGATTTTCATCTATGGGTGCTTGCTTGCTCATCATAAGCATTCCTTACTTAGCATGATTAACATTGATTACAATTATTAGCAATACTTAACATTATTACAATACAAGGCATTAGCATTATTACCATTTGTTAGTTAGTATTATTAGCATTGCTTAGCACTTTCCCCTGATGCTCCCCCATCCGCCTCGTTAGCGCCTGTTGGGAACCATGGAGAGAATCTCACACAATCTTAAGCTAATTTCCTCTCTGGTCCTCGGCAGTGTGTCTGTGCTCCTGGATGGACAGGTGCATGGTGTCAGTATGTGGCCGACGCCTGCCTGATGCGTGGGAACAGCTGTCTGAACGGAGGAACATGTGGTACGACCAGCCAGCCGTCGTCCCCTCCTCAGTACGCCTGCATCTGTCCCCATGGCTTCACAGGTGACAGGAATCCTCTTTAAATGTCTTAATGTTTACATTTAACGCAATTTTTACAAACCTCTCCTAAAATTTAACTCAGGAATCTCCTTTTCAGCAAGGAAAAGGGTATTTAGCGTCGAGAGTCGTCTTTTGCAGTCAAAGTAACATTATAATGTGTATAGTCAGTGCTACGGAATATATGAACTAGAGGACAGACTGCCGGTCACCTATTAATTTCAGTGGAAGTTGCTCACTGGTGCTTTAGCATTTTTCTTGATGCGGAAGTATCAAGAAAAATGCCTAGAGAGCCATTGTTAATTGGAATTGTGATGCATTCAAAGCTGCTCTATTGGAGTTCAGCAATAATAAAAAAGGCATAATACCTCCCCCCCCTTTATAATAAGCTGCAATATTTGCCATTTCAATAATTGAAAATTATTTCTTACCAGATGGCACCTCTTAGCAACGGAATTTGTAATTTTCTGGCACAGCCGTGGAATTCCAGTTGCTACAGTGCAGAGAAGGCCCATTTTAATTTCAAGCCTTGCCTGGAAAGCTCGCAGAACGCCTATCGTATATCATATAACTCTGAATGCATTCACTTAAAGCCCCGGAATTTCCCTGTAATATCGTAGAAGCCTCTAAAATGGTTACGATAAATTTAATGCGCTTTTACTCTTGCTCCTCGTTTGCTCTGCTTTTTAATCAAGACGTCATCATGAAAAGGCTTGTGAAGACTGTACATCACATCCTGCATGCTGGGATTTAAACGGGCCAGAAGCAGGCCCGTGAGATTCATGATGTTGGCAGACGGAATTTTTCTTCCGATATTGCATCTCAACAACTTTAAAGGAGAATTATACACAGAAACACATTGGGTATCGATCTAGCTTGATTCCTGTGACGCGATACACAATGCCCTTGATTTTCATCCTAGATGCCCACTTTTCTGCATTTCACGCTGAGATTACCCTCCCTCCAATGCAGTTTGCATTGCCGCAGGTTGACTTTATTCTAATGCAGGTATTTTAGTAGCTCCAAGCTCCCCCCCCCCCTACAAATCACATCAAACCATACACTACAACAGGGGTAGGCAACCTTTTCGACATGAAGTGCCATGATTTTTTTCGTTGACCCTCCGAGTGCCACAGTAAAATTTACAATAAATTAAATAAATAAAAAAATATGCCTAGAGTCAATAAATGGAGCATTTTCACGGTTTTTACATATTTAATGTCCATTTTCTGCAGTTATATGTCATGCTTAGGCCATATTAGACTTAGGGTGACCAAAACTCTTCATTTGAGGACAAGTAGGCCTATTACTTGTGAGGGTAAAGTCGGACAGTTAATTGCGGGTAGCAATATATTACTTAAGTTGGTATTAAAAATGCCTCTTGCCATATTTGTCCACACATAGTCCTAATAGTGCCCATTTTGTTATTTATTCATGTTGGTCTGTATTTCTCCTGTTATTTTAACAGGCTTAAAACGCATCTAGCAAAAAAGAGACAGTGAGAGAAAACAGAAATGGGACTATTAGGGCAATTGACCACTGTAGTCTGTCAGTCACAATGTGGGACAGGGTGTCCATTTGTGGGATGACTGAAAAGTAAAATGAGTGACTGTCCCACATAAAGAGGGACCTCTGGTCACCCTGAGACTGTCCCACAGAAACAGGGACATCTGGTCACCCTCAAACAACAAGCCGTTTTTCTGCTCCGACAGAAACACACACACGCACGCACGCACGCACACACACACACGCACACACACACACGCACGCAGGCGACGCAGCCTTTGCAATGCGCAAGGATAGCTCTGCTACAAGCTAGCCATGCTAACAATATTCACACACCAGCCAAAACGCAATAATTTCAGCGTTGTCTGGTTAGGCTGACATGACGGCAGGTCCGCGGGTTCTGCAGGGCAGACACAGACGCCATGCCAAGGAGGAGATTATACTTTTTTACTGGTGTTGGAGGAAAGTTGGGACACGGGGCTCCGCGTGCGTGCATTGATCAGAGCGCAGCAAGTGTCAACACTGGATGTCTGGATCAGACTCGCTCCGGTTGAATATTAATTAAATTAATTAATAATCGCGGCCGTTGCAATTTGCTAATCAAATCGCAATTTCGGTTTGAAGCCTTAGCGAAATAGTAGGCCTGTAATCTTTTATTTTACAACGTGCACATTCAATAGGAATAGGAATTATTACTGAGATATAAAAAAAAAAAAAAACTTCCCCCAGAATCTGGCCGCGTGCCAGCTGATACCACCCGGCGTGCCATCGTTGGCACGCGTGCCTAGGGTTGCCGACCCCTGCACTACAAGATCATTGTGCAACTACATAAAAAAAAAAAAAAACTCAGGTGGCACGCCTGTGACAAGAGTTTCAACCAGAGTTATTGAGGAGTGGCAGAAGGGAGGAGAGGAGGAGGAGGAAAACTATTGTTAATAGTGCTAATTACCTCTAGGATTACAAGTAAAGGCTACCCCAGAGTAATGTAAAACTCATGTGAGTATCAGTGTAATATTTAAATATGATGTGTTGAGAAAAAAAAGGTTGTTTGGAGCTACTAAAATGCCTGCATTATAAGACAACATGCACCAATGCAAACTTTTGGTGAAACACAACTTTATGATATCATCATGTTGTGTTTCACCATTGCTAATGATTTTTCTTTTGCGGCATTTTTTTTCTGAAAGGTGTTGTGTACACTATGTTAAAGCGTAGGTTCTGCCGTAGTAGGAACGGCTGCAACGGCAAGCAGGTTTGTCTGTTCAGCACTGATTGACTTCCTGTTGCCGTAGTGAAGACATCGCCGTCATACTTCTTATAAGGATCCAAGGCTAATAAGCCTCATGGATAAATACTTGCCCTAATTATACTTGCCCTCTATAACTAAAATTGAACATTTAAAACCCATAGAATATATTCTTTAGTTTAAAGGTGCCCCCCTTTTATCCCAAGGAGGGAACCATTTCACTGTGCCTGTCATAGGTATGACGTCACAAGAGATCGCTCCATAGTAGAACTAATGGAATGTATCAAGTAACAATATATTTTGTTCACCCCGTACATTTTATAGTCCTTTATTTAAGCAGTAGGGGTCGCCATTTGCATTACAAAGTGAGCAGTCTATATATGTTGCAATGCTGGATAATCATGGAACATTCCACTGCTGGAATGTCCTACAGGACTGTAAAATAGGCACAGTAAAATGGCGGCCCTTATGGGATAAAAATATGAACTGTTTTTTTTTTTTTAACTAAAGAATGTATTCTATGTGTTTTTAAATGTTCATTGCTAGTTATAGAGGGCACATAATGCATAATCTTTTTATTCATATGAAGCTTATTAGCTTTAAAGTCCCCACTAAAACGTTGGCCTCTGTTCTTTTCCTTCAGGGTTGCGCTGTGAGACTGAAACCAACGAGTGTGCCTCCGGCCCGTGTCTGCACAACGGCACCTGCTCCGACCTGGTGGGAGATTACCAGTGCACCTGTCTCCTAGGTAGGGCTGAAACGCATCCAAAAAGCGCTCACCAACGTCAGATGTACCTGTAGGTGCTGACATTTATAGCACAGTTTAAGTCTGGCTCTACATCCCACGTCTTGGCCTTTACATCATGCACAGTGTGTGGCTTTAACCCATTTTGACTTGTCACTACAGATTGTACAACATGTTCGCTCTGAAATAGCGATGTCCCGATACTTTATCTGTATCGGAAAAAGGATGGCTATGGTCCTTTTTTTGTCATATCGGCAAATACTGTATGGGTATCGGAAAAGTATCGGTATCCGCGCTTCTTTGTCATTATCGGGTCATATTGGTATTGGCAAACAGGCCAGTCCAACTGCAGGTCTGACATAGGGAGTTGGCACTATGGTAGTTAAAGGGGAATTCCATCCATTTTCATTTTTTTTCTGAGAGGATACAAATGTGAACCAAATGGACCACATTTGTACCATCTCAGGAAAAAACGGATCTGAAAGTAAAATCATTAACATGGTGAAATACATTTGATGATGTCATCAGATGTATTTAACCATGTTAATGATTTTTTTCAGACCTCCATTTTTTAGGAAATACAGAATGGGGTGGGGGGGGGGGGGGGCTTTTCTTTTTAATCATGTCCACACAACATCTCTAAGGTATATTAATGACATATTAAAATGTTAAAAAAATGGGTGGAGTTCCCCTTTAAATGAAATATTGGGCCATGTGCAGTTAGATATATATATGTTATTGTATATATATTCTTCTCTGGTATCGGTGTTTGGTATCGATACCGGCTAACCGAGAAATTGGGGATTGGAAATGGAATAAGTGGCATCGGGACATCCCTACTCTGAAATAACATATTCAACGATTTGCATTGAATTTTTACAACCCCCCCCTCCCAGTTGCAGAATTTGCCTGCATAGTGAAACTCCCTGCTGATTAGCACAGGGAACAATTGAACATCATGCTATAGTACACTGGACAAAGCCAGGTCCACCAGACATTATTTCACCATTGTGGCTGTCAAAAAAAACCTGGATCTGTAACTGACAGCTGAGGAAATTGCCAAGTTAATTGCCAGAGCTCAGTAGCGCAAAAGAAGTCTGTGGGTAACATTATGAAATCAGTATTTTTTATCTAATATCCCAGTAATTGTTTATTCTGGTTCACCGGCTGTGTCCAATCTTGGTGTGAGTTGATGCGAGCACTGCACCTCCCACGTGGTTGGTAGTGTGCCTTATTATACCTCTCTGGTAAAATGATATTATGTTCTATTGTCACAAATCAAGGTAATTTTCAGAAGTTGGGTCATCTTAACATTTAAGGTAACTTTTTTTGTGGGTCCAAGGGCACTATCTTCCCAGTCGAAAGATTTACTGAGAAAAGATGGTAGCATTTTACATGAAGAACATCTCTGAAAATCTCTGCAATGGATTTATTCTCTCTACAATACAGTACGTAGCACCCTGCTTGGGCAATGGCAGGTCATAAAGTTTGAGCAGAACATTGTGGATTCCAATTCTTTTCAGCTTAGTCTTAGACAAATTCAAGACTCCAATTGTAAGAGAATTGGCTTCATGACATATTTTAACCATATGGTTATAGGGAAAGTTATGCAAACCTGTGAACTAAATTGTTACCAAGCATTTTCTTTACCAATGTGTTTTCTAATGGGGACTAATAACATGTACTAAAATCTCATAAGAACAAGTCAGGGTTACCATTCACTAAGGCAAAACGTGCAAAATGTCATCATGTTATGTAGTTTGTGATACGTCTAATTACGGGCTGTTCATGATGCTGAATCCATTCCAAGCATCAGTTTTTTTTTCTTTCAAAAAAACAAATCCTTCTCCATTTCTTGGTAACTATTTAGTTCCCAGATTGGTCAAATATCTGCAAACATTCACTAACTAATAGCACATGTATTGCAGAATGTATGTATCTTGTATTGCAGTATGAATTTAGTATTTTAGTTTTCTTTTTTTTTTTTTTTTTTGCAGGTTTTTCGGGAAAGAACTGTGAGGTGGATACAGACGCCTGTTCTCTCGCCACTACTACCTGCCCACCCAACACTGAGTGTCTGGACCTCCCAGATGGCCTTAAGTACACTTGTCGCGTGCCCTGCCCTCCAAACATACAAGTGTGTAAAAATAACTGGATGGATGCCTCATAAAGTATTCATCCTCCTCCTCCATTGCCACTCTTATCTGACACATATTAACCACTTAAACCAGGGTTGCCCAAATGGTAGATCTACCGGTAGATCACACAGGCCTTGCAGGTAGATCACATGACAGTCCCCCCAGCACTTATAGATCTGTAACTCTTGAGAGCGTCAAAATGAAACCAAATGGACCCTTACGGGTCCATTTGGTTTCATTTTACCGCTCTCAATAGTTAAATTATGTTTAAACATCTGCATTACCTAATTTTCAAGAGTCCACACAATTAAAAAATGGAAAATAATTGTTATTTTGACCAACGTTTTGCCAGTTCTTTCCCAATTGTGGACAAAAACGTGAAAGTTCTTAGTTTTGGGTGCAAGAGACTAAACTCAACATCACAAATTGTCAACTTAAGCCTCAAATACTGTTTTCAAGTGTCAGTAATAGCATATACAGGAAAACCTTCCAATTCTCTATTTTTCATTATAGGTGCATTATTCTTAAACACTATAACAGAAAGTAACACCATCACCACTATTTCAAAACTTTCTAGGGGCCTCGAAATGGATTTTCAGTAATGGAACAATCACATTTTTGACGCGTAGGTCTTGTTGAGCCGCTCATTTTGAAAGTAGCTCTCAAGTCAAAAAAGCGTGGGCACCCCTGACCTAAACCCTATTTATTTATTCATTTTAAAAATTGGGACCGTCTGCCTATCTCGAACCCTGACCTGGCCCCTAACCCTAAGCATGGAAAACGGCGCATGTCTGACGACATGTTCGACGGCATGTTCCGACTCACTGTTGTTTTTGACAAGCCTGACTGGCTAAAATGACTTTGTCAGCACCTCTTTCATCCGGACAAAGACTAACACTGACCAGCTAAAAAAAATATCCTTTTTAGGGTGTTGACTAAAACTATCAACGCTAGAAATTACTAAAATGTGACTAATACGAATAAGCATTTGTCCAAATGATTAAGACTGACTCTAAATCTAAAAAATAAATGCCTGCCAAAGCTTTTGTGGGGAAAAATAAGCAACCAGATCTAGCCTTGGAACACAAAGTGTACCTGTAAGTATACTATGACTTAAATTAGTTTAAATACATGTTTTCATGTCATTTTTTTAGTAAAAGGATTTGAGTTTCAGCCGACTTATGCTTACTGAAACTTTTCCGCCAACTAAAACTATCAAGGGTAGAAATGACAACATGCGACTATGACTAATTAAGCGTTTTGTCCAAAATGGCTAAAATGTGACTAAAACAAATAAGCTTTTTGTCCAAAAGACTATGGACTGATGAAATATTTAAAAAGTGCCTGCTGAAAACAACACTGGTCTGACCGCATGCTCAAACGTTGTTTCAGCATGTCTGTCCGTTGGTTTCCCTAGAAGGCCCAATGTTAATTAATTACTAATGCTGTTTTTTCCACATAAACATCATGATTGATGTTCATTGTTTAGTATTTCATTGCCATTGGTCATGCTATTTGCATGTAAAATACCCCCCCCCCCACACACACACACACAGGCTGCAATTAACCCAATTAAAATATATATATTTAACCTTTGACCCTTAACCTTTGACCCTAATAAAAGTAAGTAAATTGCCTGCAATAAATATATAATTTTTGTGATCATTAGAATGTATAGAAGATGTACATTCACTAGTTATCCCCCCAGAAATGAAATTCTTAATTTATTACAATTTCTTCTTAATTTGCATAAATCAAATATCAAAAGATATATATATATATATATATATATATATATATATATATATATATATATATATATATATATATATATATATATATATATATATATATATATATATATATATATAAATAAATAACACATAAGGTTAGTTCAAAGTAGTAGTAAGGTTGAAAACGTTTTTTGTTTTTGTTTGTTTGTTTTAAGTAGAAATATACTTGGGCCTTGTAGAACTAAACTGTCTGTGCATCCCTTTTTCAGTATGCAACTGAGCGTAAAACGACTTTGTCTTTTAGTTTTATGCTGAATCTCTTCTCCCATAGTCTCTCCATATAATGTTTTACCGCTAGTTCTGTTTTATTTGTCATCTAGCTTAGCTTTTTTTTGTAGTTTTCAGCTATGAAAAAGGGTGGTTGACATTTGACTTACACACTGCCTTCAGTGTGTTCGTCGTCTCGTGGCTTCAGCTCACAGCACGTCTGTAAAGGTGTTTTTTTTTGCCATCGAATACTGGCAGAACTCTTCAGCTTGCCGCTTGCATTTCTGTGAAAATGCAAATACCTGTGTGGGGGGGTTTAACAGCAGCACAACATTGACCTGAAATGACTTTCGCACAAAAGTATTCCACGCCAATCTCAAACCGGTATTGTCAATAAAGGACAGATAATGGATCCTACAAAAATGTAATTTGAAAATGATATTATCTGCGTCCTGCTTCTCTCCAGCAGTCCCGGCCATTCTTCACGTCGCCGTCTCTCTCTCTCTCTCTCTCTCTCTCTCTCTCTCTCTCTCTCTCTCTCTCTCTCTCTCTCTCTCTCCTGCCATAATACCTTGTTTTCTTCCAGAATGCTTTTTTTTTGGGGGGGGGGGGGGGGGGGGGGGGGGTAGCAGCATCCCCTATATGCACATCTTTTGAGCGCCTTTTCTGCTACACAAAGGCCTCAGGTATTACACAGACAACAGTATGGAACCTGACGACAAAAAAGCATGTTCAGTATTCATGAGTGTGCCATATGCACCTGTCCTGTGGTGAAGCTTGTATTTACCTGCACCGGGGGTGTCTTGCTAAGTTCACACCGGTAGGGCTGCGCATTCTGAGAAATCGCCAAGGCACAATAAAATTGTCTAATATGGAGAGGAGAGAGCCACGTTCCAGCAAAACTTAAAGGGGGAATAACAAAGGCTGGCAAGGCCAGCCTTATTTACTTATAAATGTTACTGGATAGGGGCTGCTTGACTTGAATTTCCCTGGCGTCACCTGTTGCGTAGCGCCCTTGTTTCTCATTCGATGTTGTTCCAATGAAGGCTAGGTACAATTTTAGGAATCTGTTATTTGCACTTTAAGAAAAAAAAAATCAACATTTATTCTAGGTGAGCACAACTCAACACCACAGCAACTCTGTATGGAAGTGGTGAATATTGATTGATTTTACGCCATTAAGACCACAGGTTGATTCTAAAAAAAATGTCTTAACAGTTTTCTGAAAAGAAGAGTGTGGTTGAAATGCACATTCAACGTGTCTGTGCATAATTATGTGGAAATCGTTAACAAACATGCTGCCAGTAACGAGCACAGAGAGCCTCTAACTGTCCTGCATGCCTTAGTGCAGGGGTGTCAAACTCAGATACAGAGTGGGCCAAAATTTAAAACTGAACAAAGCCGCAGGCCAAGTTTGAACGAACTAACCTTTTAAAGGGGAATTCCACCCATTTTCAAAACGTTCCTGAGAGGATACAAATGTGAACCAAATGGACCCTAGCGGGTCCATTTGGTTCCATGTGTACCCTCTCAGGAAAAAGGTGTCTGAAAGAAAAATCATTAACATGGTGAAATACATCTTGATGATGTCATCAGATGTATTTCACCATGTTAATGATTTTTTCAGACCTCCATTTTTAGGAAATACAGAATTGTGGGAACCTTTTTATCATGTCCACACAACATCTCTAAGGTATATTAATGACATATTAATATGTTGAAAATGGGTGGAGTTCCCCTTTAACAGTTTTCTGAAAAGAAGAGGTTGAAATGCATGTGCAACGTGTCTGAAGGTGCATAATTATGTGGATATTGTTAACAAACATGCTGCCAGTAACGAGCACAGAGAGCCTCTCACTGTCCTGCACGCCTTAGTGTTTCCTACCTGTGTGATGCGATCCTCAGCTGGGCGTACTGTACTGTAGCTGCTTGCTTTGATCACTCACAGGTGCGGAGCGCTCTCACTCTCGCTAGAGAACCAACCACTTGCTTATTCATGAGGGTCACCTAGGGCAGTGGTGGAGAAAAGTACTCAAATGGTTCACTTCAGTAAAAGTATAAATACTGCAATAAAGAGAAGTTGCGCGTCCAGATTTCAAAATGTACTCGAGTACACAAAGGTATTGGCATCAAAATGTACTTTTTTATATGGAATCTCTCATTGATCATTGATTCCGATTTTCAAACGTATATAAAAATCGCTTTGAAATAGCTTATCTGCGATTTGTGTCTTTGCGATGGCATTGTGATCTTTCAGATCATCGGCCATTTTCAAACTATCGAAATTTACATGGCGCTGAAGTGGTCAATGTACGGTATGTTTTGTAATCGAAACCTGCAAAGTAACTAGTAATTAAATGTGTCAAATAATCGTAGGGGTGTAAAAGCATAATATGTGCTTCCGAAGTGTATTTGGGTACAATACCTCAAGATTGTTAGTTGTCAGATACCTCGCAAAAAAAATTTAACCAATATTTATTTAACCCATTCTGAACTGAAAAATAATTATTAATAATAAATAATTAATAATTAATAAGATTTGTGCCACATTTTCACCATTTTCAAAAATATCAGACCTACAAGCTCATAGCGTGCCACGGAGTAATGTTAAGTAATGTTAATGATGCAATGTTAATGAAGTAATGTTAATGATGCTATGTAATTATTAGTAATTAGCTTAGAACACCAGAATGCGTACCTGCCCACTGTAGGTTCAACGATATATATTGTATAATCTAATATTTCACATTGGTGTTCGGCTCTGCTAGATTTTCTCCCTACTCGACACAATCCTCCCACCAGGAACAATAAAGCCCACCCTGTGTTGCTGGAGCAAACATCACATAACAACCAGGAACCATAATGCAGAAGGAACCCAGGAAGACGCACACAGTCTAGAGAGCTTAATACCCAATTGGTCAGCCCACTGCAGGGGTTGACACATCAGCGAATGACGTCTGGGCCTGCACTGCACATACTGAATACACGCACACATAGAACTGCAACATATTAACCTAGAGCCCTAGAGCACAGCATGAACCCTCTTACCCTCTTACTTCCACCGATGGCTTAGGGTTAGGTGTCATGAGGTGTCTCTCATACGTCAGACTATACCGCATGTCCATTTTAATGCAGTTCGTTTATATGCGTGTTCACACTACATTCGCTCACAGCGAATACTGGGGTGAATTTAGAGTGATCAGATCCAAGCGGTTTTGAGTGGGGAAACGGGACAAAATGTGTTTTTCGAATTATTAACGTGTCTGTCCGTGTTCCAAAACATAATTCAACATTTCAATGAAGATATAGCAAAAATAGCTGATCTCCAATCTCAAAACATGTCACCCCTGTCTGTGGCCCCTCTGGAGAGAATGTGGAAATATAGTGGTACCATGGGGGGAATACTTCACATATTTAAAAAAAAAAAAAAAAATAGCAGGAAAAGAGACAACAGAAAGCTGTTGTCTCTTTATTAGGGGACTACACAGTATTGGCACACTTTTTTAACACTGACGCCTCTGCCCAGCCACAATGTGGGACTTGGAAATGACTTGGCCTGTCCCATGTGGAGCCGTTTCATATTGTGATGATGAATTAACCCTTCTGGTGTTCAACGCATTATGTTACACTTTAGCTATTGAAAAATATCAGATCTACAAGCTCATATCGCGCCACCGAGTGGTGCAATATGAGCTTGTAGATCTGATATGTATCTACCTATGTATATGTATACCTATGTGTATATATATATTGTGAAAATGATGCGCAAATCTAAGAATATATTCTATTTGACACCTGATTGTAGTTTCTGATACTAGATTCTAGTTTCTGACTAGTTTCTAGTTTCTGATGCTAGATTCTGACAGGTTCTAGTTCAATGTTCCTGTGTTAGTGATGCTTAACATATTTCATGCCAAGGACCACCAGAATTATCTATATTTGGCTGCGGACCCCTCATCTGAAAACATGTCGTTGTAGGGATCCCCCAGAAGCAACGATTTCAGTTCAAAATATTTGTTTTTCCGAAAGAATATATTCAAAGATTTGCATCACATTTTCACAATTTTTCGAAACCTAAAACGCATTCAGTAAGGGTTAAAGTATATTCATATATTTTTTTTCCCTTCGCCGACAGCCGTGCTCCAACGGGGGGCGCTGTCTGCTGAACAGCGCCAGCAGCTACACGTGCGTCTGTGCGCCCGGCTGGACCGGCCGCAACTGCCGCATAAATGTCAACGACTGCGTTCAACACTGGTGTCAGAGCGGAGCCACTTGTGTGGACCAGATTGATGGATACAGGTGAGTTTGGAAAATATCCCCGAATGCCTTCGGGCACTTTCCCCATGCAGCCGTCACCACCACCACCACCACCACCAGAGAGGCCTAGATGTAATTATTGTGTGAGTTGTTGACATTTACCACACTCCCAAGAGGGGCGCGAGAAATGGCTGTACGCCGTATTAACCCTTTGTGCACTTAACACGTTTTCGTGTTTTTAGGTAGGCATTTTTAACTCAAATCTTTGCTTCTGGGGGATCCCTAGAAAAACATGTTCTTAGATGAGGTTCTGCAGCTAAATAATAAATATTTCTGGGGGTCCTTCCTATGAAATATGTTAAGCATCACTGACACAGAAACAGATTTTTCCAGTAGAACCTCACACTAGGGACTACTGTAGAATCTAGTGTCACAAACTAGAATCTAGTGTCAGGAACTAGAATATAGTGCCAGAAACTGGAATCTAACTTGAGAAACTACGTTGTGGAATCTACCGTGAGGGACTAGAATCTAGCATGAGGAACTAGAATCTAGCGTCAAAAACTATAATCTAGCGCTGTGAACTAGAATCTAGCATCAGAAACTATAATCTGATCAGGACACACAATGGGTTAATACATTATTTTTTGTTTTTAATCCATTTACTAGCTGCCTGTGTCCCAGAGGGTACACGGGGGCCTTCTGTGAGGTGGACATTGATTACTGCGTTGACCACGGCTGCTCGGAGCACGGCGCGTGTCTGGACCAGCGCTACAACTACACCTGCCGATGCGCGCCGGGATTCCAAGGGCCGCTCTGTGAACTGGAAACGGACGAGTGCGGCAGCTCTCCGTGCGCGCCCGGCGCCACGTGTACGGACCTCGTCGGTGATTACCGCTGCCACTGCCCGCCTGGCTTTGAGGGTATAGTACCGCTATACTATCGTAGTGTCCCTTTAGTTGTCCCCATGCACTCGTTTCATTTCTCACATCACTCATTATGATGCACTTATTTTATCGCTTCATGTCACTGTGGAATTTTTTTTTATCACAGTTTTACTTAACTTTTGTGAAATTATTTTTGGTGCATATTCCCCAAAAAATATTAGCCGCCCTGAGCGGTTTGCTCACTATAGGAACTGCCACAACTTGAGCTTTATGTAGTTGACAATTATGTACTTGTTTTATGTCATAAATATGCAGATAAAGTAAATTCTGCTCTTGCGTTGTGGTCAGATAATTAAAGTTAATAGAGGCAACTTTAGTGTGTAAACAAACACTGTTTGTAAACAGATTTGTTTAAAAAAACAGAACTCCACCTCACCTCCACTCTATTGGCTCATTATGAATCTGCCAGAGACTGCTGTGCTGTGATTGGCTAAGATGCTGCCTCACCCCACACAACCCCCTCCCCCTCACACAACAACAAAGTTCTGGACCATCTGCAGGACAAAACAAGTGTCTGTCTACAGGGAAACAGCTGCAGCATCAACGTAGAAGCAACGTAGACGGGGAAAAATGCCAAAAATATAGCTATATATCTATTTTGATATTTGGCTAAAAAGTTGCCATTAGTGTGTTTGGTATTGCTAACTTTATTGCAATCTTCATATAAATAACTTGTCAGTATGTCATAATCACACACCATGCTCATATTAATTGAAGTGAAAATCTTCACACTTCAGTACATTCTCGGATAGAAATGGATATGTGACACGAGTCCATTCTGTCAATTTAATGTGAAAAGCCTTCTACAGCATAAAAGATCTCCCTGGAGTGGGTTTATATTTCTGCACTAAACCCACTAAGCCATGCAAACCTGCCGTCTAATTATACCTACCTTAGCCTCGGATACTCGGACGTTAAATTATACCTGAAAAGATCAGGTCATAAATAATGGATAAATGTGTTGCCTTGTCAGCTATTGACAAGTTACAGTAATTGGCCATTTAAAAGTACAGCAGATAGCACTAAAAATGGCTTTGCATAACCCATACACAAGGGAAATGTCAACAGTGAAGTTAAATGCAGCGGTGCACTGGCATCCTGCCACATAAATTAATTAGCATTGACCAGCATTTACAGTTGAACTCAGATCTCATTAAGTGTCACCAGAGTGACTGTCTAGCAGTTGTGGAAAAAATACACGTAAACACAAGTAAATGTATCAAACGTATCAATACTGCAATATAGAAATACTCCATGACTACTGTGTGTGTGTGTGTGTGTGTGTGTGTGTGTGTGTGTGTGTGTGTGTGTGTGGGTGTGTGGGGTGTGTGGGGGTGTGTGGGGTGTGTGGGGTGTGTGTGTGTGTGTGTGTGTGTGCAAAGTTCAGAATGCCAAATTGTTGTGTAAATTTGCAATTTGACAGGCAGCCCTACTCATCCCAACTGTTGAGTGCAACACTGGTGCATAAAACCATAACAGGGAATATCTTCATAGCATCAGCAGGAGGCATGACATATTTTGTACAGTATTTGTCAGACACACGTGGTAAAGCCCATGCTTTTGGGTTTAGATGGAGGTGCATTTTTTATGATTTGATTAATCTTTGAGTATGTAAGCACAGGTATAGGTTTGTGTGTACATGTGCGTGTGGGCCAAGGCAGGCAGGTGACTCCTTCACAGAACCACTCACTGCTGAGTGTAAAAACTGTTTAAGGTAATAGAGGCAACTTTTTAGCCTTTTTCCCCGCTACGTTGCTTATACTTTGATGCTGCAGCTGTTTCCCTGCAGACAGACGCTTGCTTTGAACTGCAGACGGTCCAGAACTTCATCATGAAACACAACATTCGTCTTGCTCAGGAAAGGCAGTGCTAATTTGTGAGGGGCAGATGGGTTGTGTGGAGGTGAGGTGAAGGTAGATTATCTTTTTTTTTTAAACAAAATATCTGTTTACAAACACTGTTTGTACTATACACGTTAAAGTTCCATCTATTTCCTTTAAAGTGTAACATCTGATCTTTTTTGTCGTACATGAAGGCCCCGGGTAAACCTGTGGCCATTGTTTTTTTTTTTAAATGCATTTCTAAAGACATGATGGAGCGCACGCATAATTCACATTAATTCAGCAAAGAGCTTTAGTGTGACATTAATGAATTAACATCCCAATCTCCACGGTGGCTTAACTAACGATTGTGTCCTGACTCCTGACCCTCGATTCGAGTTTCCGACACCAGATTATACAGTAGTTCCTGACACCAGATTATAGCTGCAGCAACATTCTGGCTTTTGACGCTAGATTCTACAGTAGTTTCTGACACTAGATTCTAGACACTAAATTATAGTTTCTGATGCTAGTATCTTCTTTTTGACACTAGAATCTACTTTCTGACGCTAGAATCGAGTTTTTGACACTAGATTCTATAGTTTCTGACACTAGATTCTAGTTTTTCTGAATAATCTGTGCTCCTGTGTCAGTGATGCTAACATATTTCTAGCCAAGGACCGCCAGAATTATCCATATTTGGCTGCAGACCCACATCTGAAAACATGTTGTTCTCTAGGGGATCCCCCAGAAGCGAAAAATGAGATAAAATGTTTGCTTCCAAAATAATGTATTCAGAGATTTGCAGCACATTTTCACAATTTTTCAAAAATAGCAGAACAACAAGCTCATGTCGCGCACTCGGCGCGACATGAGCTTGTTGATCTGCTATTTTTCAACAGATAAAACACCAAAACGCGTTCAGGACACTAAGGGTTAACTAAAGATTGAAAGTTGTTATTGTTGTGGGGAAACGTATTACCCTGAACTATAATACTAATGGTGTTGGACAGAGCTGGAGTCTTTTCATTATACTCTTATTTACCCTACAGGAAGAACCTGCTCGCAGAATGTAAATGATTGCTGGTCACAGCCTTGTCTAAACGGAGGCTCTTGTGTGGATCTGATTAATGACTACTCTTGCAATTGCCGTTTTGGTAAGTAACAACTTGTGGAGTTTACTATGCTGCTGATATGAGCTTTTGAAACACTTTGCAGTTTGATGCTGTGCATTACCATCCCTTCCTCGTCACAGATATGCTCAGATATGGACCTAAATACTAGGGGTGGGCAAAAAAATTGATATGCCAATATATCACAATTCTTGATGCAGTGATATCAATATCGAATCGCCAGGTTCAAAATTGATTTTTTTGGATGATTATGTAGGCCTTATTTGTTCATGTCAGAAAGACTAAACTTTTTGTTATTTATATTGCTTTGAAATGTTCTAGTTGATTGAACATTTCAAACATTGTCATGGTCCATATTGTTCAGAATTCCGTCCACTTTCATATTTCACATTTTACTGTGCTGTATTTTACTTGATGATGACATCATCAAGTTGTGTTTGTGTTGTTTGTTAATGATCTTTCTTTTAGGACCTTTTTTCTGAGGGTGTACAAATGGAACAATTTGTACATGGTTCCATTTGTACCAAACGGACCCTGACGGTCTTAACCTAATATTTAGGTTAAGACTATCCCTACACTGACCGAAGATGCTAATTCAGATAGCATACGATACGATAGACTTTATTTATCCCTCAGAGGGAAATTAAAGGTTCTCACAGAAGCCCAGACAGTAGAGAAACATACAGTACATGAAACGCACACGCTTCCTAAAAGTCACACGCCTAAAAGTCTAAAAACTATAAATAATCATCCTAAAACTGCCTAGCAGCGATAAAGTACACAGCAAGAATAAAGTGCACTGTGGTTACTACCATACAGTTGCATGGTTGGTGATGGACTAAAGTCAGATTAATCAATGGATTAAACAAAACTCATCTTCACGTCTCTGCCAACCATTGAAGTCAATGGGTTCACCCCCAAGTACATATACATATTTTAAAATCATTCATTAATTCCAAGTCCCCATGGACACTTGAATTCATGCATACGGAGACAAACAAGACAATTTATGTCTCCATGGGGAACCGCTGCTGGTCATCAAATGATTGGCTTTATCACAAAGAATTGTGACAAAAACAACAACAAAACAAACGCTCACGCAACCATGAATTCAAGTCTCTGTGCGGTAGTAATAAATTATTAGGAAATTCGGGGAAAAAAATGTGGGTGAATTGCGGCCTGTATTATTTTGCCGTATGATGAATTGTGAAAAATGATTAGCCAGTGTGTTGTAGTTCTGTCTGGTTTGATTATTCATTTCCGACATTTTCACCTATAATGACATTCCCAAAATACAGAACGGCGATGGTCCTGCTGGTTCATTTGCGTGTGAGGAGCCTATCTCATTTCATCTACGAATCTCTTTAGTGATGACTTTTTTTGTTCAAAATGCAATTGCAAAGATGGAAAATTATACTGTCCTTTATTTTTTATCACTGTATGATTTGAAAAATTGCTTATTATTCTTCCTACCCTTGGAACACATTTCACTGTACCTGCTCACGGAAATTGTGAAGCTCTTAAAAACCACACAGCAGATGACATCTGGCCAGAGACGAATCCATCAGTATAAATCCTGTGTTTACAGTCTTCATATAACATCTCTGTCATGTTGGTAGAATTTGATTTGGGTGAAAAACAGAACACCGACATATCAGTGAAGCCTCCATTATGGCTTTCATTTCAGTGAAGGATTTATTGGCGCAGGGCAGGCAGGTGTGGTATAAATGTCTTTGTTTATGTACTTTCATGAATTAAATCAGATGAGTATTCTGTCATGTCCATGCTCTACGCGGTGTTTCCGGTGGATGACATAAAACCGTCACTAAAGTATATTCTCTGTGATCCGATCACTGTCCCTCTTTCTTACTGATGGCTCTTCTCCAGCAGTTTCCCAAACTTTTCAAGGCAGAGAGACCCCAAAAGAGATTTCACATTTGCCTTGTGAACCAGACTAGAGAAGAATGGCATATCTACGAGTGCACACCGCATTGCTGCGCAGTTAATTATTATTAGAAGTAGTGGTATATCCGATATATCGATCACACACTTGGACGATGTACCGTAATTTCCGGACTATAAGCCGCTACTTTTTTCACATGCTTTTGACCCTGCGGCTTATACAACGGTGTGGCTGATCTATGGATTTTCCAGGTTCCAGGTGGGCTCCGCAGACTAAATGATAGAAAGTTGGTTAACCAGAAGTAATTCTTTGAGAGCGTAAAATGAAACCAAATGGACCCTAGCGGGTCCATTTGGTTTCATGTTTACACTCTCAAGAGTTATGATATTCACCATCTAAATTAGCACCACTTAATAAGTCATAAGTCATGTTCATTTTGGTCTAATTTTGATGTTTTGCCTCTTTTGTTTGTGAAAATCCATCCTGTAATTTTGAACAAAACCAAAAGAAATCTTTAGTTTTGGGGTCAGTGGGGTGAAGATGTTGTTAAATTGTGAAAAAGTTGAAAACCACTGCTCTAACATGAAGCACCTGACTATAAGCCTGGTGCGGCTTATAGTCAGGTGCGGCTTATACAAGGAAAAATCCATATTTTGCCCCATATTTTGCCCCAAATTTAGCTGGTGCGGCTTATATTCAGGTGCGGCTTATAATCCGGAAATTACGGTATATTGATCCAGATGCTGCTATATCTGTGCTACATGGGAATTAAAGCAATGACTTATCTGGCGATCAGTGTTGACAAACGTACCTCCATTTAACGTTATCAAAGCCCCCATTGCACCTTGCAGTACACTCCCTGCCCAGAGCCCTTGTTAGGATGTTTAGACATTTTATTTTAATTCAAAAGCTATGTGAGATTGCAGTGTTTTATTGCATTTGTGCAAATTGGTCATTATTTTTAATAAACTTATAATCAATGTATCGATCATTTGATATTGTATAGAGCACAGTAGTACGCTATACAGGTCCCATATAGCTTACAGTGCTTTACTCGGTGTTGTCATTCATTCTATTGATTTTGCTATTAGGCCGATTCAAATCTGATTGGTTCTTAGTTTAGAGACATATTAAATGCGTAGAATAGCAGAACTCCTATGCTGCCGAATGATATTTTTTGCAAGCTTTTGTGAGCTTACAGATCAGCTACAGTACACCCAGCATACAAAGTGGATATTGATTTACAGAGTTGGGAAGTAACGAAGTAAACATACTTTGTTAATGTAACAAAGTACATTTTTGGGTATCTCTGCTTTGCTCTGTATTTATTTTATTTATTAATTTAGTTAATTTGTACTTGTACCCGTTACATTTTAACACAAGTATCTGCACTTTCTACTCGTTACATTTAAAAACAGGCTCGCTACTTTAGTTTCTAATGCAATAACGAAAGTAAACAAAATAATTGTACTTTAACTAAATTACAAAATACGAGTACTTTTCCCCATCCCTGATTACCGAACGAAACTACTGATGGTTTCTGGCTCCGCCAAATCATTCTTTTCCATGAGGACAACAAATCATGACCGATGCTGAGTGATGCTGAGGTAGAAATAGTATCTACTGTTAAAATCAAACGGTTTCAACTGGTACATTTTAAGACAAGTTTGATGAGGTTTGTAGTATCAACTTGAGATTTGAAGTATTATCTTTTTGCAGAATACAGTATACATTTCAAGCACGAATGACAGGGAAACACCTGTTAAAACACTTTTTACTTTTACTGTAGAAGTACTTTTGAGAGTCAGTACTTTTTACTTTTACTTGAGTTACTTTTTTGAATGACTACTTTTACCTTTATAAATAATAGTACTTTTACCTTTATAAATAATTGTACTTTTATTTCCCATCTCTGGATTTAGCATAATTCTGTAGGACTAGAATAATCTTTATCGTTTTTGCCCAGGCCAACAACCATGTGCGCCAAAATACAGACACCAGGGTTAATGTGGTTAAATAAGAACAATGGTATTGTTCAGTGAACCCACAGTTGTCCTTCCATTATCCTAAATCATAAACAGCATTTGGTTGAAAGAAAAAAAAAAACGCGTTCTACCATAGGTTATTTTTGGAATAAATAACCACATTAAATGTCACTTGTGGACTCAGCGATTTGCGCCAGCGTTCATTCTGCCCGAGAGTTTAAGTAAGCTAATGGTATCTGTCGAATTGAATAGGGAGTCCCATTTGGAGATTGTGCCACTGTAAATGTGACATTCCTTCATGCAACATTAACCTCCGAGTGAATTGCACGCACAATTGGTTATTAAACACTTCTGGAACACTTTGTTGGAGGCAATAGCTGTCCATTAACCAGTCAAGGCAATTCATAATAGGATGGTAAAAGGCTAGTTGAAGGGGCACAGAACGTGTACACATGGATCTCTTGCTGCAAAGATTCTCTTTTTTTGGGTTTGGAAACAGGCTACAAAGTGTAATGTTTCCCACATAAAACATGCTATATTGCAGGAGAACCTCTGTTAGCAACTGAACTTTAAAATAAATGTTAGCCAAACATTACTGCATCTACTGTACAGTAGGTCTTGAGAGATTTGCACGAGGCGTTATTTTTTATTTATTTATTTATTTATTTTATTTTTTTAAACATTAACCTCAGTAACCCCATCCGTGTTTTCATATTTCTAGTTCTGAAAAGCTTTCAGCATTTTGAAAGCGCTCTACCGCCAACCACTGCAACAGGCTCATTTGCGTATAAAGTACACACATTGCATGGAGCACTGCAAAGCAGCAGTCTCCTGTTCCTTCTTGTCAATCGAGCCGATTCCAATAGTGTCTTCCCTGATAACCACAAATTGTCTTTTATTATTCGGCGTCGGGTGTTGGACACGGCACTCAGGAAAGAATTGATCGCCGAGTCCAATATCAGGACAGGCGTGGATTCTGTTTTAGTATGGATTTAACTTTTAATCATCTTGATTTATACCTAGGCTATAGGTAATGGGCATATAATGAGGTCGGTCGCAAGCGTCTGCCCCGCGCTTTATTTATAACAATAGTTATTGACATGGGTATCTTTCAATGACACGGAGACGCGCACGTCAGCCGTGGCAGACAAATGTGATATAGATCAACTCAGCGGGGTGGGTCTTTGGTCAATGATTCACTCAATTAGCATACTGTGTACCAGGTGGACCGCCAGGGGGAGGAATCGATGCCCCCCCATAAATCTGGTGAAGATAAGGTGTCTTTACCTAATAAAACATAAAAGGAGCCATAAACAGGTTTGGCATCAAGAGATTTGTGTTGTACATGCACATGTGTGTGTGTGTGCGTGTGGGTGTCGGTGGGTGTTTTTTAATTCATTCAAACGTCACGGCTCAATTCCCCAGGCTTTATGCGGTCTCCTCAGTATGTGAGATCCATGTTATTTCAGACCACTGCCATGTCTTCATTCTACTCTACAGTATGGCCTGATTAAAAACTGCTGTTCGGCTAGGGGTGGGACGATTCACATACCTCATGATACGATATTTATAATTGCTATTTGATATATTGATATATTGCATGTTTTCCCACAGATTACTCTGCTTTTATTACACTAGAACATTTTAATACAATTCTGAAGTATGTGGACCAAGTTCAAACCTACACTTAATGTGCCTGTCATTCTTTCTGACATGAAAAAATTAATATGTACATGGATATAAAAAACGATTTTGATATCATGGTGTTAAGAATTGCGCTATATTATTGGACATCGGATTTTTTGCCCATCTCTATGTTCGACATGTCACTAAATTATGTTTTGTTTGTTTAAATTTTGAATTGAAAGTGGAAAAACTGCACCAAAAAACAAATAAAGTGTGTCACAACGGTTATTTTATTCGCCTGAAACATCACACACATTATTTTATTTGCCTGAAACATCACTGCCATTGACAGTATGTGTCAATGGCAGTGAATGCATCAATTCACTTAGCATGGTGTCCTTAATGTGCTTTTATTTGTTTTGTTTTTCAGGATTCAAAGGGAAGGATTGTTCCGTGGACCTAGACCTCTGCTCGTTGGGCCTGTGCACTGAGCATTCACTGATGTGCAACGAGACCAGCGATGGACACAATGTGTCATGCCTCTGTGAGAGAGGTGAGCCCTTTCTTTAGATCACATCTGTGTCGCCGTGTGTCATAGCTTTTAACCATTATATAAAGGGGAAATAACATGATATTCATCATCTTTTTTCCAGTGTTTTTGGTGCTCCTGTGTGTGTTTTCTATTCCCACAAATAATCAAGGATTCCTCTCAGAAGCATCTTGTTTGATTTTGGCCTCATGATAGGCTCTTTAAGCTCCCGCATTTTCAGAACGGCACCCCTTACCGGAAGTATGGCTGCTATGACGCAATCGCTATAGCTGTAAAAATCGTTAAGCAAACAGCCACCTGCAACGGTGATGGGTTACCATGGTGATGCGTCTATGCATTGTGTGTCAAACAGGCGCTGTGGACAAAAGCTTCTCTCGGTATTGCAGTGCAGTTTTGTTGTCTGTCTCGGTTGGGCGTAGTGTCTATAGGACAAACGGTGTCATTTGTCTCCAATAACGTTAAATAAAGCTTTCCCGTCTGTACTGTGGGAAAGTGGGAATGGCTCCTACGGCAAGCAGGGTTATCTATCAAGCACTGATTGAGTTCCTGTCGCCGTTGTAGAGAAATCACCGTCCTAGGCTTAAAGTGCCTAATGATGTCATCAATGCACCCTACTTTGTACAATTCCTCCTCTTCTTCAGTCTTCAATCCAAATGTGCATTTCCACTTTGTTTACAATGTTCAACATTGTTCATTTTCAGTGTTGGGGGAGGAAACGCCATACTTGGTGTAAGTAACGTAAAGCAACCTTTTTGTAATCCTTTTTGAAACTTAGTAATTAGTAACGTTATTTACTTACTTTTTTAAAAGTAACGTGCACAACACTGCTCATTTTCCAAGCTGGCATGGAATGGAAACAAGCCTGCTTTTATCTAGCATCAGTATTATAAGCATTAAATAATGTGCATATCTGCACCCCACCACCTCAGGACATTGTGGTACTGCTGCTAAACTGTCCAGAAAGAAATGACAAGACTGGTTATATCAGTGGCGACTGAGGCTCAAACCACCAGAAATAACCTTTTGGGACTTAAGTTATACAATATGAAATTAAGAATTAAAAATAATTTTAGAAATGTATGTTATTTGTGCTTTAAAAACCTTAGCTGTGGGGGCGAAAATAGTAGATCTACAAGCTCAGATCTGGTATTTTTCAAAGATCATAAGCGTGAACGTGCAGACATCTTTGAATATGTTCTTTCACAGCTTTGCTTTACTCCTAGGGAAGAGAGATCATTTCTTTGGGGTCCTTAACAACCAAAACATGTTGGAAAACATGTTCATGTTTATCAAAAAACTGTCGTGAGGTAGAAGACATTTGGGAAAACATGTTGGAAAACATGTTTATCAGAAAACTGTCGTGAGGTGGGAGACATTTTGTACATTCTTGTCTCAGGTTTTTAATGGGCTGGTATATGGTCGCTGTCGGGGCAGAATCCTTTTATGTTCAGTACATAACAGTTGTGTGTAAGGTCTCTTTCTCTCACACACGCACACAGTATATGTGCGCAGCGGTGTGCCATTGAAAGAATAAAAGTGCTGCTGAGATGGTGTTGTGAGATGGATTGGAGAATGGTAGGTGGAGGATGAAATGCCGTCCAAATGAAATTAGCAGGGTTTCTCCCCCCCCTCCACTCTCACCATAATGCCTCGGGGTGGTAACAGCAGTAGCTGCCACTGGTGAGGGGAATTTGAGGGGCTGGGGGAACTCTGACTGGCCTTCTACAGGATTAGGCCCAGGATCATTGGTTTATCCTTGGCTTTAGCTAATGTCTTAAAACCAAGGCAGCCTGCCGAGTTTTTTTTATTTTATTTATTTAGTTTCGGTACCTGTTGTGCCTGCTCTAGTAGCCGCTACTGTAGTTTGAGTAGTTGTACTGTTATCATAGCTGCGTGTTGCTATGCTACATTAGATACTGATACAACAGTGCCTAGAAGTACTTCTGACTTTCATCACCAGCTGGTTCGCGGGAGTTTTTCCCCTCTATGGAGAATATTAAACATTTGGTTTCTTAAGATCTTTTGATTTTCTCTGATGGAGCTTTTATTGCCCCTGTGACCGATTACGGATTTTTGCGGTTGAACATGGATGGGTTTCTTAAAATCCTTTCGCATAAGCATCCTGGTTAAAAAATAATAAGCAAATGGTTTGTGTAAATATTTTCGGAGTTGGCCCTGTGTCATTGACGAGAGTTACTCATATTTGATGCATCCTGTGTCTAGTGAAAATGCAATTCATTTAATGGCTGCGGTAACATTAGCGATTACTCGATATCAGTTTATTCATTCAGTCAAACCGCCAGGTACATTTGATTTTTTTTTTTAGAACACAGTTCTTGGTTGATGTGATATAAGCACAGTCTATTGATGTGATATAGCACAGTCTATTGAAATTCAGAATGGATGGAATGCGCCCCATTTAGAATGTGTCTCAGGCTATGATGCATTTTCGATGACTAACATGATATGATAATATCACATTGGTACACCCTGACCTGCTTACAGACTTGGCACAGCAGCAATGAACTTGTCTAGACATTGTCCAGAGGGAGGGGCTGCATGGAGTTCATTAGAGGTGTGCATTGACACTGCTGTCACAATTCAATTTGAGTATGATTCGATTCCACTTTTTTCCCCTTCTACAGTGTATTACTGCCAGTATATTTAAATTTTAGTAGTTGGCTGTTGCCAGTATTTGCCAATGTTAGAATCATATTTCAAAGAGACAGGTTTCAGTTTCTGGGGGATCATTTTAGATCAGTGCACGGGATCTTGCCGATCCATCTGTTTACGTTTATATATTTGATATGGATTCTATGGACTAATAAGGTAGGGTTGCCGGAGATCTAAGGCAATGGCGGTGGGTGTAACTGTGTTTGACTAAGATCATAGGCAATAGCGGATGAAGAGTTAAGTGGCATTGGCCATCCACTCTGAGGGACCAGCCAAGCCCATCCTCCACGTCTTCCTGCACTGTATCTGTCCTGGCTGCCATGCAGGTGGTGGCACTGGACCGCGGATGTCACAGGGCCTGCTTGAACAATGCTGCCTTTTTGGCAGGGGTCTCCACAACGCTGGCCCGTTGTGGCTCGCCCTTGGCAGGCACAAAGCTGTGCTGCTTCCTCAGACATTGCTTGCTGGGGAAGGACTGCGTATTGATTTTGACAGACATTTTTTGTTTTGTTCTAGTCGTTTGAATGAATTTCATCATTTAGTCAACTGAAATTGTTTTCTTTTTAGTCTAGTTTTGTATTTGCCGAAATATCATACGATTGTTAAAGGGGAATGTTATGTGGACATGATAAAAAGTCCCCCCCCCATTCTGTGTTCCCAAGAAATGGAGGTCTGAAGAAAACCACTAACATGGTGAAACATCTTGATGACATCAAGATGTATTTTCACCATGTTAATGGATTTTCACCATGTTAATGGATTTCTTTAGACACTTCTTTTTTTCTGAGAGCGTTAGGGTTCATTTGGTTGCACTTGTATGCTCTCAGAAAAATGTTGAAAATGGGTGGAATTCCCCGTTAAGTCAAGTAAATATACAGTTGATTTGGTCAAAACAATGCATTTTAGGTGGCATTTATGGTGCCTTACACAAATTAGATGATTTTTTTTCTCCAAGAACAACAATGCAATGATCTCTTCTTCTCCACTACCTCCCCCTTTCCCTTCCCATTAACATTTTTTTGCTTAGATTTTATTTTGTTGATGAAATTGCCAATGCAACAGCCCTAGTTTCTAAAGTTGTCACGGCAATTTAGTTTTAGTTAAAAAACAAAAGGTAGGCGACAAACATATATTTCTTCCTGGTGGGTAATTGATGAAAGGAACGCTGCTGGGGGAGAAGGACGCGGCTGGTTCCCCAAACTGCCGCTGGTCTCTGATGATGCAGGACACCTCACTGCCATCCCAAGGACACTGCTGCTGCTGCCTGTCCTGTCCCAGTCTGCTGCGTCTGATAGACCACTCTACTGGGACACTTCCATGCAGTGTTGCCAACTGCCAAAATCCAAAATGTCTTCTACATTCTCTAGCTGCGTAGACTTGGGGCTCCATTTTCGTTACCATCTAAACCCCTTATGCTAAACCCCTTATCATTTATTTTTTTTTACTATTTTTAAAAACTCTTTGGAATAGTTCAACATGCCAATCTATTGACACATTGTGAGCTTGTGGACTGGCCATTGAAACTATTGAAAAATGTTCTTTTTTAATAGTTTAAAAAGGCGTAGACGTTAAGGGATAAGGGGTTTAGCGGGGACGAAAATGGAGCCCTTGGGCTAATTCACAAGATGAATATTTTAACTCTTGTGAGAGTGTAAAAATGAAACATTTCATTTTTACACTCTCACAAGAGTTACATCTGGTTAACCAACTGCCCATCATTTAGCCTGGGGACCACTGATTGAAAGCCCACTGTCATAGGAGGAAAATGATGAAAAATGAGGGTTTTATCTCTGGTGGTGCCTGTCAATCAATTTCGCCCCAACTCACCAGCCGAAAAAGCACTAGATTTTCCGCCAGGAGCTTTTCACTAATTTTGGCGGTAGGGGGCGCCTGGAGAAAAAAAAAAGCTTAATGTAGCGACAACAAATGCACCAAGTTGGCAACACTGCTTTCATGGTAGCTGGGGCTCTTGTCACTGCTCAGAGGGGTGGAGGGAGATGGGATAGGGGGGCTTTGCTGGCATCTCCTGGTGAAGATGCCCCCCCCCCCCACCCCCAGATTGCTGGGGCTGATAGCCAGGGCTGCTGTCGTCCCGAGTGGCCAGGCTGCCCCTGTGTAGCCAGGCTGCCCCCCCTGCCCCTGGCCATTCGGCTTTGATGCTACAGTCCAGAGTCTAGACTGATCCCCCAGACTGCCGGGGCTGATAGCCAGTCTGCAGGGACTACCTCTGTTGTTGCCGCCACTCTGCTCCTGGCCCTGCGGACGCCTTGCTTTGCTTTACTGGTGTCCAGGGAGAACG
Source organism: Benthosema pterotum (assembly GCA_039105355.1). Taxonomy (NCBI): domain Eukaryota; kingdom Metazoa; phylum Chordata; class Actinopteri; order Myctophiformes; family Myctophidae; genus Benthosema; species Benthosema pterotum. The sequence goes on from CM076974.1 coordinate 43,538,535, forward strand.
TCTGCTGCCTGCATGGCTCCCCAGACTGTTGGAGTGGGGGGTGGGGGTGCGGTGGATAGCTAGGTAGGTAGCAGGGGCGGATCTAGGCATGGGCATGGGGGGGGGGGGGCATGCCAAAACACGATGCCATGCAAAACAACCCGAGATATTTCAAATGAAAGTGCTTATATTTAAAATGATTTGAAACACTACTACTGCTACTAAGTACAGCTGTGTCACCTCGAAACCAACAGCATTTCATCATTGAAAACAGAACACTCTCTGAGTCGGACCTTTAGCTTTATGCATGCTGCGTGTCTGTTGCAACTTCAACAACAACTGATGTTATTATTGGTGCTTTACTTGACTAATAAAAGTCCTGTAACAGAAAATGGTATGGGTGCGACTTCATGAAGCCGCCCCCATACCATTTTCTCTTGCCCCTCCAACATGTCCCCCCCCCCCCCCAAATGGGACATGTTACATCCGCCCCTGGTAGGTAGCCGGGCTGTTAGCCAGACTCCCGGGGGCTGATAGCCAGGTTCTTGCTGCGGCTGCTCACCGGGGGGCATTTTTCCTGACGCGTTTTCCCCCCTGCTCACTGGACCGACTGTGGTTGCAGCCCAGTAGGAGGGAACAAAAACCACACTCAGCAGGGGGGTTCCCTTCAAATTCGCCCTCATTACCGGCGCTTCAACATCAGAAAAAAAGAAAGCACTCACATTCTTTACTTAAGTAAAAAGTATCAACACAGCAAAGGAAATACTCACTATGTGGAATGTGTGGTTTCACAAGGTATCCTGTCAGGGTGTAAAATGTTACCAAATATTCTGAAAATGGCAGATCTACAAGCTCACAGCACGTCACATTCATGCCGTCTGGTGAGCTTATGTATTCGTTATGTTCAAAACTAAAATAAGTTTAAAAGGAGCCAAAGTTATTGCATGTTTTTGTAATAAAAGAAAACATCCAAATCCGGTACAGCTGGCAAATAATTGCACTCTAATTAAAAAAAAAAAAAGTATAAAAAACGTTTAAAAGTATATTTGCCTCTGAGAGCGAGGAGTGAAAGTATAATGGTATAAAAAAGTAGTACACAAGTAAATGTAGTCACTTTCCATCACTGTTCAACACGCATAACATCAATCATGGTTCTTGTGTGCCTTAGATATAGACTAATCATAACATAGCTAATTAGCTATCACCACATGGAGAAAGGATGGCGCAAGGGCTGTCCGTATAGACCAGATGGAGAGGCCCAGTGATAATGAAGGCTCTCCCCGATTCCTGTGTGCATCAATTAGCACAACAATTAGTCACACAACGCCCTGAGCCATGTGAAGAGATAGTGGCGAGTCTGGCGACAACTCTGTTCACTACAAAGGGACCATTTTCTTCTTTTTTTTTGGCAGGAACGGTGGCTCATGGAGGCTCTCGAATCTCAAATGCTTCTCAGACGTTATTGGCAAACATTGGCGGCACAGTAATAATGGACCATTAAGTTTGTATCTGCAATGTACTGTACAATTAGGATTGCACCACCTACTGTACGTACATGTTTCTATGCCCTCCAATATACTCCTATATGAAAGCAGTGTCCGTCACCTTTTAAATTTACCGTCTTCAGCAGGTAGCTGGTGTTTAAGGGGATGGGATTTGGGATGGCTATGGGATTAAAAAGATAAATAAAAATCATCTCAAAGCTTTGTATCTCTAAAGCTTTGAGCTCTGTCCACGTTGAGCTGGCGCACATCCCGACAATTGTAAATCATTTGCTTATACTACTATACCACCTACTGTAGTGGTAAATAATGGTGTCTATCCATAGATGCATAAAAAAACTGAAAAAGAGTATCCATCAATTTTAAGTAATTGTAAAATTATATATATATAGATATATATATTTGTAAAAGAACCTCATATTCATGTCTTAATATGGACTAATTTGTCTGTTTCCCCACTTATTTTTGTTTTTATTTACTAGTGATGTCAAAAATAATGTATTCAGCAATACATTGTGATCTATGTCACTTATTCTGCCGGGGTAACAGATCAGGTGGGCACAAAAACCAGGAAGACCATACATCTGGGCATACAGCCAACTCTCTTTTCCGGACTATAAGGCACACTTAAAAGCCTTTCATTTTCTAAAAAAAAACAACAACAGTGTGTTTATAATCCGGACCTCATTATATATGGATTGTTTGACTGCAGTAGCTTCTATTCTATGCGCCTTATAATCCGGTGTACTGCGTAAAATATTGTACTCAATTTACTAAAACACTCTTGTTGTTATGAAGTGTTTGTCCCAGTGGTGTTCATGAATGTGAAAACTACAATTCTTGTTTTTTTGTTTTTGTGTAGATGCCCTTGGTGGCTGTGACATTGCCCTTGTTTTGCTGTGTTTACGACAACATAATGGTTACCTTGCTTTTAAAAACGGAAATCTGGATTAGGTGGATGTCAATGGCTAATGGCATGGTATTTGATTGTAAATGTACTTAGTAGTGAGTTACTGCATGGCCATGCCAGGCCGATGCCTGCCAGTATTGGTAACGTGCTGATGCAGCACAGAAGCAAACTGGGAAGACATTGGAAGAACACAACATTAATGCTGATACCCCCTATCAGCACTAATGTGTGGGCAGTGAAGAGTTTTTTTTAGTATAATCTGGAACAAATTCTTGTTCTTGAATTAGGGACTTTTTCGGTATAGCCAGAATGTACAAAATAGACTGAGACGTGACTGGGAATTTAGTCATGACTGTAGCTCTCATTTGTTCATTCCCACTTGGAATTTGTGACCCGCCATTTAAATAATTGATGTGGCGCCATCTTAACGTCATGGACAGTTCAAGTTCAGGGCAGGGATTTCAACGGGTGTTCATGAGGGCCGTGATCGTTGTGCCCACTCAGCTTGGCCTTATGCCCCTCCCTCCAAAAAAATAAATAAATAAAAAACTTAAAATATGTGCCCTGCGGCCACAGTGGCCTTGAGTGCACGCCCACACTCCACAAGCAGCTTTAATAAACAGTCTTTTCTCCTCTCTCGCCTCCTCTCTCATGAAATGCTGCCAATGCTGCCAATTTGCCAGTTCATGATACCAGTGGCAGAATATTGTTGCGCCGTCATAGCAGAGTCCTACATTTCCCAGCATCCCTTGCGCGTTTAAGTCGTGTTCTGATTGGTCTTTGTAATCAAGGACCCATTAGTGTACTGTAGCAGACAGCGGCTCCAGGCTTGAAGCTGCCACGCTGGTGGCCAAGTTTGGTACTGCAGGCAGGTGGAATTCATGCACGAACGCCCCGAGAGCACGCACGCTCGTTTGCTTTGTGCACGCGGACAGGGCAGTTTGTATTTAAGTTGTTTTCTGAATAAACCCGCGGTCCTCACGTCATATACTACCTCTCAAAACACAACGGATGTATTATATGACAGATAATAAGCTCAATGCAAACCCACAAGCTTGTTTTTGATGCCTTTTGATGTTTTTTTCCCTTTGCTCGTGCGCGACACCGCTCGTTCATGGTTCCCATAATCCCTTGCTTCGGGCGCGTTCATGGAGAAATACTTCCGCATTGGGGCACCAAATTTTGGTGCTCAAATGCGGAAATAGGCGCACTTCCGGCGGTCTTCCGGGTGCTTCAAAGCGCCAATGAGCAACTTGTATTGAAATGAACGGCAAGGGGGCGGGGCTATCGCTCCAGTCCGGTCTCTGTTATTTTAGTACTCTATGACCCATTAGTGTACTGTAGGAAGAGCGTAGCGACACACTTTGATCTCGTGCTGGCTGCAGCTCTGTAAGTTACAAACTGTATGCCTACATACCTAACGACTACATCGCAGCACAGCCTATTTTCTTAGATTATACATTAACAAATCATTATTCACTGGAGTGAGGAGAGGTCTGTTAATGCATTAAAATGACCTAAATGCCATCATTTCGCCAATCTAACTGAACATGCGATCTGCTGTCAGTGGAGCTGAATGGTTTATTTGGAACTTGAATCCCTCCTTACTAGGTGGTCACGTGAGCTTTTCAGCCAATAGCCGTCGTCTGCTGTGCTTTTCAGCCAATAGCTGTGTCGTTTCAACCGTAGCACTGGAGTCAACGGGGAGTGTCGCTACTCTCTTCTATTCCAGATACTCTAGGACCCATCAGATGTGTGTGATGTCATTGTCAAGGGAAACAGTACCCCCACCACCTTTCAATAGAAAATAGTATTTAGAGCAGGCTTTGAGGGGCTGAAATTCAGGGAATGGCTTGTGACAAATATGCCAGGCACAATGGATATCAGATTTGTTTTAATGAAGTTTGTAGTATACCTAGTAGGGACCCGAAAACATCTACTGCAACCCTGACCCCTGACTCCCTGTGCTATACTGTGATGTCGATACAGTAGGCCTACTGTTCATGCAACATGCTTACATAAATATCCCTCTGTTTTTTTTTTTTAATGAATTAAAATACATGATGTATATGAGGCTAATGTTAGAGCTTTTCCCTGCATGCAATCAGCTAAGGGTCTGGGACTGAAATGTTTTTTTTTCCCCCCCCTCAGGAATCTTGAGCACTCATCACTGGGCTCTGACATCAGTATTTTGTTTCATTTGAATGGTTATTACATAGCAGTCTGTGTAACTCAATCAATAATTGCAACTTCATTACTCCTGTTGCTCTTATGCTCGACATACATGTCAAAGTGAATGATTGTGAGCGATTTCTTATGTAAATGAAAGCGACCCCGCAGCGATCTACTCTCCGTAGATCACTCCTCAAGGGCAAACCGTGAGCCTGCCGTCTCGCATAGATATTCCGGCGCTGCCAGTCTTGCCATCTGTAATATACCCCTGGCAGTAGTAGCTTGACTGCCAACACAGTTTAACACATTCTCTACGGGTACACTTTGGTGTTCAGAGTGCACCAGTGGTGTGCTCTGAGTTTGTATTTTGTAGTAAACCTGAAAAATAATTCTGCGCAAAAATGAACAAATATAATCTAGCGACCCACTAGAATCTAGTGTCAGAAACTAGAATCTAGTGTCAGAAACTAGAATCTAGTGTCAGAAACTAGAATCTCGCATCAGAAACTAGAATCTAGTGTCTGAAACTAAAATCTCACGTCAGAAACTAGAATCTAGTGTCAGAAAGTGTCAGAAACTAAAAGCTAGTGTTAGAAACTAGAATCTAGTGTCAGAAAGTGTCAGAAACTAGAATGCAGTGTCAGAAACGAGAATCTAGTGTCAGAAACTAGAAACTAGTGTTGGAAATTGTCAAATAGAATCTAGTTTCAGGAACTAGAATCTCGCATTAGAAACTAGAATCTTGTGTCAGAAAGTGTCAGAAACTAGAATCTAGTGTCAAGATGAAATGGGTTAATATGAATATGTCTCCATGTGAGGCCAAACATACACCTCCCACCCAGTATCTTCCTCCCCATGTGTTCCTATGGACTTGGTTCCGCTTAACATAGTGCACAGTTAATGATGCCAATGACCTGAAAAATGAATTCTGAATTTATGGAAATGCAAGGTCAAATCAGGTTCAGGGATGGGATGCATGTCAGTGATGCATGTGGGCCCAGTGGGGGGGTTGTAGAAGATCAATAAACCACAGTATGACCTGCCATGGAACTACATACATTTACTGTATTATGTACTTTCTAGGAGAAAACAAACTAGAGAGTTCCAGTTAAATATGGAAAGTTGGTTAACCAGATGTAACTCTTTCAGAGCGTACAAAATAAACCCTTGCTAAATAGTTACTGTATCGATTTTAGATCATTGTACCAAATCGTATCACCAGAATGAACCAGTATCATCAAGATGGGCCCTCCAGAGTAAACTGATGGAAAGTTGGTTAACCAGATGTTCTGTACATGCATCAGGCAGTATGGAAGGCTTTGTAGTGCGACAGTGTCTGTAGCGTGAGAAAATGTATTACAATTGAAAAAAAAAAAAAGCTTTCTAAGTTTTCACGTCAATGTCTAGGTCAGGTATATGGGGGGGAGAACATGACAAGGGAGACGGCGCTTCTTTCTCCTGACGATATCCATATGGGATTAATTCTTGTTACTTACCCTCTTAATCGCAAAAAAGGCCAATTGTCGCATTGTTGAAAGATCATCTATTTTTTTAAACATTACACTATTGTTGGAATTGCTGAACGTTATTATTCGATAGCCACATTTGGGGATGCCTGGGTTCATTAAACATAGGTCTGTGGTGATTTAGGCACATCATTATACCGTACAATACTACTTGTTTTGTTCAGCTACTCATAGCTTGTGTAGTGCTAATATGATTTTAAAACGTTCATGAATTATCCTCTCCTTTTAATCCATAGGCATTGAAGTACATTATTTGCCCGTTTTAGATACATTTAATATGCGCTACCACCCCGCACACATTTGCTGTGGCCCTTTTTTTCTGTGTGTATACTGTATAGGTTTGGCTTTGATCTCAAACGTTCTGGCTTTGGCTTGGTTAATGCAATAAATCACAAGGGCAATGACTGGCGCTTATTAAACATGATTAAATGAGCCAGTGGGCTGAGTCTGCATGTACCCCGGCAAGTTCTTTTGAATCAATACTTAGCTTTGAGAAGCAGCTCGTGTGTGTCGAAACAAAGTCATACTGATCACTAATTGGCCACAGGATGAAACCAACCGAATGGATTCCAATAATGGGTACTTTCTGTCTCTCTTTTGTGATCTGTCTGCAGGCTTTGGCGGAGCGTTCTGTGAAGTAAATCTCAATGAGTGCGAGTCCAGTCCGTGCCGGCATGGGGCGGTCTGCGTGGACGGAGTCAACTCATACCACTGCTTCTGCACAGATGGTAAGCCACCGCGTGGTGAACTTTATACTGTGTGGTGTTAACGGACCACACCAGGCTGATCATGCGTCATCATGCATGCTTTATTGCAGGGCTGGGCAATTATTTTTCCCAAGGGGCCAAATGAGATACATAAAATATTGTGGAGGGCCGAGACTGAAGGCTGAACTAAAGTCTGCGTAATATTAATTTAATTTTCAAGATAAAAGTAAGAATAACACCAAACATTTTGATACCAGGGCCCTTTATTTATTTAGCATTTGAGCCACGGACCACCATTTGATGACATTTTCAGCCCCATAGACCCCAAAACTAAAGATTTATTTAGTTTTTGTCCAGAATACCATGCAGGCTGGATTTCACAAACAAAACAGGCAAACATACAGATCAAAATGACCATTAATTATTCTACATTCTCTAGTTGTGTAGACTTGGGCTCATTCAGATGATGAATATTCTAACTCTTGAGAGCATAAACATGAAACCAAATGGACCCGCAAGGGTCCATTTGGTTTAATTTTTACACTCTCAAAGAGTTACATCTGGTTAACCAACTTTCCATATTTAACTGGAACTCTCTCAAGGACCACTGGTGGTCCCTGACCACTGGTTGAAAACCCTGGTACCCTTTCACAGGCCGGTCAGAGTCAGCCAAAGGGCCACATTTGGCCCCCGGGCCGCATAATGCCCAGGTATGCTTTAGTTCGATATATTATTTTTATGGCTCTAAAATCGATGAGGAGATGGGGGCATAATGTAATCTAGGATGTAACCCCTGTTACAATGCCCCGGTTACTGTAATTACACTTTAAAATGTACACACAATGTTACTGTTTTTTGTAATCTGATTACATAATTCAGTTACATGTAATCCATTACCTCCCAGCCCTGTCCTCAAGCATAATTCTCGTATCAAAAAATGCAGGGGAATGTGCCAATATAAATGCTCATTGCCAATAATGTGTCAATAAAAATGCTCAATAATGCTTGAAGAAAAAATGACATTTAGATGACTAAAAATACGTATGTGTTAAACTAAACTGAATGCTATTCAAAAGAATATGACTAAAACCGAATCAAAATTTGCTGTCAGAATCAACACTGCCATGGTGGACAATTAGCATAGTGGTTGCTGTGTTTTTAGAGTCCAAAGGCACGTTCTGGCAATGCTCAATTGGAATGGAGCGTTTTGCTGCCATTTGAGGACTTCTACAAACAAATTGCTCTATTCCCATTGAACAGCATGGCGGAAAAGGACACATTTGGAACTATTTCAGCTGTTTGTTTGTTTCAGCCCTTTTTAGCAACCATTAACAAAACGATAAGGACTCTTTGCCATTCCTTTCTAATGTATCTGAAGATGTATCACAGATGATAACGCATAGGATATAGGAGCTGTGATCCAATCTAGTATAATAGCAGTTTATTCTGAGACAATGGTACTGTATGTAGTCTCCAGAGTTGTACGGCGAAGTTGCCACTTTTCCAACTAATAAGTAATTGATTGGCTAACATGGGGCAACATTTCAGAGTAAGCCAATCAGAGACAGTCTGACAGAATAGGGGCGGGTCTTATTCTCTCACGGCGCCTAGCAGAACCATCTAGTCGAAGACTTGAGACATTGAGGGGGACAGCATGGTCATGTGGTTCATGTGCCCACATGAACCCATAGACTCCAATGTATTGGTTGTCGCTGTTCTATAGAAGTCTATGTAGACAAGCCACCATTTGACTGGCCCATTGAAGTGAACAGAGTTTGCATAACTACTGTAACTTTACTCTAAAGACTCCAGTGAACAGACAGACACACATAAAACCAGCTGTGTTGTATACAGTACACACACACGGAGCACAACGGAATAAACACCAAACAGTCCACCACCATACTACTTTTCTGATACGTGAAGTCTAGGTAAATTTGATTAAAATAAAATGTAGGAAACAAAAAGTAATGGGACTTATGAACATGTGACCGACGGCGAGTCACAATTTGGTCCCGACTCTCCCTCATCCCCATTCTGTTTCCTAGTGCTGACCATAGGGAATGTTGTCCTGCACCAACGCCACATCACTGTTGGGTGTTTCACATGCATCCTGAGCAGACGCAACAGTGCTTTGCACATTCCATGCATGTTTCCTATGAAATATTGATTCAGGTTTCAAGGGAATTTTATTCAGTCCATGCTCATGCATGTCTGTGTGCAGTGAAATGTTGTTGGCGTGGCATATACTCTGCCAGACACCTAGCAATGTCCAGAATACAATATAACTAGAAAAGGTGGCCTTCTGGGCACAGGTCTCCACCAGGTCAGGCCAGGCTGTGCCCTCCTATATACAGTATATAACAGGCCAATATAAGGGGATGTATTTCTCCCCGTAGTAGGAAAGTGTGTGAAAGATTCCACATTGCACGCTGTGCTCATGGTTTGAGGCCCTTTGTATCAAAACGGGCCACTGCTGCAAACTTTGAAAGCCAATTATAGCCAATTAGGATGGAATAATAAATGTGGGGCAGATGCATCTAGATCACATGACTATAGAGATACTGAGAAACGATTTGCATGGATTTTGGGACAGAATCTGGAGGAGTAATATGAAATGAAAGAGATGAAAGAAATATGCACGCATGCACACACACAAACACACGCACACACGGACGTAGTGCAAAACATACTCTTCAGCCTGGTGGAGACAATAACAGAAGAGTCATTCTAATACATGATTAGAAATATTATAATCTGCATAGTATATATACATTTCCGGTGATAACAATATCTGATAATATTCAGGTACAAATTGGGCCAATACCTACGTATATAGCTCATTGCTGAATATTGAATTCCATTATTGTTCACAGTATTGACCAAAGCAAAGTTGCCACAGTGGCCCAAGCAGTGGCCCAGACTGTTTCATTTCATTTTAAGGACCACAGGTTTGTTTTGCAACAGGCTAGCGATCCCCCACTTAAAGGGATAGTTTAGGATTCTTAGTTACTGACCCATGTCCATTCTGTTCCAAGCTATCAATTAGCTGGGGACCCCCTGGAACTCTGTCGATGACCCCTGTGACCCCCCCCCCCCCCCCACACACACACACACATGCACGCACACACACTCACCGACACACCCACACACACACACACACTTTTAGAAACACCATTTAGACCATATATATATTGCTGCTTTTATCTTTAATGGTTTTCCAATACTGTGTGTCCTCTGTGTACAGTACCTATACCTGACTTGCTGTCTAACACGTATGCATGCACCCCCTCTCTGATCTCTTTCCCTCCATGCCACGCATTTAACTGCTTAATTTGCGCCATAAAAATGTGCCAGAAAACCACTTGTGCCATTTAGGCCGGGGGACTAATAAATCTTTGCTATTTTGCCAATAACGTCTCGGTCCAGTCGCCCGGTCCCACCTATAGCATGAGACATGCCTCTGATTAAAACGTGATTGCGGCTGAGGAGCGAGATGCATTATTAATGAAGTCGGGATAATTGTCAAATTTTATGACACGGAGAGAAGGTGAAAATTGGTTCCATGGTCAGTTTGAGAAATGATGAGAATTTGACCCGCGCTGATGGTGGTGATAGCCAGGCATTAGTCATGGGCTTCCTGTGGCCGCCGCGTGTGACAGTACTAATGACAGTCATTTTGTAGCGTGACCATGCACTAGAATGCATTTATAGCAGAATAAAATGTCCGAAATTGGAAATAGAGCTCTCTTTTTTCACTCCATGACATTAACTCTTTGTGTAACTGAACGCGTTTTGGTGTTTTATCTGTTGAAAAATAGCAGATCTACAAGCTCATATCGCGCCACCGAGTGGCGCGATATGAGCTTGTAGTTCTGCTATTTTTGAATAATTGTGAAAATGTGCTGCAAATCTCTGAATACATTATTTCGGAAGCAAACATTTTTAACTCGAATTTTTGCTTCTGGGGGATCCCTAGAACAACAAGTTTTCAGATGGGGGTCCACAGCCAAATGTGGATAATTCTGGTGGTCCTTGGCTTGAAGTATGTTAGCATCACTGACACACAGATTTTTCAGAAAAAATAGAATCTAGTGTCAGAAACTATAGAATCTAGTGTCAAAAACTCAATTCTAGGGTCAGAAACTAGATTTTAGTGTAAAAAAAAATAGATCCTAGCATCATTTAGTGTCAATAACTCAAATCGAGGGTCAGGACAAAATTGGTTAATCTCTCTTCCTTTCCCCTTTTCCTCCTTTTTATTTTTTGCTACAGTGCATTGATATTGCTTATAGCTGCAGTATAACATTTATGGCCCAAAGGAATAGTTATGCAATAACAACAAAAATAATTCCTCAAATACAGGCCGCATGGATAACGATATAGTCGAGGGTGGTCTATACTGTACGTTGCATACAGTGTCTGCATGAGAATCATTATGTATTTTGTTCAGTGCGTAATGAAAATCCATATCGCATTTCCCCAGTAGTGGCAAATGGCTTTAAAATGTAATTTGATATTATAAGGAATGTTGTCTCTGTATCTGATCCAAAGCCTTATGGTGTGCGGCAGCAGACGCGCACATATGCCATCTCTGATGAGATTTAATCTCCTAATATAGGGTTTGCGGGGGCGAACTGTGAAATCAACTATGATGAATGTGCCCTTGGACACTGCGCCAATAATTCCACATGTATTGACCGCACGGCGGACTATGAATGCATCTGCCCTTCAGGCTTTACTGGTAAGTCGTTTGCAGCCATTGCTTTATATATCGTCACTCGTGTCTTGGCATTAGGATAATGAATACAGGGATGATTGTCAAACATCAAGTTTGCATTTAAAGGTAATGGAGGCAACTTTAGTGTGTGTACAAACATTGTGTTTGTTAAACATATTTGTTTAAAAACTGAATCTAACTCCACCTCACCTGCACTCTATTGGCTCATTATGAAACTGCAGGGGGCTGCTGTGGTGGGATTGGCTAAAACGCTGCCTCACCCCACACAACCCCCGCCCCCTCTCACATTAGCACCGCCTTTCCTGACCCAGATGAATGTTTTGTTTTCATGACTTGTTGACAACAACAAAAGTTCTGGATCGTCTGCAGGACGAAGCAATTGTCTGCCTGCAGGGGAAACAGCTGCAGCATCAAAGTAGAAGCAACGTAGAGGAGAAAAAGGCCAAAATGTGTAGATATATATCTATTTTATCTATTTTTGCCTAAAACGTTGCCTCTATTACCTTTTTAAAAAAAGGACTCGTCATGAAGCATACAGTAAGTCCTGGAATGTATATCTATGTCTTGAGGTCTAAACTGTAAACAGAAATGTTGTCTTTATTAAAGGTCAAATTCTTGTATTGTTTTGCTTTAACCCCAGCTGAATCACTCCAACCACACAAGCAGTGGGAGGAAGCAATAACGACAAGACGATGGATGTACTGTATTTAGTCTTTATGTCACTGGTCGTAATTGATTTAGCCTGTGCTAGCCTGCCTTCATGCTGGCCTCGGGGGAATTGGTTTTCACCGTCCGTCAGCCCCTCCTTGTGCCGCGCTACGTCAGCATCATTTGGAGTGACGTCCATACGGAAGGGTACAACTCCCACTTTTAGGCCATGAGCAGCCAAAGGCGTTACTCCAGGCTTTCACTTTTTGCACAGCGCAGACTAAAATGAAAGATTGGGTAACCAGGATTTATTAGAGCAGGGGTTTTCAACCAGTGGTCCGGGAAGCACCAGTGGTCCTTGAGAGGGTCCCCAGTGGTCCTCAGGCTAAATGATGGAAAGTTGGTTAACCAGATGTAACTCTTTGAGAGCGTAAAAATGAATTTTGGTTTCCGTTTACGCTATCAAGAGTTAAAATATCATCTAAATTAGCGCAAGTCTACACAACTAGAGAATGTAGAACAGTAATAATGGTCATTTGGACCTGTCTGTTCACCTGGTTTGCGTCCCAAATCCAGCCTGGAATTGTGGACAAACGCAAATTATATCTTAGTTTTGGGTCTGTGAGCTAAAATGTCATTGAATGGTGTTCCGTGGCTCAAATTCTGAACAAACAATGGTATCAAAAAGTTTGAAAACCACTGCATTAGATGTATTGGAAATTTGGCAAAAGTTCAATTCTCTTTCTGCGACACGTGGAAGCCTGTGTCTAACGTTGGCTACACCACTGCACAAGCCCAAACCCGAGGTGTTAACGTGACTCTGAAAGTGAACAAATGTAACCCCGGTGGACCCGAAAGTATTACGAAGGGATACAATATTATCACAGGCGAATACTTGAATTATCGGGGTGCCTCAAATCAAATTGAAAACGTGGGGAAGAGGGCTATTGTCATAGCATGCAACCAGTTGTAAAAATCAACTGTTCAGTGCCTGGTAAAATGCTTTTCAGTCAGCAGAATCAACTGTGAATTCCAGTCTCAGACTTGATTGACTAAAACTGTAACTTGAGACTGAACAAAATGGATTGAAATATTTCTCCAGGTTGAAGGAAGGTCTTGTACCCAGGGGCGGATGTAGAATTTCCCAATTCCCATACCATTTTCAGTTACAGGACTTTTATTAGACAAGTAAAGCATCAATAATAACATCAGTTGTTGTCGAAGTTGCAACAGACACGCAGCATGCATAAAGCTAAAGGTCTGACTCAGAGTTTTCTGTTTTCAATGATGAAATGTTGTTGGTTTAGTGGTGACACAACTGTAGTTAGTTAGTAGCAGTAGTAGTGTTTCAAATCATTTTAATTATAAGCACTTTAATTTGAAATATATTTGAAATTTGGGTTGTTTGCATGACATCATGTTTGGGGCAGTCCGGGCATTTAGGGGGGCATTGCCCCCCCATGCCTAGATCCGCCCCTGCTTGTACCTAGCCGAGCCTTTCTCTGTTGATGGTATGATCATAGCGAAGGTGAAACACAATTGGGTTCAAAATAAGTGTCTGAGAATGAGAGGTAATTATCACTACATGAGGTGGAATACAAAGACCAGTCACCTTTATTTATAGAACAAGTAAAAAAACAATGACTAACGCTCAAATGCTTTCTGACGGAGGCTAAAAAGAAAAGAAAACATGATGAGCTTAATTAAATCATAAAAGCAAGACTAAAGTGGAAAACCACATAAATCACAATACGCTGAAAATATTAGTAAAATAAAAGAAAAAACAATGTGAAATCGAATGAAGCCAGTAGATTAAAATACTGCAAGGGGGACATTAAAAATGGATGACAAATTGTATAGTGCAGCCTCAGACTGAATGAAAAGGCAGAGAACAAAGGCAGGTCTTTAAATTTGATTTAAAGTGGTTATTGGTGAGACAGGACTTAAGGGGACATTTCACTGTTTTTGCAAAAATGTATGTTAAGAACATTTAGAAGGTTTAGAACACTTTTCTGGGGGTCTTGGTGTGTAATATGTGGTTTTAGATATTTTACATTCCATTAGTGAGTCCATTAGTGAGTCCAGTGCCAGTGTCATCAACACTATTTCCTGGACTACATTTCCCACAATTCTATGGTGCACTGCACCTCCCTGTGGATAGGGAGAAAGGCTGTCTTACTGAGACAACATGTAGTCCAGGAAGTAGAGTCAATGACTCCAGAGACACTGGGCTCACTGATGAACATTAAACTCTCTAAAACCATATATTACTCACAGAAAGACCCCCAGGAAAGTGTTCTAAATCTTCTCAGTGTTATTAACATACATTTTTTGGCAACACAGTGACGGTGCAAAACGACGCTGATTTTGTCTACTATTAAACAAAATGTTATTGGGAGGGATTAGTGGACGTGATGCCAGCCACGCGGTGGATGAAAGTCATTTCCGGCCGCTTTTATCTATGTTTATTTATTTATGTATTCTTTCATGAGCCACACTTCATGGCTGTAGTTGACAGTAGGAAACGGAAGATTGCTCAGTAGACAGAGAGCTTTGCCTTCTGGCTGATCTCTTTCTCCATCCTCCCCTCACTCGTGAACAAAACAATGAACTCTTTCACCTGGGATAATGCCTCATTCCATACTTCTTGGGCTGCACACTCCACCATATTTAGAATATGACAGTGGTTTCCCCCAGTAGGCCACCTTTGCATTCAGTAGATTTGTTTTTTTTTTTTTTTTTTTTTTTGTTTTGGCCAGATGTAACTTCCTGGGGTCATGGTAAGGACTATTTAAATAATAATAAATAGAAATCATATGAAAATCGCTACCTTTGTTGAAAAAAACAAAACAAAAAACTAGTTGTTCTTTAACCATGTGACTCTGTCTCATTTATGATGAGTTACATTTGACATAACCTATAAAGAAAAAATAATCTTACCCTCGGCCCCGTAGATAACATACGTCTTTCACTCCCTACTGTCAATATCATTGCCTGGTTGTTTGCTTTGTTTTATTTCTGGAACAGAGTTCTTACATTATGGCACTCTTTAATAAGATTCCCCTGTGGGGTTTTAGAGAGATACACTAATGTCATAGCGCCCCCTAGCAGTAGTGATGTCAGACTTATAGGCCTACTTGTCCGACGCAGTGATGTGAATTACGTTATTCCTCTTTTTTTCATTTTCATTTGCTTTTTCAGGGAAGAATTGCTCATCAGCCATCCCGGGGTGTGCAGCTCATGAGAATTTCTGCAAAAACGGAGGCACCTGTTTCTCTAATATCATGGGGGAAAGTCGATGCATTTGCCCTTCAGGTATGTTCCACTGAATTAAACACACAAACCCTAGTGGGCTCTGGAGAGATCCTAATAGCCTGTGACACGTTGTGAGCTTATAGATCGGCTATTTTCAGCCTGCAACCAAGTGTGACATCAGGCATTACGACACCATGAAGGCCAGCCAAAATACATTTTACCTCAACTAATTAACTGTACATTTAGTCAAGTTATTATCTTATGATATTTAGTTGACTAAAGCTAAAACATTTTAGATGAACTAAAGACAACTATGACTAAATCTAGATCTACTTTTAGTCAAAAGACTGTACATCCAAATTTGCTGTCAAAATCAACAGTGGTGTTGGTCAACAAAGTGATTATTATTAATATTATTGACAAACAATTCAAACCTTAAAGCTTATATAGACAACTTTAGTATGCACACACTCTGTGTTTGTAAACCATTTTGAATCTAACTCCACCTCACCTCCACTCTATTGGCTCATTATGAAACTGCTGGAGACTGCTGTGCTGTGATTGGGTAAAACTCCACATAACCCCTCCCCCTCACACACTTGCACCACCTTGCCATTAGCCCAATGTCAATTAGTTGGTGACAACAACAAAAGTTCTGGACTGCATGCTAAATACAGCTGCAGCTGTATTTATCAACATTGGCCAACACGTTCAGTTTAAAAGTGCTTCATGTGTGAGTCAAATCACAATGTTTACGGTAATACAAAATCCCTAACACATGGACAGAGAAAGTTTCTGAATGTGAAGTTTATAGTGAAGTTGGTTCAAAGCTTATAATGGGACTAAAATGGCCAGCTACGTCAATCTGCGAATGCATGGAGTGGCTGGAGTACTCTCTGCTTGCACAAAAATGCAAAGTAGTAATCTTGAAATAGTTCCAATGGAAATGATTCACATCTGATGACTAAGAGGATTTGTGTTTAGGGAATCAATGCAGCATATTGGACTGGTCGAACCCATTGTTAACTCCATTGAGCATTGAGCTGTAGTTTTAGTTTTATATAAATAAATGTTTAGCTTGTTCTTATTGGATGAGACTCAGATGTTTGAGGCGTTATGTTGTGTTAATCCAACCTTCTAAATTTAGCCTCGACAGCGGGACAAACCATATTAGTATGATTGATTTATTTGGGTGTTTAATATAAGCCAAACAGCATTTACTGTACATCAAATTGAACAGCATTATTGGACAGCCATTCAACAATTTCACATATCGGTGTGTACAATTATGACAGGTTAAATGAATAAAATGCCATGTATCTGTTACGTAAAGGCAATATTACACACTATCTGCCTGAGGCTCTTAGAGGGATAAAAGGTGTTCAGGCTACCAAATGTTGGCAAGTATTACAAGTGTTAGTAGAAGTATCAATACTGAAATGTAGAAGTAAAATCTGGAATTCAACAGGTACTTCAGTAAAATGTACCAAAGTAATGCCATCAAAATGTAAAATAAATAAATAAAAATAAATAGAAAGCACTCCTTCAGCAGAATGTCATTCTTTCAATTAAAGGGTAATTCCACCCTTTTTCAATATTTTACTATATCATTAATATACCTTAGAGATGTGGGATACAAAAGTTCCCCCAATTCTGTCTTTCCTAGAAAAGGAGGTCTGAAATAAATCATTAACATGGTGAAACACAACTCGATGACATCATCGAGTTGTATTTCACCCTGTTAATGATTTTTCTTTTTAGAACCTTTTGTACAAATGGTCTCTTTTGTACAAATGGAACCAATTGGTCCATTTGGTTCACATTTTTACACTGTCAGGAAAAATAATAAAAGGGTATTCCCTATTAAAGTAGAGATTTGACACGTTGTGAGCTTGCAGATCTGCCATCTTAGTGTTGAATGATTGTATGTTTTCATGTAATGATAATCAAATTAGTAACTAAGTTGTCAAATAGTCAAGTACAGTAAGTACAATTTGCCCTTGAGATGTAGCGGAGTGGAAGTAAAGTTGATACGGCCGCGATTCACCGCAGTTGTGAGCGCCTTGTTTGTTGTTTGACACTAACTGTTGCACTGTTGAGTGACAGGACTGCTGGCCAATCAGCTGCAATTCAGCCAATAGCCGTCGTCACCTGCACATTTCAGCCAACAGCGTCTCTTTTCAGCTGTAGCATTGGAGTCAACAGGGCCTTCTAGGGGAGAGTTGCGATATTCCCGTTCACTCCTGTGTGCCAGGGCGCTCGCGCTGCTGGAGGAGCATAGAGCCAACAGCACCCCATTCACACACACTGTTAGCAACTGACAATCTTGCGATACAGAGCGTCTTGCGAGACTGCCTGCGAGGCTGCTCTGAGTCCAATGTAGCAGTAGGAGTATGCAGAAATGCGTTGGACTCAGATATTTAATCCAGCTTTAATGACTTTAAAACCCTTGCTCTTTAATAATAGTACAACATAAACATTACAGAGATGGTAGCCGTGACTGGACAATACTTTAAAACAGTTGTCGTTTTGCATACGTACCTAAAATAGCTCGTATTTGCACCGTTCTCGTTGAAAACAATGCATTCCCAACTGCAGTTAGGACTCGGAGAAGCTCTGTATAGTCACGTGACGACTGGCTGCTCCGCTCTGGATCTGACCCCTCAATATCGCAACTCTCCTACTAGAAGGCTCTGGGACTGACGCTACTCGGTCTTATTCCAGATAATCTAAGACCAACCCCCAACTCTGATGCATCTTGGTACCAAAGTAATTATAGGTTGACAATACCAAGAGAATCAGTCCACTACGAGAGTGGGCTGCGTTGATCATTTATGTACATCATTGATTGTTTATGTACATAACTAATAGACGTTTGCCTGCCTGCCTTTGGCAGCAAGCATGTTAAGTACTGTAGTTAAACATGTTTACATAAGTAAACATAATTACAGTAGCTATAGTTTCCACCTCTGGCAACGTTCTCAACCCACGTAAAGGCATGGCAACGCGATATTAAATGATGGAAAACGTCAAATGTGGAAAAAACAATATACAGCAACTATTGGTATTCTTATACAAATAAACGTTATGTGGATGTTTTATACTGTGTTTCTACAGCTAGATACAGCATTCAGAAAACTTCCACTGGAACAAGAGGTGTACCTAGCTACATATGAGCTAATGGTACAGAGGCTTCCAGACCATTATTACTCATATTGAATGTGAGACATGATGTATGTACAGACCAATACTGTATTATACTGAGTGAACTCAATACACAATGTACAGATGGCAACTCCTTCCAGTTGTGATGTAATCATCATTAGTCATGTCCTGGACACTTGAATATTTTCCGCCACATGTAGCCATCTAAAAAAAACAACTGATATTCTTGTTAGATATGGACAACTACGGTATGTACAGTGAATATCTGCTGTGGCTTATCTATTGCTTTAACCCATCATTTAACCCTAGAACACTAATCTTAACAGTTTCTTGTGACACCATCACTGAACACGGGTATATTTTTGCCAATGCAAAATAGTTAATAAAAAAATATTTCACAATATATGTAAGTACAGCAATACACGGCAACATGGGGTACTCTTCTTTAATATTTCGTCATGAGATTTCACAAAAAAAAATCTGAGAAAACTGTGCAAATATACATATTTAAAAAATATATAAAACCATGGAGAAAAAAAAATAGGGGTGTGTGCAGGGAAACAGACCCGCATTCTATGCTGTACGTCACTGAGCGCCACGAAGATACTGAAAGACCCACCCACCTCAGACATCAGCAGTAAGAAAATTGCAAAAATATATAATTGTCCGGGTGAAAATCACCCATGTTCAATGTTCTTGGGTTAAAAAAAAATGTGGTGATTTGGTTGCAACATATTGTGATATTGTTCATCTGTTTTCACTACCTTTCAGCCGATAATGGGAAAAAATAAATAATAATGAAGAAAGTCAGCCTGGATTCCAGCCTGATTCGCTGTGTTCAGCACATCTGAAATCTCACTTTGCAAATCAGTCTGGCCAGAGTCCCAGGCTAGCAGAAAGGTTGACTAAAGGGGGATAAGGAGGTGCACACAGTCCCAGAAGTGGGTCAATGGATCCAGATAACTGTGTAGTCAACACATACAGTCGTAGCACACCTATCTATCCCAGAGGTGGGCACATCTATTTTTCCCAAGGGGCCAAATTAGACAAGACAAAACATTGTGGATGGGCAAGACTAAAGGCTGACCTAAAGTCTGCGTAATATTAGTTTAATTTCAAAAGTAAGCATGAGACCAACCATTTTGACACGATTTATTCAGAATTTGAGCCACAGAGGACCACCATTTGATGATGGCTGGATTTGAGAAACAAAACAGACAAACCTACAGATCAAAATGACCATTAATCTTCTACATTCTCTAGTTGTGTAGACTTGGGCTAATTCACACAATGAATATTTTATCTCTTTAGAGCGTAAAAATGAAACCGAATGGACCCGCAAGGGTCCATTTGGTTACATCTGGTTAACCAACTTTCCATATTTAACTGGAACTCTCTCAAGGACCACTGGTGGTCCCCAGACCACTGGTTTAAAACCCTTTCACGGGCCGGTCAGAGTCAGCCAAAGGGCCGCATTTGGCCCCCGGGCCGCATAATGCCCACGTGTGATCTATTCTCTTTTCCAAAGGGTTCCATGGCATCGACTGCTCCTCGCTGCCGGCGAATGGGTCTTGCGCGTATTACCCGTGCGACCCCGAAGGTGCTCTCCACTGCGAAGACGATCCGAAAGCGTCCTACAAGTGCGTGTGTCGACACGGGCGCACGGGACTGAGATGTGAAACACCCATAAGCCACTGCGTTGATCACCTGTGTCACCGCGGATCAAAGTGCACAGATCTGCCCGGAGGGTTCACCTGCGAATGTTTACCAGGTATAGGTTCTTCATCCGGCAGAGAGAACCTTGTCAAGCTTTCTCCTGACTGCCTTGTAAATTTATCCTGTCCTTGTCTTGCCCCTTTAGTTGACCGGTACTGCTGTTTACTGTTTTTTCCCCCCAATGTTATGCTATGCTGCTTTTTTGTGTTTTGTTACACTTTTTCTGTCCTGCTGTCTATCATTTCTTTTTAATCTACAGCATCATTAGGATGTTTTTATTTCTTTTAACCTGTACATCATTGTACGCGCTTTGAGATTCTCTAGAATGTAAAGCGCTCTATAAATAAAATGTATTATTATTATTATTATTATTATTATTATTATTATTATTAAAGACCCCGTAAACCAAAATCAGCCTTTTTCTTGTAGACATGAAAATTATGTACAAAAGTCATTTTTATACCCCTGGACAAAAAACTAAAACTTTATTTTACAGCATTGTAGAATAAGACCACTTTATGTGTTTTGGTTAATCTCATGGGTAGGTTTTGTCTCATTAGCATATTCGGCTTGATGACGTAGTCAAGCCGAATTATATGCTAATGAGCCTACTGTACTACTGTATATAAATCATATTCCATATAGTCAGTTAGAAGCCGAAGCCCCGCCCCCTCTTCTTCACAGCGGAGCGGAGCTGCTGGTGGTGGTGTTGGTTGATAGCTAGCTAGTAGCTACTAGCTACCATAGACATATATAAGAAAGTGTAGTTACTACAGTGTGTTTTGCCTGTAGGCTGACAAGCACTGACATTTGTTTGCTCTCGATGCGTGATTTTGTGGATGACAGCTGAAAACGACTCTGTTTTTAGTAACTGTCGATGATGGAGAGGTTGGCGACGTTTTCACATTCAAGGGCTATCTAACGGCTGCTGCTGCCTGCCAGCAGTATTGCCAACTGCCAAAATCCAAAGTGCACTAGTGGCACTTCCAAAATGCACTCGAATGCGCTAGAGCATTGGGTTTTCAACTATTTTCATACCTAAAAAGCACTTGGATTTTCCGCCAGGAGTTTATCCATTAATTTCGGCGGTAGGGGGGTCTCGAAAAAAAATCTAAATATAGTGACAAATGCGCGAAGTTGGCAACACTGCCAGCCCTGCTGCGTACCATCAGAGCTATCTAGTAGATGAGTTGCGACATCGAGGGGTCACAAACTGAGCGCTCCAGCGCTGTTCATGCAGCCCGAATAGGGACAAAGTGGAGATGGAAATGCATTGTTTTCAATGACGGCAGAAAATAAAAGAGCCGCCATTGGACTAACCCCATGAAGTGGACGGAGTTGTCGTAACTCCTGGCTGTCCCATAGCCTGTAGGGACCGACCGTCCGTCCAGGCTATGGGACCATGATAGGGTGACCATATTCTCAAAGGAGAAACCCAGGACACCTTGGGGTGGGGGGGGGGGGGGGGGGGGGGGGGGGGGGGGGGGGGGGGCGACGGCAACGACGACCTTTTTTCCCCTAAGTAAAAGTCACACAAAAATAACTTCAATTACAAATTATTTCTAATATATCTAATTCACTGCATCATCTTTCCCTGGTTTCACGAAATATTCAGATATCGAACAGGTGCTACTATCGCCTCGAACAGCTTTTTTGTGTTTTTCTGTGTCAATGTGGGATTTTAGGTCCCTTGCACCACCACTGCAGAGCGAGACATACGTGCCTGCTTTGCAAACAGTGCACACAGTGCTTCACTTTTTTTTTCTGTAAACGTCTACTTGCGCTTGGGCATGGTGGTGGAGAGTGACAACCATGCTGTCTAGCTGATTGACGAAGGCTGCCTGCACTGACTCTGGTCAGGGCTGAGGTCATCGTGCGCAGTGTCCTAGTGCCTGTCGATTTACTGGTCCGATGTAAGCAAAGACGTCTCGGAAAGGAACTGAATGAAAGTAATTTTTACAAAAACCAGGACATTTCCTCATTTTCTAAAAAGAAACCAGGACACCCAGGACAGGACGTGAAATACGGACATGTCCTGGGAAATACGGACGTATGGTCAGCCTAGACCATGATGATGGGACCGCTGTAGTCAGTCAGTCTCTTTTCTCAGATCCGCATGACACACACACACACACACACACACACACACACACACACACACACACACACACACACACACACACACACACACACACACACACACACACACACACACACACACTACGCTAGTGAAGTTAGCGTGCTGTAGTACTGGCTTGTTGTTGACAGTTAGGCTGTATGGTTAGGACACGGCGAGATATGCTAATTAGCATAATGCTCATGAATATGCTAATGAGCTTACAGTACTGACCACGCCCCTACAGTCCTGGAGAATTAGGCCAGATTTTTTTCCATTGAATTTCACACATGTTTAAACATCATTTCTGAAACATAGCGACTTTTTCAATCATAAATATTTGGTCTGTGGGGCTATAATACATTACTCTGTGGTGTGACAAACTGGGAATACATTTTGTATCATACATTTTTTTGCTTTACGGGGTCTTTAAACTACAGGATGATTGTTATGCAACAGGGGCTTTCAAGGATTGAAAGCACCTGTTGCATAAGGCAGGTTTGCTTGACATAGCCATCTAACCTGCTGAATTTGACTTGAACGAATTTGAACGACTAATCAATTAAAATATATAAATAAAAATGTGTGTATTAGAATGTATATACTGTAGTAAAAAGTGATCTGGCATATACTGTAGATGGGCATTGTATTTTTCTTTAAATGTATTTATTGCTAAATACATTGCACAAATGGTTAGTATTGGTATAACGATTCAATGGTGATTCTTTACATTGCAAATCGAATTGATTCAAAGTAAAATGATATGATATTTTCTGCTTACATAACAATATACTTGTTTTTTTTTAAATTAAACTTGATATTACTATTTCCTTACACCCCTAGTAATATTGAATCTGAATTGATGCTAGCGGTTGTATAATCGCAATATTCCACTAAAGGGCGGACTGTACTTTACTGTCATTAATGGCACACTATGCAAGAACGAGATGATCCACAGCAAGTGCCATCGATGACAGTACAACTACAGACTCTCGTGTAATATTGCTTACGCAACAGCTGGGAAGGCTTTAAAATGATTGAATCCTTGGAGGCGTCTGCGTCTGATGTTTTGCAACTACATTTTGGAATGGCACCTAATCCTGTTTAAGGACAAGCTCGTTTTACTGTTTCCTTGATCAGCCAACAAACTAAATTGCACTATTGTGCTTCTCTGCACAGGTTTAACAGGACGGTTTTGTGAGGTGAATCTAGGAGATTGTGAGAACAAGCCGTGTGGATCCCTGAGTGTTTGTAAAGACACCCCCGATGGCTACAGTTGCTTCTGTGCACCTGGCTTCATAGGTAAGTACTTTAATAGGGGATTCACACTATGGGATTTGGGACCACCTGGCAATAATGCGCACAATTCCGGGGAGCCGATCGCCCGACCCGGGTTGGCTTATCAATCTCGGATATGGATTGCTGGATTGCTGTAATGTGAATACCACCCATACTCAAAGTAGGAAGTGGACTATACTATACTATATTTTTATAATGACACATCATGTTGCCTGGGTTGTGCTTCTGGTATGTCTACTTGAATCAAACAGAGTTCATCTCAGTGTAACTCCCCTATAAGTCATTGACTCATCTTTGATGTCTCCTTTTAGACTCATCTGGAGCTGGCCTGTTCTGATATTTCCACTAATGATCTGACCTCTTCAAACCCTGTACAGTCCATGATATGACAATAACCTAAGATATTAAAAAAAAAAAAAAAAAAAAAAAAAAAAACTTGCCAGCTCACATATTTATCACTCCCCAGGACCAAGGATGGGTGTTTCCAATGAATCTTATCATTGTTAAAATATAGTGAATCAAGCAACCTAAAAACTGCCTGGGGTGTTCACACCAAGCCCTGATTAGACTATCTATATTACGACACAAATTAGAGAAATATCCCCTTGATATTCATGTTAATTTTAGAGATCACATAAATTCAAACTAGGAGTAGGATGTTCAATCTTCCAGAAAAACCTAATTGATCTCGGATATAAAAGCAAAAGTTAAAGCCTCAGTCTACAATTTATTGGGACTGCTTGGCTGGTTTGTAGTTATTATGTAGGAAACCGGTTTGTGTGTGTGTGTGTTGAGGGGGGGGGGTCTTTCACGCTGTTTCACAAATCGCTTGGCATCGCTTGGACTTGGCATAACAGCATTTTTAGTCGTGATATTTTATTTCCCTTTAATCCTCGAGTGCAATGGTGGTTTATTCTTTTTTTTATTACATTACATGCACTATGGCAAACTGGTCTTCATCTGTGCGGTGATCAAATACATTCTTATATAAATAAATTCAAGCAGATTTATCACACGTATTTGCACATTTTTAGGGCCGAGTCTGTCACAGCAGTGCTTGCTTTTGTTTCTGATTCATAATCCCTGAATGTGGTTACCATATTTGCCCGCGCTTTCATTTTCCATTTACCTTAGGAAATGCTGTACAAGCCCCCACAACATAAGCACTATTTCCAAAATGAATATTGCATGAGGAGAAAAGGTTTCGCCGCTCTGAAAGGTGCAAGGAATTATGTTACGAAACAATACAAAGTGTCCATATTGCACGCGATTCGTCAACTTTTACCGGCGAAACCGTGTAAAATAGGCTGTGCTGCTGGAGTTCTGCTGGCAAAAAAACGTGTTCTGCTTTGGATAGAGTTTTTGAGAATTTCACACGGGTGACGCTGGCCGTCATCCTGACTGTAATCCACACCAGCACACAGAACAGCTTGATATTAGAATGTGAAACTGTCATTGAATCATAGTCACAAATCATACAAACATTGGCATTTTAATACTATACAGTGCCATCTTCCTTATAGACGTCAAGCTAACCACATTGTGTTTTGTGCAGTAGGACTAAATCACTCACTTTCAGGTAATTGTTGTCACAGTATGTCTTGTTCAGTCACAGACGGTTCAACTTCATATCGTATTGAACGTGTGCCATTTTGAAGCCACACACAGACTGCCATTTTATTTTGTACCGCCAGAGGGTAGACAGTTTAATAACTCGTTTATGCTGGCATTGTATTTTCTTTTTTATTTCTCTATAAAAAAGCAGCAGGATTATTGTTGGTTAAAAACACGTTAAAAACAGATTGTATTGTTGTAACACAGTCTGAAAGCTCACTGCTTGGGACGTCAATACCAGTGGAGGAACTAACCACATTTTGCCTTAAACCAGTCGTTTTCAACCAGTCGTCCGGGAACCACCAGTGGTCGTTGAGAGGGTCCAGGTGGTCCCCAAGCTAAATGATGGAAAGTTGGTTAACCAGATGTAACTCTTTGAGAGTGTAAAAATGAAACCAAATGGACCCACAAGGGTCCATTTGGTTTCATTTTACACTCAAGAGTTAAAATATTCGTCATCCGAATTAGCCCAAGTATAGACTATTGGAGAATGTAGGAGAATGGCCATTGTTGATCTATGTTTGCCTGTTTCTAAAATCCAGCTTGGAATTGTGGATACAAAAAAAAATCTTTAGCTTTGGGTATGTGGGGAGAAAATGTCATCAAAATGGTGGTCCGTGGCTCAAATGCTAAATAAATAGTGGGCCCTGGTATCTAAAAGGTTGAAAACCCCTGCTGTAAAACACTCACTTTCAGAGAGTAAAACCACATAATCCAACCAGTGGCCTCTCTGTTTGTGTTGATGACAGGACGGGTGCATGCGTTCTGTCCGACATCTCAGGGATCCGATGGGGCGGGGGTCCGATGGGGCGGGGGTCGATGGTACGGATGGGGCGGGGGTCCGATGGGGCGGGGGTCCGATGGTACGGATGTGGTGGGGGTCCGACGATCGGCCGGCGCTCCTCCAGAACGGGATTTTCTACAAGTTCAAACTGCCTTGGACACGGCCTGCGCGGGTCCCCTCTCCCCCTCTATACGGCTTTTAGAGAAAGAAAGGAGGGTGACGAGAGTAGTGTAAAATAAAGCGAATTGCCCCCCCCCCCCCCCCCCCCCCCCCCCCCCCCCCCCCCCCCCCCCCCCCCCCCCCCCCCACCCCCCCCCCCCCTCTACCTGACAGCTCGTGATCATGCAAATTTCGTATGTATAACTACAGAACTCTACCCGCCTTTGTTTTTAAATGTCCCCCAATTACCATGTCGGCAAAACCATTCACACCTTGGCCAAAGATGCGCTGGACCCCCGCCCGCTCCCACTGCAATCCTTAACTCAAAATAAAATGATGCACTGGGTGCAAAAATCACCACGGAATGACATGCATTTCATTAATAAGCAGCTTCTAATAATCAAGGCTCCTTAATAGCCTACAATAGGCTACTAGGTCTACAATACCGGAAACAAACGGCCTTGAACATAGGCCTACTTGGATTTCCGCCACTCTTCCTCCTCCAATCTCCTGTTTTATAGTCCCAGTGTGTCATGTGTGTGAGTTTTTAAATCGTAGCCCATAGCGCCCACGCATGATGCAGAAGTCCGTTTGGTATGGAAGTACCTTAGGGTCATAAGAAGAGATCTATCCAAAGAGATGACCTGCATCACCCTTCATTAGGCTACTGAAATTGCCATAATTCCATCATTTTCTCCTTACCATAACAACAGTGTAAAACATGCTACATGCAAACTAATTAAAAGTTCTGGAGAATGCTTGGGAGTAGCATATCCTGTGTAGGCCTACATATTTTGTGGGTGTAGGATGCAAGCATTTGGGGTGAGGGGCAGCTCAAAAGTGTTATGTGAGCCTGACATATTTGAATATATGAAAAATGTGCTTTTATTCTTATTTAATACACTTGCTTTTCCCTCTTTTGGAGTGTCTGATGGGGATGAATATATTGCTATTGTCTTTGAAGAGGTGATAATAGCTATCTTAGATTTTCGAGGCAATTCACCCATTAACCAAACAATAGACCTTTCAATTAATAGGCTACTAATGAAGTGTGCTATAAGCACACTAGTTTGATTAGTTGGCCATTCAAACAATGTTATGGCTTGCATTGAAAAGAAGACCTGCTTGATGGACTTGTGACTTTAACTCTGTTTATTCACATTTCCTAAATGTCTGAAAAGTCATCAAATTACGATGTCTTTTGTTAAATAAGATATTGCAATATTTGACCTTGGTATTTGAAAAATCCTGGCTACAACCCTGTCTCTAGGGTAGCTGGAAACATGTGACAGGTTATTCCTTTGCCAGGAATAATATCAGAACACATTAAGGGTGGGTATGGTGAAGGTCTATTTAATCCCATCAAATGACAACGTTGGAGATTAAAATTAGTATAAATAAGTATATTTAACTTTCAAAAAACATTTGGTCATTTCATCTAATCAGTCTCACATGAGCACCCCAGACAGTTTTTGCATTACTTGATTCAGTATTTAGATATTTGTGTCCCAGCACCACCCAGGTTGAGTCTTTGAGGAAATTCTCATTTTTATTTTATCATAACTACAATTTGACATATTGGTTGTGAAGTTTGACCCACCAGTTTTTGAGATATGGTTTATAGAGTAATGTCTTGCAGAGAAACAGGAATTTGAGAATTTCGCTTTTAAAGATGTAGTTCTTGGTCTGGGCATTGAGGGGTGCGCTGTTTCCTCTTCTTTGCCGAGCAGTTGGGGCATGAGAATACCTCCTCAATACTGTGGGAGTAGTGTTGAGTCAGGGTGTTTGAATAGTAGCCTAATAATAGTAGCTAAAATGAATAAAGTAATACATTTTGCCTTTATAAGGCTATTTTTTACCAGAGACTTTAGTTGTTTGTCTTTATTTGCGCCGCCCTCATTGTATAGAATGTAGCCTATTTCCAACTCCCAACTTGTCCTGCATGAACAGCAGCTCGAGCTGACCAACTTGTCCCTGCATGAACAGCAGCTCGAGCTGACCCCTCTATGTCGTGACTCTCTTTTCTCTTCTCTCTTCTCTTCTCTGTTTTTGGCTTACTTCTCTCCAAGTATTTGGAGAGTATTTGGAGAGAAGTATTTGGAGAGAAGTAAGCTAATAACGCCAAAAAGCCAATAATATCGAAATGATTCTCAACTTCTGTACTGCTGATGTGGTGTCATAGAGCTCATGCAAAACATTTTTAGAAACACAAGCACTTCATTAATAGCCTAATTGGTAGGTCTATTGTTTAGTTAATGGGTGAATTGCCTCGAAACTCTAAGCTAGCTATTACCACCTCTTGAAAGACAATAACAATATATTGATTCACACCAGACATTCCAAAAGAGGGAAAAGCAAGTATATTAAATAAGTATAAAAATACATTTTTATTCATATATTTTACAATAACACTTTTGAGCTGCCCCTCACCCCAAATACTTGTACACCCACAAAACAAATAGGCCTACACAGGATGTGCTACTCCCAAGCCTTCATCAGACCATGACCAGAGAAATGTAGGCCTACATTTTAACACCAACGTTGTTATATCTCTAAACAATGGAGTCTCGCCTGGTACAATAGTGGTTCATTTGGGGGGCAATTTCAGTAGCCTAATGAGGGGTGATGCAGGTCATCTCTTTGGATAGATCTCTTCTTATGACCCTAAGGTACTTCCATACCAAACGGACCTCTTCATTGTGCGTGCGCTACGATTTAAAAACTCACACACATCTCACACAGTGACTATAAAGATTGGAGGGGGAAGAGTGGTGGAAAATCCAAGTAGGCCTAATGTTCAAAGCCGTTTGTTTCCATTCCAGTATTGTAGTAGCCTATTGTGGGCTACTAAGGAGCCTTATTAGAAGCTGCTTAATGAAATTCCCCGCGCTTGCCACCCCTATGCATTCCGTGGTGATTTTTTCACCCAGTGCATCATTTTATTTTGAGTTAAGGATTGCAGTGGGAGCGGGCGGGGGTCCAGCGCATCTTTGGCCAAGGTGTGAATGGTTTTGCCGACATGGTAATTGGGGGGCATTTAAAAACAAAGGCGGGTAGAGTTCTGTAGTTATACATACGAAATTTGCATGATCACGAGCTGTCAGGTAGAGGGGGGGGGGGGGGGGGGCAATTCGCTTATTTCACACTACTCTCGTCACCCTCCTTTCTTTCTCTAAAAGCCGTATAGAGGGGGAGAGGGGGACCAAGGCAGTTTGAACTTGTAGAAAATCCTGTTCTGGAGGAGCGCGGGCCGATCGTCGGACCCCCACCACATCCGTACCATCGGACCCCCGCCCCATCGGACCCCCGCCCCATCCGTACCATCGGACCCCCGCCCCATCGGACCCCCGCCCCATCGGATCCCTGAGATGTCGGACACAAGTATGCCTCCCTCTCTGTTTGTGTTGATGACAGGACGGGTGCACTGTGCACATCACACCGCTGTTACATGTACAGTACATCACATCACAGAGGGGAACACCCAGTTCTCAGCTTTCACCCAGTAGAGGAGCACGGAGGGGGCTAGCATTTAAAGCTTTAAGAGCGTGCGTGCGCGTGTTGAATTGGAAAGCAGTTTTGCCCCGTCGACTGGCAACGAATTGTGTTAAATCGCTTGGTACCGCGTGTCGCACGTCCACCGCATTGACGTCAAGCCCGCCATATTACGGTGACACCCCTTATCTTAAGGACGGTGGACATTTTGACACCCCTTATCTTAAAGGCTGGACGTGGTGACAGCCCTTATCTTAAGGCTGAAGCACGGCGCCTCTAAGTGCAGAACACGGGGGTCACGGGCAGGTAGCGCGTTCCACAGAGGATGTGAGTGACAAGCCAGGCGAGAGCCAGCTTATAGGGTAATCCTAGAGACACAGATACCCAGGCGGCATGGAGGAAGCCAAGTCTATATGGGACAAACGTACGGATTGGGCTGGGGAGAGGGCCGAGCACAGCGGTGCCGACACCAGGAGAGCAGCAGGAAATCCAGAGACGAGATCAAAGCCTGGAAAAACACATTTTTAGTCGACTGTAACCGACTAAAATCGCATCGTGCTTAGTTGACTAAAACTATACTAAAAAGTATGTATTTCAGATGTCTAAATTGGAACTAAAACCCAACACAATTTCAGAGTCAAAACTAAATCAAGGCTAATGGGACCACCGTGTGTATGTGTGTGTGTGCGCACACACACACACACACACACACACACACACACACACACACACACACACACACACACACACACACACACACACACACTTTAACATCTTTATTTGTAGTGACACACAAACAATAGCAGATGCGCAAACTTGGAAAACTCTACAAGTGCTAGGATACAGATGATGGGCACAGGAAGCACCGCCTTCTCCATATACTGTATGGCGGCTGCCAATTTATTGCATACGAGGAGCAGAATTTGGCTCCTCGTCCAATGCCTTTAGCTCTTGGATTGGGAATGCCTGCAATCTGCAGGCCCCTCACAACTTATTCATGGACGTTACCTTCCAAATATGAACAGTTTGAGTAGCTTACATTTGCAACCAAGCTGTATAATAGCATCCTTAAGCTTCTTAAGACATTGGTACTTAAAGCACCTTGGTAAAGAATGATTCTTCCCGACTGTAGTTAAATGTATACATGCCACTTCCAAAAATTAATGGTCACTTCCCTACTGTCCTCATCATCAACAACAGTATCTGGTGTATTAGAGGAAACTTCTGAAAATACATAATTTCCATTATTTTACATTAACATGGCAGTTGAAACACATGAGTGCTTATACATTTTGGCAGATGATGGAATGTATGAACTCATGTCCTTAGCTAGTAGGTCAATGATTCTGTCGTGCCTAGCAATGTGCATTCCTTTCTATACAAAGCAGACATTAAGAATGTGTGACCGTGTTTCTGAAGCTGTAGTGTGTGTGGTCATGATGCAGACAACAAGGAAGAAATGTGTCGGGAGAAAGACGCATACTGTACCACAGAGAAAGAGTGAGCCTGGTTGGAAGGACCTGTACTCTGCCTTTGACTGTGAAAATGACTATCATATCATCACGCAAGCACACACGCACGCCTCCCTAGTTGTTGGAAGCCCCTCAGAACCAGGCCTACTGCACAGTATGTGGAAAGATGTCATAGGATGCCAAAGATAAACACAAGCAGATTGCACCTATAGCCTAGCTCTGTGATGGTCTGGCGGAGCAGCTGGTATTTAATGACTTTGCTCATAAAGGCTTCTCCTAAGCTGGAATCACACAGGCAGGGAGTGGGCGTCACGGCCGTGACACTACTGTAATCTTGGATCCTGCGTGTCTCGTCTTTCAGTTGCGCTGTGCTGCGGATCAAACGAGGACTTGTCCTGAATATTAAGGCACGCATTTAGATTTTCTTGCCTGATTAACGTGACTCTGGACTGCGTGCTGAGTCTGGGGCAGCTGCTTTGATCATATCATGTTGTGTAGATCAGTGGCTTCTCAAATTAAGGGCTGTGACACTAAAAAAGCATGGATGTGTTCCAAAAGTGTTATCTGATCTAAATAACTGATATATATTTATATATATATATATATATATATTATATATATATATATATATATATATATATATATATATATATATATTTATAATATTTATATATATATATATATATATATATATATATATATATATATATTATTTTTATTTACAGTAGTAGGCCCGGCGGTGTAGGTAGGCCCTGGGCTTGGGAAAAATTGCCTTTGGCGTAAAACTATGGATGCTGCTTCGGTACAACCACATGCCATTTCCTTTGCGATATACAGTAAGAGTTTGGAAATATGAAAGCTTACTGTCACAGTCCTGTGGTCTATATGACGATGAATGTTGCTTTATGTGGCATAAACCAGTGGTTCT
This sequence comes from Benthosema pterotum, assembly GCA_039105355.1. Taxonomy (NCBI): domain Eukaryota; kingdom Metazoa; phylum Chordata; class Actinopteri; order Myctophiformes; family Myctophidae; genus Benthosema; species Benthosema pterotum. The sequence continues at coordinate 43,570,720 of CM076974.1, forward strand.
CAAACTGGGTTCTGGGGATCCCTCAGCGGTCCTTGCAGGAGTTCCAGGGAGTCCCCCAACTAAATAATATAAGAAACCAATTAGTTAGATTGGATTTAGATTGATATTATTGATTTTACAATATAAATTGGGGGTCACAGAGATAAAAAAAAGGCCATTAAAACCAATCTGAGAATCGCTGATGATGAGCTAGGAGCTGCACTGCTCAGGCACTAAAATGAAATGAAACGTCGCCGTCAAAATTACCGCTGATCATCTCGTACCGTATAACCCGGTATATCTCAAAGGAAGTATGGCCACATTTTTTAACAACAGTGCCCTTGGTATTTTTTTTTACTGCCCCGTGGCTTCACTGACTCTATATTATGTCAACATTTCACAGTTTGTTAACCCTTTACTGTACTGAACGCGTTTTGGTGTTTTATCTGTTGAAAAATAGCAGATCTACAAGCTCATATCGCGCCACCGAGTGGCGCGATATGAGCTTGTAGTTCTGCTATTTTTGAAAAATTGTGAAAATGTGCTAGAAGTACAAATCTCTTAATACATTATTTTGGAAGCAAACATTTTAACTCAAATTTTTGCTTCTGGGGAATCAACACATTTTTAAATGGGGTTCCGTAGCCAAATATAGATAATTGTGGTGGTCCTTGGTATGAAATATGTTGAGCATCACTGACACAGCAACATAGATTTTTCAGAAAACTAGAATCTAGTATCAAAAACTAGAATCTAGTGTCAGAAACTAGAATCTAGCGTCAGAAACTAGAATCAGGTGTCAAGAATATATTCTTAGATTTGTGCATCATTTTCACAATTTTACAAAAAATATCAGATCTAGAAGCTCATATCGTGCCACCCGGTGGTGCGCTTGAGCTTGTAGATCTGATATTTTTCAATAGCTAAAGTATAACATAATGCTTCGAACACCAAAACGTGTTTATACACAAAGGGTTAATGAAGTGAGTAAAGTGACCCTCTTCCGTCTTTCCCCTCTGCAGGCTATAACTGCGAGGTGGAGGTAAACGAGTGTCTGAGTCAGCCTTGTCAGAACGGAGGTTCCTGCACTGACGACCTCAACTCCTTCAGCTGCCACTGCCCTGCCGGAGTCACAGGTAAATCACCCACCGGCGACTCTGGCAAATTAATTACCTGCTCGTTTATTATTGTCGTATTCATCTTCAAACCTTCAGGTCTTTCGCCAATATTATTATTATTACTGTTATTTTTGTTAAACCATGAGTTATGAATGGTAAATGTTGCATTTATCCAAGGCGCTTTACATGCATAGATTGTGCATCTCATTCACACACCAATGGCGGTGGTTTGGGGTTAAAGGACCATTTTACCACTTTTTCAACGTCATCTTCATGTAATAGATCCTCACTAAATGTACATGATAAAATACCACTATTTTTCTCTACTCAGTCTGTGTCTCACAGGAGGGCTGTGGGCATTTCAGAAACCAGTCTTCCAGTGACGTCATCGTTCGGCAGATTTTTTTAAGACAATTAAAAAAAATACTACAGGGAGAACGATGGCTGCCATTTTTGCATTGCGATCTTTCAGGAATAGAAAGCCCGCAGTTTCTATTTGCTTGGATTCCACATCGATGATGTCACTGGAAGACGGATTTCTGAATTGCCCACAGCCCTTGTGTGAGACACAGACTCAGTAGAAAAAGTGGTATTTTATCATGTACATTATTGAGAACCTATTACATAAAGACACGTTGAAAAGTGATGAAGTGGTCCTTTAAGTGTCTTGCTCAGGGACACATCGGCACCAACTCCCAGGTTCAAAATGGCACCCTTGTGGTTACCATCCTGTCTTACCACTGATCCACTGCGTGTGCAAGAGTTATGCACAGTGTTGTACATTCTTCAAAGGGAATTGGGCTTTTCCACTAGCAGTCTATAAGCTATCTATAGAAAAAAAGTTTAGCCTGCAACACAGTTTTAGAACACATAGCGCCTCATCTCTGTCTCTGTAGTTCTGTCAGTAGTTTCCGAGACTCTAGTGTGGCAAATAATGGCAAAGACTGTAAAGTGTTGTTTGTGTGTTCCTCTTGTCCCCACAGGCAGCTACTGTGAAATCAACATAGATGAGTGCCTGTCCAACCCATGTCTACACAACGCCACATGTGTTGACCACACACGTGGCTATGAATGTGTCTGTGTGCCTGGTTTTATAGGTGAGTGCTGCGTCTCGATGATCAACCACTACCGTAACATAGCCTTTTTCACAATTTCAACGTGTGTCGTAGACTCGTAGGGTGCTATATATACAAGAAAGGTTGAATAATAGGCCTATCCCAAAAAAGAGATCCATAATGTCATCAGTGTGTTGACACTAGCACTACTGTAGCCAGAATGAATCAGCTGCTGGCAAAAAAACAAAAAACAAAAACAAAAAACTGGCTGTCAGCAGACTGGGTCTGGAATAGCTCAATTGTATGCCAATTTCTAGAGTAGGAAGAGAGTAGAGACACACTGATCTCGCCGCCTCACACCACATCTATGCACTGGAGCTCTGCAAGTTACAAACATAGGACAACATACAGTAGCTAACCACTACACTACCATTACAACACAGCCAATTTCACAGACAATTTTCTTATAGTATACATTAAGTAAAGCGAATTATATAACAGAGCATTATTCACAAGAGGTCTGTCAAGGCGTTAAAATGCCCTAAAATGCCGTCAATTTGCCAATTTAGCTGCAAACGTGCGATCAACTGTTAATGGAGCTGGATGGGCAGAGTGGTTTACTTACTAGGCATCACATATGCTTTTCAGCCAATAGCTGTCTCTTTTCAGCTGTAGCATTGGAGTCAATGGGAGTGTCACTACTCTCTCTATTACTCCTATTACAGATACTCGATAGAAAATTGGGGTGGGCAATCAGTCCCAGTCCAACCCTGAATGCCGTTGTTGTGTTTCACTGGCCATAGGTTGAGAACTTGCGCTTTACGGCTGAACCACAGCAACATTTTCACTATTTGTGCAAGTGTGTAACACACACTGACGTTATGATTTTAGTGATGTAAATACAAGATTTTGTACATGCCTTGTGATACATGTTAGAGTGTGTGTGTCTATGTGTGCGTGTGTGTGCATGTGTGCGTGCGTGCGTGCGTGCGTGTTGTGTGTGCGCGCGCGCGTGTGTGCGCTCTAAAGTTGTATGTTCAATACTGTAGGTCATGTACGAACAAGAGAGTAGTATGAACAGGAAAATACAGTACATCCTTGCTGTATGTTGTAATGTTCACTTTGTAATTACACACAGTTGATGATCCCTCATGGTTTACGGTACATTAACGGGCCTCAATGACCCGAACTGTGTTATATATGTGTGCGTGCGTGTGTGTGTGTGTGTGTGTTCATTTCCATTCAAAGGCGATGCATGCGAGCTTGACGTTGATGAGTGTGCGTCGTCGCCCTGCGAGAATGAAGCCACCTGCATTGACCAGCCTGGTAATTACGTCTGCCAGTGTGCGGCTCCATTTAAAGGTAATGAACACTGAGGGAACGGGGACAAAACGCAGACTTAATTAACTTCACTTACTGTTGCTTCCACCTGTCTGAACGCACATCCGACTGCACATCCCAACACAATGAAATCCGCTGACTTAATGCGTTTGTGTTTGGTAGGTGCTCAATGGATTCATCCATTCATTCAGAATCAGTGTAGTTTTGGCTCTGTGTGCGGGTTCCAACTGCTTCTGGAAAAGGAGGATCGGCATCAATATAAAGCTTGTCAATGTACCAAGCCACACAGTGTGTAAAATATCATTTTAGATTGTTGTGTTGAGACTAGCTATGTAACAATGCGCTCAACTCACGATTTTCACAATATTACAGAATATTCAGTACAACATATTTCCAGACAAATGAGAAATCCTCAAAGAAATCCAGTATTTGTGTGTGGGTGAGAGAAAGAGAGGACAGACGTTTAGAGCGTGGGAGTTTGAGAGACAGTGGATAGGTGACTTTGTTGTACCACAAATGCTGAAAACTTAACTGTGTGTAGGCGGGGTTAAAATGGGACAGGTTATCCCACACATTACCCTCTGACTGAAAGCTAGAATGAATATGCCTATACCTGTATATATTGTAGACACTAAAGGAAGCATGTTTCACTCATGCATGCACTCTGTCAAGGTTATAACAGTTAATTAAAACTAACTAAAAGACAAAAAACTAGAATAAAAAAAACTGAAACTTTATTTTGTGGTCACAAAACTAACTAAAACTAATTGAAATCATAGACAAAATACCCTTGGTTTTAGTTTTTATCAGCATTTATATGAAATTCAGTTATTTCATAAATCTTATAAATGTGCTGTACAGGTGACAATGATCAACAAGTAAAATGATATAAAATGATTCCATGTTTTATTTTTATTTTTAGTTCTACTGACACTTTTTTTTAGAATGAAAAATCTAAAACTATTATAACACTGCTCTTTGTACATTTTTTTCTATATCAAATTGCTGATCTAGGCAACAGGTTCATAATGCTGCTGTAAGCTTGTTCATAATACTGCATTTCCAATCATGTCCAGGATCAGGATGTGTGGCTAGTAATAAGTGCACGTCATTAATACTGTCTGGCCTTTAAAATGTGCCAGATTAGATCTGACAGATTAGATTAGATAGGTACTATAGATCATAGCCGAGTCCTGTCATCAAGTCCTGTATCTGCACAGTACATTTAGGGGAATTCCACCCATTTTCAACATTTTTTCTGAGAGCGTAGTACAAATCAGAAAAAAAGAAGCGTCTAAAGCAGGGGTTTTCAACAGGTGGTCCGGGGACCACCAGTGGTCCCTGAGAGGGTTCCAGGTGGTCCCCAGCTAAGTTGGTTAACCAGATGTAACTCTTGAGAACGTAAAAAAATGAAACCAAATGGACCCTTGCGGGTCCATTTGGTTTCATTTTTACGCTCTCAAGAGTTAGAATATGCATCATCTGAATTAGCCCAAGTCTACACAACTAGAAGATGGACAAAAGCAAAAGAAATATTTATTTTTGGGATCTGTGGGGCTAAAATGTCCTCAAGTGGTGGTCCGTGGCTCAAATTCTGACTAAATGGTGGTCCCTGGGATGAAAAAGGTTGAAAACCCCTGGTCTAAAGAAATCCATTAACATTGTGAAAATACATCTTGATGATGTCATCAAGATGTTTCACCATGTTAGTGGCTTTTTCAGACCTCCATTTCTTGGGAACACAGACTGGGAGAACCTTTTCATCATGTCCACCCAACACCTCGAAGGTATACTAACGACATATTAGAATGTTGAAAATGGATTGGACTTCCCCTTTAACACATAATCAGACATATAAGGGCCATTGCAAGTGGATAAAAGAGTTTATGTCGCCTGGGAAGGATCGAACGTGGGGGGGCTCTAATGGGGAGGGGAGACAGTTTTGGAGACAGCTAGAGGCCTTATGTCTTCCTCACTTGACCATCGCCGAGTATGCGTCACATACTACTGAGTGACATTTAATTCATGAGCCAATTGAGAAGCCGATGAATAGTGTCGATAGATGTTGTATACAGAAAGCAATAGTCTGTCCATCTTCTGTGAGGAAACTGAATGTCTTCATTATCCTCTTATCAAAGGACGGGGGAGAGTGTTGCTTTCATAATTTTATCTTTATTCAAAGCCTGGCAGTTCTTTCTTGCCTGTCGCTGATTTCTTTTTCCTTTTTTTTTTAATGAATTGTGTTCCTTCATTCTGTGAATAGATTCTCATTCCGGTGCATTTACAAGTCGTTAACTAATAAAACAGTGCAAGTTGGCTCAGCATGCTGATAAACAATTCTTTAGAAGTCCATTTGCGTTTTAATATAAGATACAGTATCTCTTATCGCTGTCCTCAAAAAGCTATCAAGACCCAACGCCCCAAAACACTATAGTATGTTCGTGTCGGACCCTTCTGTGACCGAAGAGCGAAGGTCCGTTTCTCAGTGGATTTATCTTCTATGAAGGTTAAAAAAAACAAATTAAGGCGCAGGTAAATCTCAAAAAAAAAAAAAATGGGAAAAAATAATGAGAGCACCAAATCCATAAGGTCTCCATCAATAACATAAGGCACAATAAGGCACAAATTATTCTGCTTTATGTTTACATTTCTAAACTAGGTTGTTTGCATTATGCTGAATCCATTCCAAGCATTAGTTTTCCTTAAAAAAAAATGTCCGGAGCAGTCCTCAATAAGGTGGTGAAATGGGACGAGGTCAGCACGTTTGATCACAGTTGGGCAAGTGCAGTGCATATGGCAATTTTAGTCCAAGGAGTGTTTTTCTTTTTGCCAACATCCATGTCCATCCCAGAAACAATCCACTCCACAGGCCATGACCAGGCAGTCCCACATTCCACCCTTGCATGCTGGTGGGGGTCACACCCCAGAGCAACTTGCCAACCTGCTGTACCTCACTGGCCAAAGGGCATAAAGAAACAACAATATAACACGGATGAGTCGAGTAGTGTTCAAACATGACTCTACTTGAACCGACCATAGTTTGGGGCAGGAACTAATAATATAAAAGCCCTGCACCACGGGGGGGAATGCACCTGCCCTGGCCTCACAGGGGGAACCATTTCATTTGAAACGCCGGCTTGAGACATACAGCAGCTAACTTCTTCTGTGAAGAGCAATAATATAGATATCATCGCTCTTCTTTTTTTTAAAGTTCTGTATAATAAAAAATGAACATGTGCCCCTGCATGATTCAATTTGATTTTCTGAATAAAGGCACATTAAAAGGCACATTATTAAATGGAAGTGAGCTCATCAAACGGCAGCGTGCACATGATGGCACGCAAATGCCTTTGCTGTTCCGTGCCATGCACATTCATCCACCTTTAATGTAATGCGGCTTTCAAGCCTGAAGCCTTTGGCTTCCTTTTGAAGAGTGTGAGCAATGCTTGAAGGGTAATAGTGCTTGAGTTATTGTTGATTTAGTCTAACTAAAGTAGTCACCCGTTTTAGGTGAAGAAGTCACCACCGAAAACTACAACATCGCACCGTGGTAACAAGCAAATCACCAATCTCATCGCTCCAATCACAACCACCGTTTTGGTGGTCACGGTATCCCCTAAAGCTGGAGTATGATCCAGTCGGTTAGCTCAACCATCGGGCGCATAGGCTGCCAGCCAGCCAGCGCAGGTTCGACTGCGGAGCTTGTCGGTCTTTGACACCTGTGACTCCGTCTCTCTCGCCCTTTCCTCGTGTCTACAGTTCAGTCATTAAAGCCACAAAAAGGACTGTTAAAACATGGAATATGATTTTTCACAAAAACTATATACAAACGTAATTAAATCTAAGCTAAAAAACTAAGACAAAAATCAACTGTTAAATATTTTCAACTATTTAAACTAAAACCAAATCAACACAAACATTTCAAATATCTGTCACAGTTTGTTGCACATTTTCATAATATTCTAATGGTGTTCCCTTCTGCCTTTCTGTTGTGATTTTTGCAGAGATTATCAGAGGTAGGACACGTAGGGGTTTATGCATTCTGTCGCCTGATTCATTTGCTTCTTTTCTTTATTTTCCTCTTGGATGTGCATTGCCCTGTCTGATGTGCATTGCCCTGGTCGATGTTGAACTCTTGGACGCTCCCTATTAATTAACATCCTCTATCTGTAATTGTGTACTTTCAATGTCATTCCTATTTGAACTTGTGCGTGTGAGGGTCAACTTAATTCTGCATGACCTTGTTTGCACTTAAAATTGCCCGTGTGATAATCTGTGTGATAAATATGTATGTATGCAAGTTTCCCTGCATGATTAATGAAAAAAACATGAATGTTTGCCTATAATTACTCTGGGAAAGATAGACGGTATATATCAGGCCCATTCATTATATTATCATTGTCTCTTTAACAGACTTTCCTACTAGGCGGACAAATGTAACCACACTCTTTTCACATTAACCAGTTATAGCACCACCAAACGCATACAATTAGCTCTTCACTAAGACCCACCCCAGCCCGTTCTTGGCCAATACCTTACATTAGCAATGGTTGCTAAGCAGGGAGAATGGTCAAACTTTTCCACACCTGCCGTTCACCTATTCCAACCTCCAACCTCTGGAGTAGCCTAGTAGCAGACAGTTCTGAAATCTCTGAAAGAACACGACAAAAAAGGTTTACAATATGGATTTGAAAAATGCATCCACCAGATCGCATGCCGCCACAGCATAGACAATGAAATCCAAATAGAAGCAAAATGCTAACACTCGCAAAGCAAAACACTGGCTGCTAAACGGCGACACCTGTTAATTTACCCTCGTAAGGCTGTTGTGTAGATGGCTATATATACCCTTGTTCCAGGCCACCCTGGGGGGGGTGTAACTCTTTGAGAGCGTAAAAATGAAACCAAATGGACCCTTGTGGGTCTTTTTTGGTTTCATTTTTACACCCTCAAGAGTTATAATATTCAGCATGTGAATTAGTCCAACTTAGTCTACACAACTAGAGAATGTAGAAGATTAATGGTCATTTTGATCTGTATGTTCCAGGCGAGCATCTAGCGCATTCTAGTGCATTTGGAAGTGCCACTAGTGCATTTTGGATCTTTTCCAGGCCACTAGGTGGCGCAGGCTACCAGGAAAACTCCTGTACTCCAGATGGTCAATCCGCCCCTGTTTCCGACTGTACTGTAGTGACAATCAACAGGTTTCATTTTCTGCTCTTTTTTTGCCTTGGCCACCACCACAGAGGTAACAGGAACCGCACCCCTTGGCTTATGCCATTGTTGTGGTAAACTTTTACATAGGATGTTCTTACTGGGCTTTCCACTTGAACGATTATATCCAGGGTGTTTATTAACCAACAATTTCCCACCAGTGTGCTACGGGATATTGTTCGAATGTGATGATTCATCAAGGGGTTAAACACATTATATAGCGATGAATAGAGGATGTCATGAATGAATCATACCTTAGAATAGTACAAGGGCAGTACTGTATATTGACTTACCCTGCAATGCAAGAACATTGTTCTTCTGTTCAGAGCCTAGTAGGTTGTCTTTGTTCACATGAATGGACAAGACGTGAGGAAGCTTCTATTTTGTCTTGTCTCATTGTCTGTCGCTGTGGCGACATGCGATCTGGTGGATGTATTTTTCGAATTCATATTGTAAACCTTTTTGTCGTGTTCTTTCTGAGATTGATGAACTGTCTGCTACTAGGCTACTCCAGAAGTTGGAGGTTGGAATAGGTGAACGGCAGGCGTGGAAAAGTTTGACCATTCTCCTTGCTTAGCAACCGTTGCTAACGTGGTATTGGCCAAGAACGGGCTGGGGTGGGTCTTAGCGAAGAGCCAATTGTAATTGCAAAGCATCCAATTGCAAAGCATCCAATCCAAGAAAGTCAGAGCGCTATTCATTTATTTTTTTTATTCATTTTTTTTTTTTTTTGGGAGGGATACTAGGATCCAGGGGTGCCCCAAACTCGACACCATGTTTTAGTGGGGTGCATAAGTCGACCACTGTGAAGATATGAGTTGCGTGAAAAGGGTGAGATTTTTGCGCACACTCATCGCCACGGCCGCAAGGACATTTCATTTAATAAAAGCTACCAACATTTCAAGACGACAACTATCGATCCTCACAACACCCCTGAGGCAGCCTTGTTGGTAGCTTTTTATGAAATGAAACTTTTTCGTGGCGTGGCAGCCACGAGCGTTCGACTGCTTCATACTTTCACTCTATTCTAACCAGGCACTTTGGCAGGTGGCCAGCTGTCATTCAAGTGCCGTGTTCCCTAAAAAATAATCAAAATAATCAACCTGAAAAGTGTACTAACCTGGCACATTCAGCAGGCAAGGGCAGGATGGGGTCAGGGAGGCAGATGTGACTATATATATATTTATATATATACCCCTAGGTTTTCCCATATCTGCAGTTAAAACCTTAGTGTCAGCAGGCCAGTAAAAAGTTACAATGTTGTAGTAATAGTTCCGTTTTATTTCACTGGGGCAAACGTTTGATCTACCGTCGAGGTCGCTCGCAAAACGTTAACCCTTTGTGTACTGAATGTGTTTTGGTGTTCAAAGCATTATGTTACACTTAAGCTATTGAAAAATATCAGATCTACAAGCTCATATCGCGTCACCGAGTGGCGCGACATGAGCTTGTAGATCTGATATTTTTTTGGAAAAATTGTGAAAATGATGCACACATATAAAAATATATTCTATTTGACACCTGGTTGTAGTTTCTGACACTAGATTCTAGTTTCTAGTCTCTGTTTCTGATGCTGGTTTCTGACAGATTCTAGTTTTTCTGAAAAACCTAAGTTCCTGTCTCAGTGATGCTCAACATATATTTTATGACAAGGACCACCAGAATTATCTATATTTGGCTGCGGACCCCCGTCTGAAAACATGTTGTTCCAGGGATACCCCAGCAGCAAAGATTTGAGTTAAAAAAAAAAATGCTTCGAAGGAATATATTCAAAGATTTGCATCACATTTTCACAATTTTTCCAAAAATATCAGAGCCACAAGCTCGCAGCGCGCCACTCGGTGGCGCGCTGTGAGCTTGTAGCTCTGATATTTTTCAATAGCTTAAGTGTAACATAATGCTTTGAACACCAAAACGCGTTCAGTACACAAAACGTTAAAACGCTCCCACGGCAAACACGGCCGCACTTATTTACAACTCGACACACAATCTCGCCTTGCCACATGGACGGTCCTTTTTTTTTGCTATATGCATGTTTCTCTCTCCCCTACACCCCTCCCTCCTCAGGTCGTAATTGTGAGTTCTTACCGTGCGAGGCCAATAATCCCTGCGAGAACGGCGCCGAGTGCGTGGAGGAGTTCGACCAGGACCATTTCCCGTTGGGTTTCCGGTGCCACTGTCGCCGGGGCTTCGCCGGCCCGCGCTGCGAGACCAACGTGGACGAGTGCCAGTCCAGCCCCTGCGTGCACGGATTCTGCTACGACGGTGAGTAGAAACGTGATAGAGATGTTCTTCTGTGGACATGATAAAAGAAATCATAATAATCTGAGTTTCCTAGGAATGGAGGTCTAGGGGAAAAAAATATTTAACCATGTTAATGATTTTTTTTTTTTTTTGAGAGTGTACAAATGGAACCAAATGGACCCACTAGGGCAGGGGTGGGCAATTATTTTTCCCCAAGGGGCCAAATGAGATGCATGAAATATTGTGGAGGGCCAAGAACTAAAGTCTGTGTGATATTAATTTGATTTCAAGATACAAGTAAGAGTAAGACCAACCATTTTGACATTTGACATTTTACAAACAAAACAGGATAACATGGATATAAAATGACTATTAATCTTCTACGTTCTCTAGTTGTGTAGACTTGGACTAATTCACATGATGAATATTTTAACTCTTGAGAGTGTAAACTTGAAATCAAATGGACCCGCTAGGGTCCATTTGGTTTCATTTTTACGCTCTTAAAGAGTTACATCTGGTTAACTTTCCATATTTAACTGGAACCACTGGTGGTCCCGGGCCGGTCAGACTCAGCCAAAGGGACACATTTGGCCCCCGGGCTGCATAATGCCCAGGTATGCACTAGGGTCCATTTGGTTCACATTTGTACACTCTCAAGATTTTTTTTAAAGGGGTGGAATTCCCCTTTTAACTCATGGAGACTTGAGGATAAACAACTTTTTTTTTAGACTCCTTGTATTATTTTGGAACCAACAACGCGAGTAGACTAGCAGTCCCCCTTCCCCCCACCACACCGTGGAACGAGTGACGTCAGGGCTTTGCAGTGTACTTTCGCGGCTAATAGGGATTGTTATGGAAGTGGAGTTATTCTATCTGAAGTGAAGATCTAATAAGGATTGTTCTGGGAGTGGAGTTATTCTATCTGAGTGGAGGATCTCCAGCACATTACCTACTGGAGTAAAGGCTTTATTAGTCCCTTAACCTGACTGCAAGAGGAAATCAATTAGGCATCAATGTGATGCTGTAATTTGAATAAAGGATGATAAATGACAAAGTTAATACAATCAAAAGCCCCGAGGTAGAATGTTTATTCTTCCGCAGGCCTTCCAATAAGCTCTAGGCCTCACGTATTCAGTCTCTACCGATTTAAAAGCAAAAAATAAAAGGAGAGGCAGCGAAATCAATTTGCGACCGCAGCATACAACGCGACAGTTGGCCAAACAGTCGTAACGGGTGGCCAAAAAGTTGTGGCGTGTGGCAACTGTTGTGCAACCAGTGGAGACCGCAGGGGCGGACGTAACATTTCCCAATTGGGGGGGCAGGAGAAAATGGTATGGGGGCGACTTCACCGCCCCCCATACCATTTTCAGCTACAGGACTTTTATTAGGCAAGTAAAGCATCAATAATAACATCAGTTGTTGAAGTTGCAACAGACAAGCAGCTTGCATAAAGCTGATAAAAGGCTGTTGGTTTAGTGGCACCACAATTGTAGTTAGTTAGTAGCATTACTAGTGGTTCAAATCATTTTAATCACTTTGATTTGAAAAATGCTTGAAATGTGGGTATTTGAATGCCATCATGTTTGGTGGGGCAGACTGGGCATTTGGGGGGGCATTGCCCCCCCAATGCCCCCCATGCCGATGCCTAGATCCGCCCCTGGGAGACCGTGGGGGGCACCTGTGGCAATGTACTGTAAGCCGCGGTCGTAAAATGATTTTGGCAAAGTTGGAAAATAACATCACACACCGTCACAACGGCAGTGTTGGGACATATGCACTATGTAACTTAATATATTACATAATATACTACCAAAATGCAGTAATTTGTAATATAAATATATTACTGAACAAAAAAACGTCTAATATATTATACTTTTCTTTCTGCATGGCTGCATTACTTTCAATATTACTTTCTTTCAATCTTCAGAAGTTAAATAATTACTTATTTTCTATAATTTGTCTTCAAATTATTTACTGGCTTCCATAAATTCAAGGAAGTCATTTAACTCCTGTGTTAGGTATGCCACTGGCCTACGCAATATTTGATTAATAGAGATACTAAATATTTACTTATAAATGTTGTAAGAGGTTTTTTTTAAAGTAATATATAATAGTAATATTAATATATTACACTTGCTTAGACAGTAATATTGTAATATAATATATTGATTTAAAATGAAGGTAATAATTAATAAGTAATATATTAACAAGGTAAAGTAATATTCCCAACACCGTCACAACGGTCATATATCCCGCAGTCGCCCCCTCCTGGAGAAAAGTTATAATGCAGATCACAATGATGACCTCTGTACCCTTTAGGCACCTTTGTAACCACTTTTTATTACATACTTTATACTTTGGCTATTCAAAAATAGTACATCTACGCAATATAATGTGCTACTCTGGCCCTATAAACCGTATATATTTTTGATATATAAAGTCAACTTTAACTAAAATCCACAGACATTTGTGTAATCAGTGTCAGCTTTCAGTGGGTTTAAGTTCAGGACTAAGTCTACGAATGTCTTTTAGATTATAACCATGTCTCCATAAAGAAAACTGACATTCTGTCACAACGTCTAATTAAAGGGGAAAACCACTCATTTTCAACACTGAACAATGTCATTAATATGCCTAGATATTAATGGCACCCCTTCTGTTTAGCCCTAGAACTTGGAGTGATCAGTGACATCACGAAGGTGTTTTTTGCGATCCAAAAGAGGACATTGTGAGCATTAACCCCCTTTTATTCTGCACCTGTTCACAGTATACTAGAGTTCTCAACGGGCCTGAAAATTGAGGCCCGGCCCTAACTGAGCAGGCCCAAAGCCCGGCCCGGCCCGACCAATTAGCATAGTTCTTAGGCCCAACCCAGCCCGACAATGTCGGCCTGGTCAGGCCTTGTTGAGTTTAGGTAGAATTTGAGCACTCTACACTGAGTACAAGTGAAAATACCAATCAGCACCATCTTCTAGAGAAGTAAATACACAGACAGACAGAACAGAATTATTATTTTATCATAATAAAATAATTCAATATATATTGCTTTTTTCATGGAGCCCTAGGCCCGACCCAGCCCTACTGATCTGCGTGACATTTTAGCCCCGAGCCCGACCCTAAAATGTCGGGTCGGGCCTGGTCGGGTTCGGGCAGAGTTTGAGAACTCTACAGTATACTAATTACCAACTTGGCTCCTGTACATTCTTCACCATTATTTCCTCATGTGCGCACACCCTGCTATATATCACTCTCGCATGTCACACGTTCGTCTTAGCGCGCGTTGTAATTGAAAAAAACAACTTTCATGACGTGCCTATAGATAACTGTCCGCTGTGATCCTCTTCTACATTATTTATGACGACACTTAAATTAGGCCATATGCGGCCGTCTTGAGTGGTCCTGAGTGAAGCAGCCCTACTTATTGGCTGGTGCTCAAACAGCAGCAAGAGCCCAGAGCCAACCGACCAACCGCCAGGGGAGAGAGAGAGTGTGTGTGTGTGTGTGTGCGTGTGCGCGCTGCATAGCCCCCTTGCTATACGGCGGCTAGCTGGGATGAGTAATGCTGCTGCCACCCAGGACCTAAAGCATTTAATGAGAGTAATAGCAGCTACACACACCCAAGACAGAGTGACAGCATAGATTACGTGGTAAATCTTTGGGATAATGAAGAATCCCGGGGACCCTGACTGGGAGGGGGGTTGGGGGGTGGTGGTGGTGGGGGGGGGGGGGGGGGGACAAGTAATGAATTCACTCCTGTAAAGGAACCGCAATTACCTCTGTCACTGGCCCTCGCCTGTGTGTGTGTGACTGTGCCACTGTGTTGTGCTGGGAGAGAGAGAGAGAGAGGGACAGGTTGCATCTTTCTTTAACTTCATCACTAGTGATTAAGTAGCGCGGCAGCAGACGCTTTATTAGACGTGAGGGATTCTAACTCGTGACGCGGGGAGAGATCGGCACATTTGTAACGTTCGATCAGAGAGAAAATTCCTCCTGGAATCCGCTCGCTCTCTCTCTCTCTCTCTCTTTCTTTCTCTCTCTCTATCGCTCTCTCTCTTTCTTGTACCCTCTACTGTTGCACTGCTGAGAGAGGGAGAGAAAGAGAGAGAGAGAGAGAGAGAGAGAGAGAGAGAGAGAGAGAGAGAGAGAGAGAGAGAGAGAGAGAGAGAGAGAGAGAGAGAGAGAGAGAGAGAGAGAGAGAGAGAGAGAGAGAGAGAGAGAGAGAGAGAGAAGAGAGAGAGGAGAGAGAGAGAGAGAGAGAATATGATGAGGTGTTCTCATTGAGACTACATACAGAGGTGAAGGGGTTAACTCCGATTGAGAGATACTGCCCAGACAGGTTTATTTAAACGTGCTCAGAGGGTTATAAATACCACTGAGATTAATAAGTGTGAGCAGAACCCAACCTTTATCTTTATAGATTAATGAAGAGCAGCAGACAAACCCCAGAACTTTATAGATTAATGAAGAAAGAGCAAGACACATCCCAGATCTTTATATATAAAGATCTGGGTAGTCCCAATACTTAATTCTGATTGGCTGGTCACTGTCACGTGACGGTTGGGGAAACCCACCGATAACCAACTGCTAACCGTATCACTCCGCCACCTGTAATAGGCTTTGTTGTTGTTATAGAATCTTGTCACCACTGTGTTGTTTCTACAGCTGGTTGGCCAGGACAGGAGCGACTTTCTTGTAGCTGGAAACTAGTTTCTTTAACTATGTAACTTACAGATGACATTGTGCCACTGTTGATTTTTTTAATTGGTTATTTTCATGTTGCCATAATTGTAACACATGAGGTGACAGTGGATTTTTTCTCGCGGAAGGGGGAGGTAGAAGCCTTTTCCCACACCTCCCCGGTATAAAAATTAGAAGGTAACCTGCTCCCTAACGTGGCTTATTACATTATTATACAACAGACTGTTTCGAGGAACCAAAATGATTTGTTTAAACACCTTTCTAGTCATACTACTACTGTGAAAGTACAGTATTGGAATGGTTCATCGAACCATTCCCGTGTGCAGTGGAATCTGTAGCTAGGCTAGCTAGTTTCATGGGGCATGTTTGATTTTAGTGGGCAGTGCACATACTGTGTTAGGGCATTAACTAAATATACGACTATTTGATTATTCGACTAGCAAAACACTATTCGACTATTAATTCATTATTCGTTATTTGCTAATAATATTTTGATATATATTTTTCAATTTTCTGCAGCAGGCATTGTGGATGTGTGCTGTGGTGTTGGTAGTGATTGTTGGTTGATTGCTTACTTTTCATGTCATAATGTAACTGAGATACAGTAGTGTAATAGGTATGCACTGCTTCAATGGGAAGTCCAGAATCACACATTTTATTGGCTAAAAAAACAAATATATATCACTATAGACTAGTCGACAATTATTCGACTACCAAAGTATTCGATTCGACTAGCAAAAAACGTGTTTGGTTAATGCCCTATACTGTGTAATATACATTTCTCAGCTAATCTTAGTTTTAAGGGGAACTGCTGTGTCATGGTCTGTGATATTACACATTGTAGGCAAGTTCCTGCAGCACTGCAGGCATACATTAAAGACAATAAAGAACACCCTCACGGGTAATATCGCTTAAATAAGAATAGCCGACCCTCCACGGATCTTTTTACATTTACAACAATCCGCTTGATTTCTTCTACAGCGTGGGATCCATTGTTTCATTTCCTTTGTTAAATAAATATTCATAACGGAAGGCCGTGGAGTGGAGCGCTGTGCTTATGCGGTCATGATTTGATCAACACTTAACAGTACCGTAACCAGGGTCAGATCTAGGCATGGGCATGGGGGGGGGGGGCAATGCCCCCCTAAATACCCAGTCTGCCCCCCCAAACACGATGCCATGCAAAACAACCCAAGATACTTCAAATTAAAGTGCTTATATTTAAAATGATTTGAAACACTACTACTGCTACTACTAACTACAGCTGTGTCACCACTAAACCAACAGCATTTCATCATTGAAAACAGAAAACTCTCTGAGTCAGACCTTTAGCTTTATGCATGCTGCGTGTCTGTTGCAACTTCAACAACAACTGATGTTATTATTGATGCTTTACTTGCCTAATAAAAGTCCTGTAACTGAAAATGGTATGGTTGCGGCTTCATCGCCCGTGGCGCGAAGCGACACGGGTGATGAAGTCGCACCCATACCATTTTCTCTTGCCCCGGCTCCAACATGTTCTCTTTCCCCCCCAAATGGGACATGTTACATCCGCCCCTGACCGTAACCTGTCAGGGGGATGTAGTCTTATTATGTGAAACAACCCAGGGTATAGTGAGAATGAATCTAGAACGCGGAGAGCTCATGGCCATAATGCATTGTTCTCATTGTTTCAGTGGTGGACGGCTTCTACTGCCTGTGCAACCCGGGCTACGCCGGGCCCAGATGTGAGCAAGACATCGACGACTGTGCCAGCAATCTGTGCAGCAACAATTCAACGTGCAAGGACCACCATTTGGTAAGTGTGTGCAGATGCTTTCATGGCGGTGGTGGGGGGAAAAGTACAGTACTCCTGTTTCTTATTGTATGTCCCTCAAATTGTATTTGAAATGGTCTGGGCCTAAAAGCACCACTCTGATATAACTAGTCCAGGTCATTGCAGTAGATGCAGCAGGTGTAGAGATGTGTGTGCAAATACTGTATCTCATGTTGTAGGACCGTTAAAGGAATGATAGGGAACTTCAGTGTGTACAAAGTCTGTGTTTGTAAACAGAGTTGAATCTAAACTCCAACTCATCTCCTCTCTACTGGCTCATTATGAAACTGCTGGAGACTGTTGCGCACGCACGCACGCGCGCGCGCGCGCTCACACACACACGCACGCACACACACACACACACGCACGCACGCACACACGCACACACACCACACACGCACACACCACACACACGCACACACGCACACACACACACACACACACACACACCTTTAAAGTTAATAGAGGCAACTTTTTAGCCAAAAATCAAAGTAGATATATACCTGTATTTTTCTCTGCAGACAGACGCTTCATCCTGCGGACGGTCCAGAAGTTTGTTGTTGTCAACAAATCATGAAAACATCTGTTGGGCTCAGGGAAGGTGTTGCTAATTTGTGAGGGGGAGGGGCGTTGTGTGGCAGCGTTTTAGCCAATCACAGCACAGCAGTCTCCAGCCGATTCATAATGAGCCAATAGAGTGGAGGTGAGGTGGAGTTAGATTCTGTTTTTAAACAAATCTGTTCACAAACACAGCGTTTGTACACACTAAAGTTGCCTCTATTACCTTTAAGTAAATGTATTTAGAACAGATACTTTCCAACACTGCCTGGTAAGGCAAGTTTACCTGCTGTCAGAGCAGACAAAGCAGCGATAAAGGGAATGGTGCCAAAGTGATTGTCCACAGCATCCATGCGCATCATGAGGATCAAAGTTATTTAAATTCCAGAAGGCGGTGTGGGGGGTGTGGTGCGTTATTCCCCATTATTATTTGAGCAAGACACTTAACATGGCAGAATATAATTAAAACAGGTGAAGTCGAGCGATCACTGCGAGAAGGTATTGCGTTTAGTGAGTCGGCTCTAAGAGATAAATTGCCTCGCTGGGCAATGCTTTATTGTTGGATAGATCTGTCCCGTTTTGTCTGTAACACTGTCGTACTACAGAGTATATGATGCCGTAGCTTTGCAGGCCAAACTCGGTGACAGTGCATCATTTAAGTACAATCTGGCCTTGTTGATCTTATGAATTTTAATTTCATTACAATTTGGAGGATGCCACAATTAAAGCAATCTGTCTGCAATGTGAGCAAGGCTTAAGTGGCTTAACTTCATCTTGCAAAATATGTTGTTAGTGTAAAACTGTAAACTCATAAAGCACGGCTTGTGGCACAATGATACATCATGAGTATAATTATCTACTCATCGGTATCCAAGGACCAGAATGGGTTTAACTTGTAACTATATTATTACTTTTCTTTGGAACGAGTAACATACATCCCAACATGTACGCATTTTTCGTAGCAGCTACGTGTTTTTACCTCATACTACGCTGCTACGATTAATCACTTAAAAATACGCAAAGAGCGCAACCAAACTCAAACTCCGTTCACTTCATGGGGCCAATGGCGACTCTGCTACAATCGAAACAATGTATTACAACTCCAGTTTGTCCCTATCCAGGCTGCATGAACAGCAGCTCCAGCGCTCAGTGTCTGAACCCCCAATGTCGCACCTCTGACACTACATGGCTCTGCCCCGACTGGCCAATCACACCGTGTCTTGTGGATACATTAGCCGTTGTAGCCATAGACATATTATACAATAGACAGGACACCCTGAGGAAACCTTGAGGCGAAATGGACATAGTGTAACGTCCGGTTTTCAATCTATTTAATATATACTCTAAGGTTGTAGCCAAACAGAGCGCATAGGCTCTGAGTGCGTCCTCTTCCATGCAGTTCGCTTACTGACACGTTCATCTTCTAACTTAGCCAGACTCTCGTCAAAATGTCAAAGAAGAAAGCGCCATTAAGAATTATTTTTGTGAACTAAACGGGGACGGGCGCCGAGTCCTCTCCTCCTCCAGAGGTCTCTTTGGTCGGGGAGGCACGGCATGTACTCCCCTTGGCGAACGCAGCGACTGCGAGATGTGCTAAATGGGCTATGCCGCTAGCATCCAAATCTAGTCGATAAAACTGCATTTTCATACAGGATAAAGGATTTCGTTCAGCAAGCTTTTGATAAGCACGAGAAAACAAAGAGCACGTCAAGAATAGTTGAAACAATAAATAACGATCGTGTGTGTGCGCGCGCGCGTGTGGGAGAGAGAGAACCCACGTTGACTTGTCCTATAGCTGAAAGCCAGGGGAATTCCACCAAAAAAGGAATTCCACCCATTTCCTAACATATTACTATGTCGTTAAATAGTAACACCTGATTGATGTCGTGTTGTGTGGTTCCCCCATTCTGTCTCCTAGAAATGGAGAAATTAACATGTGAAACCTATTTTACCATGTTAAATTTTTTTCTTTTAGGCCCTTTTTTCCTGAGTGTGTACAAATGGAATAGGTACATTTGGACACAAAGGTGTGTGTTTGTGTGTGTGTGGTGTGTGTGTGTGTGTGTGTGTGTGTGTGTTGTGTGTGTGTGTGTTGTGTTGTGTGTTGTGTGTGTGTTGTGTGTGTGTGTGTGTGTGTGTGTGGTGTGTTGGTGTGTGTTGGGTGTGTGTGTGTGTGTGTGTGTGTGTGTGTGTGTGTTGTGTGTGTTGATAGAGATATAGTTTGGAAAGCTCAGGATTTTTTTTGCTTTAATCCCTGTTATTACACGTTGGTTCCAAAACCCTTAACAATACTTTAAGAAATTCTCCTTATTTAACAGCATTTGATAACTTTACTGCTGCAGGTGGATATGCTGTTTGGCTAAAACACTATTCATTAGGTGTTTTAGTCAGTAACATTTTCTCATGCTATTACAGCTGATTTAATAGTATTATTGAATCAGTGTCATGGATTTCAATGTTTGGGGGCACCCAACTTCTATTGGGCTAAAATCTACTGAAACATACCTCCATGATAAGTGAGAATGTGAAGTTAATATGCAATGTGCTTGCACTGCCGTGCTGCTGCGCGCGCTGTCGGGCCGCTGCGCTGTCGGGCCGCTGCGCTGTCGGCCGCTGCGCCGCCGCGCCGCTGCGCCGCGGTAAATTTGGCTACTCAAAAACATTTTCAAATGTTGGCATGTATGGAGTAATATAACAGTTTACGTCCTACGCAATAGTTTAATATTAGTTAACTCTACTAATATTCCTAGTTACTTTTGCTTTACTGCTGCTTTCAAAAGTATTGCATTGGTGAAGGGAGATGAGCTAATGTGATTACACTTTGACCTAAAAGTGCCATGAACAGCAAAAAGACACTTGTAGGTATGTGCTAGCACAAAGCAAACTTCTTATCCTGGCTCTGTTTTATAAACTTGCAGTCAGACACACCAACCATTCCAGTGTCAGGGTTGGGACATACATTGAAACATAAAGCAAGATCTTGTGTGTGTCCTCCTTATATTAAAGATTTGTAAAGTATATGACTCTTCTTCTGACTAAAACCTGGTTACGGTCATACTAACCTTTTTGTGGGGTGGTGCAAGAGTGATATTAAAGTAATATGTAATATGTTACATTTTAATCTTGAATACAAGTAATACGTAATGCAATATTATTACTCTTCCAAAGGGGTCATAGGAAATATTACTCTCCTAAGATCGACTGAATTCTGAATTTAATGAAGTCTGTACTGGTTTATATATTTGTATCTTGAGTGTAAAGCCCATGGCTTGATGAGGTCATATCAACATGTGGAATGTCACTCAGAACAGTTCAGCTCCAGATATTGAGACCTAAGGGTGGCAGTGGGACAAAGTCGGCTTATGGAGCCTTCCCGCCATAAATTCCAATTCTTCTCCCTTGTGTGACAACATTTGTAAACAGGAGACTGGCACACTTATTCATCAAATCTGGTTCTGCCCAAAATTAAATCTGGTCCTTTATTTTTGACTTCTGCATAAAAGGCCTTCTAAAAAGATATACTGAGCCATACCCATTATTGTCTATATTTGGAACTGTGACTTCTAACCCCATTATTAATTCCTTTTTGAGAGTCAAGTTGTTTATTTCTTTGTGTATTCTACTGACCAAACGTTTGATTTTGCAACAATGGAAATCATGAGCTTAGCCCTGCGTTCCAACAATGGCTTTGGGATCTGGGCATGGTGATTCACACTGAGACAATTCGATATGCGATCAACAATAAAAGATCAGTTTTCTTGAAAATACGGCAGCCCTTGTTGGAAAGGTGGTCGGACTCCTATGCTGTTAGTGTCAAGTGTTTGAGAACAGAATATTCTGAATAATACATTGTTGTAACTAGCATATCACATGCTGTCATCTCTGCTATTTTTTATAGTTTTATTTTTTGTCTTTTCCCCCCTTGGGGGTGCCTTTCTCTTGTGTGTTTTTTGTTGTTTTTTTGTTTGTTTGTTTTGTCAGTTTTCTGAAAAAAGTGTTTTTTTTTTTTTTTTTCTACAACTGTCATTTCTCTTGTGTCATTCCTTCAATAGAAATGAATAAAGATAGGGCCGGCTTCATTGAGCCTCCATTTCCCCTTGCAACATTGCAAAGAGAAAAAAAAAAATCAAGTTGGGAGATTGAGTTGTCTTGAGACAATTTGTTCTGAGTTGCCGTTCTGCTACTAGGATTGAGTTGAGTTGAGCTGAACCTAAGAGCAACCCGGTGGTCTTTATGGCAGACAACACTATAGCTCCTCCTCGCCATGTAAGAGAGTAAGACAGGCTGTGATATGTCGAGGTTAGCATCATGTGACCGAGAAAAGAGGTGAAAGAGCTTCTGATATCAACTCACCTTTTCTTCTCATCAAAAATGGGAGATAAAAGCTCCAGCGGAGAGAGAGGGGCGCAGGGGCAGGAGGAGGTGAAGAAGAGCTGATCCTTTGGGTTAGGAGGCAGAGGATTGGATCTTAGCTGCAGTTTGAGGGAAGACTTAGCGGGTTGGTTCAGGAGATCGAGGTAGAAGGCAGAGAGGAGTGAATGGAAGATGGGCCAGTTTTGCCAGTGCCACACAGCGGTGAGGGTTTCGGATAACCTACTACTGAGGCTATCAGCCCAATAGACGAGGGCTAGATCTCTCAAAGGACTTGAGCTGTCCTTGTAGAATTTCAGTTCAATGAGCCCTTCTCAAAACCCCACCCTTTGGGGTGGAGTTTAGTCACTGTCCAATGCCAGTCCAAATATAGACTCAAGCTTTCCTCTTCTAAGGCACCTATTGGACAAGGACGGATTGGGGAGGGGCTTAGTGAAGGACTAATACCAAAAGGAGCATTATTGGCTTGAGAAAACAGGACATTTACATTGCCAAAATGTCACAAATACAAAGCAATAAAAACAGTTGAAAATGGGGAGAAATATATACAGTGGGTGGGGTACATAGTTTTGTAAACAGAGTTATGTCACATTGCATTGTTATGCATTGTTATAACAGGACATAGAGATTTCGTTTCTTTTGTATATTAAAGACAGCATCAATTATTTGCCTCTTCAGTACATATGGCAACATTTTTCCGCAACATTACGCAGAAAAAGAAAGAGAAAAATCGGTTTCAACATCTGTTTAAATGTAGCAGCTCTGTTTACATGGGCAGGTCTAGATAGTACAGACCATAGAGCTATTTAGAGTGGTTGTATTCCATAGGCCAATCGTCTTGGTTCACAAATCGTGCTGCCGTGTGTTTGCACACTGTTGTATTTATACCCATAGGTTTGAGAGTTTTTTTCATTTTTGGTCATAGTTTCATACTCACATTGAGTGTGTGTAATTTGTGGGAAGTATGTGTCTCTGATGGCTTGGTATAGTTCTGTTATAGCTCTGTTTCTACCACATTTTGTGTGCAGTAGGTGCATAGTCTGTCTTCCCTTGGAAGCAGGGTCTTTCTATATTGCAAGACTGTGATCACCAAGTCTGTATCTGGTCAATGCGTTTTGGGTCTTTTGCCGTGCTCAGGTATTCAGCCAACGTACAGTATATTCTCTTTTTGATAGATAACATTCCGTTTTGCTTTCGTTTTGGGTAGTCTCTTTCCAGTGTTCCAGGAAGCTTTATTTTTGCTTTCTTGTAATCTGGTTTAGTCCAATGGGTGTTCCATCTGGTGGTTGTGCTAGTGTTTGTGTATATAGTCCTTTACAGTGGATAATGGTGATTATGATAATACTAGTCAGTGTTGAATTTGTCATGTAAAACACACGAGGACTTTGTAGGGGCAAATGTAAAGCGATAAACAATAATGACATTTACACAGATCATTTCCTAGTCACACCGTTCTCAGTTTTAAGCGTTTTGTTTGTTTTGCCCCCTCGACCCCCATAACTCATTATTCAAATAGAGTTTTTGGAAACACCTTTCACATATTATTGTCTTGTTTACAGTGCAGTTATTCCCCCTCTCTCTCTCTCCCTCTCTCTCTCAGAGCACAGCGAACCCACCAAGCTTTAGCTTATTTTTGAGGATTGCAGTCCCTGAAGGTGACTTAGCAGCAAAAAATGAGATTATGTTCTATTGCCAGGGGTAAGGAATCGTAGTCTCCTGGAGGCATCTAATTTATCATGAGATGACGGCATTTCTTTCCCAGCACCACACCACCACCACCACAGGGCCCTGCAGTGTACAAATTATATCAGACAAAGTTTATCGGCTCCCCTCCAGTGGATGAAATAAGAGATTAGAGCATGCGCTCAGTGCAGGAGTGCCCGGCAAAAAAAGAAAAAAAAATCAGACAGAACGTTGGCAATCGAGGAATCCTCAACGAAACGACACGCCCTGGCCTCGACCACTTGACTAATTCGCTTTCTAGTTGTGCATGCAAGAAGAGAGGATTTAAATGAAACCGCAGTGCCTTGGAAAGTAACGGACAACAAACCATTCATCTCCCTGTGCCGTGATTAATTATCGTAATGAAGATTTTTTTTTTTTTTTAAATGATAAAGTAGAGGACACTGCACATACTTAGCAACAGAGTGCAGAGATAGAACTCAGCCGACGAGGTTCCTTCCTTGTAGATTTGCCAAAGGGTGTCTAGGTTTACAGTGACTGAGTGCTGTAGGCCTACTGCACCTCTCTCCATTTAGAACAGGGGTTTTCAACCTTTTTTGACACCAGGGACCACCATTTATCCAGAATTTGAGCCACGGACCACCATTTGATGACATCTTAGCCCCAAAGACCTAAAACCTTTCGTTTTGTTCACAATTCCAGGCTGGATTTGGGAAACAAAACAGTGTAGACTTCTTAATTAAATAGTGCTAATTCAGATGAATATTTTAACTCTTGAGAGTGTAAAAATGAAACCAAATGGACCCGCAAGGGTCCATTTGGTTTCATTTTTACATTCTCAAGAGTTACATCTGGTTAGCCAATTTTCCATCATTTAGCCTGGGGACCACCAGGAACCCTCTCAGGGACCACTGGTGGTCCCCGGACCACCTGTTGAAAACCCCTGATTTAGAATAACCCTTCTCTGGCTCCTGCGGGTAAGAGTTAAATGTAATGGAGGCAACTTTGGCGTTCACAAACACTGTTTCTAAACAGATTTGTTTAAAAACAGAATCTAACTCCACCTCTCCTCCTGTCTATTGGCTAATTATGAATCTGCTGGAGACTGCAGTGCTGTGATTGGCTAAAACGCTGCGTCACCCCATACAACACCCCTCCCCCTCACAAATAGCGCCGCCTTTCCTGAGCCCGACAAATGTTTTGTTTTCATGATTTGTTGACAACAATAAAGTTCTGGACCTTCTGCAGGGCAAAGCAAGTGTCTGTCTGCAGGGAAACGGCTGCAGCATCAAAGTAGAAGCAGCGTAGAGGGGGGAAAAGCAAAAAAATATATATAGCAGGCCTGCCCAACGTGGGGTCCGCGGTCTACCGGTCGATCGCGGCGTGATCACGAGTCGATCGCGGAGATGCGGGGGAAAGAGAAAAAAATGGGATGGAAAAGAAAAAAGAGCGATTGTGCGTGCGTGCGTGTGTTCAAGAGGGTGCCAGATTTCCATGAAGCTTTTCCATGAGCCTCCCAGTAAAAAATAACACCCGACCTGGCAACCTAGCTATCACACTTGTCCCACAGCAAATACGTCATCACAACAACATGAGCATGGAACTGACACTAGTAGCTGTATCACCTCGGAACCCTCACGTTCAGAAAACAGAATGTGAGTATTTGAAAGGTTTTTTTTTAAGTCTGTACCGCAGTGGGGCAAGTTGTTTTGCTCTCAAAGCAGTACAAAGTCGCGTTGGTAGCTGGCTGGTTGCTGGTCAACGCATGCCGTCTGTGTCTGCAGAGCCCACGGACCCCTGTCATGTCAGCCTAACCAGACAACATCCACGCTGGAATTATTGTGTTTCGACTGGTGTGTGTGCCTTCACGTTAGCCTCCTTCTCCCTGTCTGTTGAGTATTGTTAGCGTGTGTGTGTGTGTGTGTGTGTGTGTGTGTGTGTGTGTGTGTGTGTGGTGTTGTGTGTGTTGTGTGTGTGTGTGTGTGGGAGCGGAGTAGTTTGAGCCTTTGAGGGTGACCAGATGTCCCCGTTTCTGTGGGACAGTCACAGGGTGACCAGAAGTCCTTCTTTGCGTGGGACAGTCTCTCATTTCAAAAACTTTTCAATCCCACAAATTGTCCCACATTGTGACTGACAGACTACAGTGGTCAATTGTCCTAATAGACCCCCTTCTGTTTTCTGTTGTAAAGTTTTCTCTTTTCATGCTAGATGTGTTTTAAGCCTGTTAAAATAACAGCATAAATACATACTAACATGAATAAATAACAAAATGATGGCTGGGTACTATTAAGACTATGTATGGACAAATATGGCGTGTGTGTGTGTGTGTGTGTGTGTGTGTGTGTGTGTGTGTGTGTGTGTGTGTGTGTGTGTGGTGTGTGTGTGTGTGTGTGTGTGTGTGTGTGTGTGTGTGTGTGTGTGTGTGTGTGTGTGTGTGTGTGTGTGTGTGCAGTCTGTGAATTATGCCAACAGTATTGTTCTGCAACGTGTAATAGACTTTTCTTATGATTGCATTTGCAATGGCAGTGTTTTGACCAAGTCTGTTGTACTTTATGCTTATATGGACATAGAGTAAAGTGGTAAAACCAAGTAGTGTTGTGTTGTTGTGAAGTTACTGCAGGCTGGCAACGATGCGTGTGGTTTTAAATGTTGATATTGGACTGGTAGATCCCGGAGTGGTTGGCTGCTGAAAAGTAGATCTTGGGTCAAAAAAGGTTGGGCACCCCTGATATATAGCAATATATCTATTTTAATTTCTGGCTAAATATTACCTTTAATATCTATAAGCGTCCATTTGGTCACCAGGTGTCCATCGTTTAGCTGAGGACAGAACCCCCTCAAGGACCACTGGTGGTCCCTGGACTGCTGGTTAAAAGCCACCGGTTTCTATAGAAACTGCACTGTATCCCAGGATTTCTCAAATGGCAGTGCTGCTGCACCCTGGGTTTATCATGAGACTGACTGCAGACACAGACTACTTTGGCTATTGTTTTGGAATTGAACTAACCATTGATCACTTCAGTTGGAACCACTTTCAGACTCTCCGACCTTTAGTAAAATATAAGTTAATGATCGGTGTGTACATTTTCCAGCTACACCAAAGGTCACCACTGGGTTGCAAGCAATGTGCTCTGATGAAGGCTTGTGGTCAAAAAAAACGTGTTCCTTTTTGGCATGTTTAAAGGTTGAAATGTGAGTACTTTCACCTCCATGCATTCAACCTTTATGAATGTACTACATTTTTTACATTTTTTTAATGTCGAACTTAGGGAGTGGGGGGCAGAAGTAGGAAGCGTTATCTGTGTCTTCTATCAGGTAGAGGTTGAGTGTCTTGCTCAGTGACACTTTAGGAATGAAACCTGCAACCTCCTGTTTCCCATGTGTGGCAATATGAAACATCTGGCCACATGCTTTAATGGTTCTTATAGTCTTATGTTTCTCAGAGACATCTATTCAAATGATTTATTTGTATTGTCCAGTCCAATAAACTCAGTCCAATAAACGGTTATTTTGCAACACCTTTCTGCAGTACAAACCAGTACCACTCGGCGTCCGAAGCACTGTTCCCCATTAGATTCATGTTACCTTCCTTTTGGGACAGAATGAGTGCGGCCATTTTGAAAGATTCCGTCCCATGCATTCAAATGGCATTATCTCAGATTCGTCCCCCTTAATGTCGCTTACATGTTTAAAAAGAATGCGGACTGAACGTCCCTTCCGGGACTCGTGACGTGGAGATTAATGCACAGAGGGGTAGAGAACAGCATGGTCAAGACACCAGAAACACCATGACGTTATCATACATCCTGTTTCGGAGATCTGGTGCTTCAAAATAAGGGTTTTGACCGAAAGCCGTGACCAGAGCCGTGGCATAGAGCAGAACATGACACCGTTGCCGTGAACGGTTGCATGTTGCGTTAATGAAGTGATTTTCCACCAGTGATTCGAGGCACCACCAGTGGTCCTTCAGGGGGTTCCAGGTGGTCCCTAGCTAAATGATGGAGAGGGTTAGTTATGCTTTACAATCTCAAGAGTTGCAATATTGTTAATTCACTGGGTGCAAAAAAAATACTTTCTGGCCTTGACATCCCATACATCCAGATAGAAAAGTCATATCTGATTGATATCTTGACGTTAAAACTCATTTTTCCACTCACCTTGCCAGTCGATTTGCCAATCAATTTCCCATTCACTTAATGTGCATACCCCTCTATACATACACTCTAGGGTTCATGCGGTTTATACGAAAAATTGATAAGTGGTGGGTACATGGCAGCTACATTATAGAAAGTCTTGCATAATTTTTACGATAAGGTATTCCTGATTGCTTACAACTGCTTCACAGCTTGCATAATATTTCAGGATGTGGGTGGGAGAAGGAATGCATGAATCCATGTTGCGCTAATGTGATAACCATGAGACGAGGCATGACGGTTGAAACACATTTCCACGTGAAATCTATTTCATTGAGTGGGAGGTTTTAATCTACAACATCCTAAAAGAAAACTGAACATGAATTTCAATTAACTGAATTAAATCATGGAACCACGTCGGCAGCATTCAGTGGGGAAAAGTAACTGTCACATTTATACAGTCGCATTTATAGTTACTGTGCTTGGGGTACTTTTACTACACTAGAGTATTTCAGATTGTCTGTATTTTTTCCTACTACAATACTACAATGTACTTGCTCTATTCAATTATACAGGCAACCCTTCCTCTTATGGTACGGTGATTACCTGGTAATTACATGGCATCAACCAGGTAGTTACCATAGTAATTACCAAAGTACTTTCCCTGACATCTAGCAGGTAACTACTGAGTAATGTCCACATACTTATATGTATCTGCCCATTAGTTATCTGCAGTAACTCGCAGACATGTTATACTCGGTAATTACTGTATAATTACCAGGTAGTTTTCCTGACAATACCAGGTATTCACTGACTTTGCATAGGTATTATGGAGGGATTGATTGAACCGAAAATCATCATATGGTAGGGAAAAAGGGAAAAGAAACGTATACAGTGAGGGGGGAGAAAGGGTGGGTGGGAGGATTGGATTTATTTGGGAAAGTTTGAAATTGCAGCGTGTTACCTGGTAGTTACCTGGTACTTACAAGTACTGTAAAAGGAAAGGTTACCTTTATAGGTTTTAAAACTTGTCTAGTCGGAGTAGTTTTCCTTTTAGTACCTGAAGTACATTTTCATATCAAAACCTTTATACTTTTACACAAGCGGATTTTGATTTCTGGGCTTTTCACTTGTAAGTGAGAATTTCTAACATCACAATATCTATACACTTGTGTAAGTAGTAAACTGTGAGTATGCTTTATGCGCATGGATGTGACATGTAAACAAATGGGCGGCACGTTTGGTGGCTTTTAGGGCGGCGATGCCAAGCCAACTCATATTCATTAGTGTCCCTCTTGTCCAATTAAAGAGCCACGTCTCCAGTATAATAAACGCTGGCTCTTTGAAGCTGTGGTTTTGATATTCTGCCACGAGGATATACTGTACTGTATATCTCGTGCACTTTGAATTGACAAATTCTGAATGTACAGCACGCCTACTCACTGATAACGAATATGCCCCCGCTCTATATCTTCAAAGTACTACATTTGGCATTGGGAAAATAATATATTGCATATCCAGTACGAGCCATTACCAATTGAAATATTAAACCATAAGAGAAGGGATGATAAAGGTTGTTTACTTGAATCCGTTGTTTCATTGTTAGAATATATCTCCGGGTGCTATCATTTATTTGTTTTATTGTTTTTTTTTTTTTTTTTTTCTTTCTTTTTCTGTTGCAGCGTTACGAGTGTGTGTGCCGACCAGGCTGGGAGGGGAAGTTCTGCCAACGAGAAATTGATGAATGCTTATCGCAGCCGTGCAAAAACAACGCCACCTGCACAGACCTCCGCGGCAGCTACAAGTAGGTTGTGTGTGCGCCGAGTTGCGTTTTTTTGGCTTTCGGTAGGGTGGGGGATGCAGGCTCGAGGCGCATCATTCACTTAACACATGCAAAGAAAGAGAGAGAGGGGAGGGAGGGAAAAAAGCAGAAACCTCTCTCTCTCTTGGAGATGGCAGCATGTCCTTCCAGTGCCAGCAGAGATAATGAATTGCAGATGGCAGGTGAAATAAATGAGTCAATCAATGACTCGCAGCATGAAAAGGTTCCAGGGGGATCGGTGACTCATTGGAGAGAGAGGGGGGAGGACGACGCTATATCTGCTGCTCCAGCTAATGCCCCCTCCCCAACTCCTCTTGCTCTGTAGGGAGACATAAAACGGCTTCAGGTGGAAAAGTTGGAAAGGGAGGTGTGTGTGTGTGGGGGGGGGGGGGGGGGGGTGTTGAAGCTTGAAGTGGTCGCGCTAGTAGTAGTGCTGCTTGGCTACTCACTGCCACCAAGTGGAATATTTAGCTTCCTTGAGTGCGGATAAGCCAGATCTGCACACACCGGCGTGCAGAACCCCCTCGCCTCCCCTCCAGGGGCGGATCTAGGCATGGGCATGGGGGGGCAATGCCCCCTTAAATGCCCTGACTGCCCCACCAAACATTATGGCATGCAAAACAACCCAAATTTCAAAAGGATTTGAAATTAAATTGCTTATATTTAAAATGATTTGAAACACTACTACTGCTACTAACTAACTACAGCTGTGTCACCACTAAACCAACAGCATTTCATCAGCTTTATGCATGCTGCGTGTCTGTTGCAACTTCAACAACAACTGATGTTATTATCGATGCTTTACTTGACTAATAAAAGTCCTGTAACTGAAAATGGAATTGGTGCGGCTTCATGAAGATTGCCCCTCCAACATGTTCTCTTGCCCCCCCCCCAATGTGACATGTTTCATCCGCCCCTGCTCCCCCTCCCCCCCCCCCCTCCCTCCTCTCTCTCTCTCTCTCTCTCTCTCTCTCTCTCTCTCCTCTCCTCTCTCTCTCTCTCTCTCTCTCTATAACTCTGTCTCTCTCTCTCTCTGTGTGTCTCTTGCTCCTCGCTTCACTTTGCATACATTTCCAATTAAATATGTGGTCAGGGCTCTAACCTCCCGTGTCCTACATTCAGCTGTCCAGAATTAAATGCCGCTCTGACCAATCGTGCAATTAACCTGTAAATCCTTACCTTAACTGTTTCCGCCTCGTGCACAGACTCAGTGGGAACAGGCACGCACACACCACGCACACACACACACACGTGCGGTCATACGCACAGTACCTCTGTCGTGCATGACGGACAGACTCAATAATACTTGTAGTTTTTAACCCGTTCAGACCTATTCCACGAATTAGGACGCCCGCTGGCCTAATGCCACATAATATAGGCTCTTGCCTGACAGCACGTCGTGTGTTTGAGTCCCGTTTGTGACCTTTGCCGCGTGTCTTTCCTGTCTGTTTTCACTGTAAATATCAATAAATGCACAAAAGCAACAAAAAAAAATATTCCAATAAAGACATGTTCCACAAATGCCTTCCAGAATATTAAAGGTAATTGAGGCAACTTTTTAGCCAAAAATCAAAAATAGATATATAGCTACTGTCTATGTTTTGCCTTTTCCCCCTCTACGGTGCTTCTACTTTGTTGCTGCAGCTGTTTCCCTGCAGACAGACACTTGCTCCGTTCTGCAGGCGGTCCAGAACTTTGTTGTTGTCAACTAATCATGCAAACAAAACATTCGTCGGGCTCAGGGAAGGCGGTGCTAATTTATGAATGGGAGGGGATTGTGTGGGGTCAGGCAGCGTTTTAGCCAATCACAGCGCAGCACCCTCCAGCAGGACCAATTTGGAGGTGAGGTGGAGATAGATTCTGTTTTTAAACAAATCTGTTTACACAGTGTTTGTACAAACTAAAGTTGCCCCCTATTACCTTTAATAATGCTAAAACTGATAGTACATGCTACAGTACATGCTATTAAATCCCCAGGTATAGTCTCAGTACGGTACTTTATCTAGGCAATGTTAATAGCTGTTGAAAAAAAAGGGCGTTTTGGTGTTTTAGCTGTTGAAAAATAGCAGAACTACACAAGCTCATATCGTGCCACCGAGTGGCGCGATATGAGATTGTAGTTCTGCTATTTTTGAAAGATTGTGAAAATGTGGTGCAAATCTTTGAATACCGTATTTTCCGCACTATAAGGCGCACCGGATTATAAGGCGCACAGAGTAGGAGCTACTACAGTTAACATAGAATAGAAGCTACTGCAGTCGAACGATCCATATATAAGGCGCACTGGATTATAATGCGCACTGTGGATTTTTGAGAAAATTAAGGCTTTTAGGTGCGCCTTATAGTCCGGAAAATATGGTACATTATTTCGGAAGCAAACATTTTTTAGCTCAAATCTTGCTTCTGGGGGATCCCTAGAACATGTTTTAGATGAGTTCTAGATGAGGTTCTCTAGGCAATGTTAACAATGTTGGCAATTAACATACTATATGGATTTTTAATGTCACCACGTTTCCCAAAAATAACCTCTGTGTGTGTGTTTGTGTGTGTGTGTGTGTGTGTGTGTTGTGTGTGCGTGCGCGCGCGTGCGTGTGTGTGTGCGTGTGCACATGTCCTTTGCGGCGGACCCACCACCAAGGTGCTCGTGCCTCGGCTGGGCGGGCTGGCGGGCGCGCGCTGCGAGGACGACGTGAACGAGTGCGACTCGGGGCCCTGCCTGAACGGGGGCCTCTGCCAGGAAGAGCGGGACGCGCCGGGGGAGTTCCGCTGCACCTGTCCGCCGTTCTGGGCCGGTCCGCTGTGCGGCCAGCCCCACGACCCCTGCCACCCCGCCCACAACCCCTGCCTGCACGGCGGCACCTGCCAGCCGCGCGCCGACGACGGGACGGCCTCCTGCGGATGTCCAGCTGGTGAGCAAAACGTTCAACTCCACTCAGTCACCTCCTACTCCTCCACCAACACCACCGTAGAGCTTTTATTTTAAGCCCATACGCGTCCAGCAGAGTACAGCGGGACGTTGCCAGAAGAGTTCAGATTCCACACTGCAGTCACACCCGTGCTTGATTTATTCTCTGGTTGCGCACTGCTGTCGTGTGCTGAAAATAGGTGATCTACAAGCTCTCTTGTGAGCTTGTAGACACTAGGCTATGTTCCAGTTATTTTCAGCCTTTTTTTTTACCCTGGCTATTTTACCCATACTAGGGCCTTACCCGTTGTGAATATATGAGTGTGTGTGTGTGTGTGTGTGTGTGTGTGTTGCCATTTGCATTGCCCCCTGTGGCCGAAAAGGGAATTGCCAATGTTAAGCGAATGGGGAAATTTAATTCACCAATAAATTCATTATTAATCAACAATTTGTTAATTTGAAAAAAGGGCTTCATCAGTCTCTTCCTACTGTTATGGTCAATGACTGTGTGAAAAATCATAGTGATCGGTGCAGCCAGTGATGAGTTATGCTCGTTTCAGACATTCAGACAGACAGACATTCAGACAGACATTTCCTTAATTATAGTATTGATTGTTTTTGGGTGTAATACTTTTTTATCTTGTTGTTTATATTTATGTTGGTGATTCTTCCATAGTGCTGGAGGAACCACCTTGGATTCTTTGCTAAATACGTAGACTACAGAATGCAATTCATTTTACGGGTTTAAGCGTCTCATTAAGGCATGCGTATGTTGCACAAACTCACTAAAATAAATTCTGCTTAAAACTTTCTTTTTTGGCCCCGCTGAAAGCTCTTTTGGCAGAAGATGTCTGCAAATGACGCGTTATGTGGATGAATCGTTCTACTGACAAGTTTTTATTTTCTGTAAATAAGACAAAAAAAGAGACCTTGGTGTAACACGCTGCATGCGTTATCTAGCTGATTTAAACATAGTCTAATGTGCCATAGGAGGAAAACCAAAACACTGAAGCCCAGAAATGTATGTATCAATTACAGAAACCTCTGAGCTAAATGAATTCAAAATGAATCCAATTAAATCTTTCTACAATAGACGGTAGTTCTAACAACATTATGATCAACTCGCATCCATTTCGGGTACATTTATAATTTACAATTTAGTCATTTAGTTTTTAAAACATGTATGTAATATAAAACTATGGATATATACATGGTGATATGTCTACATAAAACGCTGTCTAAATCTCCATAAAATGCTGAGCCTTTACATATGCCTGCAAGGTCACCAGGGCTGGGGCATTTTGTCATTTTGGTGTGAGCTAGTGCTTGGAGCAGACACTGACCTTTATTTAATGCAAAAGGTTAGAGAGGTGCTGTGATTTTTACTGTATTTATTGTATTACAGAATTATGTCATTTGATGGACAGCCATTAGCAAGTAATGAAGCAGAATGATCAAAACGGTCAATATCAAGAAGAATCACCCCGTCTCTATATCGATCGCATTAACTCGCAATTAAGCACTTGTACTTAGTCATGCATGTGAAATCATAATTAGGTCAATAGTTATAATGGGTGCTTTTTCTAAATGGAGCACGTCTTCTTTCTGGAGCATATAGATGTAATAGAAATATGGAGCTACACTACATATTGTGGCTGTGTATGTGTGTGGATGTTTATTTCCTTGTCCATAAATCATGCTCTAGGTAGAATTGTACACCTGAGATCAGTGGAAAATAAGAAATATGCTTCTTATTGCAGCTACAGTATAATGGAAGAGTTATAGTGAAGTCGTCCTTTGAGGTTGGGGGGAAAATGCGTCAAACGTATCCATATAGAGAATAGTAGTGGCCGTGGTTTTCTGAACCAACTGAAAAATTGTCCATTTATTTCGACCATAGAGATTTTATAAAATCCATCATGCTATACTCTATGGCTCTGGTTACAGGGAGACACACAGCTCCCCGCATAATATGTCTCCATAAACAGCAAAATTAATTAATGCCATTAAAACTTTGATTGTGTGGGGAAAAAAGTCACATTAAAAACTCAAAACAAAGACGGTGTTTACTATTTATTAAACATAATATTTTATCTAAATTAGGTTTCATGGTTATGACTCACGAGGATCCTAGTTGGTTTGATTCTAATCCATGCTTAGAATAATTATTTTGTAAATCTCTATGGGAAGAATCAATTGGCGCGGTTTATGCTACTGTTTGAGAAGTGCTGTTACTTTTTATAACTATCTACAGTACAAGTTAAAGATGTGGAGATCGGGGGTGCTTTGGAGCACTTTGTCCTTTGCCGTCACTATACACTTCTTAAACTGACAGATCCGGGGGAAAGGTTGACAGAGACAGTGTGTGCTTTTTTATCCACCCATGCCCTACTTGAGTCGTGAGAGTTATTGCGTCAAATTCCC
Source organism: Benthosema pterotum (assembly GCA_039105355.1). Lineage (NCBI taxonomy): Eukaryota > Metazoa > Chordata > Actinopteri > Myctophiformes > Myctophidae > Benthosema > Benthosema pterotum. The sequence goes on from CM076974.1 coordinate 43,606,081, forward strand.
ACCTAGTTGTTAACCGGCTGCATCCAGCCTTCTGATGACTGCAGGCCACGGTGTACGCCTGAGCACACCTATTTGTTACCACCTGCATCCAGCTTTCTGATCACCGCAGGCCCAGGCGTACCGTACGCCTGAGCAAACCTAGTTGCTACTAGGCGTTCTTTTTTTCTCCCTACGATTTTTCCCTGCGATTTTGCAACCCATTTTTATCACCCAGTGCCACCCTATTCCTAATGTGATCCTGGGCTCTGCACATCCTCCGCCAACCTGGGGAGGCAGCAGGGGCGGATCTAGACATGGGCATGGGGGGCCAATGCCCCCCTAAATGCCTAGACTGCCTCACCAAACATGATGGCATGCAAAACAACCCAAGATATTGGCTCGAAGTGCCTGTATTGATGATTGAAATGATTTTAAACACTACTACTACTGCTACTAACTAACTACAGCTGTGGCACCACTGAACCAACAGCATTTCATCATTGAAAACAGAAAACTCTCTGAGTCAGACCTTTATCTTTATGCATGCTGCGTGTCTGTTGCAACTTCAACAACTGATGTTATTATTGATGCTTTACTTGACTAATAAAAGTCCTGTAACTGAAAATGGTATGGGTGCGACGCACCCATACCATTTTCGCCTGCCCCCCAATTGAGTAATGTTACATCCTCCCCTGGGCAAACTGGGCTCATGCTTCCTTCAATGCATGAGGAGTCCAAGCTGCCTTCTTTTCACCTGACAGGTGGGAGTTTCCCTGGTTGCGCATGGAAGGAACACATTATTCCAACCAGTTCTGATCCCCTCCATCAGGTGCCTCAGCTAGACGGGGGAGGCAGTTTAGAGCCCAGCATTACTACATGTTTGTGTGAAGGTATCTACCCTAGGGGACAGTGGGAGAACATGTAAACTCCACACAGAAAGGCCCTTTGGCCTTTTCTGCGTCGGGTATGGGCACTGATGACGCGGAGGAGGGGACACGCCACCAGCGTGCACAGCGGCGTCCCTAGCGGGAATCGAACCCAGGACCTTCTAGCTGTGAGGCGACAGCACTAACCACTGTGTCACTGTGCCTCCACAGGCGCCGTTCTGACAGTTCTCATGTTTTCTCTAAGTTACAGCCAAAGTGTGACGTTTTCATTTTTAAAAAGCATAGCATTCCTTTTGAATTTATTTTACTTTATATTGTTTTTCCTTTTTTTTTCTATTACTCGGTATATTTGTTTGCTATGAACTGAACTAAAATAGAGCCTGCTCTGACTCCCCATTTTAATTTGAAAACTTTGGGCATTAGTTTTTGAGTAGCGACAGCTACGGGAGATGGAGACTTTTGATTACGCCTTGGAGTGAGTTATTGCTTCTGTGAAACATACCGTACTTGTAGTAACAATTCCATTTATACAAGAATGCATTCCACCAAAAAAAAGTACAGTTCTCACAACTGTCAACAAGGTGGCTGTTATGCAATGCTTGCATTTAGTTTTATCCAAGCCGGTCGCTCTCTCTCAACATGCAGCTCTCTGCTGCCCTTGTGCTGTTCCCTGATACTGGTATATACTGTAGAAATCTTGCAAAAATGTCATTAAACCATACCTTTTTGATGTAGTCCAGAGATGTACCGTTAAAGACTATATTTTTCCTGACGGCAGCCATCAAAGCATTTGATGGCCCATAGCTGTGTTACGCCCCCCCCATCCCCCCATACATCGGTCTCATCTTTGTGCAGCTGTGTGCGTCGCCTTCAAAGTGGACTTGTCCAGCCGTGTCTGTAGCTAAAGACGCAGTGCCACATTTCTGTTCTGCATGTGCTTATGGCAGTGGTTTTCAACCTTTTTTTCATACCAGGGCCCACTATTTATTCTGCATTTTAGCCATGGACGTTTTTTGTCCACATTTTAGAAGACATAAACTGGCAAAACTTTGGTCAAAATAACAATTCTTCTACATCTTCTAATTGTGTAGATTCTTTGGAAAATGGAGTAATTCGGATGTTTAAATATAATTTAACTCTTGTAAGTGTAAGATGGTTTCTTTAAACCAAATGGACCCGCAAGGGTCCATTTGGTTTCTTTTTACGATCTCTCGTCCATCATTTAGCTTTGGACCACCTGGAATCGTCTCAGGGAGCACTAGTGGTCCCTGGACCACCTGCTGAAAACCCCTGGCTTATGGAGTTAACAACTCTAATCGGGGCATCAAAGTAGCACCATTTTAGTTACATCATAACCCTGACCCCTCCCATTTTTTATACTGTGGGCTAGGCTTACCTTGGGTGTTGCTATGGTAGGCTATGGTATACTCAATGAACTGGTGGATGTGGCCACAAAAACATGATTTTAGCACTTACTGTACACTAATTTGAAAGGAATCTTAGTAGTATAATCCTAGTACCTCATGTTCATTTCTTTCAGTGAGGGAAAATCATGACACTTGAAGGTGGACCTTCATCCTGGGACATTGTTTTATAACCACACCAATTTTCTACATGAATGCAAGTCTTTATGGAATGTTGATCCAGCAGGTCGTATTTTGGGTGAACTGGCCCTTTAAAAATGTTGTTGACTTTACCTTGACCCGGTCCCCTTGGTGTATGTGAAAGGCCGGGGTTGGGACAGAGATTATTTCTGAAACGGTGCTAAAAACACTCCTGGATGAGGATCATATTTCATTTTAAAGTGTCATTTTTCTTTTAAATGAAAGCCTATTAGTATGGTGGCCGATGTGTGGCCCAAGAAGTGACACGGGGAAGTTTTAAGAGTGACCCGTCCTCCTGCAGGGTCAGTGCTGCGGCTTCAAGGCCACATGGGGGAGGGGAAGGGTGGGGGAGGGCTGCAGCAGGTTTCAGTTCTCATAAGTTCTGAGAAGCCGCTGCTCTGCCAAACCCGAGAGTCAGTGCTCTGTCTACATCTGATTTGGGGTGTGGGATATGAATCCTTCTTGCTTCCGCCCCTGACACAAGCTCCAACTTTTTCATTAAATTACGTCCGTCTGGGTTCTCACCAGAGGAGGCAACGACGTGTCTGATTTATGGGGAATATGTGATGTAACAGAGAGAGAGAGAGACGTAGAGACAGAGAGAGAGAGCCTCGCTGCATCCACTGCTCCTGCCACTGTGGAGCACCAAAGTACACGTTAACCTGTTAAAACTTTTCTTTTTATCTTTGCTGTAGGTATAGCTAAAACTGTTTCTCAAAAATGCAGATATAAAAACTTGACAATCTTATAGATCTGCTACTTTAGATTTTTTTTTAATAAAAGTCCTGATAACGAATAGGTGTTGACATAGGACGTTCCCGCATCCTCACTTGGCTTCAATTTGACTGCTTAAAACAGGGGTGCCCACACTTTTTTGACTTGAGAGCTACTTTCAAAATGACCGGCTCAACAAGATCTACATATCCAAAAAAAAAAAAAAAAAAAACATTTCAAGGCCCCCAAGAAGGTTTGACTTTGAAACAGTAGTGATGGCGTTACTTACTGTTATAGTGTTTTAGAATAATGCACTTACAATGAAAAATGGAGGGTGAGAATTGGAAGGTTTTCTTGTATATGCTACTACTGACGTTTGAAAACAGTGTTTTGGGTTTGAGTTGACAGTTTGTGATGTTGAATTTAGTCTCTTGCACCCAAAGCTAATAACTTTCACATTTTTTTCCACAATTGGGAAAGAGAACTGGCAAAATGTTGGTCAAAACTGGCAAAATATATTCTATATTTTCTAATTGTGTGGATTCTTGAAATTACGTAATTCAGATGTTTAAATATAATTTAACTCTTGAGAGTGTAAAATGAAACCAAATGGACCCGTAAGGGTCCATTTGGTTTCATATTAACGCTCTCAAGAGTTACAGAGCTATACATTTTAAGGGACTGTCATGTGATCTACCTGCATGGCCTGTGTGATCTACTGGTAGATCACAATCTACCTTTTGGGCAGCCCTGGCTTAAAAGTATTAACTTTAATGCTTTGTTCCCATCGCGAATGCTGAAAAGATCTCAGAACATTGCATAACCATGCAATGATGTCAAAGTTATATCAAACACCTTTAGATGAGTCTGCTCTTCATCTGTACCCAGCACCAGGTGCTGTCGTATAGAACAGGTATACTTGTGGATCCAGCTTGTTAAATAGTCTTGGATTCGGGCTCCTTCCCTGTCTAAATCCTCTGCTTTGGTGAAAGAAGGTTTAGACCAGCCTTCCACTCTCTGTAAATGTTATCTTGTGGCCACACTACCCATTTGCCAACACCTATATATTTGCAGGTGGAAGTGTTAACTATGGGTGTGTTAATGTAATAATGTGCATGACGTCTCTGATGCAACATGGATCCCTGTGTGTTTTTTCCCCCAATTCTAACTTGTTTAATGTGTGCATGATGTTTTTGTGTTGTGTTTTAAGATGACAAATCAGGAGAATATTTGACTTGTTATTGTTTATATGGTTGTCAATTAGAGTGTTGAGAGTGTTGTACGATAGATGGGTAGGAAGCCAATCTGTGTTTTGCTCAGGACATTCTTACCAACACACATGCATCTCACTTTGAGCAGTATTAACATTCCTTGAGTCCATATACTGGAGAGAGATCCCTGTATCACATTGGTGAATTCTTTGACCTGGATAGTACTGCAGTGATGTCTGCAACAGTAATGCAACAAATACACATTCACAATGTCTCGGTTATATGCGAATAATACATTGTCCTAAAAGTAGTTATAAGGTATTATGTGAGAGGCGGGCGGCGAGATCAATTTGTGACAAAACGGTCGCGACCGTAAGAAATTTAAACCTAAACCTAACCCCTACCCCTAAACATAACCTCAGTAAACACCTATACCAACACCCAATGTTAACCCTCGACCGAAGTCGCAAAATGATGTCCTTAAAGTTGGAAAAATAACCTGACGGATCAGGGGCGGATATAACATTTCCCAATTGGGGGGGCAGGAGAAAAAAAAATCAGTTACAGGACTTTTATTAATTAAGTAAGTATCAATAATAACATCAGTTATTGTTGAAGTTACAACAGACACGCAGCATGCATGAAGCTAAAGGTCTGACTCAGAGAGTTTTCTGTTTTCAATGATAAAATGCTGTTGGTTTAGAGTGCCGCCACAGCTGTAGTTAGTAGCAGCAGTATCGTTTCAAATCATTTTAAAAACAAGCACTTTAATTTGAAATATCGTGGGTTGTTTTGCATGCCATCGTGTTTGGTGGGGCAGCCTGGCCATTTAGGGGGGCATTGCCCCCCCATGCCCATGCCTCGATCCGCCCCTGTGACCGATGGACAACGGTCGCAACAAAGGGCTGGGTTAGGTTATTTTTCATACGTATCCTGCATTATGCTGAAGACCCGGCTGTAATATAAAGTCGTACACCCACATGGGTAACTGCAGAGCATAACCACTCTGCAGCTGTGCTTAAATTGTTATTGCCGAGCAACATGACCACACATATGACAGGTTTGATATTGCACTGCATAGTGTCAACCTTGGCCAATGCAGACAATGTTTTCCCACACAGCTTCCAGTTTAATGCTTGCCTTGGGGTCAGCGGCGCTTGGCTTTAAAGCAGTTTGCTCCATTTCCATGTGTTCCGTCTTTGTGCTGGCTCACGATCCGGCGGCGTGGTTTATTGTTGTGTTTGTCCTGTGTGGTGAAATGAGAGCTAATGGTTAGAGAGCTTTAGAGATGCCCGATATTGACTTTTTTACCGATATCCGATATCCCGATATTATCCAACTTCTAATTCCCGATCCCGATATCAACCGATACCGATATATGCGGCCTCCTGTGGTGGAAAAATAACAGAAACTATTACTATACAAATATTTAATATAAAATATAAAATAATAAACATTTAGTATAAATACGAATTCATGTTATAGCCTAGAAATACTCCATACAAGTTAAATTCAACATGTAGCCTACTTGAGTAAAGTACAAAAGTAATGGTATAAACATGACCGTAGCGCTGAGTCTACATCTCTGTAAATAGTCATAATTTCCAGTTTGTAAATACCGATACAATATTTTCCGATATGAAATTTGAAAGCTTTTATCGGCCGATAATATCGGAGGGCTGATAATATCTGGCATCTCTAGTTAGAGAGCTTTACAACATTATTGTTCACACTCTGCCACTCCCTGCTCTATACCCAAATCCATTGTTTTTGCAGTGCTTTTTCCTCATGACAAAGGAGAGCAAGTTAAAGATCCACAAGCTAGTGTGGAGTGTGGAGCCAGAGTGGAGCGCTGGATGACGTGCATATCGCTAGCAGTCTCAGACAGTTTCTCTGCAATGTGTTATGTTGTACTATTACTACAGCACAATCAAAAATTGTCTCTTTGGCCTCAACTTCTCTATGGTCTCGACCCCTCTAGGTCTTGGTCTTGAGCCCTTTAGGTTTGGTGCTAGTCTTGTCTTGTCTCGTCTTGGTCAAGTTTGTGATTGTCTTGGTCTCATTTTGGTCTCCACCCCCCTAGGTCTTGGTCTTGTCTTGGTCTCTGTTTAGCTGGTCTTACAACACTACTACAAGCACTATAAGCAGTAAGATGCCAGTAAGGCAACTCCTAAAGGCCAGAATTTGGGGCAGGCATGTCTAGAGTCTTGTAAATGTCCAAAATACAGGGGTGCATACGCATTTGTGCACATGCACGGTAATTAGATCAATATATGAGCATATTGTTGCAACCGTTGGCCAGATTGAACTTGTTTTCATGTCTTTATGATGAATCTTGGCATACGTAACAACAACCGGGCAAATGGCCTGGATGTTGTATGCCAATCATCAGGATTTGACCCAATGGAGCCATGGCAACGGTGGGATTGGCAGGGGTGGGGGTGGGCAGGCACAGTCACACGTCTGTATACTGTATATAGGCTGAAAAAATGTATATGACTACTGGGTTTTGGGGGGTTTTGAGATCAATCAATTAATTAATGCATATACATGGCTGGCAAAATGGCACATAAGGAGGTAAATGGACAGGTATCAATCAGTCAAACGGGACAGTGGGACACATCGAAGAGGAATGATCAATGGGGAAAGATCTACATACGGAATGTCAAAGCAGGTCAGCTACATATGTTGGAGATCTATGGGTTTGAGGTCAGATGAGTTTCCGGTCGATATTGATGACATCATCTCCATTCATACTTCAGACATTCATCCCTGATGATATCCATCCCTGACAATGTCACGCGTGCGGCCAACCCACCCCCCCCCCCCCCCCCCAAAAAAAAATTAAAAAAAATAGGGACACCATTATTAAAAAAAAAAAAAAAAAAAATCCTTGTGATAGTACCTCACAGCTCCTTTAAGAAAAAGGTTCAGCGCCTGTTTATTAAAGGTTGAGGTTTTTTTTTTAACAATTTACAGGGTTGTATGGCCGTCTAATTGTTGCATCAGCGTGCAGAGATGAAAAGAGATGTTATAAATAGAGAGGCTGGGAGACGCTGCAGAAAGGTTCCTTGGAGAGGAATAGGAAATGAGGGAGCGGCAGAATACATTACACCCAGAGCTCTGCGTGGGCTCTCTCTCTCTCTCTCTCTGTGTCTCCGGCTCTCTCTCTCTCTGTGTCTCCGGCTCTCTCTCTCTTTCTCTGTGTCTCTCCCCCCCACACAAACTCACATTCAATGACTCACTGCCGTCCATTATTATAAACCGTAAATCCATTCCTACTTCGCCTCAACTCAACAAACAGAGCTATTATACAACTCGTCACTTGATCCCAATCCAACTTTTTTTTGTCTCCCCCCATAGATAGGATTATTTACACTTAAGGGGTTATTTTTCATTGGAAACCGGCATAGCCACATAACATTACTCCCAGGTCTAATTAAATGTGAGTTCCTCTCTCTCTCTCTCTCTCTGTGTGTATGTGTGTGTGGCATACCCCACAGATTTACTGCCGTGGGCAGAACCTCGCCGCCACTCTCCCCTTGCAGTGTGCCACCCGCCACACACGGTGACAAACATTATCAAGGTTAACCGTTTGGAAAAAATCAACATCAATTAGTTATGTCGTCCGTGTTGTTTAAAGGTGCCAAGCTTCTTTTCTTTCAGTTAGTGCAGTTGGCCCCCTGCGATAGAGATGGGTGCCATGCTATATACGGTGAGAATGAACTGAACGTGTGTCAAATTAAGTAAAAAGTATCAGTGCTGCAATGTAGAAATGCTTGAGTTGAAACACAGAAGTACATACTGTATTGCCACCAGTGTTGGGCAATAACAGATTTTAGATTACATATTACTGTAATAGTATTACTTTTGCTCCAAAAAGTAAAGTAACGAGATTACACTGCAAAAATGGGTAATAAGTGCATTACTTTGCAAGTAACGCATTTTAAGGACTGTACAGTAACAGCCAAGTGTTTTAAAACTAGAGCTATGTTGAGCTTGATTGATTTACAAGCTATCGACAGATACTGTAACAACAGAGATGTGCACTAGATTGTAGATCCAGTCCACACGCTGCATCCTGCGCACAGTTATGTTACACTACAAATCACTTGCTGCTTTATTTTGTATTTTATTTTTTAAATACAAGAACGAAACTGTCCTTGAAAACAAGACAAAAGTTTAAAAAGTCAAATTTCGAAATCTGGTTTTGTTATTTGCAGGTCTGTTTTGTGATTCAAGGTTAGAATTTTCCCATTGCTTCTCTCTGCTCCTTTTATTTTTTATTTATTTTTTATCTAAGAAAGACATTTGCATTGTCGGATTTTGTTGGCTTTGTTTTCAGGTGCAGTTTGTGGGCTTGGAGACTATTATTATTCCAATAAATTGGTTTCAGTTCTAAAAAGAGCTCGCTAAACGGATTATGTTGTACATCTCTATTTTTTCAAAGGTGGGACTTGAGAACTTGGGAAAGTAATAACGTAATATGTAATATTACGTAATATTACGCAATATTACTCTTCAATTCCAGTATAAGTAAAGTAATGATATTACTTTGTCTAAGGGGTAACGTACGGGGTTACGAGTAAAGTAAAGAAGTTACTTTCCTAAGTAATATTGACCAACACTGATTGGCACTAATATGCGTCCCAAAAGTAAACAGTACTGTTATGTTTGGAAAATATCTGACTGGCTTTTAGCGTTGAGGCGGAGAAATGGTCTACTCTGTGAGGGATACAAACATGGCAAAAGCTATGAGGGGACAATGTATTGATGCCAGGGCAGTTTTTTTTCTAATAGATAGCACACACGTACAATGTCGTGTTGTGACTGGAAACCTAAACAAATCCAAAGCAGCTTCACTATGACTGAAAGGATCGCCTCAGAACGAGGCAAAGAGATCCAGCGGTTCATGTCGGCGCTCGCGCGGCATGCCCTAAGAGCTGGATTGTGAGTTTTTGTTGCTCTTATTTCTGCAGCAGCGCAACACCACCACTGCGGCCGGCCGGCAGGCAGGCAGGCAGGCCAGGGCCTTAAGTCAACTTGTCAGGCCAGCGCAGATGTTCCACATTCCCTCCTTTAATGAGGTAGCCTCGGCGGGACGCCTGGCAGGAAGAGCTAACCTCCAAATGGATCGCTAGGGTTAGGGTTGGGGTGAGGGTTACTGTCCAGCAACTGCAGGAGAACAGAGAGGAAAAACAAACAGATGTAATACTGCTTACCCCAGCGGATAGGATAACTTGTGTTACATTCTGTGTGCAGTGTACGCTGGAAAGAAAATAAAAGGGGGGAGGGGGGGTCCCAAGTTTATGTGACCGCGTCTTGGACAGTGCCACGAATTCAAGATCCGTTTTGACGATGATTCTGTTAAAAAAAAGAGAAAAAATGAAAAGAAATCTACAAAATCCTTTGCTATAATTAGTTAAAATGCCTCCTAAATCCCAACAGTTTTCCAAAAAAAATAAACAAATAAACAAAAAAGCTATTCTATATCAGTGATGCGCAAACATTTCCATGCCAATGACCCCCATAATGATATGTATTTGGCCGCCTACCGCAATCTCAAAATACTGTATATCTATATAGTTCCAGGAACCCTCAGATTAAAATTTCCACGCATGCACGCACGCGCACGCATGGACACATACTTTAGCAGCTCTGCAAGCTCACAGTGCAACATGAAGTGATGAAATAAATCTACCCTCAAGTGAATTTAGAATTCCCTAACGTAAGAAAGAGCACATCGCCTGCTGGTGGTGCTCCATTGCTCAAGTGACGCTTGCAGACCCACCACTGTGTCTCCATAATCCGCCATATCCCTGAATGATCGTGTCTGGTGCTGGGTCTCTCGTGAGAGCAGCAAAAGTCGACCTGGTGAGACGTAAGAAGGGCATGGATAGGAGCCGACCCACGGAGCCTATAGTCCTGCACGCACCAGAAGTGTTAACTCCCAGTCCCAGCAGAGTAGCTCCAGAGCACCAACGGATTATGTAGCCTCCTTGGTTTTGCCCTAATGGGAGTGATTGAGGGTAACTACTGGGACGTATAAGTCGGGACTTGATCACCACCACCGGCTGGGTCGCCTGAGTGAGGTGGTACAGTATATGATGTTCAAGAGACGCCTTCAGGATACATTACTGAGGATAATGTCCAATGTGCATTCATGCAATATTTTGTTTAGTTCCACTGTTGATACACATTTAATTTGAGTACTTTTTCGCACCACTGCACGACAGCACACATGCATGCACGCACACACACACGCACGCACGCACGCACGCACGCACGCACGCACGCACGCACGCACGCACGCACACGCACGCACACACACACGCACGCACGCACACAGTTCCTGTACTATTGACGGCTAACGATCGGACAGGGAGGCCATGCTGTTACCAGGCAGTCTCCTGTTTTCGTACAAGTCCAAGCAATTAGGTGTGGAATAAAAGTGATGCCTTTCTGTTCTCCCTCAGTGCACAGTGGTGGAAATCCTGCTCGAATAATATTTGTTATGCCTTACTGTAAACAAGCAAATAATGTGCTATCGTTAGAATGAAAGTGGCATCAAAAAATACTTGTTATGCATTTCAATATTTTCAAATGTGATGCGACCCGCTGTGAGCTTGTAGTTTGACTGTTTTCAAATGGGCAGAATGTACATGTGGCTTTAAGTGGTTTAATGGATGTTTCGTAAAAAACAATAATAACAACACTAACACTACAACAATAATTAAAGTATAGCTGCAAGCAGTGATAGGATGGACCAAGCAAGCAGCTGAGGCCAAACAAGACATAAGTTCCGCCTGTTCAAAATGTTTGAAAAATCGCTATCAGGCCTCCCTTTGAGCAATTGCAGCAAGACTGGTTTTAGTGCTATTTGTCATCCCCCTCTCCCAAAATGTAAATAAAAGGATATTATTATTACACTATTATTATATTACACTGCATGTGTGTATTATGGGTGCAGAAGAAGATTTTTTTTACAGACCAGCAATTTTCATTGGTTCATAAAAAAATCAATTTTTGATGAAAACAAATTCGCTTCTGAACTTTTGTTCGAATTGGGCCAAAGGTCACATTTAGAACGTTTCATACAAAAGTACTTGACATACTCAGTTAATCTGGCACAGGCAGCTAGCCTCCATCCCTGTCCACCATCACAGCTTTTGGATATCACTAATATGGCCGGACAGAAACCTACAGTATGTGTATGCTAGTTTTCAATCGGAGTCCTGTAAAGTACCGATCTTGGGCATGATGTATTTACACTCGACAGCAGCAGTATACCGATTGCTGGATATGACTGGTACACCGTAAATCTGTCTCAAGTGTACGACAGCAAAAACCTGCATGTCAAGACTGAGACTGCGAATATTGTCTGGAAGTCATCTAGAGAGAGCTTGTGTTGCAGAAGCTATTACGGCTGGCTGGCATCACACAAGACAGCAGAAACAAATAGTGTACGCAGACTCCTCGCTTTGCTGTGTGTCTGCTGCCAAATATGCTAAATCTGTTTGTTTGATGATCTGCATCGTTCTACAGTCCTTCCTTGGATTATTTTCCTCTTTTTAAGACACTCAAGACATGTCATGAAATATCTCAAATGCTGTTACTAAGACAATAGCCTGCCGTGCAGTAAATTTACACCGACTGCCAACGTAGAAGATCTACAGTATGTGTCTCAATCGTAACGCTTGACTGCCACTATGTCATCTGGGTGTTTTCAGTGATTTACACTAGAGGGCACTATGAATGATGCTGCAATTTTAGGAGGAGAATGCACCAAAAAACAAAAGAAAAAACAAAAACAAAAAAAGTCATATTCAACTGCCGATAATTACAGAATGGCTGTTAAAATGTCTTCATGTTTTGTTTTCCAATCTTTCTTTCCTTTTGTTTACGTCACACACACAATAATTAATTTGGATTTGAAAGTTAAATAAAATGTTGGCAGTAAAGTGATGCAAGGTATTAAAGGTCTTAAAGGCAACTTTTTAGCCACAAATCCAAACACTGATTGTACCACACTAAAGTTGCCTGTATTACCTTTAAGTAGCTGTTGTAGTTCGAGACATTGTCTCGTCTCGAGACCAGTCTCAAGACAAATTTTCATTGTCTCGGTCTTGTTTTTGTCTCGCTTTGTTTTGTCTTGGTCTTGTCTTGACCTTGCGGCTCTCCACTTCATTTGTCTTGTGGTCTCGTCTTGTTCTCGTATAGTTTTGTCTTGGTCTTGTCTCGACCTCGGAGCCATTGTCTCTGGTCTTGATCGCCAACAAGACCTCTCGAGACAAGACAATGCAAAGGAAAAGTTCTATTCATTGTGCGGAGCGAGGACCCATTCATAAAGACAGCTGCAGGCACAAATAGCAATATACTTTTTTCTGTAAATATTGAAAAGAAAGAAGACAGACACTGGATGTGTCTGAGTAGGATTTTTTTATATTCTTGTTATCAACCATATCACCCCAGCCCTATTATATTATTAGTAGTTTTGTTTAAAAATGTAATGGTGGACGGGGCAAAACAATCAAATTCAGTGTTACTAATAATAGAAAATCATTAAGAACGGTATATGTTAAAATGGGCATGACAAGACTGGGTCTTGGCCTCGGTCTTGACCAGTCTTGGTCTTGTCTTGTTCTCGGCCCCTCTAGGTCTTGGTCTTGACTTGTTCTCGGCCCCGCTAGGTCTTGGTCTTGTCTTGATCTCGACCCTCTAGGTGCTAGTCTCGTCTCGATCTCATCTCGATCAAGTCCGTGGTTGTCTTGGTCTCGTCTTGGTCTTGACCCCTCTAGGTGCTAGTCTCGTCTCGATCAAGTCCGTGGTTGTCTTGGTCTCGATTTAATTGGTCTCGACTACAACACTACCTTTAAGTAGCTGAACTACACAATAATTCAATACTTTGTGAGCTTGTGGTAACATTCGTATAGTGGCAATTCTACCTTTTTGTTAATGAATGAGAATTTCGGAAAACAGAGAGATGAACTGAAGAGTAGTGAATTGATACAGAAGCACTGTGCTACACTGTCGCTCTCTCTCTCTCTCTCTCTCTCTCTCTCTCTCTCTATCTCTCTCTCTCTCTCTCTCTCTCTCTCTCTCTCTCTCTCTCTCTCCCATGCAAACACCATTTGGTCTCATGGCTCACAGAATATCCCCCAGAGGTGTTGCATGGCCAGATGGAGAAACAAAACCCCTTTATTTGCATGGCATGCGACGCACTAGCCTTCATCTTCCACCAAGATTGAAATTGTGTCCTGCACAAAACAGTTGGTTAATGACTTCATGTGCAGCTGTGCTGACGGGGGAATTGACAAATATGTAACATGATAGAGCAAAACACTCCCTGTCACCTAAACGGATGCTCCTCTGGTGGCCATCAGGGGCGGATCTAGGCATGGGCATGGGGGGGCAATGCCCCCCTAAATACCCAGTCTGCCCCCCCCCCAAACACAATGCCATGCAAAACAACAAGTGCTTATACAGTATTTGAAATGATTTGAAACACTACTACTGCTACTGATTTTTCATCATTGAAAACAGAAAACTCTCTGAGTCAGACCTTTAGCTTTATGCATGCTGCGTGTCTGTTGCAACTTCAACAACAACTGATGTTATTATTGATGCTTTACTTGACTAATAAAAGTCCTGTAACCGAAAATGGTATGGGTGCGGCTTCATCGCAGCGATTTTCTCTTGCCCCTCCAACATGTTCTCTTGCTCCCCCAAATGGGACATGTTACATCCGCCCCTGGTGGCCGTCTCAATGCACCTCATTGCCTCATTTATTCCTTTCATTTTTTTTTTGGCCATCGTCCTCTTTTCCCAGCTGAAACAGCTGAAACCAGCTTGATTATTGCAGACAGGTTGCAGAGGCTTTTTCCCTACACAGTTTATTAATGGAAATATCCTGATATAGCATATAGACGGTCTGCGACAAAATGCCAGAGTTGATCATTTTGCCACATACCCGTAGTCGTATTTATTTATTCCCAAACACAATGAGGTAAAACGATTTGATCAACACTAGCGGCCATGTTTGACATGCTGTGTTCCTCCAGCAGTGTGAGTCACAGATGCACACACACACACACACACACACACACACACACACACACAGACAGACAGACACAAGCGCGCTGGTTAACTCTGTGGTGAGCAAGTAGACCTACAATGTTAAATGCAGTTGTGGTCACTGTCTGTTCAGTTACTCCACTTTGAGTCGGTTCTATTGACTGCTGTTTTGCAATGTTCCCCTCACACAATTGAAATTAATACAGCAGTCGTGGTCTTCATTGTTATTGTTAGCTCCTAAAATGTTCCAATTGAGCTCATTTCGGTTCATGTGCTTAGCTTACATTAATGCATTTTGACTTTTTTTTGTTAAGCCTGGAAGGTAGGGGGTGACATCTTTTTTTTACTGAGGTTATGTTTAAGGTTAGGTGTTAGGGGTTATGTTTAATAGGAAACAGTCGCCACCGTTTTGGCCAACAGTCAGCCACAGCAGTTCACCGGTCGAGACAAATTTATAACGGTTGCGACCGTTTCACCACCTGGATGCCAACGTTAGTGACGTATGTCACAGTCGCAAATTGTTTTTGCTTTGTTATAAATTTGCTCACACAGTGACATGTCTTCCTTGACGATTAATTCCCACCCGTTTCACATGCGTGGGATTTCGCAAGGATAAAACTCACCACCATGCTTCCCATCATGCCTGGCGGGTTAAAACAAACCATGTGACAAACATGTTAGTCCATTTGACAGAATGTGAACACAGGCTTTTCGAGTACATTTTGAGTGGGGGGGCGTCCCCCCACTTCTCAACATCTAGAATATTTTTGGGACAAAAGTAGGCCTATGTTTTTTGTCTTGTCATTTACTTTCATGGATACAATTAGGCATTGTAAACAATCTTTCTCAATGTGCTTGTTTTAATAGCGTGTCTGTGTGTGTTGCGCAGGTGCACGCAAATGCGCATGCAAATGCAAGTGTGCATGCACGCGTCTTAAAGGGGAATTCCACTCATTTTCAATATTTTACTATGTCATTAATATACCTTAGAGAGGTTATGTGGGCATGGTAAAAAGTTAATTTCCAAATGGAACCAAATCTGAGAGTGTACAAATGTGAACCAAATGGACCCTGGCGGGTCCATTTGGTTCACATTTGTACACTCTCAGAAAAAAATTAAAATGGGTGGAATTCCGCTTTAAGAGGCGTCCCCCCCCACTTCTAAAAGTCCCACTACAACACTGCTTAAAACATTGGTGTACTCAACATGTCTGGTTTCGCAATGGGGCCTGGCAAGTAGACTATGTAGCCGTAGTCATGTTAACATTAGGTTTATAGGGTGCACATGCATCCCTTACGGCTAGCCCAACTGCATGTTACTTAATCAGGGGAGAAACCTGAACAGATTCCACAAAAAGAACAAATAACCCTCTTATCTCGGTATCATTTGAGGCTATTGGTGCAGAATCAGGGGCTGGGCTGGAGCCATCCGTTTCATCTCAATTATCCTGCGGCTTAATGGCTTTCTCCTATACGCTAATACACCACTTTCAATGCATTTCGAAGAGAGGCTTGTTATATGTGGATTAAGGGTGTTTTTTTGCTGCATTTACAGAATGCTGAAAGCATTCTGAAGCAGCCTATAGATGGGCGGGTTTTGTGTGTTCACGTCGCAAGCAGTGCTCGGAGGAACCGGGGTGAACTCTGTGCCTAAACGTGCATTTTTATTTTTATTTTTTCATCTTCAGTCAGACTAACATGGTCTACTTTTAGAACACAACTGATCAGTGGTAGATAGTGTCAACGCTTTAGCCAAAAGAGAGATGTTTTGGATCTTGAGGGGGAAAGTCTACTAAAGCCAGTGAGTAGCTGCAGATAAGCTGTAATTATTATGGCATGCTTTGGCAATTACACGCCACTGTGGGGGAAAAAAAAGAGGTTACAGGCTTCATGCATAATGCATAAAGCGTCTGAGACATTATCTGTGGGGATCTCATAGGCTTATGCAATAGAGTAATGCGGCGCCTGGATGTGTTACTGTAACACACTGTAGCACCATAGCCTATCCCATCTGTAGAGAAGCCATGCAGGCATGTAAAGCTGTTATTGATGATGGGTAGGTGTTTGTGATGAAATGGTAAGACATTCTAGCCTGAAACAATTTCTCCACGTTTTTTTTTTATCAGAGCGTGTTGTGATGTCATGAGATCAGTCGGTTCTTTCATCAGTACCTTAATGCCTTATATTTCATGTGGGGTGGAGCTCATGCAGTGTCCGAAAACAGGAAAGAACACACTATTCCAGACCAATTCCAATCCCCTCCATCAGGCATCCCAGGCTTGGGCAAGGGGTGGTGGTTTGTAGACATGAGGAGGGGATCCTCACGGATTGTGTCCTACTTGGAAACCCCCCCTAGCCCCCAGCCCCTGCGTTTAGCTCTTACCAAGGTTAGGTTTAGGCAGTGTTGCCAACTGCCCAAATTCAAAATGCACTAGTGCCACTTCCAAAATCCACTAGAATGCGCTAGATGCTCGCCTGGAAGGGAATATGACCATTAAATGACCATTAATCTTCTACATTCTCTAGTTGTGTAGACTTGGTCTAATTCATATGATGAATATTTTAACTCTTGAGAGCGTTACGGGTCCATTTGTTTCATTTTTACACCCTCGAAGAGTTAATTTAACCTGGGGACCACTGGTTGAAAACCACAGAGAATGAGGGTTTTATCTCTGGCACTAGGGGGGTCTGGAAAAAAGCTAAATATAGCGACAAATGCACCAAGTTGGCAACACTGGGTTTAGGTATGGTTTACTGAGGTTACGCTGTCATAGCCTGGCATCAACGCAGCCCACTCTCTGAGTGCTCTCTGAGTCTCTTGTTCTGGCCTTCTATTGTCACTCGAAAATTCCCTTTGGTACCAAGATGCGTTTATCCAATGAGAGTCGGGGTTGGGGGTTGGTCTAATGACGAATCCAAACAGACACAGCTGATTGGCCAGCATCCCTGTCGCTCAACAGTGCAACAGTTACAGTGTCAAACAACAAACATGGCGGCCGCAACTGCGAGGATTCATGGCTCTATAAGAAGTGTCGGGTTGTATAAACATCATCCTCCGGCATATTTTACTGCTTTTGTTCACACGCTAGTAGTGCTCGTTGGCTGTGTTTGTTTGGTAGGCAAACAGGCTACTGCCATGACTGACATGATTGACAACAACCTCTGGTTTGTTTGATCAAACCCCTACCACTTGAAATCTCACAGACGGCGGACAATTTCAGACTTGAGATTCAGAAAGCTGAACTCGAGTCTGATAATCAGGATATAAGGTAGCCAATCATAGCGACTTGCCAGTCTCAGTGCACCCTGTACTCAAACGCACTGAAGATGCCATGATGGAGAGAAGGATTACAGAAGGGCTGTCCAAAAGGTAGATTGTGATTTACCAGTAGATCACACAGGCCATGCAGGTAGATCACATGACAGTCCCCTAAAATGTATAGATCTGTAACTCTTGAGAGCGTTAAAATTTTCATTTTACACTCTCAAGAGTTAAATTACATTTAAACATCTGAATACGAAGAGTCCACACAATTAGAAAATGGAGAGAAATTGTTATTTTGACCAACATTTGGCCAGTTCTCTTTCCCAATTGTGGACAAAAAAAGGGAAAGGTATTAGCTTTGGGTGCATCATGCAACATCTTGAACTGTCAGCTCAAACCCCACATACTGCTTTCAAAACCAGTAGTAGCTTATACAAGAAAACCTTCCAATTCTCCCCCTCCATTTTTCATTATAAGTGCATTATTCATAAACACTATAACAGTAGGTAACACCATCACCACTATTTCAAAGCTCAAACTTTCTAGGGGGCCTTAAAATGGATTTTCAGTAATGGAACAATCACATATTTGATGTGTAGATCTTGTTGAGCCGGTCATTTTGAAAGTAGCTCTCAAGTCAAAAAAGTGTGGGCACCCCTGGATTACAGCATTTCTTTTGTGACGGTACCTACTGCAGTACCTACCCTACTCGGGGAGAACATGTAAAAGGCCCTTTCGTCATACCCTCGGGTATGTATGGGCACCGATGACGCAGCGGAGAGAACACACCACCAGCGCACTTACACCATCGTGCCCAGCGGGCATCGAACCCAGGACCTTCCGACTATGCCTCATAGTGACTCAAGTATCCTTGAACAAGACTTTGATCCCCTAATTGCTCCTGATGCGTATCCTTGTGTGGTTTCTTCCGCCATTGGTGTATTGTGTGTGGGTGTGTGGGTGTGTGTGTGTGATTGTAACGGACAATCTAGGTCACAGTTGCCCAAAAGGTAGATCATGATCTACCAGTAGATCACACAGGCTGTGCAGGTAGATCACATGACAGTCACCCCAGCACTTGGACCCTTATAGATCTGTAACTCTTGAGAGCGTTAAAATGAAACCAAATGGACCCATTTGGTTTCATTTTACACTCAAGAGTTAAATTATATTCAAACATCTGAATTATGTAATTTCCAGAGTCCACACAATTATAAAATAGAGAATAATTGTTATTTTGGCCAACAATTTACCACTTCTCTTTCCCAAAAACGTGAAAGTTCTTAGTTTTGGGTGCAGGAGACTAAACTCTACATCACAAACTGTCAACTCAAACCCCAAATACTGTTTTCAAACGTCAGTAGTAGCATATACAGAAAAACCTTCCGATTCTCCCTATTTTTCATTTTAAGTGCATTATTCTTAAACACTATAACAGTAAGTAACACCATCACCACTATTTCAAAGCTCAAACTTTCCAGGAGCCTTGAAATGGATTTTCATTCATGGAACAATCACATTTTTGATGTGTAGATCTTGTTGAGCCGCTCATTTTGAAAGTAGCTCTCAAGTCAAAAAAGTGTGGGCACCCGTGTGTGTGTGTGTGTGTGTGTGTGTGTGTGTGTGTGTGTGTGTGTGTGTGTGTGTGTGTGTGTGTGTGTGTGTGTGTGTGTGTGTGTGTGTGTGTGTGTGTGTGTGTGTGTGTGTGTGTGTGTGTGTGTGTGTGTGTGTGTGTGTGTGTGTGTGTGTGTGTGTGTGTGTGTGTGTGTGTGTGTGTGTGTGTGTGTGTGTGTGTGTGTGTGGAGATGGGTGATGGCTGACCTCTTGACCGGCCACGTAGTCGTAGTAGACTAACGGGATGATCCCCCTGTTTAACATAGAAAGGAATATCGATTCCATTGATTCCCCTCGGACAAATAAAATTCATACACCACTCCATCGATTGTGTTAGGCCCTGAACTGTTCCAGTTGAGCTCACTTTGGTCGATGTGTTTAGCATGGAAAATGAGGCATTTTGGATAAAAGGCGTGTTTTCCGCTTGCTTCAAACCATGGACACTTAAAGATGGAGTGTCCATGATGTTTTTCTACCCTAAAACACTATAATCGGGTATGAATGTTATGTTTCCCAAAAATGAATGTTTTTTCCCAAAAAGTGTACAGTGTTTGTTAAACTGTCATTTTATGATTCCACCCTACCAGTTCATTAAGTATGCCTGGTTTGCCTGGTGGGTGGTGATAGGTGGAGATCCAGCTGAACTGAAGCAACACCCACAGATTTATTTACATGATAAAGGGGGAGGGGTTAGGGGAGGAGCTGAACATGTGATGTCACTATATTGAAGTTTTTTTCATTGGCACGTTTAACTGGAAAGGTTCAGCCCCCAGGAAGAAACCCTAAATACAAAGGGAAGACATCATTGCACATAAAAAAACACACCAAGGGGTCTATTTACATACTGTCCCTTCTTAAACATGGCACTCCCTCTTTAAATTGCATAGTGAGGTAACCTTGGTTGTGAAAGAATCTGTTACGATGTTTGCACACAGGATAATAATTCTTATTATTTATTTGTTGCATTTGGTCCTTGATATTGATAATGACAATCCAAGATTATGCATTATCACTGCCAGGGTTATGTTTTCTGGCCTGCTCGTGGTGAATTCAATTGATGTTCTTACAACACAAGTGAGTCTGGGGACTGATAGCAGAGGTATTAGCAAATTAACAGAAAGAATCAGCACATCTAAAACAATTTCAAGTGCTATAACCAATAAGTGAAAAATACAGGAAAAATGTAATTAAAATAACTAAACATAGTGGTAAACAAAGAGGGTTTGCCTTTGTATTGTCACACTCATACACACAGTACAATTGCAGTGAAGAGTGAGATTGATGGCCAGAGTCATCGCACTAATCAACTGTAGTCTATTTCCTCCGGCTTAAATTCATATCCTGATTAGGTCTGTAATACATCTATAAAATCAAGTGTGCCGGGTCGTTTATTCTGGCCAATTATTGAGCCCTCAGCACCGTGAATTAATGATAATATATGCAGCCTTTTATGCATATTATGGTATAACTATTTGACCTAAACGGAAGAGTAGGAGTCTGTCACGTTTGCTTTCATGGCCAAATAATGAAGACTAGAGGTATGCCATGAAGTCTGAAGTGATTAAACAACAATGGTATTGACAAATAACAGGTCACTTTTTCATTCAAACAAAATCTTAAATTTGAAATCCATTATGACTGGAAGATTTGTCACATAAGTTCAGCCTCAGAGCCTGTTGTCTAAATATGTTTTCTATGGAAAAGTCATGAAGCAACATCTGGTTGGTCCTTGATTACAAGGATCCATCTGAAGGGCATTTGCTCTCTCCTCGCTCGCTCCACTCACGCACAAGTAGGACATGGCATACCGATTGCTGATCTAGTTACGAATTACAATGCCTAAGCAACGTCCTCTACTGACCACACCTTGCAATTATTAATTGTGAAATCTCTTTTTATTATTTTTATTATTAATATTACCCTTATAGTATCTCCTTTTGCGTGTTGTTTTGGTCATGGCTGACAGTTCCCACCTGATGTTGTGTGTGAGTCCAGACTGGTCCAGGCCGTGCTGGGTCACTGCTAGCTTACATAACGTCTTCAAACGAGGACTTAAGTCCACGATGTACGTCACGTCATCAGCAAAACTGTGGTCTTTCCATCCTCCAAACAGGACTATGCGATCCCCAACCACGCAGCAGCACACAGAAACCATTGGACACAGTCTCTTCCCCTTGGGCTCAACCTGCTTCCAGGAGAAGGTCTCTGGGTTGAGTTTCCACACGTCATCGAAGGTCTTGGAGGAATTGCGGCCACCCAGTATGTACAGCTCGCCATTGTAGGTAAAAGCTGAATGAAAGCAGCGTCCTTCTGGAAGGGGCTGTGCAGATGGTGCCTTCATCCAGTTGTTGATCTCTGTATCAAACACTCTGATGGTGTTGTTGTCCCACGGTCTGTGCTGATTGATATACTGCCCTCCAAATACAAACATCTTCGTTCCAATGATGGTTGCAGAGTGACCACAGGACACAGGTGGTGGACACAGACAACCCCTGGTGTCAATTAAAGTCCAGACCATTGTGGTGGTGTCCAACTTAAACGTGTTACACGTAGTGTAAGTGTTCCTCTGCTGGCCATATCCTCCATGGATCAACATGGCCTTCCCCAGGACGCAGGCTGAGTGGTGAGTCCTTGCCTCTGGGATGGTCCCGGTAGCCCTGGGTTTGGACCACATGTGGTTGTTGACATTAAATCCATAAAGCACATTGTTGTACACCCGTTGTCCTGGGAATCCCCAGTGGCCTCCCCAGATGTAGACTGAATCCCCTACCAGCACAGCTGTGTGTCCATCACACGCGTGGGGAATGTTCCTTTTAGGGGGTAAGACCTTCCAGCATAAGGACACTGTGTTGAAGACATGGACATCCATTTTATCCTTGTTCACCCATCCACCTCCAAAGGAATAAACCTGGTTCCTTACTGCTACAGACGCATGACAATCTCGCTTTGGTCCTCCTGCCGTGAAAAGAGTCCAAGAAAACATCAGCTTGTCCGGCTGGCTGGCTGGCTGTATGCCTGTGTCACTGTCTCTCTCTCGACATCTACATTTTCATTACGGCACATGGTTATATCTGAAGTGACATCACACGCCACATATTCTTGGCATGCACGCCTTAAAGGGATACTTCAAACCCCTAACCCCCCTAATCTACTTTACATCATTACATCATGTTGTGATCACTCATTGGAAACCAGAACCACACACACGCTGCTTTAATGCTTGTTTTTTTTTTTTTTTTTAAATGTTTGGTTTACAAAATATTTTATCACCCATTGCTTAAACAAAGCCATGTTTGGCGGGAACGCATTTTGGTGTTCTAAGTGTTATTAGCATTATTAGCATTACTTAGATCATTAGCATTATTTAGCATCATTAGAATTATTAACAATACTTAGCATTATTAGCATTAATTAGAATTATTGACATTACTTACTTACCATCATTAGCAATGCTATACTTATTAACAATACTTACAATTATTACCATTACTTAATTAGCATTATTAACACTAATTAGCATTATTAGCATTATCAACAATAAATAGCATTAGCAGCACTTAGCCTTACTTAGCATTAATTAGCACCATTAGCTATTGAAAAATGTCAAATCTAGATGCTCAAAGGTGGTGCGCTTTGAGCTTCTATGTCTGACATTTTTGAAAAATGGTGAAAATGTGATGCAAAACATTTTTTCAGTTCAGAAAGG
This sequence comes from Benthosema pterotum, assembly GCA_039105355.1. NCBI lineage: Eukaryota > Metazoa > Chordata > Actinopteri > Myctophiformes > Myctophidae > Benthosema > Benthosema pterotum. The sequence goes on from CM076974.1 coordinate 43,629,135, forward strand.
GTTAAACAAACATTATGTAATCAATGTGTTGTAAAACAGTAAGAGTGCCCCTCACGTCACACTCTGGTGTGATCTTTTTCAATAAAAGCCACAATATGGCTTTTATGGAGACAAAGATCACACCCATGTGAAGTGAGACGTACACACTGGCCAGGGTCCTCTGCCTCCTCCTCCTCCTCGGAACTTTCATCACTTGCGTGAGCAGAGCGGGCGCCAGGGTCAGATTTAGCCAGCGTCCAAAGTTTTTATATGAAGCAGTGGTTTTCAACCTTTTTCATACCAGGGCCCACTAATTATTCGGCATTTGAGCCACGGAGGACCACCATGTGATGACATTTTAGCCCCACAGGCCCCAAAACGAAAGATTTCTTTTGCTTTTGTCCACAATTCCAGGCTGGATTTGGGAAACAAAACAGTCAAACATACAGATCAAAATGACCATTAATCTTCTACATTCTCTAGTAGTGTAGACTTGGGCTAAGTAACATGACTTTCCGTCTTTTGTCACAGGCACTGTCATTTTTGGATATAAGAGGAAATGTAATCATAGCGAGTAACATGAAATGAGTACAAAAGAGTATGAACATGAACAGGGAGGTGATGCAGCATTAATGGGGAGTAATTGATGGAAAAATGGGAGCAAAAACAAAAGGGTTGCATTTATATTTTTGTTGAGTGTCTCTCTCTGTGTCCAAATGGAACCAAATGGACCTGTTAGAGATGTACACAATCAGAGTTACATGGATAGTGGTTTCGCAATATAAATTGAGGGTCACAGAAAGAGAACAGGAGGCAGAGCCATATAGTAAAGGCAGAGTTGTGAGGATATTGACTCCTGCGACCATACACTGCAATACCTTCTGTGTTTATTGCATTCATTGGACTGGCCCCATAAAGTGAACATTGATTTAACTGTTTTGTTGTGCGGCCCCATGAATCGAATATTATTGTAACTGTTGTAACTGTGTTGTTGTATGGTTCTGGTGTGGGCACAGGCTCCAAAGCGGTGACGATTTTGACGTCACAGTAGCCTAGCCCAGGAGCCACACAGGCAATTCTGTAGGGGTTTAATTTGCACAAATTTGATTTTCATAAAAATGGCCATTGTACTGGAGGTGTTGTGCATGGTTAGATCTATGCAAACATTGTAGTTTTTTAGGAGAAGTGCAACAAAGGCGGACAGATAAACGGGCAAGGCCGCTCTCGCATTGTAGTAGCTAGACTAGACTCGACTAGATGTGGTGTACAGGAACCAAGTACATTTTACTATTGATGATCTGAATGGAAACAAGACCACAATGACTTTTCTCTAGTGACCCCATTGGTTGTGTTTGACTGTACTGATTCCATTATGTCTGGCCGTATCCTGTACTGATTACTTTCTGCCAATAACGTATTCAGTGACTGTACTCAGTAAAATATTGTACTTTATGTGAGTATTTTCCGTTTTGATCCAAATATTGTACTTTAAAGGGAGAATAACATAAGATTCAACTTTTTTGGTGATCCCTTGTGTGTTTGTTTTCTAGTTTGAACATTTAGTCTTTCATATCATAATAGGATATTTAATGTAAATTGCCCTGCTTTGTACAATTCCTCCTCTCCTTCAGGCTTCAGTTCCAAAATGTATTTTCCACTTTATGTATAATGTCCATCTTATTTGTGCTTTAATCACTCCACTGAATTTGCAGTATGTGCAAACGTACTTATAGTAGATGCTGATTATTATTACAAAACGTAGATTAGACATTCCAGCCATTTGAAAATGCCCGTTCTTACAAGCTCTGCCAAATCACTGATCGATTACGCTATTTTGACATTTTCCCTGGGACAGTCGTCGTCAGTCATACCTGTATATAGTGTCAGCGTCTTTTTTGATATAGAGACACCAGTTCCAAATAGACCAGTCAAAAGTGAAACCGCTTGCCCAACACGGCATCGGGAGCCATCACTCTCCTCTGATTGAAACATCCATCAAAATGTCGCGCCCTACTACTAGTCACCGAGGGAATCCCCCCTTTACAATAGCACTCCTGCCTCTCCTTGGAGACGCTGGGCGCTTGGAGGAGCAGTGATCAAGCACATTCAGCGCAGATGATGGAACGGCCGCGCTGAGCGAGCGCCTTGGGTATCCCCCCTCCCACTACCAACAGCCACCACTGCACTCTGTCAAAGAGGAATCCTCCTCTGCTCCAGGGGCGGATGTAACATGCCCCATTTGGGGGGGATGTAACATGCCCCATTGGGGGGGGCAAGAGAACATGTTGGAGGGGCAAGAGAAAATGGTATGGGGGCGGCTTCATCGCCCGTGTCGCTTGGCGCCACGGGCGATGAAGTCGCCCCCATACCATTTTAGGTTACAGGACTTTTATTAGTCAAGTAAAGCATCAAAAAATAACTTCAGTTGTTGTTGAAGTTGCAACAGACACGCAGCGTGCATAAAGCTAAAGGTCTGACTCAGAGAGTTTTCTGTTTTCACTTATGAAATGCTGTTGGTTTAGTGGTGACAGAGCTGTAGTTGGTCAGTAGCAGTAGTAGTGTTTCAAATGGTTTTAAATATAAGCACTTCAATTTGAAATATCTTGGGTTGTTTTGCATGACATCGTGTTTGGAGGGCCAGACTGGGTATTTAGGGAGGCATTGCCCCCCCATGCCCATGCCTACATCCGCCCCTGCTCTGCTTGCTGCGCGGCTCGCTGGCAGAAGATGCATTATGTTGGGCTTGACGTGCGGAATTGTCCCCCAGGTGCTCCCGGGCGTCGATTGTGACTGACAGGCCCCAGCCGTGGAAACCTGTGCCATCCCCATAACTCAGCTCTCTGTGGTCTCAGGGTTCCACACTTAGTTCCACATCCCAAGACCAGTGGCGGGAAGCATGAAGTACTCACATTCTTAAACTTAGTTCCACATTCCAAGACCAGTGGCGGGAAGCATGGAGTACTCGCATTCCTTAGTTCCACATCCCAAGACCAGTGGCGGGAAGCATGAAGTACTCACATTCCTTAGTTCCACATCCCAGGACCAGTGGTGGGAAGCATGGAGTACTCACATTCCTTAGTTCCACATTCAAGACCAGTGGCGGGAAGCATGAAGTACTCACATGCTTAAATTTAGTTCCACATTCCAAGACCTGTGGCGGGAAGCATGAAGTACTCACATGCTTAAATTTAGTTCCACATTCCAAGACCAGTGGCGGGAAGCATGAAGTACTCACATGCTTAAATTTAGTTCCACATTCCAAGACCTGTGGCGGGAAGCATGAAGTACTCACATTCCTTAGTCCCACATCCCAAGACCAGTGGCAGGAAACATACTCACATTCTTTATGTAAAGGTAAAAGGGGCAACCTTTTAGCCAAAGATCAAAATACATATATACTTTTGCCTTTCCCCCCCTCTATGTTGCTTGTACTGGGTCTGTCTGCAGCTGTTTCCCTGCAGACAGACCCTTGCTTCGTCCTGCAGATGGTCCAGAAATTTGTTGTTCTCAACAAATCATGAAAACAAAACATTTATTATCATTATGTTATGCTGTTATTTGTTATTTTTGTTTTTGTTTTTCCTTTTAGATTTTCATGGTCTCAATTACACTTTGAACATTCATTGGATTTTCTGTAGCCTGGACTTTTCTGTGGGGTTTGGTAGACACTTGAGCTGCAATAAAACCAGGCAAGACGGTGACACCAGTGACATCTGCTGGCAAATCCCTTTGACATAAGTATATGGAATTGGCAGAATGTGACATTCAGCAAGAAAATGTGAGCCTTTGTTTGGACTAGAAAAAACCCCATACCAGGGTTATAATAGTTAATTAAAACTAACTAAAGAACGAAAACTAAAATTCAAAAAACATTTGAGTTAACTGAAACTAATAAAAACTAAAAATGAATGCAAAAAATGATAACTAAACAAACTATCATGTGAGTTCAGAAAACTAACTAAAACTAACTGAAATTATACCCAAGTATAATTTCAGTTAGTTTATGCCCTTAGTTTTAGTGTTTTTTTTTATAAAGCTTTTAAATCCAAAATGTTTTGGTGACCAGCAGTGCTGGACATAACGCCGTTCAAATAAACGGCGTTTCGTAGTGCCGTTGTTTTTTCAGAAACGGACTAATCTAACTAATTATTTTCCCCAAATCTAGAACGGCGTTGCCGTTGCTGACAGTCGAATACGGGTCGTTACAATCATGAAGGAAGATAGCTAGAATAATGGAAGAAACGAGCACTTGACTTTTCGGTTCGACTTGGGGTCGACATGGGCTCCGCTGTGTAATGAAGCATGCATGCACGCTCGCTGTTGCTGAGGACCAGCAGCAGCAGCAACGGAGTGTGGTGTGTGTGTGTGTGTGTGTGTGTGTGTGTGTGTGTGTGTGTGTGTGTGTGTGTGTGTGTGTGTGTGTGTGTGTGTGTGTGTGTGTGTGTGTGTGTGTGTGTGTGTGTGTGTGTGTGTGTGTGTGTGTGTGTCTGTAGTAGCGCGCTAATGTTCTTCTACACTTGCTACAGCAGCACCTGCTTTAATCTCTTCCACCCAAATGTACTGTAAAAGTGTTCTTACTAGAGAGTTGTCTGTAGTCTCTGATGCCCTCCATGCGTTTGTAACGTTGTCACGTAAAAAAGTGTGGTCCAGTATAAATCCTCAATTCCCCAACAAGAGTTACAGTATTCCATGGTAGCAGGTCCAAAACACGTGCGATAAAGGATAACATTTAAATAACTTTAGAGGGGCTAAATACACGACGGCAGGAACAACAGTGTAGACTAAAACGTCTAGGGATTCTCAGGAAAAGCCATCTAATATCAGAAATGCGACATAGAGGGGTCAGGAACTGGGCGCCTGGGCGCTGTTCATGCAGCCTGAATAGGGACAAAGTGCCCCCGTGCTCAATAGGAGTCTATGTAGAGCAGCCGCCATTAGACCTTTCCATGGAAGTGAACGGAGATGTCGTAACTCTGTTTATACTCTACTGGTCGGGGAACGGGGTATTTTTTTGCCTTGAGAACGCAAGGCATAGGCTACATTATGCATGGCTCTGCTTACCCACTGACCCATGAATAAGAGCATGCTGTGGCAGCTGTGCCTGACACAAACTGCATCAAGACTTATTACTAGTACACTAGTTAAGATTATTAATATTTGAAAATAATGTGTCTGTGAACAAAAGAGGGGGGAAATACTGTACCTTAACTATACCTAACCATACCAATGCCTAGTATTGCCTACTAGTGCAGTAGTGCCTGCATACTTTAACTATAAACATATTGAACATATTGCTCTGAAAATTTCAAACTCTTTGACATACAACACCTTTTGGTTAAAGTAACGGAAATAGTTACTTTTCTTGGTAATTAATTACTTTTATTTTAGAGTAACTGGGTAACTAACTCAGTTACTTTTTGGAAGAAGTAGTGAGTAACTATAACTAATTACTTTTTTAAAGTAACGGGACCAGCACTGGTGACCAGTATGAGGAGGGGATCCTTCTAGATCAGGGGTGCCCAACCTTTTTTGACCCAAGATCTACTGCATCCAAACCCTCCGGGATCTACCAGTCCAATATCAACATTTCAAACCACACACATCGTTGCCAGCCTGCAGTAACTTCACAACAACACAACACTACTTTGTTTTACCACTTTACTTTATGTCCATATAAGCATAAAGTACAACAGATGTGTCATAAGTAGGCCTACAACAGTACAACATTAAGTGCACCAGACTTGGTCAAACACTACCATTGCAAATGCAATCATAATAAGAAAAGTCCATTACACGTTGCAGAACAATACTGTTGGCATAATTCACAGACTGCAGACAACAATCCTCCAAATGAGCCGCTTCATAGACACACACACACACACACACACACACACACACACACACACACACACACACACACACACACACACACACACACACAAGCCAGGCGTCTCAAGCATGCTGCTCATAAGCCCAGACAATCCAGCACTAACGCAGCGCGTATCCACAAGTGTCCTCTACAACACGAACTGCAACAATACTGTTACACACGCTCCTTTATTATTCAGGTTGCATGAACAGCGGTCGAGCGCTCCGTAGACAGAGCGCAAGCTGGGGGCCATTCTCGCTCCACCGCCGCCCAGAGTGAATTATCCACACTGAATACACACTGATACAGCTACTAGTGTCAGTTCCATGCTCATATTGTTGTGATGACGTATTTGCTGTGGGACACTGTGATAGCTAGGTTGCCAGATCAGGTGTTATTTTTTACTGGGAGGCTCATGGAAAGGCTTCATGGAAATCTGGCACCCTCTTGAACACACACACACACACACACACACGCACGCACGCGCAATCGCTCTTTTTTCTTTTTCATCCCATTTTTTCCCTTTCCCCCCGCATCTCCCACGATCGACTCGTGATCACGCCGCGATCGACCGGTAGACCGCAGACCCCACGTTGAGCAGGCCTGTTCTAGATCTTCGATCGAGTTCCATAACACTGGGGGTAAAAATTGTTCTTGTGGGAGAGTGCAATCATCCAATCTACTAAGAAACAAAAACAAGAGTTGAATACCAACCGTTTCCTACTTTGGCACATTTTTGTTCCCATACCTGACAACCAAAGCACAAAAAAAAAACTAAAACTATAACTAAACTGAAATATATAAACTAAATATGTTTACCCAAATAAAAACTAGCAAAAACTAGCAAACCTGCTCTAAAAACTAACTCAAACTAACTGAATTAGAAAATATAATGTCAAAATTAACTTAAACTAAAACGAAAAATCCATAACTATACATGTAATAACCCTGCCCAATACCATATAGAATCAACTGAATGTGACGTTTTTTTTTTTTTTCTTGGGGGAGGGGCAATTTATCTCAGAAACCTCACAAAAAGTTATTTTATTTTTTATTTTTATTATTTTTCCCCAATGTCACAATACCTTTAACTTTAAGATATCATATTTGTTGTAGCCCAAGGCTCTCCTCCATTTCAATCCAGTGTTTTTTTGTTTGGTAGGTTGTTGTAGTGGTAAAGCAATTCACACAGATCACCGTCGGGGTTAACAAACGTGTACCACAGGCGATACGGTACAATCCCTAAATGTAGTTACACAGTAAGTCCCCTTTGGGGACCGGAATTTATGAGCGTTAAGCTGTTGAATTCATTCTCTTTCAGTATCCGCCGTGACTTCAGTTCAACTCCACTCCCCCGGCGGTGAGGAACAGTGTTGTACACTGATGAACGTCCCAAAGAGCATTATAAAGTGATGATCCCTGTTGATTTATGACATTTTAGGTGAAGAGAGAGGGAACATTTTTTATTTATTTATTTCGCTCCCCCGCCTATAAACAAGGAGAATAACACAACAAGCCGTTGTGTTTGAAAACAAGCCAGCTCTCTCCGTTCCCCTGCCTGAACGCGAGCACACATGCACGCGCCGCGCACAGATACAGTACACACACCAGAGGCGGATCTAGGCATGGGCATGGGGGGGGCAATGCCCCCCTAAATACCCAGTCTGCCCCCCCAAACACGATGCCATGCAAAGCAACACACTACTACTGCTACTAACTAACTACAGCTGTGTCAACACTAAACCAACAGCATTTCATCATTGAAAACAGAAAACTCTCTGAGTCAGACCTTTATCTTTATGCATGCTGCGTGTCTGTTGCAACTTCAACAACAACTGATGTTATTATTGATGCTTTACTTGCCTAACAAAAGTCCTGTAACCGAAAATGATATGGGTGCGGCTTCATCGATGAAGCCGCACCCATGCCATTTTCTCTTGCCCCTCCAACGTGTTATCTTGCCCACCCCAAATGGGACATGTTACATCCACCCCTGACAAACACACACACCTCCAACCCCCGCATCCCTCGTCTCCCGGGTTCCCCGTTCCTTGTCTACCAGAAAAAAAAACATTTCACACGTTATGCCTCTTGAGTTATATATGACATCTTCGACACAACAAAACCTAACTTTTTGTAAAGTGGCATACACAACAATTCACGGCCGCGGTGCTATGAAACAAGCTCGCCCCCGTCTCCTGCGACTACCCACCACCCTCCACTCACCCGCCTTTTACTTGTCTGTCAAAACATTTCACACGTACACAATTGCATGTATCACTCAAAGCTAGACTATAAAGCAACAGCCTGCATGTGCTGTATGGTATAGCCACCTCTGGGTGTGATGTGAAGCACTTATGATGTGTAGTGAGCTAAAAACAGATAGCATTTATGCAATGCATCATAATAAGAAAGTTAAATGGGAAATAAAGTGCATCTGGAAAAGTTTGAGAAATAAATAATTGATAGGCTACAGGAAGGATAAGTTAAAAACGTGTTTAAAGCCCACATAACATATATACATAAAAAAAATGTTTTTAATACTCATTGTCCCTTTAGCTTTTTTGGATGGGTGTTTTTATTATTATTTTAATCAAAAGTTGTCAATTTTCTCTTGGTTTGAGTCTCAATCAGTACTTTCGGACTTTCTTTCGGCCTCCGCTGACGTTTTTCTATATCTGCGCAGTAGATATCCTACGGGTTGCAGCTAGGTTTAGGTATACAGTTAAGTTGATAAGTTTAGGGCTAAACTAAGTTTTAATAGCAACCAAAGGGAAAAAAATGTACTGTATGTATTAGTCGAGACCAATTTGTCAGTCGGGATAGGTTAGTATCAGTTGTGGCGTTTAGCTGCAGTACCACCATGTCCTGAGGTGGTGGGTGCGTTAAGGAGATTATTTATTATTTGAGTCATTATGCTAGACAAACCAGGTTTGTTTCCACTCCATGCCAGCTTGTAAATCGCGCACACGCACACACACTGTAATGTATATTTTTCACGTTGGAAAAATATATTGCATTTTTTACTTGAGTTGTGACCCCTAAAATCGGTCTGTGACCCACAAATGGTTACCGACCCAGTGTTTTGGAAACAGTGGGTCAGATCGTTTACAAGATGAGTCCGGGACACCGATTTCCGAGCGTGCATGTGTGTGTGGGTGTGTGTTTCATGCGAGGTCAATACAGTAATTTCCCGCAGAATTAACAGCCTCCCTTCCCAAGGGGCCCATAGCAGCAAGATTTTACTGTCGCTCTGCTTAAAATCATAGTCTGTGTGTTTTACTATATCATTTCCCGATGCTTCGATATGATATCCCTCGCTGGTGATTAATCACACCTCAACCTGTTCCGGATGGACAGTGCCTTTGAATATACCTTCCATTTGACCTCGATCCATAAGTGAGATGATTGCACAGAGACATCACAGCATATAGTGAAACGATAGCATAGGGACATCACAGCATAGTAGATAGTAGAAGAGCGTCCCTCATAGTGTTGCCACACGTCTCGGATTTTCCTGATTGTCCCGGATTTTCATGGTCTGTCAAGGAAAAAATAAAATAAATCTTGGACACTTGAATGTCCCGGATTTTCATACATGGTCAAAAGTTTTTTTTTTTTTTTTTTTTTTTACATGGCCAAAACTAGAGACCGCAACTAACCTGACTTGCGTCACTCACAGTCTCAGATCAGCATGATAGTCCTATTAAATTGTAGCTTGCCTGTACGTACCAGTGTTGCCAATGTGGCACATTTGTCGCTATATTTGCCTCTTTTCCAGACCCACCTACCGCCAAAATTAGTGGAAAAACTCCTGAATCTAAATCTGTTTATCTAAAGATAGCCTGGCCTAACCCGCAATGATTTTGGCCTTGGTGGGGCGGGGTGCCGTGGGATCCACACAGCAGATCGAGCTGATCTGATTTGATCTCACGAACGTGTCGTCATCACCGGCCCCTCCCTGCTGTTCTACGTCACATAATTTAGAGCGACGCCCACCCCGGAAGGTTGACTCCCCCCTCAAGGCCACTGTGTGTAACAAGTTAGTCCAGGCTTTCCGTTTTCTCGCAACGCAAATGAAAATGAAAGCCTGGGTGTCGAGGCTAATCTAAAGATAACTGAGATGAGAAAAATGAAAACTGGACTGCTCCAGAAAGAGTTGGAAATTATTGGTTAAGTAGCCTAATTATTAATCTGATATGTAGAAGAGTAATAAAATAATGAGACCAGTAACATTTCAGTGTAAAAGTGTGATATATTTCTGACTTAGATGTTTACAGTAATAGGCCACCGATTGGATGGCCAAAATGTCCAGGATTTTTGTCACGTCATTTGTCACTCATTTTGACACATGTGGCAACCCTAGTCCCTCACAATATTGCGTGGTAGTGCCATTAACCTCATGGCGCGTGGAGCAGGGGAGCCGCAGCTTAGAGAACAGATCGCGATCTGTTCCTCCTAGCGGCCCGTGCATGAGATAGAGGTGGTGGTGGGGGACAGGCAGAGCATTATGCAGTCTCCCAGGCTGCCTTCAGAAGTATAACAACACACCCATGCTGATCTGCTAAGCCACCCTGCCCCTTCAACCCCCCCCTAATGAACAAGGGTGAGGGAGCTCTGGGGCTTAGCCCCTCTCCCTCTTACCTTAACTTAACATGATTCCCTCTCCGCCTCTATCCCTCTCTAACACACACGCACACCCCCTCCCCAACACACACACACGCAGACCACACACAACACCTCCCAAACCACCAAACGTCAGAGCAATCTGTCCGTTGGCACTGGAGTATTATTAGACTTATATATATATACGCTCTCAGAGGGGAAACAGTGAGCACAGTGAGAGCAGCATGGCGAGATGAGATATGCTACAGGGGCTACTAGTTCCATTAAAACGGCATTCACTGGGGCCTTTGTTATCATCGCAGGGCCGCGGCGCTCGCAGGATGTAGTAGTAGCAGTGGGCCGGGGCCCGCCCGCCCGCTGATCCGTGACCAGCCCATCTATCTTTTCTTTTTTTTTTTTGCAGGATTCGAGGGAGGCCGGTGTGAAATTGACACAGACGAGTGTAGCTCGAGTCCCTGCCAGAACGGTGGCGAGTGCCTGGACCAGGTCAACGGTTACAGGTAAATAGGACCTGTTGGGACACAATCATCATCATCATCTTCTCGTTTGGAGTTTCCTGGGGCTTTGCTGCTATGAATTGGAACCATTAAAGGGGGATAACATGAAATTTGATATATATTTTTTTTGTGTGTGTGTGTTTTGGTGCTCCCATATGTGTTATTGTCCCCACAAATGAGCTAGTCTCAACAATCTTATGACATCAATGCATCCTGCTTTGTATCATTCTTCCTCTCCTTCAGTCTTCAGTTCCAAATTCGCATTTCCACTTTGTTTATGGAAACAGACAATAAGGATTTTTTTTCCCCATAACATATCAACTGGACCACTTTTTTGGAAATAAGGGACTGCACTTTCCGGCAAACGTGGCTGCTGCCCCTGCCAGAAAGTGCACTCGCTCCTTCTGCAATTGATACAGTATTTCGCCGACATTTAAAATTGTCCATTGCTTCAAACCCTTTTCTCTTATACTGAATGTTTATTGTCTTTGAGTATTCTTAGTGTATTGATATTAGAGCAATGTTTTATTCATCCCTGAGTAATGGATCATCATCTTACAATATACAGCATACCCCAGCAGACTAAGTGCTAATGCAGTCTCTCTCTCTCTCTCTCTCTCTCTCTCTCTCTCTCTCTCCCTCTCTCTCTCTCTCTCTCTCTCCCCCTCTCTCTCTCTCTCTCTCTCTCTCTCTCTCTCTCTCTCTCTCTCTCTCTCTCTCTCTCCATATATAAAGCTAAGTAAACATTTATTCTCTGTGCGCGTGCCCTTTCAAAAACATATTGAAGAAACATCCATTACATATTCAATAATGTTCCATTTGAGGTGGAAGTGAGGTCAAATTAAACGGTGCTCGATACTGAAAGGCGCGTCGGACGTCATGCACTTTTCTTTTTACCGCTTGGCATGTCCTTAAACAAATGGAACCGGAGCCCGCATGCTGCTGCGTGTGCAAATCCATTTAAATGTGATATGTAATTAATATCATTACATTCCGATTGATCGTATTTGCTTTTTGCACATGGTGCCAGTGGAAAACAAATGGATTTTCGATGCCGACGCGCGAGACAACTTATCAATAATAACGATTGGTTCTTTTTTTTTTTCCCTTAGCTGCGAGTGTAAGGAGGGACTCTCTGGCCTTCACTGTGAGGAAGACGTCAATGAATGTGCTTCCAGTCCTTGCCAAAACGCTGGCATTTGTCAAGACCTTGTAAACAGGTTGGTGCAAACAACTTTTGGGACGGATTTTGATTTTGCGCACAGACACAAGCACGCCTCGTCTTTTATCTCTACTGTACGCCTTCCAACGTGTGGGTATACTGTACGGTACATCTGTGAAGGCCGGGCAGCAGGGCGGATCTAGGCATGGGTATGGGGGGGCAATGCCCCCCTAAATACCCAGTCTGCCCCCCCAAACACGATGCCATGCAAAACAACCCAAGATATTTCAAATTAGTGCTTATATTTGAAATGATTTGAAACACTACTAGTGCTACTAACTAACTACAGTCGTGGCACCACTAAGTCAGACCTTTAGCTATGCTGCGTGTCTGTTGCAACTTCAACAACAACTGATGTTATTATTGATGCTTTACTTGACTAATAAAAGTCCTGTAACCGAAAATGGTATGGGTGCGGCTTCATCGCCTGTGGTGCGAAGCGACACGGGCGATGAAGCCGCACCCATGCCATTTTCTCTTGCCCCTCCAACACGTTCTCTTGCACCCCCCCAAATGGGACATGTTACATCCGCCCCTGCCCGGCAGGCATTATTTTAGATGTGTTTGTGTTTTGAATGAATGGGACACACACAAAAAAGGAGAAGAAGAAACATTTTCAAATGAAACCCCATGAGGTTTACTGCATGGTGTTCTGCTCCAAAGTGTTACAGTTTATATAACAAGCGTGTCTTCATCCTTGACACACATAAGCTGCCGCACTAAAAAGACAAGAGAGCAAATTCAGCAGGAACACATCATGTATCTGGGATTGGGCTTATAGACTCCACCACCACCACCACCACCACCACACAGCGCCTTTTCCACTGTGCTTAATGGGAGCCTCGGGGCTTCCTGGCTCCGTCGGACACAGACGGTCTAGAGAGGAGTCCCTGGGCCAATTTAAGTCCTAAATGGTTTGTCTCAAGTTTGTCTCTCTCCCGTCACGTTTTTTTTTTTTTTTTTTTTTTTTTTTTTTCCTCCGTGCTCCCATGTGACCTGGCTCTGCTTGGAGCGTACTGTACTGTTCCTCTGATTGTACAGTCCTGGGAGTTCATATCACATCAGGTGTGTGATCTGCTTTCCATCCTCACCGCCAACGACACAGCCGCACACACACACACACACACGCACACACACACACACACACACACACACACACACACACACACACACACACACACACACACACACACACACACACACACACACACACACACACACACACACTGTACTAGGTGCTTTTTTGTATATCCACAAGCTCACAGCACATTTTTATGGAGCTTGTTTTGTATGGAACCATGTCTGAGGTCCAGAATATCACTAAGTAAAAACGTACTTTAGTTACTTTTAGTTACCTGCAACATCAGACGTGCATTGAAATTGGAGAGTCCATCTGTGGGTTTTAGAAATGTGGAATCAATGAGAAGGCATTAAACAGCTAGCTTGTGATTAAATAATAATAATAAACAATAAATGCATCCACATGGAACATTAGGTTCCTCAATTCCCTGTAATGCAACGTGTGGCCATACAAGGTTTTCACCTGACGGTGGCTAGACTAGAGCAGCTTGTTATTTTTACTCGTCTACCTTTAAAAATAGTCAAGTATCTGTTCGCTGGAAGGAATAATCTCAGAGGTGACATGCAGAGATGAATAATCACGGTCATCTGGGGCAACGTGCCTAAAGGCCTGAAATCATAATTAAAGTGAGGTTATAATGCCTAAACCATAAGTTGTGAGCTTTGGAGAAGGGTGTTTCTGCTATGTGTCTTATTTCTACCGAGAAGCATTTTGTGTGTCAATTAAAATAGGTTAGTAGCGTGGGAGTGAGTTTTTCTAAATCAAACTGTGTTCAGAACTGCAACGTGATATGTTTAGCATGAGGGTTAAAGATGGCATTAACAATTTCAGACAATTGGACTCGAGTCCTATTGACTCGACTTGGATCAAGTCCAAGTCGCATTTTTGACTCGACTTGACTCGCTTGGGACGTAGGTAAAATACTTGAGACTCGGACTTGACTTGAGACAACCTGACTCGGCGACTCGTCCGAGTCATCGTCCGAGTCACCATTGCCGGGAGGCAACGGTGTGCAAATGAAACCAAATGAACCAGTCAGGGAGCTAACACGATCACCTATTTGCGGGGGTCCCGACCCACGGTCTGAACCACTGACGGGAGCGGAGCGGGGGTGAACGCCATTGCCATCTAGATCTAGTAGAAGACTTGCAACATTGAGGGGTCAGAAAACAGTGAACGGAGTTTGCAGTACTTCCCAGTTTCCACAACTCTCCAACTGTCTATTTCAGTAATTCTAATGAACGCCACGCTATAGGTTCACGCGTTTATTGATTGATAGATTGATTGAGTGATTGGAGACAGGCATGTAGAGCGAGCAAGCACAAAAGACTCTGATCAGGCCATACGCCACAGCAGCCACACTACACCACACACAGAAACAAACAATGGCGACTGCGTCTGCTACTCCTGAGCGTTCTTCGACAACCTCGGTTGTCAAATTTGCTTTTAAAAACCTCCATTCTGATGGGAAACGGAGGATGGCCAAACAACAGAAAACAATATCACTCACCACTGTCACGAACGCTGATTTGGGCTCCTGTATGTCCGTATGTGACTGGCTGCATAAATAATCCATCCATCCATCCAAACTAGAAAGGCAGCGATCCATCTTCCAAAATTCTCACTTCTCATAACATGTATCCAGTTGTTGGCGTTAAAACCTCACTCCACGCAACCTCCACCTAAAATAGTTATTCATTCCTTCCCTTTCCACCGGTACGTTCTTCTCGCTAAATAGTTTTATTTAGTCCAGTTATTATTTCGCCAGCTCTGCTCTCCGGGTCCTTCCATCCCACCAAAACAAATGCACGTGTAGTCATAGACTCAGTGTTGCCAACTTCACGCATTTGACACTATATTTAGCTTTTTTTCCAGACCCCCCTAGCGCCAAAATGATTGAAAAACTCAAGGTGATATTCACTACTAGTGCTTTTATAGTGAGCTGGGTTGAAAAACACTGCTCTAGCTCCTTGTAGTGCGTTTTGGAAGTGCCACTAGTGCACTTTGGATTTTGGCAGTTGGCAACTGAGTGTAGTACACGAGTAGGTAGTTAACTTAGTGCCTGATGAAAAATGAACACTATGTTAAATTAATGATCCGTGTGCGTGCAGGTATGCCTGCTCTACAAAATGCTACACAAGCACAATTGTACTGTAACTCTCATCTCTATTAATACATTTTTTCTTTCATTCATATAATTCAAGTTACACTGCAACAAAACTGATAACTGATAAAACTGATATATATATTTTTTTACATTTGACCGTAGGAAGTTGTAACCTGTGACTTGACTTGAAAACCAGTGACTTGACTTGAAAACATTGTGACTCGACGCGACTCGAAACAACCATGCGACTTGACTCGACTTGACTCGCCCAACTGTGTGGACTCGACTCGACTTGACTCGCCCCCAACCTAAAAAAAACTTGACTTGCTTGAGACTTGGGACCAAATGACTTGTGCTTGCTTGAGACTCGGCTCGGAGGGACTCGTGCAATTGTCTGGCATTAACAATTTCAGACCAATGGGAGGACGAGACAGTGGGAGTTGAGGTCAATGGCAGCCCCTATTGGTTAGAGGAGAGAAGATGTCCGCACACTGTTCTTAAGCTCCATTAACTTTACTCTGTTTTAGGTTTCAACGTTTCGACCCCATTCGGGTCTTCTTCAGGAATGAGCCCCTATTGGTTACCCTGATTGGCTTCTTCTCCCATTGCGTGCAGCAGTATGATCAGTACACCTGAAATTTGTCCACTGAAAAAAGTTATGTGGTGCAAAATCTATGTGCGACACACACACACACACACACACACACACACCCACACACACACACACACACACACACACACACACACACACACACACACACACACACACACACACACACACACACACACACACACAGTCTGGGTGCCAGTATGGGTATCCAGACAGTGTATTGTAAGTATTCCTGACTGCAATCAAGGCGCTTGTGTTTGAGGAGGACCGTTCAGAGATGGGATAAAAACAGGTCAGTTTAACACTAGAAAGAAAAAAAGTGGCCAGAATTAGCATTTGCTTAAATTCATCTTTTATTCATGCGATTGTGGATACTGTACTAAACATCATTACAAAGCATGTTTTTGTTTACAGGATGTAATTGAAATAAATATTTTTATGGAGTTCTGATATAAAAATACACAAAAGTGAAGATTTTCATATTTGGCATGCATTGTCGGGGATGCTCATAGTGACCACGAATGTGGCCTAAAAGTGTGAAAAACATTTCGCGGTCAATTCACGGCAACTTTTACAGTGAATTGAGAGAGTGTAAAAGTGACATAATTTCACAGCCACAAGAGTTAATTCATTTTTAATTAAACATCTGCATTAGTTTCAAGAAGTCGACACAAGTAGAGCATGTGGAATAAATTGTTATTTTGATCGTTTATCTCTCTCATGGCACCACAGACTTATCCCAACGACGACAAAACATTCCACGATTTTTGTTCTAAGAGGCTAAGTCTTGTGAAATGGAGCATGGCCCAAATGCTAAATAAACGGCGGTCCTTTAATATGAAAACGGCTGAAAACCAAAGAGCTATAACTGCAGTAGCAGCAATTATTTTCTCATTCATGTCAGTTGCCTGCAAACTGCGTTTGATAAGTTATTTGGGAAGGGACAGGGAGGAGCTCATTAAGTGCTCATTATGTACTTTGCTCAATGCAGCACTCCAGCTGTTTAGTTAAGATGATTCAATATCTTAGCTGGAGGAGGGCAGAAAGCAGCAAGTTTGACAAGTCAAACCATGTGGCTCCCGTCAGGGGCGGATGTAACATTTCCCAACTGGGGGGTCAAGAGAAAATGGTATGGGGGCAACTTCATGAAGCCGCACCCATACAATTTTCGGTTAAAAGACTTTTATTAGGCAAGTAAATATCAATAATATCAGTTGTTGTCGTTGCAACAGACAGGAAGCATGTATCAAGCTAAAGGTCTGACTCAGAGTTTTCTGTTTTCAATGATGAAATGCTGTTGGTTTAGTGGTGACACAGCTCTAGTTAGTAGCAGTAGTAGTTTCACATCATTTTAAATACCAGCACTTCTGAAATCTGAAACATCTTTGAAATTTGGGTTGTGTTGCATGCCATCATGGGGGGGCAGTCTGGGCATTTAGGAAGGCATTGCCCCCCCCCACATTCCCATGCCTAGATCTGCCCCTGGCTCCCATTGGGAATGAATGGGCCTGGTGTCATCATGGCTGATCTAAAAATAAAAATAAAAAAACATTCTGGATTTATTAGACTGAAAGGTGAGAATGGCGCCAGGGCTCTAGGGCCTCTGGTGTCTTCAGTCACTTCACTTGGATTGCGCTGATTGATGTAGAAACCCCCACAACTTAACCTGGCAATGTAAATTGCACAGATTTAACGATTCAGGCCTGAATGCAACCTAAGCTGTTCACTCACCAAATGAGTTCGCGCGCACGCACGCACGCACACACACGCGCGTGCACACGGACACACACACACTTAATTTAAACATTCACTGCTCACATCTGCATATGGACTATTACATTTTATTGCTGTATAAGATTAATTAAGTTTGTACAGTTTGTACAGTGAAAAAATATAACATTTTCATTTTTGCTTGTTTTCTCATGTTTAGATCATACTGTCTCTTGTACTTTATAAAACACTAAAACAAAATCATGACAAAGAACGGCAATGAAACACTAAACAATGA
This sequence comes from Benthosema pterotum, assembly GCA_039105355.1. Lineage (NCBI taxonomy): Eukaryota > Metazoa > Chordata > Actinopteri > Myctophiformes > Myctophidae > Benthosema > Benthosema pterotum. The sequence continues at coordinate 43,647,134 of CM076974.1, forward strand.
ACATCAATATGCAATATTTATGTAGGGAAAAAGTGATTAATTAAGGGGTAATGTTGACAAAAAGCAACACTAGGCCGTCCAGAGCTAACCCTGGAATGCCCGGTGTCATCATTTGTCATCATTAATTACAGATTAATAGTTTTATTTTTTCTTCTCCACATAAGCATCATGATTGATGTTCATTGTTTAGTATTTCAATGCCAAAGCCAGACCCCACGTAGGCTGGAATTAACACAGTTAAAAATAAGGCAATTTTTAATGATTTATAAACTTTGACCTTTAGCCTCTAGCGCTAATAAAAGTAAGTAAGATGTCTACAATAAATATATTTTTGTGATCATTAGAATCATTAGAATGTCTGTACATTCATAGTCACAATCATAGAGGTACAAAGTGTAGTAGTAAGTGTTGAAATATCTTTTTTTAACAAGTACAAACATATGTGGGCCTTGCAGGGCTAAAGTATTATTTTCCCCAGTCTTGGTGGTTGTGGGCAGGGGTGATTATTAAAGGTAGACTCAGTGTGGATGCTGCTGTTCAGACTGCTGATCCCGTCTAGCTCCAGACACACTTGTCTGTACAACATGTGTATTATCGGATGCAGGAGGGGCAGCCCTAAACTGTCTGTCTGGAACAAAAAGGGTAGTGTGACACTTTTGTGGGACAAAAGATGCAATTCCTGGGGATGGGGGAAAGAAATGAAGTAAAGTAACAAGTGACTACTTTTGGCAGCTGGTGAAATGTAAAGTGAATATTTATTTTTTAGTAACTATTAACTGTCTTTGCGCCGAATGCGAGGATTTGCGCCGAAGGCGAGGATGTGTCTATGCCACGGATTTCACGGTCAAACCCCTATTTTGAAGCACCAGCTATCCGAAACCGGATGTATAATGATGTCATCGTGTTTCTGGTGTCTTGACCCTCTAAAGGCCTATTCAGAGATGGATTTTCGGTGCCCACCACGACCACCGCGACCACTGTTGCCTACAATATGACGTCATACCACCGCAACCACCGCTCTTTCCAGTCCTCCTCTCGGATTTTACTAACCACCGCACTGCACCGCAGCGGTGCTCACTGGCAACGCCCACCAAACACAGCTAAACCAATCCCATTGGCCGGGGGAGCCGCCGGGCATTGTTGTTTGGTCCAGAAGTTTGGAACACCGGATGCTTGTTTTTAACGGCAGAAACACAACACACCACAACGCGACGGGCTGGAGGAGAACGAAGGAAACGGGGAGTTCAATGATAGGAACAATGACATAAATGGAATAGGAAATGAACATGAACAAAGCAGCAGAATTATTATAATTGAGGCAGGTAGGAAGTAGAGAGAGAAACAGGGGGGTGCTGATAGTGGACTGTGGAATAGCGGTGGTCGCGGCTCTCTGAGCGGTGCTCGCGGTGCCCACCGAAATTCTGAACTCTGAATGAGCCTTAACCCTCTGTGCAAGAACATCCGGGTCACGAGTCCCAGATGTACCGCTGTCTCTCTTCACCGAGAACATGGACATTGAGGGGGCGAATCTGAGATAACGCCATTCGAATGCCGAATGGATACAGGGACATTTTTTTTTTACCCCCAAAATGTCCACGGCCATTTTTGTCCCAAACGAAATGCAACAAAATGACGATTGGCAAACGGTTCAAAAGCTGTAAATAAAGAATGGAATCAATGAATTGCCGTGTTCCTAGACTTGTTCAGGGGACGGCAGGTAGTGGCTGCTAATGTAGTAATAGTCTGCAGTCTGACATTAATTACTATCAGTTGATTTACCCAGGTTCATTTTGTTTTCTAATAGATGGAATTTTCTTCTTCTAGTTCTTCATGGTCATTCAAAACAATGTTACGTTTTGGGGTTACGGTATACTGTATATTATATTATATTATGTTATGTTATGTTATGTTATGATATGATATGATATGATATGATATGATATGATATTATATTATATTATATTATATTATATTATATTATATTATATTATATTATATTATATTATGTTATATTATGGAAACAAAACATGAAGGCAACCATAAATATACAAAAATCAATGTGTCCGCGACCAACAAATGGGTGTGACGCACAGCTAACAGCGTTTTCCTTATATTCGATTTGTTCACAATGGTGTGTGAATGTGTTGTGTTCAGGTTCCGCTGCGTCTGCCAGCCTGGATACTTTGGAGCACGCTGTGACCTGGACGTGAACGAGTGTGAGGTTTCACCTTGCCTGCATGGGGGCGTCTGTGTCAACCAGCCCGGAGGCTTCCAGTGTGTCTGTCGCCCCGGACACGCAGGTATAGATGCTTTTTCTTTACCCCTCAGGTGACATAAAGATCAATATGAGAGGCAAAAGCTTATCATGCCTGCTGTGGTCTCATGCTATTGACATTACTCTTCCCCCCCGCGCCAAGATCCGGCTTAGAATAGAAACTGCATCACAATAGTTTGCTTTTAATTAGCCCAACCCGCTCCTCCTCCTCCTCCTGCGAGATCCATGCTGGCTTTTCAGGAGCACTAACGAGAGATAAATCCATGTCACCTGCTTTATCTGATGAAAACTTCTCAGTGTCTCTTAGTTGCCCTTATTTCATCGGGGGTCTTTAGTCTCTGCAGACCATTGTTGTTTTACTTCAATCCATTTGTCTTGTTTTTTCAACCCGGACGGGATATTGAGCTTTCCCAGTCAGCGTGTGTGTGTGTGTGGGCACATGCCGGTGTGCGTGTGCGCGTGCGTGTGCAGCACGCGTGCGTGCGTGCGCACTATCTAATCCCAATTCCTGTCAGGTACCGGGAAGATTAATTTCATTTGTCTTCCTCACTGTATCATCAATTTATCCTTTTCCCCAGTTGAGAAAAGGGAAGGAAATTCTCTGAGGTATTGCTACTCTGGAGAGCTAGAACCCCGACACGCATGGCCCAATTCCCATAGAAGCAGCTTTTATTATTAGGCCCACGCACGGCTACAGTACAAGTCATTACTTTTTTTCCCCGTTGCTCTAAGCTCATCTGAGGAAACAGACTTCCCCCTGAGAGCCACGCGGGGCCAGAGGATATATTTTGGATTGGCTCCTCAAACCCGCTAGAACTCATACAAAATATTTGCTCTAGTAACACATGTTACAACATTGCAACTTTTGAAGGGGGAGAGAGAGAGGACAAAATGAAGTGGCGTACAAACAGTGTTGCCAACTTACCGCATTTGTCACTATACTTAGCTTTTTTTCCCCTAGCGCCAAAATTAGTGAAAAACTCCTGGCGGAAAATGTAGTGCTTTTTGGCTGGTGAGCGGGGCGAAATTGGTTGACAGGCGCCAGAGATCAAACCCTCGTTTTTCACCTTTTCCCCTCCTTCCTTCCTAGAAAGGACCATTGGTAAACAAATGGACCCTTAATCCGTAACTCTGGAGATCGTAAAATGAAAGTCCATTTGGTTTCATTTTACGATCCCAAGAGTTAAATTATATTTAATTAACTCTAGATTACCTAATTTTCAAGAATCTACACATTTAGAAAATGTAGAAGAATTGCTATGTTGACCAACATTTTGCCAGTTATCTCTCCTAAATTTGTCAGAGAGACTAAACTCAACATCAAATGATGGTCCGTGGCTAAAATGCAGAATAAATAGTGGGCCCTGGTATGAAAATGGCTGACTACCACTGCTCTAGCGCATTGTAGTGCATTTTGGAAGTGCCACTAGTGCATTTTGGATTTTGGCAGTTGGCAACACTGCGTACGAAGCCTCTCCATAGCACTGTCGCAGGCCGCGGTGCTAAATTGGCTGTCTTGAAGGGCGCCGCACAATAATTCCACAAAACTGATTGAAATGGATTGAAATTTATTAGATTTTTTTTCATATATTCATTTTTCTATTTTGCCACTATGAAGTGTCATCTGTTGTATCGCTGTAAGGCGGTATCTCGCGTCACTTTTTATCCTCTTATCAAATATATTCGCATATTGCTCATTTAATATATCAAGCGCGCCAGCGGTTCTTCGCATATGGGCTGCCAAAATTAATTTTGACCCATAATGCTGATGCCGCCTCTGAATTAGTCCTGTGCTAGGGCCAATTATTCTCATTTATGTGATGTTCTCCCACCCGCCAGTGTCCGAGTTTTTAACGTGGTGGTGGTGCGGAGAGTCTGTTTAGTACACGATTTTTTCCAAAAGGACCTTTGATAAAGCAGAGGAGTCTATTTTCGCTCTGTTTGATTCTGTCGTTGGCATGCCAACTAGGCGGAAGACTTTTTTACCATCTCTTAACCCTTTGTGTACCGCGTTTTGGTGTTTCAGCTGTTGAAAAATAGCAGATCTACAAGCTCATATCGCGCCACCGAGTGGCGCGATATGAGCCTGTAGTTCTGCTATTTTTGAAAAATTGTGAAAATTAGATGAGGTTCTGCATCTAAATAATAGATATTTCTGGGGGTCCTTCCTATGAAATATGTCAAGCATCACTGACGCACAAAGAGATTTTTCCAGAAAAACTAGAATCTCGCGCCAGGGACTAGTGTCACAAACTAGAATCTAGTGTCATGGACTAGAATCTAGTGTCAGGAACTAGAATCTACTGTCAGAAAATGGAATCTAACTTCAGAAACTACAGTCTACTGAGAGGAACTAGAGTCTACCGTGGGGGACTAGAATCTGGCATGAGGAACTAGAATATGAAAAGGACCCAATGGGTTAAAGCCTCCATTATGTTATCCTTTTTTTGCATTTATTTCCCTGACTGCTGAATTTATTTATTGACGTTTTCATGTTTTATGCATCCGCTTTGTAAACAAAGTAGAAAAAATGAAAAGGGAAATGCTGTTTGTGACCTGTTTCTGGGTAATCAGCTGCTGAGGACAGCAGCTGATTGTGTCATAGGTCTTTCATTTCTGTCAGAGCTTTCATTTTCTCCCTCGATCCAAATAATATAAGGATGATAATGATAATAAGATTTAAATATGTCAATTTAGGTCACTCAGCTTTCATCTTGAGTAAACAAAGAAATCAAGGCCAATGCCAGGTAATTCATCAAATACATAGAACTAGTAATCTAGGATCATAGCTTAACCAATAACCCATTATCAGTCTAAAAGTATAATATTGAAATTCATACCTATGTCTGAACTGTATTGTTATAGTTTACTGTACTCTGAACTGTATTGTAGTATACTGTGGTCTGTACTTTACTTTATTATTATTTTTGGGGAGAAATCTTTGAGAAATGACTGCATGGCGGTCCCCGGTGTGTTCTCGGAACATCCAGACCCCCTAGGAAGGAGAAATGACAGAGCTATGGTGCTGCAGCTTTCTGTGATTGGGCGCATACGACGACATGCATAGGGACACACATAGCTGTCACTGGATCCCGTGGGTTTATGGTCTACATCAGGGGTTTTCAACCTTTTTCATCCCAAGGCCCACCATTTATTCAGCATTTGAGCCACGGACCACCATTTGAGGACATTCTTACCCCACAGACCGCAAAAACTAAAGATTTCCTTTGCTTCTGTCCATGACCATTAATCTTGTAGTTGTGTAGATTAGGACTAATTCACATGATGAATATTTTAACTCTTGAGAGTGTAAAAATGAAACCAAATGGACCCGCAAGGGTCCATTTGGTTTCATTTTTACGTTCTCAAGAGTTACATCTGGTTAAACAACTTAGCTGGGGACCACCTGGAACCCTCTCAAGGACCACTGGTGGTCCCCGGACCACCTGTTGAAAACCCCTGGTCTACATAACATTAGACGAATTAGACCCTTCCTCAGCCAGGAGTCAGCCAAGCAACGTGTCCAGACATCAGTCATCAGTTACAGACTATACTGTAACTTCCTCCTTATTGGTCTACCGGCATACTGCCCCGCCCTCAATTTATCTAAAATGCCGCAACTCGCTCGATCTTTAACCAGCCCAAATTCCCATATGCGCAGTGACGTCACCGCCCCGGTTCTGGAAGTCTTTTCCCCATTCATTTTTCTCATAGACTTTTCGAAAATAATTTATATCAAGACGATTACGCCGCGGCCAAAGCCAACTCAGGTCGTGACAAATCATGACAACAAACACAATATCGTCATATAATATATAATTGGGAAGAAGTAGAAAACGGCATGATACAAGACTTTTTGTTTCGTTTTTCATCTTAGAAATTATTTTATTGTCCCAAAAGTTTGTGTGTGTCATCATGATTCGTCACGACTCGAGTTGGCTGTGTCCGCGGCGTAATTGTCTTGATATAAATTATTTTCGAAAAGTCTATGAGAAAAATTAATTGGGAAAAGACTTCCGGAACCGGGGCGGTGACGTCACTGCGCATCTCTATTCTCATATGTCTCCTCACTTCTCCGTGCTCCCTTCATTGGCTCCTGGTCACCATGGGTGTTTTTTGCCATTAGGCAGACTAGGCAGTTTCCTAGGGCGCCATGAAGGGAGGTGCGACCATGAGGGGAGGGGGCGACCACCAGGCATGCTTTAAAAAGGATCCCAGGCTAATAAGCCTAATATGAATAAATACATTATACTTGTCCTCTATAACTAGAATAACTAGAACATTTAAAACACATATAACATATAACACATATAATATGTTCTTTAAGAACAAGAACAGTTCATTTTATCCCTTGGGGGGGGGGGGGGCATTTTCCCTGGAGCCCCCCCTTACCAAATGGACCCGTATTAAAAGGTCCATTTGGCCTAGTGCTCCAAATTGCTTAGAAATGCCACTGCTGGTCACACAACATAGGACAAAACTTGCCAACCAAAGGCATGGCACTCTCTTACCTTGCCCTGTCTGATTAAACCTTACCACCACTCCCTCCCACGCACTCAGATCAGCCAACGCAGGGAAGTACTAGAAGTACCTTCAGTAAAAAAAAAAAAAAAAAACGCTGGGCGATCATAGTTTTTGGCTATCTAAGTCAAACTAAGCTCTAAGACGGATTTTTCGGAGCAGATTATGAGCCATAATACTGATGAAAACGACGTGTGCATGCACGAGCGTGCTCAAGTGGATTTTGGCCGTTTTTAGGTGGACATGCCTGTCAGTTACCAATAAAAAATACATTATCTATAATAATTACTATGATATAATAATTGTAAATCATCATCAGATTGGTCCCTTCTAGGGTATGTGTTGGGTGCTATATGAACACACAACGTTTGGTCAGAAGCGTCGTTTTTTACACCGTATGGAACATTGTTGCACTGATCAGCTGCATGCAGCCTTTTTTATTTTTATTTAAGACGCTTTACAATCACAATGATACATTATTTAACTGTACATATAGGAGCCACGTTCTGCGCCGAGCCCAGAGGTCATTACGATGACATGATGAATGGATGCTCTTGTTTATATAAATCACGCTTTAAGCACACTATTCGTCACCTTCTGTTTTCTCTTCTTCACCCATCATTTACGAATAATGTTCCCTTGAGTGATGCTACAGTGAAATCAGCACATTGTCGCCCGTGCTCCCGTCAGCACATTGCTGGGCAGTGACAGGGGTGGAAAGGAACTAAGTATACTATACAGTATACTCTACTTTTGAGTTATTTGTACTTTACTCTGGTTATTTCCAGGGGTGTAGTGGAGGGGGGACGTGGGGGGACGGCATCCCCTCACTTCTCACATCTAAAATATTTTTGGGGAAAAAGTAGGCCTATGTTCAGACCTCCATTTGTTGCGAACAGAGAATGGGGTAACTTGTTTTAATGTTTATCATGTGCCACCAGCACTTTTAAGGTATACTAATGACATATTAGAATGTGGAAAATGGGTGGACTTCCCCTTTAATGCATATAATTGGCACTCTGGACCAAATGGGGGCACTACAGCCTGGTAAAATGGCGCCTAAGGAGTAAAACATGTACAAACACGTGGGCACGTTTTTGTCCACAATTGGGAAAGAGAACTGGCAAAACGTTGGTCAAAATAACAGTTATTCTCCATTTTCTAATTGTATGGACTCATTTTAACGCTCTCAAGAGTTACAGATCTATACATTGTACGGTAACGGGACTGTCATGTGATCTACCTGCATGGCCTGTGTGATCTACTGGTAGATCACAATCTACCTTTTGGGCACCCCTGCTTTGACCATTGCAAGTAGAAGTTTCTGGTTTAGTTTCCCTGCCTCCCTTTCATGGCGTCTTAAACGCAACTGTTTTTCTTTACTAGAATGTGTTGGTTTGCCACTGATTATGTGCAGCAGCTTTCTCATTAAATTCAAGGTCGTGCTGCTGTTACAACACAAGCCTCTGATGTTCAGCGGAAAACACATTTACATATTAAAATCAAACCATAATCTATAGGATACACTAGGCACTATACGAGATTTGTCTTTGACGCCTTCCAAATACTGCCATTCGCATATTTTCCCATTTGTACAGTGACTAAACTATAGAGGATTTAATTGTATGCTAGCTTGCAGTTCTAAATTATATTCAGCAGTGTCTTTTTCTCTTTACATCTGTCTCAGCCCAATGATGAAACGTTTATATGAAGATGGATCACACTTAGGGATTGCTGGTAGTCCCTTGAATCGGCTACAGTCCATTAACCATCCGACTTCAGGACAATGTTAGTGACTTTATTTTGATCACTTCTGTCCTTGATCCAGTAGTCGTAGCAGACAAACAAGACGGCAATCAATAACTGCCTTCGTTTTAATCTGTTTACTACAAGTGGGTGGGCTGGTTTATTTCTATCGTGGCCGCTCGAAACTCTTCTCTTGTAGCAAACTTGTAGCAATCTTCTTTAAAGTCTGAATAGAGGTTGACATGTTGGTACAACACACTACGATTGCTACTTTGTTCCCCTCGTGATGTGTTTTACTGTTCCCCTTTCAGTCGATTTCACTTCAACACAATGGGATTTGGGGGCTCGAGGGTCGTGCTCTTGCAGAACCTGGTCTACAGTATTTTCCAGTGGGTTAAGACCCCCATGCCTAGCAGCATAGGACATCAATATGACACACCTTCCACTTTGTCCACAGCCACACTTCACTGAACACTCTGTGGAGCATTGCAGGGCATGGGGCCTGCTACTGTGTTGTCGCAATGTTTCCCATATTCCTTCCATGGACTGTGCTTATTTCTTTAACTTGAAATGAACATTTCACAGGATGGGTGGGATCATTTTGCGACCGCGACCAATGGTCACGACGGATTTCTGTTACCGCCCAACTGCTGCAAAATCATTTTGCGTCCATACGACCAACGGTCGTGACCGCTTTGGCCAACGGTTGTGACCATTGGCACAATGGTCCGGGGTTAAGGTAACGTTTAGGTATAGGTTTTGGTTACGGTCATGGTTACGTTTTAGGTTTAGCCCACCCACCCATAGTTAGGACCATTTTTCAGCGGTCGCAAGTGATTTATAACGGTCATAACTGATTTATAACTTACGCGACAATGGTCGCAACCGGTCGCGGCCGGTGTCGTGACCAGCGGTCGCTAAATGATTTTGCTGTTAAAAGCACTGTTCTGGAGACCAAATTTGTGTGCAGCCCTGAGATGTTCCCTTAGTGGAGTGCACACAAATTATTCTGCTCACTGCTTCTATGAAGGCTTGCCTTGAGCTGGTTTGACAAATCAAAACGAGGAAACACAAACGCAAGCGTAAGTTAACTGCACCAGCCACTCCTACTGATTCTATACATTGAAAATATATAAATAGATTAAAGCATCATCACTGCTTGCCAGACTATATAGAGGGAATCCTCATGCATAAAGCGACCGGCAAAGTGAGTTTAACATTGTTGTGTCGTTTAATGCAATCGGCTCGGCCTGTTTGGATGTATGGGATGTCAAGACTAGATTTTTTTATTTTATTTTATTTTGCCACTCAGTACTTTCTGCTGACAATGTCATACAAAGAATACCCTCTGCCTGAAAATTTGCATTGTGAGCTTGTAGATCGGCAATCCCTCCTATAACACAGTATTGTGTATTGTACTGTGTAGGGCTTTACATTGCTGAATCACTGAGCCACTTAACACGATTGTTGATTGACCAGGGTTCACGGCTCTTAGTCTGAGTTTGCTTGCACTTTCTAAGTGGCTCTGGACATGTCTCTTCTAAATGCCTAAAATGTAATTGCTTTAGACACTAACACATCGTAGCTGTCAGGCGGAGACACTGTATTTACAAAACTGGTGTGGTACATCTCAAACAATCGCGTCACATTTGGAGATCAGTTTGCTACTTTTCTGTGACACCAGTATGATGATCGAAGCAGCTAAGGCTTTCATTTATCATCTGTCTGTCTGTCTGTCTGTCTGTCTGTCTGTCTGTCTGTCTGTCTGTCTGTCTGTCTGTCTGTCTGTCTGTCTGTCTGTCTGTCTGTCTGTCTGTCTGTCTGTCTTGCTTAGAAATCATTTTAAACTGCCCTACAGAGTAGAAAAAATTGTGGTATTTTGTCATGAGCATTAGTGAGGACAAATTATACGAAAATAAGCTGAAAAGTGGCGAAGTGGTCCATTAAATTATTTTCCCCGGCCATGTTCAGTATACTCCTATAAACATAGGGCTCTTTTTTTTTTCTCCACAGCCACCCCCACAGGGATATGCTGCAACCCGACCTTTAAAGCCAAATGTTTTTAGTTAAAAATGCATGTCTACTCTAAATTCACAGGGAACCGGTGTGAACTGAGCATTGACGAGTGTCTCTCAAGCCCATGTCAGAACGGCGGGAGGTGTATCGATGGCCCCGGTCGATACCGCTGCTCGTGTCCCAGTGGCTTCGCCGGCCTCAACTGCGAGAGCAACATTGATGAATGCATGTCAGGGCCGTGTCTTCATGGGAGGTATACGCAACGGCTTCATTATCATTACAAATGATACTGCAGCAAAAAAAAAAAGGTGCTGCAGTGGTGGCACACGGCGTTAAGTTTTTAATTACACCCCTTGCCAGCGCCGTAGTCAGTGGGGACATATGCTGCACATTTAAAAGGAAAAAAAAAGCTAATGTAATGTACTTAGAGGTTATGTCGGCGCTTATGAAATCACGGTCATTAAATTACCGTGAACATTAGATTAGTTGTTCTTTGGAGAGACAGGGTGTAAAAACTAGGTAGGTACTGTAAGAACTAGCTTTAGACAGTGTAGATTCTACAAAACATTTTGTTCTGTAAGAACATGTAATCTTCAACGATTTGCGCTGTGTTTTCACGATTTCCCGCCAAAAACAGCAGGTGTGCACGACTCATAGTGCACCACAGAGTGGCACAGCAGAGGTTCAGGGGGGTACAACGGTCCGCCTGGGAATCAAAATGTTCCTGGGTTCGATCCCGGCCTCCCTTCCTGTGTTAAAGGGGAACTCCACCCATTTTCAACATGTCATTAATATACCTTAGAGATGTTGTGTGGACATGATAAAAAAGTTCCCCCAATTCTGTAATTCCTTAAAATGGAGGTCTGGAAAAATCATCAACATGGTGAAATACATCTGATGACATCATCAAGATGTATTTTACCATGTTAATGATTTTTCTTTCAGACCCATTTTTTTTTACTGAAAGTGTACAAATGGAACCAAATGGTTCACATTTGTATCCTCTCAGGAAAATTTTGAAAATGGGTGGAATTCCCCTATAAGGAGCTTTTTTTTTTTTTCAGATTCGGTCCTTACAGACTGGTGCATATTTCAGAAAAAATGGTGAAAAAAAGTACCCAAGTACCCAATAGCACAGCAGTGTGCAGAGACCGTTACTGTCATAATTGTCCTTGAGCAAGACAATAAACCCCAATCCATAACTTCTCCCGATGAGAACATTTTTTTTCCAGTACTTGTGTAAAATGTTAAATGGTGAATTAATATTGCAATTGTAAGCTACTTTTTGGATGCTTTATTCTTCTACTTCGTTAGATCTCAAAGGCAAACAGTATCGCACTTTTTTACTGAACACTTGTGAAGACCTGTAGATGTGAGTTTATTGATGCCAATACCACCGCACTGCATTTACTTGAGTAAAATTTGGAATACAGGACTGTTACATTTGCCTAAAAGGATCCCTGGCTAATGTGACAAATATGCCTTAAAACATTATGCTTGCCCTCTAACTAAAATGACAAGCTTTCATAAATAGAGAGTCACTCAGTAGGAACTGCTCCCGTCGCAGTTTGATGAGGTCACCTGTCCACGCTGTGTGGTCCAGCCATATGTAATTATGGAACACACATCCTAACAATAATCAATATAAGACTACACAAAGTTATTAATGTATCAAAGCAATATTTCTTTATATTTTTCAACAGCATGTGCATTCCATAATTCCGTATGGTTGGACCACACACAGACTTATTATGACATCATCAACCTGTGACAGGAGCAGTCTCTGCAGAGTGAGAAATTCACTATTTATGAAAGAAACAAAATATTTAAGGTGCTTTTATTTTTAGGTTTTAGTTATTGAAGGCAAATACCGGTATAATAGTTTTAAGGCATATTTGCCATATTACGAGGGATCCCTTTAAGTAAAAATCACTGAGTATTTCTGTCCACCATTGGCAATGTTCCACTGTTAACGTTAGCATTTTAAAACAACCCCCAAAACCCATAACCTTTATTACAAGCTTGGGGAGGTAATAAAACAATGCCGTTGGAGGTCGATCCAGTTCACACGTATGCAGTCTTAAGTGCACTTGTGTTTGCGTACGTTTTGGGTTTGACTAATCAACTGTGCCGTGTTCTCTCTCTCCCCCGGCTCAGCTGCATGGACGGATCAGGCGCGTACTCCTGCCTCTGTGAGCGCGGATGGACCGGCCCCAGATGTGACGGGAACATCGACGTGAGTACCAGTGTTGGTCAATGTTACTTAGGAAAGTAACTTCTTTACTTTACTAGTTACTCCTTAGACAAAGTATTATTACTTTACTTATTACTGAAATCGAAGAGTAATATATTACATATTACGTTATTACTTTCCCAAGTTCTCAACTCTCACCTTTGAAGAAATAGAGATGTACAACATAATCTGTTTAGCGAGCTCTTTTTAGAACTGAATCCAATTTATTGGAATAATAATAGTCTTCAATTCCACAAACTGCACCTGAAAACAAAGCCGACATTGTAAATGTCTTACTTAGATAAAAAAAAAAATAAATAAAAGGAGCAGAGAGAAGCAATGGGAACATTTTAACCTTGAATCACAAAATAGACCTGCAACTAACAAAACCAGATTTCGAAATTTGTCGCTTTGACTTTTTAAACTTTTTTCCCAATTTTTTTCAAAGACAGTTGAGGCCTTATATTTAAAAATAAAATACAGAATAAAGCAGCTAGCGATTTGTAGTGTACATAACTGTGCGCAGGATGCAGCGTGTGGACTGGATCTACAATCTAGTGCACATCTCTGTTGTTACAGTACCTGTCGATAGCTTGTAAATCTGTTCTATTTTTGCATGCGACAACAAGCTCATTTTAAACAAGTATACTGGCGTTACTTGCAAAGTAATGCATTACTTATTACCCATTTTTGCAGAGTAATCTCGTTACTTTACTTTTTGGAGCAAAAGTAATAATATTACAGTAATATATAATCTAAAAAATCATTACTGCCCAACACTGGTGAGTACAGCGGAGCTCTTATTGTGAAGTTGGCCCCTGCGATACTGTATGCTCCTCGTGATGTCGGTGCAGTACAGGGGCCTTATCTGGCGGAGGCTTGTGTATAATCACCACCACGTGGTTTTGTCGGTATCACAAACAATATCGATTCCTCTCCCACTGAGATAAGTCAATTGAACTACCAGGATCATGTAAAGCATTGTACAAATACCTGATTAAAAAAAAAAAAAAAGAAATTGCCAGGACTAAATGCCTAATTGATTTAATATCCACTAGCAGCTACCTACTGGACTCTGGAGATAACATGCCAGGTTGCTTAGCGGGAGCCTGGTGGGGCCGTCTGTGGGCAATGATTAATCAGATTGTCTGCCGTTTAACCAATATAGATTCATTTTAATCCGGAGTTCACATTATCTTTCCACCAAGCAGACAACAGTCGATTACTCATCTTGAACTCGTATGGATGCAGACGCCAAACACACAGCATTTTTTTTTTGCATCCTTTGTGTTTTAAAGGCGTAGTTGCCGTTGTAGACATTTGCAGTGCTCTAGTCATTTCTCTTTGGGTGGGTGGGGGGTATTGTTTTCATACTCTCTCGGTGTGTGTGTGTGTGTGTGTGTGTTTGCAGGAATGTGCCTCCGGTCCCTGTCGGAACGGAGGCTCGTGCGTGGATCTCATTGATAAATATGCGTGCTTCTGTCCGGACGGCTACGCGGGGAGAAACTGCGAGATCGACATAGACGTGTGTCAGGGGAACGCCTCGAGTGTCTCCTTGTGTTTCAACGGAGGCACGTGCCTCGACGGGGAGGGATCCAATTTTACCTGCAGGTGAGTCCCATTTTGTGTGCGCGTGTGTGTGTGTGTGTGTGTGTGTGTGTCAGGGCGGATGTAACATTTCCCAATTTGTTGGGGGGGGGCAGGAGAAAATGGTATGGGGCGGCTTCATCGCCCGTGGCGCGATGTTGCACCCATACCATTTTTGGTTTGGTTAATGGTGTTGGCTTTAGTGGTGCCACAACTGTAGTTAGTTAGTAGCAGTAACACAGTAACAACAGCAAATTATTTTAAATATAGGCACTTATCTGTTTTTTTTGCATGCCATTGTGTTTGGTGGGGCAGACTGGGCATTTAGGGGGGGATTGCCCCCGCATGCCTACATCCGTACCTGGTGTGTGCGTGTGTGTGGTTGTGTGTTTTCACTCCATGCAGATAGGATATCAGAGAGACAGGAAATTGAGGGCAGGTCTCCACCCGGAATGAAGACGGGGATGTTGTGATTATGCGGTCGACACGCTACCTACTCAGATACCCGTGTCCTCCCAGCTGCACGCTTATTTTAACCACTTTCACGCCGGTGTCCCTGTTTTTCGGGCATGTTATTATGGGCACAACTTTTCAACAATGCCTAAACTAGCGTGGCGAACGTTTGGTTCAGGCACACTGGGGCTCACGCAGGGCCCCTCCGGGTTCCTTTAAAGCACTGGTTTTCAACCTTTTTTTGTTCCCAGGGCCCACTATATATTCAGCATTTGAGCCACGGACCACCATTTGATGACATCTGCACCCCACAGACCTAAAACCTAAAGATTTCTTCTGGTTTGGTCAACAATTCCAGGCTGGATTTCAGAAACAAAATGGTCAAGCTCAAACATACAGACCAAAATGACCATTTAATCTTCTAGATTCTCTAGTTGTGTAGACTTGGGCTAATTCACATGATGAATATTTTAACTCTTGAGCGTAAACATGGAACCAAATGGTCCCACAAGGGTCCATTTTTACACTCTCAAAGAGTTACATCTGGCTAACCAACTTTCCGTCATTTAGCTAGGGACCACCTGGAACCCTCTCAAGGACCAGTGGTTGAAAACCACTGCCTTAAAGCTATAGTTCAGTCATACAACTTAGGTTGTATGAAATAATTGTCATTCATATAGTGGTGTCAACTGTATTAATTGATTGCCAGAGTTCTGTGGTGGGAGTTCTGCTCTGGTTTTGGTGAAATATGAAGTCATTCCGGTAATTTTGTGGGGGTCACTGTGGGGCCACACAGTAAAAGTATTCAAATACAAAAACCCCAATATCAGTTTTTTGTGTCCATGTCACTATGCCCAAAACATAGTTTCTTGTGATAAGGGGGTCAAAAATGAAGGAAGGACATGCTGATATTTTAGAAATAATTCAACAATACAAATTGCATTTGTTTTGGTTTGATTACTGCATGGCTCCAGTGACGTCAACAGAATGACTGGAACTACTTCATATTGGCCAAAACCAGAGCAAAAAACCATGGGAGTCTGCCAATCAATTGACACCACTATATTAATGAACAGTATTTCATACAAAAAAACGAACTATCCCTTTAATAGCCAGGCGTGCTCTTGGTGTGCAACTGTGAATTTCCGAGCAAAAAAAAAAAGAAACGATTGATGTCATGATTATGACAGTGATGTCTCACAGCTAGTAAAAGCTTAATGCCTTGAAGGTATTCCTGACAGTGCTTGTAAGAGAGGCTCTTTGTCAACCCACTAGGTACAACATCTGCTTCTGGAAAACTATGACCAAAAGGAAAAAAAAAAGCGGGGGCTGTTGTAGTCAGTGCTGCTGCTGTTGTCAGAAAATTCACCCTAGTCTCTAGTTATGAATTTAATTATGCCCCATGCTTGCCGTCATATCATCCAAACGTGCCATAAGGATGTCGCAGGCATGTTGAAGTAGCAATGCTACAGGTTGACTCCAAGTCAACCGTCTCTTTTTAATTGCCGCCGCGCTCTCCCTTGAGTGATGGCATGTGTGTGAATGCATGCAGTGTGTAGTGACGGCGTGCAGACTTGACACCGCGAGTCCCTGAACAGCTTGCTGTTAATTACACTGTCTTACCTTTTTTACACAATGTACTGTATTGTACTGTACTGTAACTGTACCAGTACATGCTCAGTGTCATAATTGAATCTCTCTGGTCGACCAACTTGCCAAATATAAGACCGCTGCTGCTGCAGTCTGCTGTGCATGCAGTGCTAAATAGGGGTGTAACAATATAGTAACTGCATTGAAGATTTTTTTCTTTCTTCATTTAAAAAATTGTAAGGTACCCTATTGGCCTGAATATAAGACTATGTTTCTTTCCCCCAATGGACATATCATAAAATAAGGAGTCGTCTTATATTCGGGGCCATGCTAACAATCATTCAATGTTCTTTTTCTGTAAATGATTCTTGAAAAATGGGGGTCGTCTTATATTCAGGACAATATGGTATATCAAAATGAAAACAGCAACATTGACTATTTATCGTATCTTATTGTTTTGCAATGCAAATAATCAGTATCGAATCCTTTTCTTTGCAGATAATTGCATTAAATAGTTATTATATCAATGTCACCGGAATGAACCAATATGGCCCATGTATCGTGATCGCTGTTAAAATGTATCATTACACCTCTAGTGCTGAATGAATTAGAAATTCCCCCGCAATATCTTGTAAGACAAATAATTTTCCTGTGAATCACACTCAAAGGACAACAGCATTATGATGATAGACTTTGCTGATTTGTCGCGTCAGGGATGTCACATTAATGCGGCGTGAAATTGTGATTCATTACATGATGTTAAAGTTTGAAAAACAAGACGATGTAAGTTTCTAACGCACATCAGAGAAACACATGGTGCTTTAATTAGAATGTTATTATCAGGCAAATGCATAAATATGATGTGGGGGGGAAAAAACGCTTTGCTAACTTAGAATTCTGTTATATTTAAATTAACTTTCAGAGATTTCATAGTAATTAATTTTCCTCCCATTGTGCCCTGATGCTCAGCTGTTCCTTTTCAACATTTTGAAAGTAGACAGATATTAAAAAATAAATAAAAGATGGCGTGTTACTAACAGAATTCAGAAATTTTAATTCCATCGGATAACTATTACTCAGCCTTTCCAATTCGTGATTACCATAGTCATGGCCATTCTCCTGCTGTAGGGTGCTAAAAGTAGAATACATTACGGATGTTTATATATATATATATATATATATATATATATATATATATATATATATATATATATATATATATATATATATATATATATATATATATATATATATATATATATATTTTTTTTTTTCTTTCTTTTTTTTGTGTGTGTTTTCTTTCTTTTTACTCATTTTGGGTGGGAACACTTTGTAATGTTCTAAGCATTATTAGCTTTACTTAGCCTTATTACCATAACCTAGCATTATTAGCATTATTTGCATTGTTAACAATACTTAACATTAGTATTACTTAGCAGTATTAGCATTAATTAACACTTTCACTGCTTTAGGCGCTCGCCTAAAACAATAAAAAATGGTCAAGGCGGGAAATGCGGGTTAGGCAGAGATACTGTTAACAATATTACAATTACTTAACATTATTACCATTATTAACAATACTTAGCATTAACAATGCTTAGCATTACCATTATGTACTATTATTTGTCTTACTTAATTAGCATTACTTAGCATAATTGGCGTTACTGAAAATGTGGCACAAATCTTTCAGTCAATCTTTCAGTTTTTCTTTTCAGTTTAAAATGGTTTAAGGCAGGATCTTTTTTGTGATTTTTTTTTTTTTTATTAATCCATCAAGCCTTGTCTTCTCCTAGCTGCCCAGCAGGTTTCATGGGAGACTTCTGTGAAGTGGACGTTAACGAGTGTTGCTCGGCGCCCTGCCTGCACGCCGCCGTTTGCCAGGATCTCGTTAACGGCTACCAGTGCCTCTGCAGGCCAGGTGAGTCCCTAAAATAACCTGTCTCTGTCTCCCGCAGTCAGTCCGCACTACCAAACGCACTCCCCGGCTCTTCCCTCCCCCCTCCTTTTTTCCTCCTACAAGAGCAAGACGTTAGACCTCGACGCACGCGTTCACCTGCTTGGGATGATAAGGATGTTAACTGTCAGCAGTGTGTCGTAGTACAGAAGTTTCACACTTCACAAGATGCAGGCTCAAAAGTTCATTCCTCGCACATTAAAATGATTGATGATTTTAAATCTTGAACTGAGTTCACCCCCGCCCTCCGGGCCCCTCCTCCTCCTCCTCCTCCTCCCCTAAACAAAAAAAAGAACTAGTTCACGTTCATTTCTTCTGTTGCCCCGAGCTATTCTTTTTCCGATAGAATACTCCCTGCCCTCAGTCATTGCGGCTGTGCACTTGCCGAGCTAAATGGATAACTGCATCATCCCACTACAGTATCGCAGCAGACCCTCATACATTTAAAACAGTGGTTTTCAACCTTTTTTGATACCAGGGCCCACTATTCATTCATAATTTGAGCCACGGACCACCATTTGAGGATATTTTAGCCCCACAGACCCCAAACACTAAAGGTTTATTTTGCTTTTGCCCACAATACATTGTAAAATGTTAAAGTGGAAATGCAAATTTGGAACTGAAGATTGAAGAAGATGAGGAATTATACAAAGCAGGGTGCATAGATGACATCAATATGAGGACAAAATCAAACAGGCTGTTCCTGAGAGCAATTTATATTAAAGCTCCTATATGGTATGAAAGAGTAATGTTCAAATTAGATAATTTGTTGGGATAGAAAACACACATGGGAGCACCAAAACAGACAAAAAAATGTAAAAGTTCCATGTTATATCCCCCTTTTAACAAGTACAACAAGGACTTATAGGAGAAGTATTACAAGGACGTCAAGTCCAAATTCTTTCCTTTATTGGAATTAAGAAAGAGCCACAGTCTGGCTAGAGTCTTTATTCCACAGTAGCCGGTTTAAGATTGCTCCCTCTTGAGACCTTTGACGTCACTGATGAATGGTGCTTGGTGCTCTATATACAAGCCTCACAGACATTTGTTTTGTTTTTTTTTGAGTGGCATTTTTTCTGTTCATATTCACTTTGATATTATAGCAGTAATCAGACAAAACTTCCAAATGAAAGAGAAGACCACTCACTTCTCTTGGTGCTTCAGCTCTGGGCGGAAAAATACACGCTGTGCTTTTTTTTAGTGATTTGCGTTATGCCATAATAATTTCGGATGGCTCAGGTCGGATAGTTTAGGTCAGGGCTGCCTAAAAGGTTGATTGTGATCTGCCAGTAGATCACACAGGCCATGCAGGTAGATCACATGACAGTCCCCTAAAATGTATAGATCTGTAACTCTTGAGAGCGTTAAAATGAAACCAAATGGACCCTCATGGGTCCATTTGGTTTCATTTTACACTCTCAAGAGTTAAATTATTATATTATATTATATTATATTATATTATATTATATTATATTATATTATATTATATTATATTATATTATATTATATTATATTATATATTGTTAAATTTTGACCAACGATTTGCCAGTTCTCTTTCCCAATTGTGGACAAAAACGTGAACGTTATTCGCTTTGGGTGCAAGAGACTAAATTCAACATCATGAACTGTCAACTCAAACCCCAAATACTGTTTTCAAACGTCAGTAGTAGCTTATACAAGAAAACCTTCCAATTCTCCCCCTCCATTTTTCATTATAAGTGATTTATTCTTAAACACTATAACAGTAAGTAAGACCATCACCACTATTTCAAAGTCAAACTTTTTGGCGGCCTTGAAATGATTTTTTTTTTATATGTAGATCTTGTTGAGCCGGTCATTTTGAAAGTAGCTCTCAAGTCAAAAAAGTGTGGGCACCACTGGTCTGGGTACTGTAATCAAGGGCCGGGAGAGAGAGAGAGTGAGAGACTTGCCAAGACGAGAGCAGGGTCGCATTCGAACCCACAGGTCCTCGATCCTGGCTGGTGCTCACCGTAAGTAGCGCTGTGTCTTATCTCATGGCCTGTGCTGTGCACTAACTGGCTGAGCCAGTCAGCCAACCCTTCCCCCCACCCCCCCACTCTAAATACTTCAGCGAAGAAGCCCCTCGCTGCGTGGAAACAGGCCATATAAAATGTCACAAAGGTTTCCAATGTGTCTCTGCATTGCCGCTCTGCCTCAGCTGTGAAAAAAAATGTATCTCTCTTTCTCTCCGGGGAGTAATTTACAGTCATACAGTACTAAAAAAACAGACAGTGATAAAAAACGACGGACGTTGCCCCCCTCCCCACCTCATTAAAATGTATGCCGCGTCTTCTTCCCTCCTCTTTATGGCAAAAGCCTCTTCTTATCCGCGACCGCTATGTACGTGGAAAAAAAAAAGAAGAAGCAAATCGATGTTGGGGAGAGAATCTGATTGATATTCACTGGGAAGGAAGGGCGGAAGTGGGCGAGTCGGGGGGAGCGCCGCTCACTCGTACGTACATAGATACATACACACACCACTCTATGGGCTTTTGTTTCCTGGCAGGTTGGACAGGCCTTCACTGCGAGGACGACATTAATGAGTGCCTCCCCGCGCCCTGCAACCAGGGGATGTGCATCCAGAACGATCCCGGCTCCGGCTACACCTGTTTCTGTCGTCCCGGATTTGTGGTGAGGGCTCCACAGTCTCTCTCTCTCGCACACACACACACACCGCCTCTCCATTACTCTTCCATCTTTTCTTCCTTTTCCCCCCTCTCTCTCTGTTTTGTGAGTGTCGTCTTCTGCCCGCCCCCCTCTTGCACCCTCTTGCTCCTTTCTGTCACATCTCTTTTTATATATTTCTTGTTCGGTAACTCGTGTGAGTGCACTGAAAAAACGTGGTAATGTTTCGTGTCTGTCCATTGAAGTCTAAAAATACGACCTTTGCGCTGTTAGTTTTGCTGGCCCAGAGTAAGAAAAGAAAACTTTTTCAAGCAGACTTTTTGGTCCAGTTTGAGTCATGTGCGCCAATTAGTCCCTCCCTAATCCGTCCTTGTCCAATAGGCATGTTAGAAGAGGAAAGCTTGACCTGCACAGCAACAGTTGCTACACTATTTGAACTGGCATTGGACAGTGACTAAACTCTGCCCCAAAGGGTGGGGTTTTGAGAAGGCTCATTGTTCTCACTGCTAACCCCCTATTGACACATCACATTCTACATAAATCAGAATGCATTTTACTGTAGGTCATTTTGCTTTATTGTACCTTGCCATATTATTTGGAGGCCATATGGCTTTAGGAGATTTTTGTGATTTACATGGGAGAATTAAACAAGCAATAATGGCCCAAAACTCTATCCAAATCTGGCGAAAGTGGCTGTTGTTTTTGGCCATTATCTATGTAACAGAAAAGCCATCTCACTCGTTGACAAAGCCAGACAGCCCATCACCAGTTCCACCAGTCTGTTGCTACAGCTACAGTGATCTGAAAATAGAATAGGGAGAAAAAAAACAAGCCAGCTAATACCAACTTAATCAGTCTCATGCGGATTTCAGTAAAGGCTTTGCCTTTGTTGGAATTAGCACTATAGAATTGCAAGTGTACCAATATGAAACTTCTGACATGAAAAAGGTAGGTGTCGAGACAGCAGGTCTTCAGTCTCTGAGTCATGCACTGGCTCATTGTTATTATTGTCTTCGCTGACGCTGTTACTTAATTGCCTCTGCACGTAGTGACAGGGTTTTGTTTCTCAATAGGCCTAATACCAAAACACTTTCTGATGTCCGTTTTTATGTAGGAACCAGGGGCGGATCTAGGCATGGGCATGGGGGGGTGGGGGGCAATGCCCCCCTAAATACCCAGTCTGCCCCCCCCAAACACGATGCCATGCAAAACAACCCAAGAAATTTCAAATTACAGTGCTTATATTTAAAATGATTTGAAACTACTACTGCTACTAACTACAATTTTGGCACCACTAAACCAGCAGCATTTCATCATTGAAAACAGAAAACTCTGAGTCAGACCTTTAGCTTTATGCATGCTGCGTGTCTGTTGCAACTTCAACAACAACTGATGTTATTATTGATGCTTTACTTGACTAATAAAAGTCCTGTAACCGAAAATGGTATGGATGCCGCACCCATACCTTTTTCCTTCAACATGTTCTCTTGCCTCCCCAAATGGGACATGTTACTTCCGCCCCTGGCAGGAACCCTATGGTATAGGAACCGAGCTAACTTATTATCGACACATTTGTGTGTGTGTGTGTGTGTGTGTGTGTGTGTGTGTGTGTGTGTGTGTGTGTGTGTGTGTGTGTGTGTGTGTGTGTGTGTGTGTGTGTGTGTGTGTGTGTGTGTGTGTGTGTGTGTGTGTGTGTTTTACAAATGTTGGCCTCCTGGTGGCGGTCTAAAAGGCAGATGTGAACAATGCATATCAGAGATTTTTCCTTGGCTTCTGGGGAGCATGCATTGCATACCACGTTTGACACAGAGTGCATGCATTTATGAGTACAAATGTGAAAAGCACTATAACAAGCCGTTCTGGAAAATTTGCGGCAAATGTTGGTAGTTGGCATCCAGGGTTCAGTGCATGTGCAAAGTTTGACATCCAACGTGTTAGCGGTGCCGGAGATTAGCTGTACACAGACAGGTGGAACTCGTCTCGGAGAGCTTGGGAAGCCAATCATAGCCAATCAAAATAGAAGATGGTACATGGTGTATATCTGTGTTGTTCACATGACTATGGAGATAGTGTATATCCAATTGTGTGATGCATGCATAGAATGTGCATGAGTAATGTAAAGAAAGGGGTTTTGGCAAGATTGGACGCATGGTGGCGCTATAACGGGCCGCTGTGGAATATTTGGGGCATCTCCAACAGTGCCGGAGATTAGCAGTACAGACAAACGGACGGAGGAACACACTGACTGTGTGCAAAACATACTCTCTCCCCACGCCTTCGGCCTGGTGGAGACGATGACAATGAGCACAATGATAAATAGGCTGCTCTTTCTGGAGAAAACTGCGTGTTTCATGCTGTTATTGTGATGACAATTACGATATTTTTGTGTTGTGTTTTGATATTTTCATTACTTTGCGTGGAACAATTTGCCACTGATGGTGCCAGGCCCCCACTATCACCCCACCTACCCCCCGTGATGCTGTGTGTGCTTTGCGCCCAGGCTGCCAGCTTGTACATGTGCCATTATGTTCTGAAACATTTGTGAGAAGTTGTTGTTTTTTTTCAAGGTTCTTGAGGCAAAAACAGCTTGAGAACTACCGCTTTTTAGAAACCTTTTTTTTTTTTTTTGTAGAATCGGCCCTCTGGTCTTTAATGGCTTAATTAAATTGTTAAGAACTGTGTTATTCCAAACAGTAAAATCAAACGTGTTGGTCTAATATTTTCCAAAAGGAAAAAAAGGCATGCGTTTAATTTGCTCTGACCAACAAGCTGGGGATAAAATCATTTCCCACCGGCGGTGAGAATGAATGACCCCCAGGAGGTGGTGGCGGTGGTATATGTATATCTCCATCTCCCCAGCAGCCACTGTTAACAGGGGCGGATCTAGGCATGTGCATGGGGGGGCAATGCCCCCCCTAAATGCCCAGTCTGCTCCACCAAACACGATGGCATGCAAAACAACACAAGATATTTCAAATCAGTGCCTTTATTTAAAATGATTTGAAACACTACTACTGCTACTAACTAACTACAGTTGTGGCACCACTAAACCAACAGCATTTCATCATTGAAAACAGAAAACTCTCTGAGTCAGACCTTTAGCTTTATGCATGCTGCTTGTCTGTTGCACCTTCAACAACAACTGATGTTATTATTGATGCTTAATTGCCTAATAAAAGTCGCCTGTGGTGTGAAGCGACACGGGTGATGAAGCCGTCCCTATACCATTTTCTCTTGCTCCCCCCCCCCAATAGGGAAATGTTTTATCCACCCCTGCACTGTAACCCTGTGTGAGTCTCATTATGTGCTGCGTGTACTCAGTGGCAGTTGGAAGAAACAACCGTAATTACACCAGACACATGTACAACCATTAACCCTGCATCCTTCCAGCTGTTATTTAACAAGTGTAAAGTAATGCATATCGACTTGGGTGGGGGGAGATTTAGCTTTAAAATAAATGGCTTAAAGAATACAAATCTGAAAATGGCAGACTCTACAGGCTCACAATGCACCGCAAGATCGCGGCACGGTGAGCTTGTACTTTCACCTGGCCATAATGTACAGGGGATGTGGTGGTATGGTGGATTCGTACAGCGCCTTTATCCAAGGCGCTCATTCACCCATTCACACATTACTAGCGGAAAAAAAAACATGCAAGGTACTGACCAGCACATCAGGAGCAATTAGGAGTTGAGTGCCTTGCTCAGGAACACTTTGACACTGACTCTCTGTAATAATCCAAATCTGTAAAATAACTAATGTAGGCTAAACTAATGTTCTCAAATAACATTTACCTCTGAGATTTATAAAAGTATTATTTTAGGTACTCAATTAAAGTAAAGCTACCTCAACATACTTAAAGGTTCAGTTTCAGTTCTTATGTTTTGAATAATCCTCACCAGAGTGTGCTGACCATATAAGGATTTCCTCCCTGTTCTCAATGAGCCCCTGGCGCCCCAAAAAACCCTAGTTTCAGTTTTGATGTCGGGTGACAAAGCCTTCATCCAATAAGGATGAGAGTAGGGGCTGTCCTTAGTGCACATACTGTTTGCATGTTGCACTTTTCCCCCTCACTGTAGATTTTGTGCATGTGCACGTCTTACGTTACCAAATCAATCACGAAATCACCAAAATCTCTGAATGCTGCTTAAAAAAAAAAACAATGCTTGTAACGACAAGTAAAAACGACTTGCTTTTTACACTGCTGCTGTATGTATTTGTTCCTCCATAACACACACAGGGGCAGAACTGCGAGCTCAACTATGACGATTGCCTGTCGGGTCCATGTCCGGACGGATCCGTTTGCATAGATGGCATCAACGAGGCCAGCTGTGTCCCTGCTCTTCCCCCGAACGGAAGTGACACTGGCGGGAACACCACGGCGACATTAAGACCAACACTGGCTGCACAGCCAACAGGTAGGAATGCTGAACGTTTATTTAAACATGTATATATGTAACCGGTAGGATCCCTCTCACTCTGCGTTGTTAGGAGGGACAACCCAGGAATCTTGTGGAGACTACAGACGTTTATTCTGACCGAAAATAACACAGAACATGTCCCCACGTTAGCCTCGTGCATAGAGTACACAGGTCTCCTCTCGTTCCAATTGCGGAAATAAAAGAGCTATTCAACAATAGCACAACACATAACAACACATACCTGACAGAAAACAACACAGAACATGTCCCCATGTTAGCCTTGTGCATAGAAAACACAGGTCTCCTCTATAAAACAGAAATAAACACGCTGTATAAATCATTTTGTAGATACAATTCTTATTTTGTTATACAGGACGTAACAAAGACACCCACCTCGTTCCAATTGCGGAAATAAAAGAGGAAGAGGTGTCATGGGATTTATACAGTGGACAGACTGTACCAACTTAAGGGACTGTACCAATTACTGCACTATGCTTGGAGAATCATGTCAGGTAGAAGAACTGATGTTATAGTTTGTGTAATTATACACACAGTTCACTATTCACACTGTTACATATATTCCATGAATGTATGTATTCTCCCTTTTTTGACCAACGGTAAACCACCATCCATCACCGGTTAAGTGTTGTTTAACAGCACTGATGGCAAATGGTGTTCATATGTTCACCCAATCAGAAATGGTACATGTTGGCCTCACAGCTAGAGGGTCCTGGGTTCGATTCCCACTAGGGACGCTGTGGGTGCTGGCAGTGTGTCTCCCCCTCCGCATCATCAGTGCCCATACCCAAGGCAGATACTAGGGGTGGGCAAAAAATCGATATGGCAATATATTGCAATTCTTAATGTCGAATCACCAGGTCTAATATATATATATTTTGTATATATATATATATATATATATTAGGCCCGGGACTTTAGCGCGTTAATTGAGACTAATTAATTACAGAAAATATAGCGCGTTATAAAAAATAACGCATTTATTCGCACCTTTTCTTTGTCCACCATTGGAACGGAACGTTTGTCACTGATGGCCCATTCACACCATTGAAGTGGAACGTTTCTCACTGTATCACCGTTTCACACCTACCCAATATGCTAACGCACACGGAAGCGGCAGTCCACCCGGAGTCACGACATTGAGGAGTCAGAAACTGAGCGCTTGAGCGCTGTTCAAATGGCCTGAATAGGGACAAACTGCAGTTGAAGTCAATGTAGAAGAATCGCCATTGGTCTACTAGCTCTATGGAGTAAACGTAACTCAGTCTATACTCTAAAGCTCCGTCCGCCCCCTCGTCCTTTTCCCCGCAGCAAAAACAAAACAAAACAACTCGCAACATGAACGACAAACCAGATGAGCAAGCATTACTCGGCCCCGTTGATGGCAAATTTAGATTTAAGCAAAGAACGGATGGAAGCGTGGACAAAAAGGCAGTTTATGCAACAAAGAATGTGCATACCATCGCAGCAGTTCGAGCCTCAAATCACATCCAACATGTTGGAGCTAGTGTTACTGTCCCCGTTTCGTAGAAATCTATGTAGAAGAGCCACCATTGGACTGACCCCGTGAAGAGAAGGGAGCTTGGGTAAGCCTTTCTGCATTCTGGCTAGTACCAGAGCGACGTTGAGGTGTCCGACATTCAATGGCTTGAATAGGGACAAACTGGAGTTGGCGACCGGCGCTCATCAGTGCAGCTGTAGTCGAGTTCATATTGGCTGTAGCTGTGTGTGTGTGTGTGTGTGTGTGTGTGTGTGTGTGTGTGTGTGTGTGTGTGTGTGTGTGTGTGTGTGTGTGTGTGTGTGTGTGTGTGTGTGTGTGTGTGTGTGTGTGTGTGTGTGTGTGTGTGTGTGTGTGTGTGCGCTCAGATGATCAACTGACGTGGGCTTTGGGCAAACGGTTTGATCATAGTAGCCTAGTTCAGAGTAGTTCACTTCACTGTGTTTATCTGACACTAAATTGCATGATAATAATGACTGCTAAATGTACGCAAATGTATGCTCCAGAACAATCAGCGCTGTGTGTGTGGCACTGCCTTTCTTACCAGCTAGTCTTCCAAATACCAGTATTTTATTTATTTTGCCCCAGAGTCAATTATTGTACTGGACTGACTGAGAAATGCTAACGTTTGTACTTGAATTTGGTAAATAAGAAGAAGAAAAAAAGAAAAGAGGAAAGCTTTGGAATTGGGGAATCTTTTTGAATCGAGAATTTAAAAAAAAAATCTAGAAATCTAGTTTTTGGATCGAATCGTGACCCAGAAAATTGATACTGAATTGTATCGTGGGACACCCACAGATTCACAGGCCTAGTATTCAGTTCATTGCTTCACTCATTCAGTTCATTGCTTCACTCATAATATAATAATAATAATAATAATAATAATAATAATAATAATAATAATAATAATAATAATAAATTCAGTTCAAAAATGTGCTTTCTCACTTTTCTCAGGTAAATAATAATATGCGATTAAAATGAGATTAATTGAGATTAATTAATTATTGAGCCTCTAATTAATTAGATCAAAATTTTTAATCGAGTCCCACCCCTAATATATATATATATATATATATATATATAATATATATATATATATATATATATATATATATATATATATATATATATATATATATATATATATATATATATATATATATATATAGTTTATGTATTTATTAATCTGACACGTCATCTGTGGCGCTAGAGAAAGTACAGTATATTCTGTGCCTCCTTTAGTGTTCAGTGCTCTGGGAAACGTTTACCACCTACATCACTTTTAGGGCAGTGACGTAGGTGGTAAACAGTCTGGAACCCCCTCCTCTGGTGTTCCACTACGGTATGTGCTGAGACGCGCACACAGAGGCACGGATGCACGTTAGTATAACCATACAGACGAGGTTTAATTTCGGCAAAGTATCCCTTTAAGGGGGTCTAACTAACTGTTTTAACTGAAGTGACAATGGGTACATTCCAAATGATTTATCAAAGCATCCTGTAGCACTCCTGGACTTGAGTCAAGGTTCCTGCGGTACATGGCACCCACTTTGAGAAGGCTGTGCTTCTCATCTGAGCACTGCATGTGTTCAAGGATGACTAAATTGTTACAAATGATAAACCCGCTGCTCACTTAATTGTTACTAATTATGAACCCCATCGTTCCTCTGTCCTTCCTGCTCTGATTTAGGACAGGGTTTTTTCAAACCTTTTTTCATACCAGTCCAGGGCCCACTATTTGTTCAGAATTTCAGCCACGGACCACCATTTGATTTGACAGTTTAGCCCCACAGACCCCAAAACTAAAGATTTATTTTGCTATTGTCCACAATTCCTGGCTGGATTTCGGAAAACAAAACAGGCAAACATACAGATCAAAACGACCATGAATCTTTTACATTGTCATAGTTGTGTAGACTTATGGGCTAATTCACATGATGCATATTTTAACTCTTGAGGGTGTAAACATGAAATTTGGTTTCATGTTTACACTCAAAGAGTTACACCTGGTTAACCAATCATTTAGCCTGAGGACCACCTGGAATCTTCTGGTAGCCCCCGGCCCACCTGTTGAAAACCCCTCATTTAGACTGATCTATGATTCCGTGTACCTTTGATGATAGCCCCACCTAAGGTTGATCCTCCTAAGTGCGTTGCAAGAATTTCTAAAAAATAATAAAATAAACACATCTTGGTGGTGGGTTTTTAAAATTGGGACACAGAGATGTCCATTCTCGTTCGACCCCCAGTGGATGGGGGAAAACGCAATCAAAGAAGTTCCTGTTAAAAACAATCCTGAAAGCGGAGTGTTAAAAGTGTTTTCTGGCTGAGCGGTGACATCAAACACCGCAGCCCTTAATTGGATTTATTTCCTTTCAGACCCACAGGGTTTGGACCTCCTCCTCTACACTGTTATACATTATCAATAGTGGATTCAGTCGTCAGTCCCGAGGACAGGAATTGCAAGCAGCGCTATAAGGACAGATTGTTATTCCATGACAGATGAGGTCTGTCTAGCTTTTGGAACTGTTCACGGGGCTGTAAAACAGAACTATTGAACACAGCCAGCTTGAAAACAATTCAGTGTGACATTCCGAAAATCACTGTTGTTCCTGCACTTAATGGAGTCCCAGCCGCTGCACCTGATCCATGCTCTGATTCTCTGCTTATTTTCAAGGCTTTACACCAAAAAACGATTGCCACTTTACTTGACTGTTTTGGTGTCTGTGTACTATACTTTCAAACTAAATGGATATTTATGTCGTGAAAGGTCCAATAACTGATGAATTTATGTAACTAGGGCTCTTCTTCCGTTGGTAAGAAACTGTTTGTCCCGTTCTGTTCTGTTGTGGAATCAGACGCTGTGATGCCTTTAAACTTTAAAGGGACTCCTTTTTTTAATTCAAAACCAAATGTATCATGTAAATGTTACCTTAAATATCATTTTATACACAATGTAGCCTGAATAACCACTCAGACATTTTTTTTTTTCTATTTGGTTGCAGTACCGGAAAGGATTACAAAAACAGCCCCCCACCCATCCATCCTCACTGCTTGCCCCGCCCACCTCACTGTGGTTCCCTGTCTCATTAGAATATGCATCATCTGCCTAGTTTCAGTCACTTTCATTGGGCTTCTTTGAGAGTGGGTGTGGATTCTATGCATACCAATGACTTAAAGGGTGAAGGACTATTAAAATAAAAAAAAATAAAATTAGTGACATTATTAAACAGGACAATCTGAAAGTGCCTATTCATGCTCCACCATTGAGACACACACAGAAAATTTTAGATAGCTCAATATACTGTAGGTCTGGCTGCTTGGGGATGGTAAAAACACCAACAAGTCTTGAAAATTGTAAAATTCACTGTGGAACCTCTTTAAACATAAGACCATGTAACCCAGTCAGGACAGGAATCCATTTTTGGATTGTACAGTCGTCAAAAATTAAATTTTTTGGAAGCTGCTATATAAATATTTAATGTTTTTTAATGTTTTTTTTTTTTTTTTTTTTTTTTAGAAAAGGTCACTCAGGCCTAAATGGGTATAAGAATTGAACCACTAAGACCATTCACTTGTCCAGGGCTCTGTACTAGGCCCTCTCCAGTGACTCCCTCTACACCCAATCTTGTCACGGAACCGGTAAACTATCTGCAACCTTGTAGATCTGCTATTTTGGGAGTGGGAGGGAGTGGTACTTAATAATGCATGTCTACACTCGCTGGGTCTTGAAAAAAATCCATGCATAGCATAGTATTTTTCAAAGATTAGTGACTAAACACCATTTTATTTCTTATTTTTCATCATGATGTGCACTGATGCATCTTTGCGTAGTCGCACAAGGGAGTCTTAAGACCATGCTAAGAACCTTAAGTGTCAGTATTATCGAGTGTGCTGGTGTAGGTTAATATGCATGTGTTCTATCTCGCTTCTGGATTCTAGTCATATAGCATAGTAATTTTTCAATACATTAGATTGACACAGAATAGAAACTAATCATCAGCTATTGTGTATAGAATATATTATTTGCATCATTTTCACATGACAAGATCACGAGCTGCTTAGATCTGATATTTTTCGTAACAGCGTTGATGGTCTCACTAAGAAGAAAAGGACATTTCGAGGTTTCAGGGTTGGGTAGGAGTAAGGTTGGTATTCATTCGTGAGTCGCTCTTTGATCTCAGAATCATATCTATAAGTGACAGCGGCGTTGGAGCGAGGCTGGCACCCAGAGCCATTTCGCTGGACCTTTTTTTTTTCCCTTGAAATGATCACTGCGGCGCAAATCAGACTTGTTATCGCTCCTCAGCCAAGTGTAACAGAAATGAAATGACTTAAGCTGCACCTCTTCAAATCAATTTGATGAGTAAGGCCTAAAGTGAAGATAGCCAGGTGGTCACTAAATGCATTTGTCTTGGTGGCCAAGAGCAGGTTCACCTCCACCGCTGGGTCATTATGTTTACAGCAGTGTTATAGGGCTGCAGCTGGTGATTGTTCTAGTGAATTTTGTTTTTGTTCAAAGGGGAACTCCACCCATGTCATTGATATACTGTACCTTAGAGTTGTGTGGACATGATGAAAAAGTTCACCCAATTCTGTATTTCCTAAAAATGGAGGTCTGAATAAATCATTAACATGGTGAAATACTTCTGATGTGATGACATCAAGATGTATTTGACCATGTTAATGATTTTTCTTTCAAACTCATTTTTCTAGGGTCCATTTGGTTCACATCAGGAAAATTTTGAAAATGGGTGGAACTCCCCTTTAAATCAAATAATTGTGAACCAATTATTATTCATATCTTTTTTACACTTTTTGTTGCACAACGGTGCCGTGCAAATACAGTGACAGATCAACAAGGCCACAGCGCTTTGTGACGTTATAGACAGCTTATAGAGCTGAGCAGTCCCGTCCCTTTCACCATGTTGCCTGTGTTCCAGAAATGGATTTCTCATTAATTTTCCTCATAGACTGTTTGAAAATGGTTAATATAAAGATGGTTACGCCGCGGACAAAGCCAACTCTGATCGTGACAAATCATGACAACACACACAGTAGTACCAAGCAGTATCTAATTAGCAAGAAGAAGATTAAAAAAAAAAAAAAAAAAATGTCAGGATACAACACTTTTTGTTTCGTTTTTCTTTTTAGAAATCATTTGTCTCAAAAGATTGTGTGTTGTCATGATTTGTCACAAGCCAAGTTGTCTTTGTCGAAAATACAAAATGAGAAAAATGAATGGGGAGTCCATTTCTGGAACAAGGGCAACATCACGAGGGGTTGGCACTTCTCAGCTCTATTATTATTATTATTAATATTAAAGCTAGGCGCCTAGCTTAATATTCAGCCCTTTTTTGGTCATATTGGTATTTGCAAATGCTGTATGGGTATCGGAAAAGTATCGGCATCAACGCTTATTTGTCATTATCTGGTCATATTGGTATTGGCATATGTTGGTATAGGTCTGACGCAAGGGTAAGGGGTTGC
The DNA here is from genome assembly GCA_039105355.1 of Benthosema pterotum. Classification (NCBI taxonomy): domain Eukaryota; kingdom Metazoa; phylum Chordata; class Actinopteri; order Myctophiformes; family Myctophidae; genus Benthosema; species Benthosema pterotum. The sequence continues at coordinate 43,679,582 of CM076974.1, forward strand.
CCAAGTGCACATTTCAGTAAGTGCTATTCCCAGTTGGTGGAGTTCATATAAGATTTTTTTTTCCTCTCTATATTATTGTCTATATTCTTCTCTGATATCAGATTTCGTATTGGTATCGGCTAACACAGAAATTGTATCGGAAATGGAAAAAAGTGGCATCGGGACATCCCTAACAAGACATCAGATATGTCAAAATATGGTATGAGAGATTTTACTTGAGTCAATGGAACCAAACTTCGCATGACATAACAGAAACCTAACATACTGCAAGCGGCAGCTACAGTACCTCCCAAAGGCTACTACAGATCTGCATGTGACATCTGTGCCCGCTGTTGATTTAATACTGCACATAAAGAGCTGAAGAAACGGTCACTACTGTCTGCAGGGACAGTGCTAGCATTGCAGCCCTTGGACTTTGTCTGTTTATTTGCTTTTTGGACGTTTTTTTTGTGGTCTTTATAGGCGTTGCTCACATATAAAAGGCCGGGTGCTCTCTCGCTGTCCTTGGGGGAGGGGGGGGGGGGCAGCTTGCAATTCATTTTCAACAGAAGTCGACGTGAATTTGGCGAGACAAGCTTTGCTCTGTGGCTGTCTTAAGCAGTGCCTTATGGATAAACAACAGGGGAGTGAGACTTGGATTCATCTAGTATTGTTAAATCCTCCGACAACACAGACATAATAATTAGACATGTGATTTGCACAAAAAAGGTCATGATTATATTTGGGAATCCATTCTTCTGTTTGTCATTAATGCATAATAGACCGCTAACTAACACCGTAGAGATGTTCGCTCAAGAGACTCCCGCGTGACAAATGAATTTAACGTTCGATCACTTCCATGCAATTTGTTCTACTTGACTTGCAAAGGATTTCTGATAACGTGTTATTCTGTTTAATATTATATCACCTCAAAGGTTCTTTACATTTGGTGGCTATATGTGTTCTTGTGATTTTTACTTTCATGGTCTCCACAACATTTTCTTTTTCTTGACCAGAGCAGAAAATAGACTGAATGATGCTGGTTTATTATAGCATAAGCGAATGGCATCAATTTCATTCGATTATGGTTGCAAAAACACCCAGTCCCTGAATGATAGAGAGATTGAGAAAGTACTTTTCCCATGAAACACAAATGTTTCCTATTTGCATGACTGGCTGTGTTAAAGGACAACTTTTTTCAACCAAAGTTCATGTTTTAGGTTGTTATTAGAGAAAATAAAATATTAACTGTTTCACATTTGCTGCTTTGCTTAGTTTTAGGGATTGTAGCTGTTTTTGACAGGCGGTGGGGGGCATTCGAACATGTTACTAAGTATGTATTTGTTTACAGATTTTGTTCTGTATTTTTTACTACAGTCCTAATAAACCCCAGGAAATTACATCTGGCTGCAAAAGATCACATGATCTTTTGTGGTCAGCTATAATTTCCTGGCGTCTATTAGGTTTATAGTAGATAATGAAAAAGGGATTTAGTGTATTTAGAGCCATGTTCAAAAAAGGTCAACAAAGTTGACCTTTAAAGGGGTAACTCCACCCATTATCAACATCTTAATATGTCATTAAAATACCTTACAGATGTTGTGTGGACATGAAATTCTGTATTTCCTAAAAATAGACGTCTGAAAAAATATTAACATGGTTAACATCTGATGACATCATCAAGATGTTTTTTCACCAGGTTAATGATTTTTCTTTGAGACCCATTTTCCTAAGAGGGTACAAATGGAACCAAATGGACCCGCGAGAGTCCATTTGGTTCACATTTGTATCCTCTCAGGAAATTTTTGAAAATGGGTGGAATTCCCCTTTAAGGACAACTGCATCTGTGCTGGAGAATCTTCCAGCAGAGATGCATTTTCTCTCACAATCTACAAGCTCAGATATAAGTCATCATATATTAACGTCTTCACGACAAACACACAGTTCTACATTTGCGGCCGACGGACAGTGCCGAGTATAGACCATGTCGCTGGGGGTTCATGCAGGGCCGGATCTAGCCAGTCCTACTAGGGTGGGCAGGAAGAATGGCAGGGTGGGCAACTCCAAAGTTTTTTTATATGACGCAGTGGTTTTCAACCTTTTTGACACCAGGGCCCACTAGTTATTCGGCATTTGAGCCACAGACCACACAGGCATTTGAGCCACAGACCACCATTTGATGACAACAGTCAAACATACAGATCAAAATGACCATTAATCTTCTACATTCTCTAGTTGTGTAGACTTCAGACTTCAGATGATAAACATTTTAACTCTTGAGAGCGTGAAAATGAAACCAAATGGACCCGTAAGGGTCCATTTGGTTTCATTTTCACGCTCTCAAAGAGTTACATCTGGTTAACCAACATTCCAGAATTTAGCTGGAACTCTCTCAAGGACCACTGGTGGTCCCCAGACCACTGATATTACTTTTCGTTGGGTCGGCAGGATGCGCGTTTGGGTGGGCACAGCCCACCCCTGCCCCCCTCTAGATCCGGCCCTGGGTTCATGCGGTCGAAATCGCTGCTTTTTCGGAAGTGTCATCTCTTATCTGTGGTGAATATACACTAGAATGCTCCTCCAGCCTGTGAGCAGCGGGTGACCTTGTGTCTTCCCCTCAGGACCGGATCGTAAAGAGGCCAGCACGGGTCTTCAGCCATATTTTATCTCTACCCTGTGACAAGTTCAATCAGTCAGTCTATTACCCTGTCAGATAAATCACCCACAAAACAGGACTTACATCCTGGCCCCTTTTTTGTTTTATATATATTTGTATGGGTCGTTAAGCCCATATTAATTAAATCTCACTGCCCCAAAGTCTATAGTCCTATTAATTGATCCTAAGCGCACATTTTTCTCCAAATATGTCTCCTGTGGAATATTAGCTCGCGCTGTAACCTCTCTCTGACATTCACATATAGTCACGCTATGCTGCGACGGTGCACTTTTATTTTAATTCAAGGTCACAACTTATTGTATGATCGATCCTATTTCTGAGTGTGGCTTGTTTTTTTGAACGGTTTTAGTCACTCCCAAGAACAGTTGTGTGTGTATCACACGGGTGTCACATGGGAGATGCACACGCACACACACACACAGAGACACACGCGTAGTGTGCTTAAGCCAAAGGCAACAATGTAGTTGCACTGGTCAGTTTACACGGGTATGATTTTGTTGTGTTTCACCATTTCTGACCAGGATGCATGTTTTTTTTTGTGAGGGAGCATACCCTAACCTTAGGGGACACGGGGAGAACATGCAAACTCCACCCAGAAAGGCCCTTTTCTGAGTGGAGTTTGCAGTGCCCCATACCTCGGGTATGGGGCACTGCAAATAGCGGGTATCGAACCCAGGACTCTTCTAGCTGTGAGGCGACAGCATTTACCACTGCGGCACTGTGCTCCTGTTATGTTATCACTGTTTGCGTGTCCTCCTTGGCATAGTGGAATCCTCAGCGGTCATTGAACTGTTAACCTTTACATAGATGGCTCTAACGATAGTTCAGTTCAGGCCGCTACCATTCTATTGGGTAGTAGAAGAAGACTGCCGCATCTGATACCAAAACAGCAGCCCTTCTTCCGTTGATCGCACAGATCAGATCCTCATCCTCATCAGAGTGATTATAAACATTTTACACACGTGGTTACAGTCAGTTGCTATGGAGCCACTAAACATGGAAGCTTTGTTCATCTACTGCCATCTGCACTGAAATAACCCCAAAACGGACTAGAAATGCTTCGACCAGCATCTTTCATTTCCGTCAATGCAGAAATCTATTTATTGCAGTCATTTTACTTACTTTTATTAGGGTTAAAGGTCAAAGGTTAAAAATCATCAAAAATTTAATTTAATTGGGTTAATTGCAGCCTCTGTGGGGTTTCTATGCCAATATCATGACCAATTGCAATGAAATGCGTAATGATTTAATAAATACTTGATACTTATGTGAAAAAACAACAACAGAAATAATAACTTTTTTTAATTAATTAAGGGTTTAATGTTGCCAAAAAGCAACACTGGGCCTTGTAGGGTTGAAGGTGCTTTAAGAAGCTGACGTTAAAGCTATACTTGGTGAGCATGCACATTGCATACAATCAGTCAAAGGCGCTGTTGGTCTCAGATTTGATTTGACTGTTCTAGTGACTCATCGTTGCCCTAAAAATAATTCCAATGCAGTTTCTCGAGAATGCGAATGATTCAAAACAAAAGTGTGCGATCGCAAAAAAAAGGTATAGGAGGGTGGGTACAGTAGGTGGTTGGGTGGTTGGGGGGTACAGGAGGGAAGAGACTTGGAGCGAAGTGCTAATGAGGCATGTTAGAGCCTCCTGGCAGCCGCCTCACACTGCATCAAAGGCTACATCAGACTAAACAAGGCTTTAAAATTAATGAATAGTTTCGTCTCTGAGGGGTGATTTTCCATCATCAGCATTGGCAAAACCCCCATTGTCAGGGACTGGGAGAGAGAGAGGAACTGTGTGTGTGTGTGTGTGTGTGTGTGTGTGTGTGTGTGTGTGTGTGTGTGTGTGTGTGTGTGTGTGTGTGTGTGTGTGTGTGTGTGTGTGTGTGTGTGTGTGTGTGGTGTGTGTGTGTGTGTGTGTGTGTGTGTGTGTGTGTGTGTGTGTGTGTGTGTGTGTGTGTGTGTGTGTGTGTGTGTGTGTGTGCGCGTGCGCGCGCGCGCACTTACCCTCATTAATTCACAGCTCACGGTATAGGTCTACTCCTGATGATTCGTCCTTTTTTTGGTGGAGGGATGGGGGGGGGGGTCCTTTGGTCGTATTGCTCCCCAGAGGTAAAACGAAGGGTATTTAGGTTAGGTTAGCCTGTTTGCCAACAGCCCTTGGGGGTGGTGTCACAGGGGGGAATAGGTAGAGCCACCCCCCTCCCCGCCCGGCTGCTGTCAGATCAAAGAAGGGTCTGGGGTTTATTATTATGACTTGACGTGTACCAAATATTGATAAAGGTTCCCGATCCGCAGATGCTCAATTAATCATGGAAACGACTCTACAAAAGACGGCCCGGTGCTGATTTCTCCAGTGTATATGAACCCAGTTAGCAGATGAGAGCAGACAGAGCGTGAGGTGCATCCTGGAAATTGGGGGGATTTTCATTTTAACAGGCACTTTAGAGGTTTGGGCTTTTTTCCTTTTTTTTTTTCTCGCTCCCATGCATAACAAATGAAGATTTTTTTTTTTTACTATGTTGTGGAGCACGAGTACCTCGAATGCCTGCCTGCGCAGATTGTAGCTTAGTCGTGTCGTGTCTTTTAAGTTGACCTGCGTCACTGAACCTCAATAAGCTTCTGGGTAAGGCGGTCAGACCTCGTTGGAAATGCCCCATTATTGCCGAGCCTCGTGGGCAATGTAAAGCACGAGGCGCTGAACTATAAAATGAGGCGTGTGATAAACTCTGTGTGATTACATTGATTTCGGTCCAGTCACTTCCCTCCCTCTGCGGATGATCGCGTCATAACGTCTTTGGCAGCGCCATGTGCGGCGGGTGGCAACCTCGGTACATCCATGTTCGTTACCTTTTTTTCATGACAGGGAAACAAAGGAAGCATGTAGTGTTTGATTTTCACAGAAAATAATTAACCCTTTGTGTACTGAACACGTTTTGGTGCTTTTAGCTGTTGAAAAATAGCAGATCTACAAGCTCATATCGCGCCACCGAGTGGCGCGATATGAGCTTGTAGTTCTGCTATTTTTGAAAAATTATGAAAATGTGGTGCAAATCTTTGAATACATTATTTTGAAAGCAAACATTTTTAACTCAAATCTTTGCTTCTGGGGGATCCCTAGAATAACATGTTTTTAGATGAGGTTCTGCAGCTAAAATAATAGATATTTCTGGGGGCCTTTCCTATGAAATATGTTAAGCATCACTGACACAGAAAGAGATTTTTTCCAGAAAAACTAGAATCTCGCACCAGGGACTAGAATTTAGTGTCACAAACTAGAATCTAGTGTCATGGACTAGAATCTAGTGTCAGGAACTATACAATCTAGTGTCAGAAACTGGAATCTAACTTCAGAAACTACAGTCTACTGAGAGGAACTAGAATCTACCGTGGAGGACTAGAATCTAGCATCAGAAACTAGAATCTGATAAGGAGACAATGGATTAAACTCCCACCAAGAAAGATGTGCATCAAAACACATTTCGCTTCCATAACATAAAAAACTCAGCTGAATCAGTCCAATAGAGAGCGAGCAGCCAAGCGGTTTGGTTGTGCTGGGTGCCAGCGACCGATCGCCCCGGCAGGTTCTCCGTAGGGAGGGGGGCAGGGAGGCCACAGACACGACCCGAGATAAAAGGGATGTACGTGCCAGGAGTTTGAGAGTGAGGATGCTTGACTGTGGAGGGTGTGTGTTTGCATGGTAGTGGTGGATATTGTGGATATGTATTATGATACAGATCTGTCTGTCTGTCTATCTACAGTATATAGCTTATACGTTTATTCAAAAATAATGACGCCGTCGCACAAATACAGCACAACACTCACAGATCATTAAATGAAAATAAAATCTCTATACATGTACATCCCACAGTAACCTTGACCCTTACAGCTATGTTTGCCCACTAAAAGGCTATGATTTCGGCATTGTATTTCGACATTACATAGACAGATTGGCTTTGGTTTCTGCTCGTTAATGCGTTCAGTGTTTCAAAAGGATTTAAAGATGGCATTTTGTGTTATGCCAATTTGGCATAACACATACTTTAATGTGTTTTGCCTTGCACTTAGTTTGTTTTATTTTTTCTTCACGCCTTTGTCAGTTTCTCATGCCAATTCTCCTGCTCTCTCCGTTCTCTTATAGATCCAAGCTACGTTCGCTACTTTGGCAGTTCCTATGTGGAGTTTGAGGCCGTCGGCCTCGGAGCGCTCACCGACGTGACGGTTAGATTTCAAACAGCAGCAGACAGAGGAACGGTCCTGTATGTGGACCAGGGAACGCCGGACGGCGGGGGATGGTTCATGAAGCTCTTTGTGTCGGATGGACTCCTGCAGGTCAGTGATGATTTCCACCAGTGTAACCGGTAGGATCCGTCTCACTCTGCGTTGTGTTAGGAGGGACAACCCAGGACTCTTGTGGAGACTACAGATGTTTATTCTAACAGAAAATAACACAGAACACGTCTCCACTTTAGCCTCGTGCATATAGTACACAGGTCTCCTCTATAAAACAGAAATAAACATGCTGTATATATCACTTCATAGATACAATTCTTATTTTGTTATACAGGACGTAACAAAAGACACCCACCTCGTTCCAATCGCGGAATTAAAAGAGGAAGAGGTGAAGGTATCAAAATTATACAGGGGGCAAACTGGACCAACTTAAAGGGACTGTACCAATTACTGTATTATACGTGGAGAATCGTGGGGAATCATGTCAGGTAGAAGCACTGATATTATATTTTGTGTAATTATACACACTGTTCACTATTCACACTGTTACACGAGTACAACTTTGGCAGACAGTTTCTTCATCAACAGAAAGAAACTAGATTAGAACTAGATTTTATGTTTGGAAGCAAAAAAAACACCTGTGTACAAAGTCACCATGGGTCGCAGGGCGACTCATTGTGATGCCATCCTGGCCTGATGAAATATAATTTTAGTCGTAAAAAATCAACTAAAATGGCTGACAAAAGTCAACAAAACAACCCCGACATGTTTATTAGCCCTTTATTAGGTTGCTATATAATGTTATCAGTCCGTGAACGTTAACATTGGAGCCAACGTCGTCCGTCACTCTGTACTTTCTGTCTTTCAGTATACCTTCAGCTGTAACCAAGAGGATGAGATGGGACAAATCAATACATTACTTCATGTTGATGATGGAACAGAGCACATCATCAATGTCAGGTAGGTTTTTGTGTGTTTGCCTGTCGTCTGTCTGTAATACTACATTTGCCCTAGACAGGGAACCGCACCATCGAACATAAAATGTGACCCAGCTCAAGGAATGAGCTCTTCTCTAAGCTCCACCCTTTGGGGTGGGGTTTGTTCACTGTCCAATGCCAATCGATATACTTTAGCAACTGTTGCTACCCAGGTCAAGCTTTTCTGGTCAAGCTTTCCTCTTCCAATGTGCCCATTGGACAAGGCTGGATTGGGGAGGGACTTAGTGAAGAGCTAATTGGTTGTCATCCAGGCCATGCAGGCATATTTCACTTGCCAGCTCAAATTCACGCTTGATATCTTTTTCAGTGCAAACATTGTTAAAGGCGGTTTTCGGAACGTTGAAATGTTTATCCACCATTTATTTAAAAGTTGGAATCAGCGCAACCAAAGATGCAAAAATCAGGCTACTACTCAATACAGTCGTTATCAAGGACACTTTGAGACAAAAGCCAGGTAAGAATCTGTACGAATGCAAACATTTTGCCACATGTCTGATCTACTTTTTTTTTTGCACCATTTTAACTCAAGATATGCGTGCATGCCAAACAAGATTTGCTCCCTTGTAGTAGCAGAAAATGATAGTACTCCTCAATCACGGAAATGATGTTGCTTATAAAGCCGCAGCTGTCCCTTTGGATTATGGGCACAAGGTCATTCAGAAACCTTTGTGTTATGGGACACAATGATGCTTGTAAACAGCTCTGAACTTGTAAAAAGAAGCAAGATTCATTAGAAATGCTCCCAAACCCCTGGTCATTTCAGACACTTGACAGAGAAGTAAAATAAAATTGATCACAAATAGATGATTGACAAGAAAAATACCGTAATAACGGCCCTTTTTTGTTATTTTTCTTTTGAGGCTGAAAAGGCCTTAGCTCACTGGAGTGTATTTTTAGTGTTAAAACCTTTTCAAAGGAACTGCCTCGAAAATTACCAGCATTCATTTGGAGAGCTATAGAGCATTTTTTTTAATATAATAGACAGCTGCTAATGAGAGCGAGTGTCATTAGATGTGAGAGTGCCCATCCACTCAGACCCAGATTATGTGTTTCTGCCATCTGGGCTTCGCTTTGTGGTCCCTATAGGGCCACAAAGAACAGGTACAAGTCCTCCTTTGTCCCTGCCTCAATCCGTGCGGCCAATGCGGCCGGTGGCAGGGAATAATCCATTTTTTGGTGCCTTTTGGTGTTGGGGGCTTTACAAAACCGCGCCTTCTAGTTCATTTCCAATGGGACCGGTGTTTTGTGCTCAGAAAACGGAGTGTGTGATAAAGCAAGTGTGTGGCACCGGTCGTTATCGCACCGCATCCAGTGTTGTTTATTGTGTACGTGCTCGTTTCGTGCACGTGCCCGCAATGTATTTTAGAACACAATTTTACACCACTGTGAACTTTTTTTTCTCGCTATGCGATTCTCGTCTGTCAGCAATGAGTGGTTCGGTGGAATCGCTGCGATAACGCATGCGTTTCAGATTTGCTGTCTGTAAATCCCTTTATTAGCCCTTTATTAGTAGTATTAATTCACATTATTAGCATTACTTAGCATGATTAGCTGTAACCATTCAGCGATGTATGTGTGCGTGTGCATAGGCATGCTTGCATGTGTGTGTGTGTGTGGGGCTATTAGTCCCTATGGCTCGCTTAAGATTTACCAATGTTAATGCCTAATCAATCAATCAATCAATCAATCAATCATGTTAATTTGAAAAAAAGGGCTTTGTTAATCTCTCCATAATATTATGGCCAATGCCTGTGTGAAAAGTCAGAGCGATTGGTATACCCAGTGAGGCGTTACGGCGGTTTCAGACAGACGGACAGTCACTCACTCAGACTGACATTTCCTGATTTATAGTACAGATATATACTGATGTGCTATAAACCAAATTGCCCCCCCAGGGACACTAATAAAGACCTTGAACCTTGATCAGGAAAGGTACAACAAACAAAAAACAAAACAAACATTTAACAACAAAAAAATACACTGGCAAGACTAAATATAAATTCATTAGGCAGTGAAGAAATGAATGCATAAATGTCAGACTTTTAACGTTTTGTAAATCGAGCGTGTCATGAGATCTGCAACAGCTTCCGCCCCGTAATGCTGAACAGACCAGCTTGCACCCTGCCATTTCAGTGATGTTTTAATGCTGTGCACCTGCAGTGCAGTTCATCCTGGGGTTTAATAACTGCAGGAGTTAGAGCTATTCTGACGGAGCCGCTGCACCTTATTTTTTGCCTGCGTGGCGCTCTGGTGCCTGATTTGGTGAGGTGGGTGTCAAAACGGTGTCTCTTTTGTGATGGATCATTTTAAACGGGGCATCTTGTGATCGTATTATTGGGCATTTGTATGAATATTTGTGGACCTTTGGATGCGTTTAAATTCAGGCCTGACCTAAGGTTTCTGAAAAACTCTGAAATATTTTTATATCAGCATCAAAAAAGTTTATTCTGTAATACTGTACATACTGTACAGAATCCAAATATGGATTCCCGTCCTGAAAGGGTTAAGCCAGTGGTTTTCAACCTTTTTCATCCCAGGGCCCACCATTTATTCAGAATTTGAGCCACGGACCACCATTTGAGGACACTTTAGCCCCACAGACCCCAAAACTGAAGATTTCTTTTGCTTCTCCCCATGACCATTAATCTTCTAATTGTGTAGATTTGGACTAATTCACGTGATGAATATTTTAACTCTTGAGAGTGTAAAAATGAAACCAAATTGACCCGCCAGGGTCCATTTGGTTTCATTTTTACGTTCTCAAGAGTTACATCTGGTTAAACAACTTAGCTGGGGACATTTCACCATTCTGGCAAGATAATATATGTTAGGGGTCTTTCGGAGTGTAATATGTGGGATTAGATAATTTAGATATTAGCAGTGAGCCCAGTGTCTCTGATGTCAGTGATGCTCACTCCTGGTTCTGAACTACAATTCCCATAATGCTCCCCTTATCCTCATGTATGGGAGGAGGGCTGTCTTACTGACACAACATGTAGTCCAGGAAGTATAGTGTCCATGACATTAGAGACACTAAAATCTAAAATATCTAAAGCCACATATTACACACATAAAGACCCTCAGGAAAGTGTTCTAAATATCATTATCATATTCTTTTCAAAAATGGTTAAATCTCCCTTTAACTCAAATATTTGCATCTTGTTGGTTTGCCTGGTACTTTACATGAAAAGGTTTTGAGAGGATTTGCTAAATGGGTTCATTCAGATTTATTTCGTTAGGACTGAAAAAAAGAAAATGCCTGATGTCTTTCCTGGCCTCAGTCATTATTACGGCCAGCCACTCAGACCCCCGCTGCTATACCACCTGGTCCTGCACTCAGCATAACAGAGCCGCTGTCGTTTCCGATTCCGCCCTATGATAGCCGAGACGGCTTTGATTTGCTCTGGGCAGTCTGCTGGGTATCTGGAATATCATTAGTCTCATCGTTTTTATTTTATTTGCCCTGGATCACAGCAGTGCTAAAATGACCAAGAGCGGCGATAAGCAGTATCGTCCAAAAAAGGCCTGGTAACTGTCATACAGCCGTTGGGGCGATACAGCCATATAGCTGCCCGTCGTGAACATTGAATCACTGCGAGCGACCCAACATTTCTATGGATGGTTTTAGATAGAATTTGTGGCTCCAGAGACATCAGGGTTTATTCAGGAAAATAGCCTATTAAAACACAGAGCAGAAACAAAACAACATGTTTGACAATTCAAAGAATGGCTCTGTACCAACAAGGCTGATGCCCACAAGCGGCACCCGGACATGTTCCCAAATGCTTCTATATATACATGCATGTGTGCACACACACACACACACACACACACACACACACACACACACCACACACACACACACACACAACACACACACACACACACACACACACACACACACACACACACACACACACACACACACACAGTCAATGAATCCCAGCAGGACTACCGTATCATTTGCCGCCTGGGCATCTCATTGATGGTAATGTGCTGTATTTGTTAAGCAACTGAGGCCCATTCCACAGTACTCTCTGTACATCTCTGTGCCAAGGAGCCCTAAAACTATATTTATTTGGCCAGCTGCTCCGCTCCCCGCCCCCAGATGAAAATGTTTTGGGCCAGGGACCGCTAGGAGAGAAGATTTTCTCAAAAATGTCTGAGAATAGCAGGTGTACAAGCTGTTGGTGTGGCATAAACTGTGACATGCCTCTTTTGTTATGGCATTAAAATGATCCCTGGATATAACAAAAAAAAAAAAAAAACTTTAAATATTTTATTGCTTTAACAAATAAACATTCAATAGGGGCTGCTCCTGTCGCATGTTGATGATGTCATTATATCCATGTGTTGCCCAGACCTATGCAATACATACTGTATGCTAAAAAAGTATTTAAAATAGCTGCAATGTTCATCATATTGTTGTTTTTATTAGCATGTACATTCCATATATTCCATAGGTCTGGACCTGTTGCATCAACCTGCGACAGGAACCATCCCTGCTGAGAGAAAGATTCTCTCTTTATGAAAGAAATAAAATATTTATAGTGTAATGTTTTATTTGTCTTATTAGCCAGTGATCCTTTTAAAGGGGAATTCCACCCATTTTCAACCTTTTTTTCCTGAGTGTACAAATGGTTCATTTGTACACTCTCAGAAAAAGGTGTCTAAAGAAATCCATTAACATGGTGAAAATACATCTTGATGATGACATGTCATCAAGATGTTTCACCATGTTAGTGGTTTTCTGCAGACCACCATTTCTTGGGAACACAGAATTGGGGAGCTTTTCTGATCATGTTTACCCAACACATCGAAGGTACATCAATGACATAGTACAATGTTGAAAATGGGTGGAATTCCCCTTTGACAAAAGTGTTGGATCAAAGGCAAGGTCAGGGATTGCTGAAGTTTGGGGGGACATGTTGGATGTGGGACACTGAGGACAGCGCTCTGTACAGCCTCAGAGATACAGGGCTTTGAAAATCCTGCTTTAGTGGAGTCTAAAAGGAGCTCAATGTAAAGAACACATAGGTGCTGGGGGCGGAGGCGTAGCGTAGCAACCGGATCAACTCTAATGACGCTCCCTGCTGTCATAAAGTTGTATACCAGGGGAATTACCAACATACCATGTACCGGAGGGAGTCCATAGTTCATAGAAGTACACTTTTTGAAGCCAATACATTTGTGCTTTATTCTTAGGTCTATTAGGTCTTTTCCATATAGAGCAGGGGTTTTCAACCTTTTTGACACCAGGGACCACCATTTATTCATCATTTGAGCCACAGACCACCACCATTTGATTACATTTTCACCCCATAGACCTAAAACTAAAGAATTCTTTTGGTTTTGTCCACAATTCCAGGCTGGATTTTGCAAACAAAACAGTGTGGACTTCTTAATTAAGTGGTGCTGATTCAGATGATGAATATTGTAACTCTTGTTACAAGAGTCAGTAAAAGTGAAACGGGTCCATTTGGTTTCATTTTTACATTGTCAAGAGTTACATCTGGTTAACCAACTTTCCATCATTAAGCTGGGGACCACCTGGAACCCTCTCAAGGACCACTGGTGGTCCCCGGACCACTGGTTGAAAACCCCTGATATAGAGGTATTGAGGTATTGATATTTTTACTTTACGTAAAACATGCAAATACTTTTTCGACCAGTAACCTTTTTTTTGCTTGTTCCTAAAAAAAGATATGACTGCTGATGGAAGATTTGTGAAGGTGGACGGCATTATTAGGAAGGGCCCTGACTGTACATATAATCCTCCTAAATCAGATCCCCAAGGACGCTGAAGAGTAAAAACTACAAGATTTATACAGTATTTAATTACAAATAGGCAGATAAACCTGTATGCATATCCGGCTGTAAATGCAGCGATACGACAGCTAGTGTTAAAGGAACTACAGCATGCAATTTAAACACTGTTTTTTGAGCGGCGTCTCCGCTCAGTTACTGACCTATCCTTTATTTAACATGGATGATACAAAAAATGTATCAAGTGAAAGAACATGAACTCATTTAGTTTATACAGTAGATGGTTTGTAGATGAGGAATATTTGTGGGCTGCCTTGCCCAATGCCCATGGGCAATGCAGCGCTGTTGGGATTATGATGACCAATCACTTGACGTCCCCGATTATTTTTTCCTGCCCGTCTGTGGAATTGAACCGGCAGCCTTTTGGCAACAAGGGGCGGCCCTGAGTCCACCGCTCCCCATTCTATATGAATTCAATTCTATTCTGTACTTAAATAAAAATCTAATCATTTACAAAAACAATATGCTAGAAGCTTTACTCTCAAGTCTCAAAGCAATAACATTTTTCAAAATAAGTGTCCACAGGTGTGACTTTTACTGGGTAAGATGAATCCTGACTAGTCTTGGGCAATATACCGGTATCACCGTTTATCGCGTTATTGGAAATCAATACCGAGTAATATCGTTGCGTTTATAAAAAATATCGAATACCGACATTATACTGTATTCTATTAAAATATGAGCGACGCTGCTCGCTTGTTACAGTACAGTGCCGCTATATATAGCTCTTATTTGCGCTAGGCTTGTTGAAAACAATGTATTTCCAACTCCAGTTTGTCCCAGCAAGAGTCCCAGCAGAACTAGGTGACTGGTGGAACGTGTCCGACTGACTGCACGCTATTGCCATTTAGTGGTCAATACCAGTGATATCAAATATCGAGCTAATTAACACGTTATCAATACCGATATTAAAAAATCAATACCGCCCAAGACTAATCCTGACTACTACTGAGTAGCTTTGCTACTCTGAGGTTGCTGGCAGGCAGTGCAGTTGACCCCTTTTACCTGAGGCCAAAGTACAGCTTTTGCACAAGATCATGAATACCTTTTTAAAATAATCAATTTGATCAAATAAAATGTAACTGTCAAAACTATAGGCATAATTATTGTATTATGTAAGAATCATGCAGTGGTCTTGTATCCATTGTTTTCAGTGGTTGCCTTAAAGTAATGTAATTGCTTTGGTGGTTGACTGTGAAGCGACCTGGCAGTAATACAGTCATATACCAGTACTAGTGTACATGGGAAAATGTCACAGCATCAGGGGCTTCGCGCCACGGGCGATGAAGCCGCACCCATTACCATTTTCGGTTACAGGACTTTTATTAGTCAAGTAAAGCATCAATAATGACATCAGTTGTTGTTGAAGTTGCAACAGACACGCAGCATGCATAAAGCTAAAGGTCTGACTCGGAGAGTTTTCCGTTTTTAATGCTGAAACGCTGTTGGTTTAGTGGTGCCAAAATGGTAGTTAGTAGCAGTAGTGGTGTTTCAAATCCTTTTTAATTATAAACAGTTTAATTTGAAATACATTTTGAAATTTGAGATGTTTGCATGCCACCATGTTTGGTGGGGCGGTCAGGTCATTTAGGGGGCCATTGCCCCGCTAAATGACCCCCCCATGCCCATGCCTAGATCCGCCCCTGCAGTGGTATATTCTCTGGCTAATCTGAGGCGGTTCACTCGCGTATCTTTGACTCATTACCTCCTCCCATCACACAGAAGGGCCCCTTCTGAGAGACCAAAAAGCCTGATTATACAAAATTGCATATTTGTAGGGATAGAAGACACCTCAGGGATCCAAAAAAACACAATCTGACAGCACCAATTTGATGCTGTCAAATTGATGCTAAATCCATGTTATATAAAGTAATAAATGCACTGCTCTCCTCTGAAAATTGTTTTTAAACTAAATTAACTCAATTTTCAACCCCGATGCTGGTTTTAGCATTGCACACAGGTCATTTAACCTTATTCAGAATCTTTCAATGTTTACTCCAGATATATGTATTTGTTCATTTTGTTTATCTTGTGCAGACGGATATCTTAGCAGATACGCAACGCAGTGTGTTTGGGAAAACATAAAAGCGATGAAAGATGAATATCACACTGCAGCAGCTCGTAGAAGTGAAACTTGTTCCCTTTTGTAATAACATTGACGTAAAAAAAAAGTATAGATGTTGTTAAACTTGGAATCGAACTGAAGACTGAAACAGAGGAGGAGGAATCATGCAAAGTAGAGTGCATTAATAACATCATTATGAGGCCAAAATCAAACAAGCTGTTCCTGAGAGCAATTTCCATTAAAGCTCTTATATGATATGAAAGCCTGATTGTTCAAACGTGATTATTAATGGCAATAGAAAACGCACGTGGGAGCACCCAAAACACACAATAAGTTTGAAAGTTGAATGTCATGTCACCCACCCCCACCCCCCATTAAAATCTTTTGATATTTAGTCAACTAAAACCTAGACTAAAACCCAAAACGTAAGTCAAAATCAACATTGCTCTGCAGGCGCTTCTAGAGGAGTGTACAACTCGTTCCCGTTTTGTAATAACATTGACTTAAAAATAACTGTGCTCCTCCTCTTCATGGACTTCACGGAATGTTGGTTGCTGCCGCGGCCCGACCCTAAACACGAACGAGGTAGGCTTCTGGGGACGGCCAACCAGGTTGTGCGCGTGTGTGTGTGCGTGGGGGGGAAGGAGGCCGGGGCGAGTGAGCGGGCGGGCGGGCAGGCGGCTTTCATCCCAGTTGTTCTTCAAGAAAAATGCAACAGCAGTACAGATCCATCATTATGTTCTATACCAGCCCCTGAGAGACCCGGGCAGAGAAAAGGGGAGCTGTCATAACCAGGCGGCTGGTTGAGTATGGAGAAATGGTTCTGGGGTGTCACAAAGCAAATTCCTTGTAATTGTCCGATGGCCGAGTCCTTTCCATCTTTGTCTTATTTGACCCAGAGCTACGACGCCGCGGCCACCCCTCTGTACGTCACTCCCCCAACTCATTATAGACTTCTAATATATCTCCCACCCCCGTCAAAGACGATTTTCAATATGTTAACCCATGGTGTCCTGATCAGATCGTAGTTTCTGATGCTAGATATCTAGTTCCTCATGCTAGATTCTAGTCCCCCACGGTAGATTCTAGTTCCTCTCAGTAGACTGTAGTTTCTGAAGTTAGATTCCAGTTTCTGACACTAGATTCTAGTTCCGACACTAGATTCTAGTCCATGACACTAGATTCTAGTTTGTGACACTAAATTCTAGTCCCTGGCGCGATATTCTAGTTTTTCTGGAAAAATCTCTTCTGTGTCAGTGATGCTTAACATATTTCATAGGAAGGACCCCCAGAAATATCTATTATTTAGCTGCAGAACCTCATCTGAAAACATGTTGTTCTAGGGATCACCCCAGAAGCAAAAAAATTAGTTAAAAATGTTTGCTTCCGAAATAATGTATTCAAAGATTTGCACCACATTTTCACAATTTTTTCAAAAAAATAGCAGAGCTACAAGCTCATATCGCGCCACTCGGTGGCGCGATATGAGCTTGTAGATCTGCTATATTTTTTTTCAACAGCTAAAACACCAAAACGCGTTCGGTACACAAAAGGGTTAAATAGAACTCCGGCGGGACCGACTTCTTCTCAAGGACAGTGAGCAGCAGACTGCCCTCTGGCTGCAGGCCAGGCCGCTGCGTGCTCTGCCAGAGTGCTTCTAAATTAACCGTTTCTCCACACGCGCCGGCTCCAGAGGAAGGACTTATGGAGCTTGGAGTTACGGTGGTTGGCGTTCCCCATGCACCGCAAGTGTTTTAGGCCGCCGTAATACGGCAATACGGCGCACAAAACATTCCCATTATCTGCTAAAACGACGCCGCCGCCACGCAGTTAAGGTGCACCGTGTGAAGAAGCGTGCCTCTGGAAAATAGGTCACCCAGTGGCGTTGCAGCTATAGCTGTTCAGACAGACAGACAGACATACAGACAGACAGATGGATATACCGTAGACATGCACATGAGCAGGTCTTCAATTGGTAGTAACCAGTAGACCAGTACTAGTAACCTAGAAACAAACATACCCTAATTTATAATAAATTTACAAATGAATGGGAACATAATTTACTAAACACATGCATGGTGATTTAAAAAAACTACAGGGTAGACATTGATAGCATAAAGTTTTCATGGAAAGGTTTACTAAGGAAATAGAATCAAATAAAAAGATCCCAAAACCCCAAAATCTCATCGACTGGTATCGAGATTATAATGTTTTGGGGAAGAACGTGAAATCATGATCTGCTTGCTTGGCCATTGAGCCTGCAAGTGAACTTCAATGGGTGATTTTTTTTTATTTTTTTTTTTTTTTTTTTTTTTTTTTTTTTATTATTCCAATGTTGTAGATGTTTTAAGAGGTGACAGTACTGAATTAGACCCCTTGGTGTGTGTGTTTTCATGTGCAATGATGTCTTCACTTCGTATTCAGGATTTATTCCTGAGGGTTGAAACTTTTCGGATCTAGGCATAGGCAGGGGGGGGGGGGGGGGGGCACCACTAAACCAGCATTTCATCATTGAAAACAGAAAACTCCCTGAATTATGCTGCATGTCTGTCGCAACATTAACTGATTGATGCCTACTTGCCTAATAAAAGTCCCGTAACTGAAAATGGTATGGGTTCAAGGTATGGGGGGCGATGAAGCCGCCCTCATATGCCCCCCCCCCCCCCCAAATGGGACATGTTACATCCGCCCCTGTGAAGGCTGTGTTCCACTCTGGTCAAACAGAGCAGTGTGCTGCTGCTTCTGTGTTGTCACACTGGAAGCACTCTGCTAAACAAGTGGGTCTCAAAACGTCCTTGAGTGGACGGTGGCAAATTGGACCCATACCGGTCAGGTTCCATTTGTCCACTCACCGTTATGGGGGGGTCCTTGAAATTAAATAGTTTGAAGATGAAGGATGAAGACCCCTGTAAACTAGTTGGAACGGAGTTTAATTATTTAATTAACACCTGTAGGTAGGAAGTAAAGAAGCTGCCCAGAAGTAGGAAGAGCTATTCAGGTTGTGTGTATATAGCCCATTCAAGCGAGTTTTTTTTCTCCCCCTTGGTACAGAATCACATGCTTAACAAAACGTGGCTAGATTGTTTCTCGGGACTCTGTAGCTTTCACTTGGGGATAACGCGGGGTTATCAGGAGACTCCCGTACAGCTGTGGCTGCGCTAGACGAGCCTCCAGCTGCAGGTAGTTAGTGGAGGATCTGCGCTTAGGTAATTATCTTCGCTCCCCCTGACGTTTCAACGCAGAGCATTGGCTATTTGAAAGCTGCCAGTTGCTGTCGGCTAGCTCCGGAACGGTTGAGTGTGGGGAAGTAGGCTACCAGGGGAGGATGTAACATTTCCCAATTGGGGGGGGCAAGAGAAAATGGTATATGGGGGCGGCTTTAGTGCCCGAAGTCACATCCATACCATTTTTCATTACAGGACTTTTATTAGGCAAGTAAAGCATCAATAACAACATCAGTTGTTGTTGAATTTGTAACAGACACGCAGCATGCATAAGGCTAAAGGTCTGACTCAGAGAGTTTTCTGTTTTCAATGATGAAATGCTGTTGGTTTAGTGGTGACACGATTAGTTAGAAGTAGTAGTGTTTCAAATCATTTTATTTATAAGCACTTTAATTTGAAATTTGGGTTGTTTGCATGACTTCATATTTGGCGAGGCAGTCAAGGCATTTAGGGGGGCATTGCCCCCCCATGCCCGTGCCTAGATCCGCCACTGTAGGCTACTAGTTATCTATTGAAGGGGGTGGGGGTATAGAATGGAAGAGGAAAAGGCTTTTTAAACACAAAGGCCACCAAGAGCAGTAGTTCAACGAAAATGTTAAAAATACCGTATGTATTTGAACCAAGAGTCATGAAGTTTTTTTTGCGACATAGAGGGGTCCGAAACTGAGCGCTCGAGCTGCTGTTCATGCAGATGATTTGAGGAACAACAGCGGTGGCGCTGTTTTCCAGAACTAATGGCTAGCCAGATTGATGCAGACCTAACAGGGACAAACAGAGTTGGAAATGCATCGTTTGCAACGAACGTGGGTGCCATGGCAACGGTGACTAGAGCTAGGATAGAGCTAAGATACACTATTGCAAAGTACCTTATAATGACAATAATGGCAACGGTGAAATGACACAAAACGGTGAGGTTACACACAGAACACAACTTGAAATTGATCTCAATGGAAACAGTGAGGTTATGCGCAACTTGCAAGTCATCTAATGGGATGATCTAAAGTAAATGTGGTCGCACAGTATATACCCTATTGGCCTGAATATAAGACTATGTTTTTTTCCCAATGGAAATATCCCAAAAATGGAGTCGTCTTATATTTAGGGGCTATACTATTTGACATTCAATGTTCTTTTTTCTGTAAATGGGTCTTGAAAAATGAGGGTCGTCTTATAAACGAGTCGTCTTATATTCGGGACAATACGGTATGTCAGGGTCCCATCCCTTGACATTTTCAATACCCATATATATATTTGCTTGTGTTTTTGTGTAGAAGGTCCAAACAGCATCTTGCAACACTAGTTCATACTCCTTTGCAGAATTCACCATGGTTCTTTTTTTCAAACAGCAGGTACAGGAACATACTGTGACAGGAATACCAACATTTTGCCTTAACTCATTTAGGCAGGCTTGAGGACTCCCGCACGGGGCAGCATGCATCCACGTCACACGGGTGTGATTTTTTTTATATTAATATTTACAGTACTCTAGCTGAGCCCCCACACAGCCATGGAGGAGGTCACATCTGCTCCACATGCAATCTTTTCTTTAATATGTGTCCCACTGCAATAGATTAGTAGTGATAGTCCAAATGTGCTTTGGTTAACCCATTGTGTCCTGTCTAGATTTCTAGTTTCTGAATAACATAATATTCAAAGATTTGCACCACGTTTTCACGATTTTTCAAAAATAGCAGAGATACAAGCTCATAGCGCGCCACTCGGTGGCACGCTATGAGCTTGTAGATCTGCTATTTTTCAATAGTTAAAAGTTAAAACATAATGCTTAGAACACCAAAACGCGTTCAGTACACTAAGGGTTTAAAGGAGAAAATAGAAACAATACAAACATGGCCTTCATTATTATATTCATAAAACAACATAATAAATTCCATGTGTCAGTTTTTCCTCCATTCAACTAGGAGTGGCTGACTATGGTAAACAATACAGAGCCATCTCCCTATAGCACTGTGAGATTTTTATTTTTATTTTTGAGGTTTCTCAGATTACTTCTGTGACAAGGTAATGAATGAGTGTTGTCATTCAGTACTCATAAAGATCATAAAAAATGCTGTCAGTACATGTCAGTACTGTTGTTTAATCTTTTGATTAATCACAATTTAATCACATGATCATATTTTGCTGTATTCTACATTTCTACATTGTGCAGACTTATTTTAGCATAACATTAGTAATGCAGATGTTTAACAATTACTCATTTACGCATTACGCATTTAACGAAATTGAACCAAATGGACCTACTTGGCTTTTGTTTTTACTGCAAGTTAATTGCACACTATGCATTATTCGAGTTAACCCATGGCTGAGAATTGTGATTATCCTTTTATATGGATCTGTTATATATAATGTATTGTTATATAACATAACCAGACAATAAAATGACAAAAAAAAGTTAGATATCCCCTGAAAATTGTTTTTTTCTGTCACGAGGGAGGTCATATCCCCTGCTGGGTCTCACTTTTCAACGATGAGCTGAGATAAGTATGTTGTTGTTTTCCTATTATTATGACATCACGCCACGCCGCGCTGCCAACACCACCACGGGGGGGGGGGGGGGAGGTTGAACGCTTTCCAGAATCCAGGATGTGAAGGTTGACTTCTTCATTTCACACTGTTGGTGCAAAATAGACTGAAAGAAAGGGAACTGGCCTGGTTAATGATATCGCCAGCTGGATAACAGGCTCCACCGCGGAACTCTCCAAAGTCATTCAAGTTCCGCGGGGTCTGCCATCTTCAACAACCCCACATCAGTTGAGAAGCACGGTTGCTTAATCAACAGACTCCGCGCTCCGACAAAGACAGCTTCGTCCCGGCAGCAACAGACTATAACCTTGACCCATCGCAACCCTCCCCCACCCACCCCACACCCACCCCCCCCACCCCCCTCCCCTTAGGCACACTTCTACAACGGCGTATTACCCTTAGTGTCCATGCGCGCGCGTCCCGAAGTCGTGATTGGGCTGTCGGCTGCCCGGGCTGTGCGGCGGTGATGATGATGATGATGATGCCACGGAGAAGGAAAAGAGGAAAAAAAAGGGCAGGAGGAATTGCTGTCTGCCGTACACAGCACCTGTTCTATAAACGTTCCTCTGGGAAGACAGCCCTTGGTCCATTAAGCTCATCAAGCACATAAACAGATCCTTCCTGAGAGTCGTCACGCACCCCCCGCCCTCCTCCCCCTCCCCCACACACACTTCTGCCCTTTCCTGGACGCCCACACACACACAGCATCTACCTGTGACACCCTGGACACGCATTCCTCCATGCATGTCCTGGAAAACGGTGTAAACCTGGAATGTTGCTATGCTGTTGTTTTTTTTTTTCCCTGGTCATGTAGTGTCAGGCAAGGAAAAACATTGCCTGACACTCTGGACTTTGCAAAACTGTTATACACATTGAAAACTGGAGTTTTCAATATGTGGGTTTCCACAAAAGATTATTCTAACGGAAACTAAAATTGAGAAAAAAGTACCAGACCAGTACCAGTCACCAGTCTGTGTAGTACCAGTCTGGTGCGCTAGGGGCGTCCAAGAGTAGCTATACACTATGTGAACCTGCTGCTCGATCCTGATTGGAGGAGAATTCACCCTCCAAGCTGGGGAACTTTTATTAGCTCCTCTGCTAACATGGGGGAGGGGGAAACTCCATATATGGTCTGCACACCTTTATAATAGAGCATTTTAACAGAAAAGAAATGTTTGGGGGTTGATATCTGACAAAAGTAAAATCACTTACCCTACCTTTTAAAGGTATAGTACGTGATTTCACTCAATTTAAATATTATAATTCTTACAGGGACAGGGAGGAATTCCCCCCTGTCCCTGTCCCCAGCCCCTGCATGTGTCAAATAACCTTACTTTCAGTTTGGGCTTTGGACGAAAAGCCTTCATCCAATCAGGACACAGCGGGGGAGGGACACAGCCAATCAGAATTCTATGAGAACTGCCTTTTAACAAAAAATGTGCATGCGTGTGAAATGCTTAGAAATAGGTAATGATTCTTTTGTGTGTTTTTTTTCTCTCTTTACTAGACAACAGCTTGCTCCCTGTGAAGCTGCGGTGACTGTCCTTGGTCGCGGCCAATTCAAAAGCACGGCAAGTAACTACTGGTCAGGAGGCGTCCTTGGGAATGGAACCAACCACATCTTCGTAGGTGGTCTGCCATCTAGATATGAGCCCAAACAGGTGAGATGAGCCCTTCTCAAAACCCTCCCTTTGGGGTGGGGTTTGTTCACTGTCCAAAGCCAATCCAAATACTTTAGCAACTGTTGCTATGCAGGTCAAGCTTCCCTAACGTGCCTATTGAACAAGGCCAGAATGGGGTGGGACTCAGTGAAGGGCTAATTCTCTCTGCATCTCAAGGATTATAGTTAAAGCAGCACTATACCATTCCTCTTCTGCCATAGATTTGTACTTGGTTTGCTGCACACTAAGTGCTGGCACTTTGACCATTGAGCCGTCACGCTCAGGGTATAAAAATTGTGTCAGATTCGGTGTTTGTTTGATTGATTGATTCTATCAATTTGTAGAATGGCTACAGTTCAAGGAAAGTACAGGTCAAATACAACATTTGCTAAGAGGATATAATTTGAACATTTAAAGTAATGTCTAGGTGAGACATCAAGTACGTTTCAGAGATATTTTCAGTTTCACTCATGCGTTTCAAAGAGTCTAAATGTGAATAATTTCCCCCCCACAGAGAGCCAAACCTTTCCACAACTACACTGGATGCATTGAAGTGTTGGAAATCAATAAGCGGAAGGGATTCTACAAATCCAGTGCCGTTTCAAGCAACCACGTTGGTAACTGCAGGTAAAAAAGTCATTTGATTTGTTGTTGGTGCAAAGGTTTCCTATTTTAGTAGTCTCTTTTTTTTCCTTCTCCAGTACACTGGGTTTGTACAGTAATATGTTCAGTCATCTGCACCGCATGCAGATACGCCTACGGGCCTTGTGCGCACCAACTCCCCCATGCCCTGAAAAGTCCTTAAAAATAAAATTCAGAAAAGCTGTTTCCTACCATTTTATGGTACAGTATGCACATTATGCTGAGTTGGATGATTACACTGACCCAAGGGCCCCTGAAGTAGAAGGCTAATTATCATCTACATTACAATCCAACAAAAATCACTGTGTAGACACAACTCTTATCAATGGATTAGACTGTACATTTGTCAGTGCACTGATGCAACACTTTTGTTCGCATAAGTGCCATTACTCTAAAATTATCCAGAGAATTCCACTTAGAATCACATGCCAGGGAGACATTACTATTATCCACTTGGACCCTATATATACTGTACTTTGTTGGCTGAGGGTACTGGACTCCTGTCCGCCCTATTATCCAGGAGGAGCGAAATCATTTCTGCGACCGATTTATTGTATTTTCATTGTCATTCAGCCAAAGGTCACGGCAGTCGGCCCAACGGTCGCTACTGTTGGGCCCAACAGCTACGACTGTTGGGCCAATGGTCAGGGGTTAAGGTTAGGTTTGTGGTATTGGACTTTAGTGTTTTGTATCTTACAATATTATGTATGAGTACAATACAGAGAATGTTTGCATTCGCCATCTTTGTTGAGGAAAAGTCCCCTACAGAAGATGGTTTAAACCCTGTGGATATGCTAGGGGTTAGGGATAGGTTTAGTAGGGGCTGGTGAAGAACAGCGGCGGTTGCCCAACAGTTGCAACTGATTCATGCTATTTCCCAACTGCCGCGACTGCTGGACGAATGACAACTTCCGCAGTAGTTTTCATTGGCCCAACGGTCGCGGCCGTTGGCCCAAGAGTCACAGCAGTTGGCCAACACCCAGCGACTATTTTATAGTGGTCCCAACCAACGGGGACCACATAGTTTGGCTTTAACAAAGCCAAACCTATATTGTTTGGCATAATGGCTATATGCCATTATGCCCAAAATAGTAATGTGAAAGTTAAAGTTTATTACTTGCATGAGCAGTGCGGGTGCAAATGATGACGGAGCTGGTTTAGTGATGACCATGACGTAAGTGTAAAGACCTTTATAACTAATGTCATAAGTATTAGCTTGCACCGCTCACGCACAAGTAGGCCATGTTCTACTTGCACTCTGCTGAGTTCTGATCTAGTTAAACCTAGGCCATCTGTAGGACAACTCTACAAATGTCTGCCTCTCGGCTAACGATTCGGCGCCGTCCCCGTTTTGGCAGAGCGAACACATCGGCACCAGAACCGACTCCGCGCCCTGCGTCGTCGCCTTCCTGCCGCGACGGACTCTGCCGCAACGGAGGGACCTGTCGACGTCTAGAGCTGCCCGGAGGAGCCCGGCCTTTCTGTGACTGTCCCCTCCACTTCTCTGGGACCTTCTGTGAGAAAAGTAAGCCTCTCTGTTCCCATCCCGTCCACTTCTCTGGAACATTCTGTGAGAAAGGTAGCCTTTGAAAAGTTTGGGATTTCTCTCTCTCTCCTCTCTCTCTCCTTTTGTATAGCTGACAGTCCTCCGCTCTTTATTTTGTCCTCACTAAGGCCTTTTAGGAATAAATTATCTTTTTTTCCCCTTCTTTTAAAGCTACTGTACTGTGACCTCCACAGTGGGTATCATCAAGAGCCAGCCAACAAATTACGGTTCTTAATATTATGCTGAGCCTCTCTGGGTAATGGCTTTCGCCGTGCGAGAGAGAAAAGGGCGAGCTGCATTAGGAATTTTGAGTGATGTAAATTATTCAGGAGTGATTAATGAAATGAGAGATCCATATAAGAAGGGCCTGAGCCATCGCTGTTGTATCCGTGTTCGCCCCCACGCCACCTCTTTAGCCAATGAGAAGAATATGACCTTGGTACCACCAGGGGGGCTGGATTAGCACCTCTGGGGGTCCCTGGGCACTGAAGCTCGACAGGGGCCCCCTCGTGCATGCACGCGTGGACCCGTGCAACATCTTGCCAGTATTGTTCGATTTTTGCTGTTATTCTTGCCTATTCCCGTTCGCCTACCCTGGCCCCCCGGAGTGACAGCCAAGCAGTAAAAAAAAACACACCATTATTTGACCCAGATACTAAGAAAATCTGTGAGAGAAAGCACCAGTGTATTTCAGGGGTTTTACCTTTTTTTCGTTGAGCCACCTGACATCCTAGACGTGCAGAATGTAAAAGCATTGCTGGATGCATCACTGCACATACAAAAGGGCGTTTCTGTGTGGAGTTTGCTTGTGTCCCCCTAGCGTAGTTACCCTCACACAAAAAAAAAATATGCAGTAATCCTGAGCTCTAAACTGCCCCCCCCCCTGGCCAGTCGGGGCGCCTGATGGAGGGGACAGGAACTGGTTAGAATAACATGTTCCTTCCATGCTTTACATCTAACCACGGACCTAATCAGGTTATACAAAAGGCAGCTTGGTTACAAAATTGTGGGAATAAAAAGCAATGGTGGTGGACACACGTACCTCAACTTACCTCTCCTCCCCACTTGTCACCTGAGCTAACACGGCCCAACTAACAGCCAATCTACAGAATTGTTTCTGCTTTACACACTATTGCACTTTCCAGCTTCATTCTTGCAACAATAATACACAGATTCTGACTTTTTGGTTGTTCATGCTTAGATTAAGTATGAACAAGTAAGCACTAAAGTATGATTATATGATTATACATGTTGGCAGACACTCTAAAACATGGCAAAACATGGTAATATATCATCATGCGCTGAGAACATAACAGCAGGGCATCTACTGTATAGGTACCTTCTACCTAAGTCTACTTAAAAATGATCTCTAAAATACCTAGGCTGGTACTGCAAGTGCTATGGGCTTAGATGGAGATGGCGTGTTTTCAGACCGTGGCGGAAGATGGGGAGTGAGTCTGTGGTTCTGATTGCAATGGGAAGTACACTCCATAGTTTTGGGGCCATGGGAGAGAAAAGAGTTTGGAACATGCGAAGCATTGGCCAGGTGCATGCCCCAGCCAGTTGCAGTATGTTTCTTGTTGTGCGTCTGTTTGTGTGTCCATGCAGTATGTGGAGTCCTTATTATTCCCAAATATGGAGTGTAGCAGCGGGCAGAACATCACAGTGATGTGATGTTCGGACACATGCCCTCAGGTGAAAGTGGATTGACGGACTTTTAGCTTTCTGGTGGGATATTATTAAAACCACATTTGCCTACTCTGCCAATTTCGCTTGCCAGAAAAGCCACCGTGAAATCTTACATTTACCACCAAGGCAGGGGGTTATGGTGGCTGAATCCCACTCCTGGTTAGCGGTTCACTTTTTCATTTTGAAGGGCTTTGACGGCAAACTTTCAGCTCTGAAACTTTAATTGACATCCTTGGAAAACCACAAGGCAAGAGGAACATTTTCATGAAGACAGGTGGGAGATGAACTCATTTGAATTTATTTAAATGCTGCTCATCTCGCCGGGCTCCGTCTGCTCACTGCACTTGATGAAGTTAGGTGCTTAAATTTTGGAGTTGGTGAGTCAGTTGTATTGCATTCATAGTTTTGCAAAAAAAATCAACCCGGGTAACCACCAGTGCCATTTTGTATGTTAACTATTTATGAAGAAGGATAGATCACAGGGTGTGGCACGGTTAGTGAAATGACAAAAAACATGGATACTGTTCCTTCAAGTGCTGTGGATGTGGATGATATTAAACATTAGAAGTGTGACTGCTGTTGAATTCACAACTACTCTGGATCTCATTATTTGCATCACTAATTGTGGGATTTCTATCAATCACCTCTGCTGGAACGTTCCGTCATTCCGGCAGTTTCAGTTTACACTGAGCATGTGCAGACCTCCTACAGGAGTCCATGCCACGCCCCCATGCACTATCTTTATTAGATCCCTCAGACCAGGGGTGTAAATAGAGTTCATCAGCGGTGGGTTTTCTTATCAGAGGGGCACTGTGTGCACTTACAGTACGTCACACAGGTATTAATCCACAAACTCATTCATCAGCATCATCACATGCAGTACACCACGTTGATAAAATGAGGGCCATAGTGATTCACTCCCCATCTGTGTGACTATAAGTAAGGCGAGGGTAAACATCTTGTTTGCAGGGGCGGATGTAACATTTCCCAATTGGGGGAGCAGAAGAAAATGGTAAGGGGGGTAGCTTCATCGCCCGTGTTGCTTCGCGTCACGGGATGAAGCCGCCCCATACCATTTTCAGTAGTGTTTCAAATATAAGCACTGGAATATCTTGTGTTGTTTTGCATGCCATCATGTTTGGTGGGGCAGACTGGGCATTTAGGGGGGCATTGCCCCCCCCATGCCTATGCCTAGAACCGCCCCTGGTTGTTTGGGTTGCCCTCTGTAACTGCCCTTTGAGACATATTAGAGAACATATTTAACAAACGTACTCCCACAAATGATGTTTTGGTCACACAGACCTTTGTCACGCATCACGGTTATTGTAATCAAATGTTGCGTGAATTAGTGGATGAAACATTCAGACCTTGCCTTTTATTGTGCATAATATACTGCATTTATCTTCTTTGTGCAGTTCCAGTTATTTACCCTGCAGCTGAATCGCTGTGGATTCGATGTGTAATTACAAAATGCTGGCGATAAGCTGTACTTAACGGCCCTAATTGCTGTTAGAGAAGAATGTTTTATTTACAGAACAGATATGTGCAACAAATTGTGTGTGAAAATATATCACATAATATCTATTGTACATAGATGCAGAAATTCATATACGAAGTAAGGATGATGCCATTAATGAGTTAATTTTGTTGATTAATCTCATGAAAAATTCTCATTGAAAAAAATGATAGAGCAGGGGTTTACAGAGACATATACTGTAGCCCTGTGAGCCATAGAGTATAGTAGCTCAAGGCATCTACACACATTAGGGGCTTGTAGATGGCCTATTTGGATACATATAGAATAAACCAATTATTTTTCAAATGTTTAAATCCTATACAGGAAAACATGGCATATTTTGGACATAGTTCGAATGTGATTAATCATGATTAAATTAATTTTGAAAATGTGATTAATCTGACAAAAAACGTAATCAGTCAACAGCCCTAATACAAAGCAATTTGCATTAAAATTACGATTGTAATCACTTTTTTAAATCTATCAATGTAAAAAAAAATCAATCTGAATAAAGCAAGTGACAGAATTCCTATTATTAGAATGGAAAATGATGTGGAAATGATGCTTATCTTCCATGCGCACTCGCTTTTAAGCTTGTAACCTTACTGCTTAAGCTTGTAACGCTTACCGCTTAAGCATCTACAAAACTGTACGCTACGTACAGTTTTGTCGGTCGGTTTCGTTTTTTCTGCCATCAATGAATAAAGCATAGACTCAAACAGACGACTACGTTCGACGCGCCATGTCTCCCAGACGTCCCGCGGAGTCTCATAGCAATACGGCGGCGTCTTGTGGACACCCTCAATATGATAAAACATCTCACAGAATCCCCCTGAGGCAGAATGGGAAAATGCTTTTGATGATGTCTTATATAATACTGTCCTCTCATCCCCCCCAACCACTGCTATGTCAGACAATATCGCTATCTATGACTGGAATCAAATTGAATCCGGTGCTGATATGCAGATTATTCCAGCCGAAAACAATAAATCACGCCGTCCTTATAAATGTGTGTGGCATATTGTTCGGGGGGCGCTTAACGACATTAGCTCGGCGTGCTGCTGAGCTTCTATAGGTCATGGCTTTGTTTCCTGCTGGGTCTTTTTAAAAAAAATGCACTTACCTGTGCTCTGCGCTGGTTTAAACTAGGTTTATGAAACCTCGGCATACCCCATTTGGCACCTCGACCGTGTGCTCTAATTGCAATGATTAAGTAATCTTTTGAGCCTGTTATTTTTCTCTTCCCACTGTCACCGGGGCCTCGCCGCAACGCAGCGGGGCCTCCCATTTCCAGAGCCGCGGTCTCATTTGTCGTCCCAGGAGGGGCGACATCGCATCGTATGATCATCACCCACACCAGCCCATTATGTCAAGGAAAACCGCTCTCCTTCCCATATTAACGGAGCTAAGCTCAGAGTGAATCAACCACTCAACCACAGTACAGTAGATCAGGGGCGGATGTAACATGTCCCATTTGGGATGGGGGGCAAGAGAACATGTTGGAGGGCCAGAGAAAATGGTATGGGGGCGGCTTCATGCGATGAAGCCGGCTTCATCACCCATACCATTTTCAGTTACAGGACTTTTATTAGTCAAGTAAAGCATCAATAATAACATCAGTTGTTGTTGAAGTTGCAACAGACACGCAGCATGCATAAAGCTAAAGGTCTGACTCAGAGAGTTTTCTGTTTTCAATGATGAAATGCTGTTGGTTTAGTGGTGACACAGCTGTAGTTAGTTAGTTAGTAGCAGTAGTAGTGTTTCACATCATTTTAAATATAAGCACTTTAATTTGAAATATCTTGGGTTGTTTTGCATGGCATCGTGTTTGGGGGGGGGACTGGGTATTTAGGGGGGCCATGCCTAGATCCGCCCCTGCAGTAGATTGAAAACACGCGCAAGCACACGTCGGCGCTCGTTTACCAACACCTGGCACGTGTGTTGTTTGCGAGACATTTTGAAACCCATCGGGAGTGAAGCCCATTCCACCGGTTTAGACATTCAACCCAGATTTCTGGCATTTATAATTAGTGTTCTATATCATCCCTCCTGACCGCCAGAGGGCGGTGCTTTAAGCACTGAATAGTCCTTCGCGTATGCGCAAGAGTCGAGCATCTTATGCCAACAATGTCAATCTTTGACCCCATGACGACCCGGAAGAGTCTATATCTTCCGGCGGTCGACATGGGCTCAGTCTCTGTTTTCTTCTCGCGCGCAAGTTGCTTGAAGCAAGAGCTGCACATAGTTGCATTATTCATATCGATTACGGTTAATCTATTATTATCATCATCTATCTATAATTAAGTCGCCGGTAGTTTCGCGACCGTAGGTCGGAGAAGCGGACTTTCGCCCTCTAGAAACTGCGACTTACAGGAACAAAGGTAAGCCATATTATCAGCCACTGATAGTAAAGGCTGCGTGCGCGCAGCTTCCCTGCTTCCTTGGTTGCAAACGGTAACCATAGCGTTCCGTGTCAACTCCGCTACTTGTTTGTTGTGTCGTTGGGGCTGCCTTTGTTCCACTCGAACGCTGTGCTTTGGTGCTAGTGAAGGCGTGCGTTCGCGCAGCCCGCTCCTAGCACCAAGCGCATACGCTATTAGCATAGCGGCTACTAGCGTGTGTTGTTGTTGTTGTTGACCCGCGTAGTGCACGACAACCTAACCGATTAGTAGGCTTAGCCTTGCTACTATTACCACAGCCTTACTGTTCTGTTTGGATATTCACAACAGTAGCGCCGATTAGCTGTCGGCTCGGTGGTGTTATAACTCAACAGTGTTGCGTATCGGTGGGCATTATAATAGCCCCGATCGTCACGCAGACTCAGTCGGAGACGGCGATATAATTATTTATTTTTCAATTACGTTCGTACGTCTCCTTGACATCCAGCTATAATCATAGCAGTTGACTTGAGCTGAAATTGAATTCAAACTGAATTAATATTTTGTGCCATTATAATAAATTATAGTATTTGGCTCCTTCAGCTTTTCTGTAACTATCCTTTTTGGAAGAGCTGTCTAATATGTCATAGAGTGCTGTAATTTTCCTTGTTGGCCTCTATTATTGACTTTTTGGCTACTACTAATACCGTGAGTACTAGTCTCAGGTTGTTATTAGTTTCTATTGTTACTAGCGCTATTTTTTCATATTATTGCAAGACCCTTTCTGCCTGTATAGGCGACGTTCGCGTCCCCTCCCTGCAGCTTAGCGGTCCACACCACAGCACAGCTAACAGTAGCCTCCACTGGCAGTGATAATAGAGTACTAGTCCTATTAGTACTAGTCTATTATTCTTATTGTTACCAGACCCTTTTGCTTGTATAGGCGACGTTCGCGTCCCCTCCCTGCAACTTCAGTGGTCCACTGCACATCTAGCAGTAGCCTCCGCTGGCATAGGCAGCGTCCGCGCTACCTCCCTCCGGCGTACGGCTCCAACCCAGCAGCAATGGATGGCTCACAGCATCACCATTGCACTAACTGCCGAGCTCGCCTAGATCCAGAGGACGGCCATGACCTCTGTCCGGGGTGCCTTGGTCCTCAACATCTGCAGGAGGCACTCGGAGACGACCCGTGCATGAACTGTGGTATCATGCCTCACAGTGTGAGACTAGCTAGGCTAGCACAGCTGACGACTGCTGAGGGTGAGCTCCCCCCTTCGGGCACGCCCCCTCAGAGCAAGACCAAAGCTGCGAAGCGCCGGTCAACCACGTCTGCCGCTTCGGCCAGTGCTCCTAAGAAGAAGGCGGGGCCTGACCGTGGGCTGTCATCAAAAGTTGATCAGCTGACGGCTGAACTAGCCCAGATGAAGGCGCTGCTTATGGCGCGCCCGGCCGCGGTGCCATTGCAGGACACAGAGGCGCCTGCTCTTCAGATGCCGCAGCTGGTAGCTGAGGGTCCGGTTCGTGGCCGTGCAGATGAGGATCGTGGCCACGAGGACTCGGATCGCGACCGTGAGGATTCGGATCGCGACCAGGACGCAGTGTCTTTGGCTGCATCAGCCACTCACTTCCACGATGCAGAGGGAGATGGGGCAGAGCGTGCCTCGGAGGCCGGCTCCTACTCCTCGTCTCGAACTGGCTGGTCGGAGCCTGGGGACAGCGCACTGCGAGACGTCCTGTACATGGCTCTTGAGCGCCAGGGCCTGGCTGGGCCACATAAGGTGGCACCGGGCCCATCAAGCCGCTTTTTCAAGCGACAGGCAGCCCCCAATAGCTTTACGGTTCCTCAGTCGGAGGACTTCATGAAGGAGCTGCACACCTGCTGGAGGGACTCGAAGGCCTGTTCTCGTCTTTCAGCAGACGGACGCACGCTGGCAGCCATGGACAACGCAGCGGCTGTCGGGCTGCACGGCATGCCGCCTGTGGAACCCTGCATAGCTTCCTTGGTTGTGGATCCCGATGAGGCCTTACGGGAGGATACCAGGTGCCCCCGAAGTCAGTGTAAGACCACGGACGGCCTTCTGGTGAAGGCGTATGAGGCGGGGCTCGTGCTGGGAGGATCTGTAACTCCCTGTCACACCTCATGCTGGCCCTCTCGTCGTCCTTGCAGGCGGATGATGCCAGTGCAGAGTCTGCAGACTCTAATGCTCTCTGCGACGCGTCACTGGAGGCATTCGGCCTTGTAGCTCGAGAGCTTGGCCGGATGATGTCCACCCTGGTGCAAACTCGCCGACAAGTCTGGTTATCGCAGGCTAACCTGACTGATAAGACCAGAAAGACCCTCCGTGCTCTCCCTGTGGTGCCGGGGGCAATATTCGGCTCGGCGGCACAGGAGGCGCTGGACCGCACAATTCAGGCTAGGGAGAGCAGGGAGCAGCTGTCATGTTTGCGGCGACAGCGTGTGCCTCCCGCTGGGAGGTCTTATTCCAGCAGGGGCAGGGCCCCAACCCAGTCCACCTCTCAGACTCGCCCGTCTTCACGGGCTCCCTCTAGGGGCCAGCACTCTGCTCAGCGCAGCTCGCGTTCACAGAGACAGGCCCGTGACTTCGGCCACTCTAGGCAATTTCGAGCCCCGGACTCTGGCGCACCCCGACCCAGGGCCCCGAGGGGCCAGGGGGATAGGCGCTGAAGCCACGGGGCCGGCCGTCGGATACTTTACACCGGAGCAGCTCAGGTACTGGGCTGCTCAAGTCTCGGACACGTGGGTGGTTGCCACCTTAACCCACGGATACAGACTTCAGTTCCGACGCCGGCCCCCCTCAGCCGGCCGGGTCAAAATGACCATCATAGGCGACCCGGCAAAAGCCCTTGCCCTGGACCAGGAGCTTTCCACTCTTCTGGACAAGGGTGCCATCGAAGCAGTAGATCCCCGGAGCACCCAAGGGGGTTCTACTCGACGTACTTCCTAGTGGAAAAAAAGACCGGCGGGTTCCGTCCCGTCCTCGACCTGAGGGAACTGAACAAGTTCATGAAGGTTCTTCCATTTCACATGCTGACCACATCAGACGTGCTGCAGTCAATCGTCCGCGGGGAATGGTTCACATCAGTGGACCTGAAGGATGCCTACTTCCATGTCCCCATTGCTCAGCAACACCGCCAGTTTCTGCGGTTCGCCTATCGAGGCCGCCACTGGCAGTTCAGGGTTCTACCGTTCGGACTCTCTCTCTCCCCGAGAGTGTTCACCCGTTGTGTTGCAGCGGCGCTGGCACCTCTCCAGTCCCAGGGCGCCAAGATTCTACCATATTTGGACGACTGGCTGATCTGTGCGGCGTCCCAGGCGCAGGTGGCCGAGCGCACAGCGTGTCTCCTGTCCCACGCTGCCCGGCTGGGCTTCAAGGTAAATATGGAAAAAAGTTGCCTACTTCCGTCTCAAACCACAACGTTTATCGGTCTGTCTTTGCACACTGTAACGATGACGGCTCGTCCGTCCCCCGCCGGGGTGGACGACATTTTGGAGCTGCTTTCCATGTTTCGGAGAGGCGGTCGGCTGCCGCTTCTCATGTTCCTCCGTCTCGTGGGCAAACTAACGTCTGTTGCTGCAGTGGTTCCACTGGGTTTGCTACGGCTGCGGCCACTGCAGAGGTGGCTGAACAGCTTTCATCTGGATTCCAAGTGGCACAGACACAGGAGGATAACAGTGTCACAAGAGTGTCTACTTGCTCTGGCTCCGTGGAGGGACAGGGCATACCTGTCGCGGGGTGTTCCTATGGGCTCGATTCCCTCTCGCAGGGAGATTGTTACCACCGATGCTTGCCCCATGGGCTGGGGCGCAGTGTGGCAGAGCAGGACGGCGCGCGGCTGGTGGTCGGCGGAAGATCGCTTGGACCACATAAATGTACTGGAGCTGCGTGCAGTGCACATGGCTCTGCGACACTTTCTGCCGTATCTGAGAGGCAGACACGTACTTGTCCGGTCAGACAACACTTCGACTGTGTACCATATAAATCACCAGGGCGGCACCCAGTCCGCACGGCTCCTGCGGGTGTCCACGGATCTGCTGACGTGGGCAGCCCCCTATCTGACCAGCCTACGGGCAATGTACATCCCGGGAGAGCAGAACCACCTGGCGGACTTCCTCTCCCGTCAGAAGCCCCCATCAGGGGAGTGGCGCCTCCATCCGGAGGTTGTGTGCACTGTTTGGGCCCGCTTCGGGCGGGCGCGGGTGGACCTCTTCGCCTCGGAGGAGACAACCCACTGCCCTCTGTGGTTTTCTCTGATGGAGACCTCCAGTCCTCTGGGCCAGGATGCTCTGGCACATCCCTGGCCGCAGGGGCTGCTTTACGCTTTTCCCCCGCTTCCTCTGATACGTCTGGTCCTTCAGAGGGTTGTTCAGGAGGGTCACACCGTTCTGCTGGTGGCCCCGTTCTGGCCAGGGAGGACGTGGTTCCCCCTGCTCCACAGCCTCTGCCACGGAGCGCCTTGGCGCCTCCCAGACAGGAGGGATCTGCTGTCACAGCTGGGGGGTCAGATCTGGCACCCAGACCCTCGACGTCTCCAGCTGTGTGTCTGGCTGCTCCAGGGGCGGAGCCGCTATTGAGCAGCCCTGTGAGGCACACGCTCCTGAATGCCAGGGCGCCGTCCACCAGGCTTCAGTATGACAACCGGTGGAAGTTATTCTCTAACTGGTGTGGGACTCGGGGCGAGGATCCGATGCACTGCACGGTACCTGTTGTCCTGGAGTTCCTGCAATCACTCTTGGGCGAAGGCCGGTCTCACTCTACCTTGAAGGTCTACGTGGCGGCGATATCCTGTCACCACGTTAGGGTTGATGACCGCACGGTGGGGAGCCACCATCTGGTATCCCTCTTTCTGAGGGGGGCTCTGAAGTTGCATCCCCCTAGGACCCCAAGGGCTCCGGCATGGGACCTGACCTTGGTGCTGGACGCCTTGGGCAAGCCTCCTTTTGAGCCAATGGCACAAGCGGAGCTGAAGTGGGTGTCATGCAAGACATCCTTTCTGCTTGCTATTACGTCAGCGAAGCGTGTCAGTGAGCTGCACGCTCTTTCGGTTAGTGACTCTTGTCTGAGGTGGAATGCGGACGGCTCCGGGGTTACGCTGTGGCCGAACATAGCGTTTCTCCCGAAGGTGCTGTCACAGGCTCACCTCAACCAGCCCATCAGACTGGCCCGGTTTGTCCCTCCACCAGGTGAGCGGACCGGTGAATTGGAACTGTTGTGTCCAGTCCGGGCACTGGAAGCCTACATTGGGGCTACTGCACACATTCGGCGGGCGGAGCAGCTGTTCCTCTGCTACGGCGGTGTGAACAGAGGCCGTGCTCTTTCCAAGCAGCGCCTGTCCCACTGGATTGTGGACACGATCTGCCAAGCCTACACGGCCGGTAACCGTCCTGTGCCATCTGGTGTGCGTTGCCACTCCACAAGGAGCATTTCCACGTCATGGGCTGCCATGAGAGGGGTGCCCTTGGAGGACATTTGTGCCGCTGCCTCATGGGCCTCGGCGGGCACATTTTCAAGATATTATAGGGTGAATGTTGCCACTCCTCACCCATTGGATGTGGTACTTTTCCCCGAATCCTCTGATTCTACTCGGTGAGGTATGTAATCAGGATTCCTCGTGACTTTGCTGGTATAAGTCATTCAGTGCTTAAAGCACCGCCCTCTGGCGGTCAGGAGGGATGATATAGAACGAAAGTTACGAATGTAACTACGGTTCTATGAATCCCGAATGACCGCCAGAGCACTCCGTCACTCGGAATCCTCGTGTTGGCGCGAGAAGATTCTGTAGAGACTGAGCCCATGTCGACCGCCGGAAGATATAGACTCTTCCGGGTCGTCATGGGGTCAAAGATTGACATTGTTGGCATAAGATGCTCGACTCTTGCGCATACGCGAAGGACTATTCAGTGCTTAAAGCACCGCCCTCTGGCGGTCATTCGGGATTCATAGAACCGTAGTTACATTCGTAACTTTCGTTTTATGCACAAACAAAACGGCATGCCCACTAGCAGTCAATCCCCCCCCCCCCCCTCCCCTGCAAGCCAAGGTGCGTTCCGGCGCTCTGCCGTATTATATTCTGTTTTCTTTTTTTTTACATAAATAATTGTGAGAACAAATACCCCTCCGCACCACCGCCACCTCCTCTCTAGCTGCGACCACAAAATGAGTTATACCGCTCTGCCCCCTCGGTTCATCACTCATAAAAGTGCCTTTAAATACCAGTGCTGGCATTCTGCAGCACTTTCTGCTGAGTTAGAGGAATCGGTATACTCTTCAGAAGCAGTCGAGTCGCTCACTATTAACGGGAGCGCAATCTCATAGCAGCAGCCGTCCGTTCTCTGCAACAGTCACTCTGTAAGTATGCAGAAGACCCCTCTGAGAGCACATTTTCCACCAAAACAACTTTGGTTCTAGAACTGGCCTCCGTTCTGCATTTTTTGTGATGGTTTATATATCACATCTGTATCCTACAGCCTTAATAGTAGTGACACGCTCCACTTCAACGCCATCTTAAAAACCCTGCAATGCCCATGCAGATTTCTACTTGCAAAAGAAATCTGCGTGATTACATACACGCACACACACACACACACAATACACTCTAAAATAGATAAATTAGTCAACCACAGCTAATTGTGACTTATACAGCAGAGGTCATAATGGCTTCATAATGGGGCCCCTACTGTGGCGCACTGATGGGTACTGACCCACAGTTTAAAATAACACAAAAATTAAGTACTGTTCAAATTTGAGGGGATGATCTTTTTTATTGATAGTGTAGTTTTTATGCCACTGCAATTATTCAAAAACTTTATTTACTAATTGATAATTAGACATGCAGCATATGTACTTGGTCTATCTGAAGCCAGTCTAGCCAATCTCTGAGCTCACAACACAAGATTGGTATACAATTTGTATTTTTTTTAAATAGCATTCTTTCCGCTGTAACAACAAATTGTATTGCTGCATTGCAGTATGGGTACTTTACATTTGAGTATGTGTTTTTGTTTTGTTTTTTCCCTCAACACTGGCGGTGATAGCCACAGCAGGCCAAGAATGATGACCGAACAAGTCACCTCTGTTCTCTGTTAATTATGGATATGATGTCGTGCAGGGTGTGAGTAATGGTGTGTACTTGTTTATGCCCTAAAATAGGAAATACTGCACACCATAAACGCAACCTACACAATGCATACGAAGGACACACACAGAGGTCATCGCCATGCTGACTTGTGTTGGACATCGGATTTCCTCAAAATAAAAATAAAAAAGTTTTGCCACAAACATGAGTGGACAATAATATGGTAACAATATTGCAAATACATAAAAATGATATATGTTTTATTTTAATAATTTATAACAATCTGCATGAAGAAATTCTGAGAACATACTTGATACTGTACATGCGCCTATCATGTGTATACATAAGACTTTATTTGGCAACTGAAAAATGGAGATATAGTGAACTATGATGAGGGTTTTCTTGTACGAATACATATCATTTTGGCGATCTATGACCAGTGTTGGGCAGTAACTAATTACTAATAATATATCGCTATAAAATTATTTTTCCCAGTAACGAGTAAAGTAAGGTATCACGCTGCCAAAATAGTAATGAGTAACTAGTTACTTTGTACAAGAATATATTATTACTTTTTAGTTTTAGTTTTGTTACATGTTGGCTTGGAATAATTTCATTTAAAATGTTGAGAGAGATTGATGCTTCATTTTCTACCATCTCCGGCTGATTGGTGACTCTTTTGTGGGTGGGGTGGGGGGGGGTCCAAAAATAATATAAAAGTATATAGTATGTAATATATTACTCTTGATTTCAAGGTAACTAACGTAATATTAATTTTCTGAGGAGTACGTAACATATTACTCTCCTAAGTAATATCGCCCAACATTGTCTATGACGTGAAATACTATTCAGAACCACTGATACAAAGAAGACATTTTAGAAAACTTTTAGCATTTAGAAAGACATTTGTGTAACCGGCCTGCGGCCAGCAGGCAATGTATTTACGTAAATAATATCCTAATATAACAGACCGTAGCAACAACAACAATACAATGTTCTCTTTGTGCTCTGCCTTGTCAAGGTGACAGAAAGAGTGCAGCGTAGTACTGTATATGGTAAAGCCCCATGGGGACCCCTCCAAGACTCTGTGCACACCTCCACCTCGCCCCTCACCTTGCATACAGTGTACCGCAGGCCAACCCACATAGCCTATTATTCCATTATGATGATTAATTTGTTGATTTCAAAAGAGGTGACATTGTATAAAACCTACACGCACTCCAACCTGCACTTCAACTATAGCCCCTTCCCCTGATTGACACTTCAAAGGCATATCATTTCCCCACACATTAAATATTTAGTCCGAGAGCACAGTGGGGAGCAGTACAGGTTTTAAGGGTAAAGAATCCATACTGTGTAATGCATGTAAACCTCCGTCAGGAAAAGCATATGTTAGGGCTGGGACGTTTAACTGACTAATTGAGATTAATTCATTACAGAAACATTAATGTGATTTAAAAAAAAATAACTCATTGTGATCGCACATAGATTTTTATACCATGGAACCTTTTTCACTGCACGGATTTCAGGCGTACGGATCAGATCGGTGCATGCAATGGGAGAAGAAACCAATCCATCCATTCATCTGAAATGACTAACCCTCACCCTCGACGTAAGATGTTGCAGTGTGGACACAGGGCTTAAAACAAGGTGGCCAACAGACGGCTTCACTTGACCAATTGGATGATGGGAAATTTTGATTTGTTTTAATTGACCACAAAATGCTTCTCAGGTCAAATATTGATATGTGATTAATTGAGATTAATTCATTACAAAACTTCAAAATAATTAGAAAGTGTGTGTGTGTGTGTGTGTGTGTGTGTGTGTGTGTGTGTGTGTGTGTGTGTGTGTGTGTGTGTGTGTGTGTGTGTGTGTGTGTGTGGTGGTGTGGGGGGGGGGGGGGGGGGGGGGGGGGGGGGGTGGGGGGGGGGGGGGGGGGGGGGGGGGGGGGTGGGGGGGGTGTGTGTGTGTGTGTGTGTGTGTGTGTGTGTGTGTGTGATAATAATAAGTATTATTACCTTATTATTCTTTATAGCAAACAATACAGCTGGTAGAAGTATTCTAGCCAGTGGAAATCTTGTGATCTGTGGATAGCAGTAAATTGTTACAACTAGGATAGAAGGGTAAAATTGTAGTGATAAAAGAGGAATCGTAAAAATAAGGTAGCCTTGAAAGTAGAAAACATCAACACTCCCCCAACAGTCTGTAAAAAATAATAATATACTGTATATATCCAACTATCAACAGACCCGCGCTATGATATATGTTACACTGTACATAGCTGTGTGTATAAATAGCACAGTGTCTGCAGTGGTGGCAGGAAAGTGAACTGGTGGCAAGAAAAAGTGAAAATGAAAAATTGCTGCAAATCTCAGAAATGGCCATACAGCACGTGACTGCCGAATCTGCACACGCTGGAAGTGTAAACCACTGGTTTTGAAACTGCTTTGTGTACCCCATTGGGCAGTTGCAGAATGTCATTATGTCCATAAAGACAATATACAGTAAGCTACGCCACATGCCGTGATCTGTCACGCCTATATAATGACATGCCTAAAATAGGGACACGTACTCAGGGGCGATGAAGCCGCCCCCATACCATTTTCAGTTACAGGACTTTTATTGAGCAAGTATAAGCATGAATAATAACACCAGTTGTTATTGAAGTTGCAACAGACACGCAGCATGTATAAAGCTAAAGGTCTGACTCAGAGAGTTTTCTGTTTTCAATGATGAAATGCTGTTGGTTTAGTGGTGACACAGCTGTGATTAGTTAGTTGCAGTAGAAGTGTTTCAGATCATTTTAAATATAAGCAGTTTAATTTGAAATATCTTGGTGTTGTTTTAG
The DNA here is from genome assembly GCA_039105355.1 of Benthosema pterotum. Taxonomy (NCBI): domain Eukaryota; kingdom Metazoa; phylum Chordata; class Actinopteri; order Myctophiformes; family Myctophidae; genus Benthosema; species Benthosema pterotum. Next base: position 43,720,500 of record CM076974.1, read on the forward strand.
CCATCGTGTTTGGTGGGGCAGGCTGGGCATTTAGGGGGGCATTGCCCCCCCCCCATGCCCATGCCTAGATCCGCCCCTGCACGTACTGTATGTTTTTGATAAATACAAAAAACATATGAAAGGGCTTTTTTTGTAAATAGTCAAGCAAGTAGTCACGGCTTAACAACACCAGCCAAAAAATGGGACCCTACTTGGCACTTAGCATCAAGGGTTGGATTGGGGTTAAGTCCCTGCCACATACTAGCGTCATGTCCAGGGGGTGTACTTGTACATCAAGCTTCCTCGCTACTTACTACTTGTACTTCCTATACTTACCTACTTACTTAACATGTTTCAAAAATTAGTGTGCGTGTGTGTGTGTGGATGCACACATGCGTCTGGTGCCAACTTGTGTCCGAAAGCTGCAAGGAGCTGCAAGGGGAAAAAACATGGGAATTACAACCACTGCTATAACATATAGTTAAATTGCTTGAATGTGTTGGTATGACTCCCTTTGTGAAATACTCAATAAACACAGAACCAATGGTCTGTGTCTAAAGCAACCCCCAGTAAATCACATGCCTCATGCAGCGTGTACAACGAGAAGCCGAAGTTTCACGCTGATAGCCAATGGCAGAGAATCACAAAAGACTGCACCTTTTAACTTGCCAAAGGTGAAGGTTAGCGCACGCTGCGCTACATTAACAAGGCAATTTAATATCTTAGCAGGCCAACAAAGTTTCTTAGAATACCAACATGAACATTTCTTGGTGAGCTGCCAAAGTGGTTCATAGAGCAGAGCGTCTTGTGGTGAACCTCAGTGGAAACGCATCAGTATCTGGCCTGCAGCAAGTACATTCTAAGCCTGTTGCCAATAGCAAGTGTATTTACATTGCCTGCAGGGGCTACACTTGCTGTACAAACACAAGGTTTGTTAAAGTTGAAGCCAAAGGTTCTCTTTCATGTTTCTTTTTTTCTCCCCTTTTATCCACCATGAATCGGTGAAATCCTGTGGAAAATCCTGTTTGTCTTTTATTTGATTGTTTCTTTTCTTTGCCAGTTAGCTAGATATTCAAATGATATCCAAGGGCAAGGCACTTTTGTGATTCTATTAATAATAAAACAAATAATTGCTCCTGCTCTCCTCATAACATCTCAGTAAGGGCACAGCGGTCCACACATGAGACAGACAAATAGTTTATATTTTTTAGACAGACTTTTAGAGGGATGGTTCAGAAGTTAAGCTCTATCGAATACATAGCGTTATTATAGTGGTGTCAACTGTATTAATTGATTGTCAGAGTCCCGTGGTGGGAGTTCTACTCTGGTTTTGATGAAATATGAAGTTACGGTCATTTTGTGGAGGTCACTGGGGCCACACAGTAAAAGTAAATTAAGCTGAAAAACTAATTAATTTGTATTTGTAAGGATGTGCTAATAGAAATAATTCAGCAATATGAATGACCTTAGTTTTGTGGATTTGTTTAACTTACAGCGTACTTACTACTTCATATTTCACCAAAACCAGAGCAGAATGCCCATCACGGGACTCTGGAAATCAATTAATACAGTCGACACCAGTATAGCAATGGCAACTTAAGTTCCAAAAATATTAGAGTATATTTAAAGTACAGTGATGCAAAGCTGTGCGTTAAACCTGGCCCTTTGCCTCGTGGTTGGGACCACACATTGATATCGAGCAGCCAACCTTGTCCCCGGCTTTGTCAAGATTAAGCTCCGTTCATCTAGGTATCTCAAAGCGCCTAATTTATGATAAATTGCCTTTTCAGGGAAGACACACCGGGCCGAGGTCATAGAGCTCACCTTTATTAGACTTTCTGTCGAGTATGTAAGCATTGTTCAATTGAAGGTGAAGTAATCGCAAGAAGAAGAGGGGGAAAAAAATACTAGTTCTAGTGGAGCGTGGTCTGTCTCTTTGTGTGGGGAAGGTGGGGGTTGTGCTGCTAGTTTGCATGACACAGGAAAATCAGCGATGTGGGAAATTATTCAGACGTGTTCTATATCGATCACGACTTCCCCACTACGGCTCATTACCTTAAGTCCTTAACGCCCTGACTATGTGAGGCCAAAGAAGTGTGGTGTCAGCCCAGGAGGAGTTGAATGATAAAATGGAAGGTTGGGATCACGGCGTGGTCCAAATTTTTCCATCTCAAAACAAAATATGTCATTAATCAAAATATCAGCTTCGGCCCCTCCACTTCATCTTCATTATCGTGGCCTGCTATAGATCGCTGTATTGCGGCGCGTGTTTAAAACATAGGTCACCCTTCAGATTAAGGCCGTGGACAATGGAATTAAAAGTAAGTGGGTAGGATGCTCATAAATTATCACACCGATAATTAAAGTATGTAGTATTTAAGGATGTCATTAGTGGGTGACAATAGCGAGTTATTATAAAGTGCTTAAGGAGAACGTTGTACTGGTAAGTACTATTTAAAGGGATTGAAATTGTTTGCTTAAAAAGAATCCCTGTCTAATTAGCCAAGTATGCCTTAATTAATGTTGGCCTCTTGAACTAAAACTTAAAACACCTTAATTGTTTGATTTATTTCATAAATGGATCGTGTTTTACTCAAGGGGGACGGTGCCCGTCGCAGTTTAAAACCTAGTACGTCATATTGTTAATGAGTTTCAAAACAATATTTTAAATACATTTTTGTTTTGAACTTGCAGATCTGCAATTTTCAAAACCTTGGCACAACATCTGGAGGCCTCTTTCACACTTTTGACGGGAACCTCCTACAATTTATTATCGATATCAAACCCGATTCTTTTTTTTTTTCTTACTTTTTTGGCTCTCTGACTATAGTCTGTATCAATAAAAGGTCCCTGCTGATTATCTGGTGGTGCGGATGGGCAACATCTGCGTTTCCCAGAGCAAGGACTGGTCGGTTTTAGCTCGCTAACGTTGACATTAGCAAGACAGCTTCCCAAACAGGATGTTTATGTGCAGCGCACTACCGGCGTTTTACACTACAGGAAGCGTGGCAGGCAACGGTTGACCGTCTTAGGGCCCTGATACACCTAGCAATGTTTTGATCAACATCAACAAGCAACATCAATTATCAACGCACTCTACTGGGCAACATTTTGGAATCCTCCAATCACAGCCCTCCTGGGCGTCACCTGATCCTTTCTCTCAGACTGAAACCATGGCTGCTGCTGCTTCACTGCTGTGGACAAAAGCAAGGATTTTGTAACTTTCATTCCGCTAAATGAACATTTTGAGTTGGGTGGCAGCTAGGTGAAAATGATTCAATGCAAACTAAGAATTTTTTTTTTTTCTGAGAGTGTACAAATGGACCCTAGCGGGTCCATTTGGTTCACATTTGTACACTCTCAGGAAAAAATGAAAATGGGTGGAATTCCTCTTTTAATGGCAGGTGTTGCCTGTTGCCATGTGTCTCATCATGTTGCCTTGTTGATGTTAAAAAGAAAAAGGCCAATGCACACCTCAAAAATGTTGGTGACGGGTGCGTAGGGCAGCAGAAGGACAAATGCAAAAAGGAAAAAAGGTCCAGCACACCGTCAAGTACTTGCCAAAATGCTCTTTATTTCATAGTGTCAGCCTCTTTGATGTTGACATTGCTAGTTGATATTGATCAAAATATTCCTAGTGTATCAGGGCCTTTAAATCCCGGGCAGAATTCGTGTTAAGACTTGAGAAGGCTGTACGCCGAGGCGAGCTTCATTTTCTGTGGTCCAGGCAGGCAGGCTGGCTGATCAGAACCCAGGTGTCGTCACTTGTTGGTCGGACACAGCAGTCATCATTTGCAGTTGATTGAGGAGCCATGCAGGACGGTGCCGCCCCTCAATCACTCTTCCTCCTCTAGGGCCAGGACTCGCTGTCGGTTGTCTCAGCCATGACCACACCTCGCATTACCTCTGCTAGGAGGGCACTATCCAGAGAGAGACAGACGCTCCGCCAGGCACGTGCACAGACTGCGCACATTAGACATCAAAGGACATGAATGACAAAATGGCACACGTTTCCACGCCATAGCCGAAGGAACTGTGCAGGAGTATTGCAACGACCAGAACAGAGCACGAAAAATGACCGTTTGAGTTCTCACTTTTATGTGTTGACACCAACGTGATTGAAAACCCCACATGTACCTCATGTACGTACCGTATATGTTTTAATGTATGCCGCATATACTGTATGAAAATGTCCCCCCTACATGTATATGAAGTTCCCCCTACATATATGAATGAACCTGACTGCGGCATATACTATACGTGGTTATATTGTTGTTTTTTGTTTCAAACCCTCTAAATGCCAAATGCTGTTACATGGGGTATTTTATTTTTACATTTGCAGAGTGTTCTCGTCTAAACAGGGCCTTAGCAACCAACTAAATTTCTACTTACTTACTTGTTTGTTTATTTATATATATTCATTATTTATTATTCAAACGAATAGATATGGAGATAAAAGCACTTGTCTAAACTGCCTTCCTCAATCTTAACTTATTGACTCTAAATAATTTACGTTGTCTTGCGGCGTTCAACAAAATCTTTTCCTGTAGGCCTGGGTAATTATGTGATAGTAGTTCTGCGTTTTACTGTCTGAAATGCCCACATCCTTTGTCTTTGTATAGGAATGTACACAGTCGCCCACATACCTAGGAAATGAGAACACATAGAACCCCCTCTCCATATCTTTTAAGGATTTGCCACATTAAGATATTCTCTTGCAACCCCTGTAGCACTTTTGGTTCTCAATTTTTTTTTTATTTTTCAAATATGGTATCATTCTCACTTCTGTGGCAGTTTATGGCCATTTGCAATCAATGAAAGGAAACGTACTTAAAACCAGACAAAATAAATCAGTAAAAAATCGTTTTCTTTCTGTTTAGACACTGGAGCAGCCCATGCAGGTTAAGCCTTTTTATATAGGGTTATTCAAGATCGATTTGTCAGTCACAGAATGACTGACGCTTCGATCTTGCAGTCTATGTTCCTCAGAGCCAGACACAGTTATTTAGTCAGAAGACAGAGTTAACCATTGTCAAACTGACACACGGCAGAGTTTAGTCACTGTCCAATACCAGTCCAAATCGTTTACCAACTGTTGCTGTGCAAGTCAAGATTTCCTGGTCAAACCTTACAGTACGTTTTAACAGCCGGCGATGGACAAACGACGTCGGCCGATATCAGTGACGACGACGGTCATTAGCGTAAATTCTCGCTCAGAATAGCATGCGAAATGAGTAGTGTAAACGGCGGTGCTGTGGTGCACTGAAAAAAAAAAGTATGGTGGAGGAGGAAGTGGGGCGGAACTAGGAAGCAAACTGCATCGAATGGTTTCGGGTCGAGGGCAAAAAAGCCCAGCAATTTTTATCTTTTCGGACGACGTTGCCACGCCCACTTTTTCGCCTGTCGCCCGATATGCTGCTGTCGGCCGAATCGGCTGCTCCCATAGACAAATAATGGATGTCAGCCGACGTTGTTTGTCCATCGCCCACTGTTAAAACGTACTGTTACTCTACTAACGTGCCTATTGGACAAAGACGGGGATTGGGGAGGGACTTAGTGAAGGGCTAATTATTGGCAAACATTGTCAAACTATGGTAGATATAACATAGATGATTATGCACAACAAAGGTCTGGCAAACTTAACAAATACTGTTGCATGATAACTATTACTATAACATATGTACTGTAATTAACTTATGAAACAACCTAAGAACAAGCTTAAATACAGAGATATTTGGTTTCTGCCCGACAGCGACCATAGTATATCTCCCTCTGTAACTGACAGATAGAGCCTTCTTCACAACCGGGAGAAAAGAAAACTCGTTTCATGTTTTTCTCATCTTTCTTCCCTCTGCCATCAAGCAACCATTGCCACATATCTCACAGGCTGCATACCTCAACTGCAGCTTTAGCATGTGCTACCATGGAGACACCGCTCAGCCCTTACTCCCAGTACACTAAGTATATTTACTCCATGCAAAAGTATTGTACTGTACTGTACTGTATTTAAGTACAAGTTTGAAATATTTGCACTTGGTACTTTAGTATATCCATTGTCCAATACTTTTACTTCTACTCCAGTACATCTCAGAGGCAAATATTGTGGTATAGCAATACTACACTAACTACTTGAACACTAGTAACTAGTTACTTTGTAGACGTGTTATTATGACACGCATTAACACGTTAACCATGGAAGTACATTTACAAGTATATTTTGCATTCTGGACTTTTACTTGTAACAGAATTCTACATTAGTTTTACTTACTGTAAGCAAAACAGTTTTTTCACCAATGCCTGAATTGAATTAAATGAGCCCTTCACTATGCCCCTCCCCATTCCATTCTTGTCCAATAGGCATGTTGGAGAGGACCTGCATAGCAACAGTTGCTAAACTATTTGGACTGGCATTGGACTGTGACTAAACTCAACCCAAAGGGCGGGGTTTTGAGAGGGTCTCAATGAATTGAATTGAATCAAATCGAATCAAAACCGCATATGCACAGCAGTGGTTCCCAACCGTTTTCATGTGAATTAGCCTACAGACCCCATTTGAAGAGATATGTCAGGATGGCCCATAAAAGAAATTTTCTACGACTCATAGTGATTTTCAATCTGCTTAATTTCAAGTACCGCCAGTTTCACATGCAGTATGCTCAGTTTTGCATGCATTAGGGTAAGGGTCCAATTTATTTCTAAATAAAAGAAATGACATGAAAGTGTCCAAATGGAACCCAACTGACCTGTTACGGTCTGTTTGGTTCCATTTGTGCACTCATAGTTACAGACCCATAAGGGTCCATTTGGTTGCAAACTATCATTTAGCTGAGGAGCCCCCCTGGAACTCCCTCAAGGACCCATGGGGGCCCCCAGACCCCACTTTGGCAAGCACAGAGTAGCACAGCAGTGCCACATTAGGATCCAGTCAAGAGCTCTCAATCCCCCATGAACTGCTGCTTGTTATTCAGGCACACACACACACGCACGCACCGCACACACACACACACACACACACACACACACACACACACACACACACACACAACACACACACACACACCCACACACACACACACACACGCACACACACACACAGTCTGGATGCCCACCGCTCCACTGCTTGATCTACAGTGGTGGGAAAAGTATTCACTGTTTCCTTTTTACTAAAAGTATCTATACGGGTGTTGTAGAAATACTTAGTTTTTAAAGATGGAGTGCTGTGATTGTTGTATTTTTTCCAATTTTGTGAGGTGACAGTTCCCCTTGGTGTGTTTTTTTATGTGACTCCTCCCTATGTGTCATACAGATGAAGCTGTGAGTGTGGCTTCAGTTCAGATGGATCACCCCCCATCACCACCCACCAGGCAAACTTAATGAATGACATACTTACAATGACATACAGTACTTAATGAACTGGTGGGGCTGCCCACATAAAAAAAAAAAAAATCAAATTGGACACTTTTTCGACAAAACTCGATCTCCTCGTAAAGATAATACCTGATTATCATGTTTTAGGGTGAAAAAAAATCATGGCACTCTAAAGTACCAAAAGCAGTAAGTACAAAAGTTATTTTCGACTGTGGTCGAGATCATGGACTTCACAATGCCACACCAAACCTCCTGGTCCTCCATTGCTGCCCCCAGTTCCTTCGTATTGATGCATGTGCATGCACAATAACACTAAGAGTTCCAGCTACAGTGTATGTCAAGGTTATGCTGAACTCTGGGTTGACCAGATGCCCGTGTTGTTGTGAATTGTGATCCCGTGGCTGCTGTGTACTGTATGATAAGAATGTGGCCCAGGCTGTTGTTCACCACAAGCACCACAAACCACGAACAGAACGTCCAATCCACCCCAAATTTAAATCACATTTTGAGTGTGGTTTTATTCGACACAGCTGGAACCAACACACATAATTAAAGAATAATCGCTATTTGCCAAAACATGATGATTAGATCATGATTTGAGTGGAAAATGCCCCCCAAGTTACTTGACACATGATCACAGGCTTGACCTGACATTTTAAATGGCTAGCATAATTACTTGGGAGGGGTCTATATTAGCGACAGAGGAGAGACCCACAGCATGAAGTGATTTGTGGATTTGCAGACACAATTTTAATTTACACTCCCCCAAAATCTCTGACACTGACACTTTTATGAGAGGACACACTTTTTTTATTTCTACCATCCCGGAGGGAGATTTGTTTTGACAGTCCAGTTCAACACAGAAACACACAGATAAAGACAATGCATGGTCTCCATAAATACATTCATCCATCCCCAGCACGCAACACCACGCTGTCAGCCAAAAGCATTTTCTCAACGCCGTGTTGATGGCAGAGTGGACAGAACTGCTTCTGAAGTGAGCTCTCTCCTCCATTTAATGTCCTTGCTGCTCGGTCCAGATGGCAGTAATGTGAAGTGATGATTGAGGGGGTGATCAGCCTGGAGTGCCAGGCGACTGATGGGCTCCGTCGTTCACGTCTGAGTGTTTGGGTGTTTTGTGCAGATGATGATTTTAGAGGCCGCATGCCTGCGTGATGCTTTTATTGTCACACATCATCGCAGAGTTCGCTGGTGCAAAAGCAGTGGGTGAAATTACGTATTTTTTGTATTATTGTTATTATTATTATTATTTTGAGCTCCCGTAGATTTTCTGTCACAAAAATGTAGTCTTAAGAGAAAGACACAGGGGTGGAAAAGAATACAGGGTGGAAAAAAGGACAGCTAACTTGAAAATAATATAAAATATAGAGAGGCTAAGAATCAACATGAGGCTGTCATTTGTGCAATTGTAGCAGATGTAGAATATTCATACTGTAGTGATACAGCACATGAAGTGCTAATGACCATGTCATGGCTTTTATCGTTTTATTTTTGCATCACCCGAGACGAGACAGAAGTGTGGGGGTGGCAGACATTGGCATTCCGTACTAAAGTCTGCGCTTCCGTTGCAGACTGTATGGCGGAAGCACTTATAAAGTGTGTGTCTACTGTATACAGACTTTCTTTCTTGAGGGACCACAATTGACCACAATTGACAGGGCCTGGTGGTTGACAGGTGGAACATGATCTAAGGTTGTGTGGTTCTGTTGGAGATCTACACTGATGGTTCTCAGTTTTTGCTCAGGCCTGACAACAACATTTTATAGCAATTTTCTTTTTTTTTTATCATCTACTGCAGCCTTAATAAACCCCAGGGAATTACATCTGGCCACAAAGAATTACAGGGTCTACTGAATGTGACAAACCATACAAGGCATATTGACCCTATTATATACTGCAGAGTGGAGTGCGGTGTGCCTACTCCTTATATTGTGGGAAACATTAACCACTGACATGGTGGAGAGACAATATATAGCAAAAAATAGCATTTTGGATCGATGTATATAGGTGAACATGAACAACACCCCTTAGCCCCATTATAAGCTTATTTTGGGGTAGGGGAAACAGCCAACAGAGACCTTTTTTTTTTTTTTTTTTTTTTTTTTTTTAAGGGGTCCCAGGTGTTATTTTGTGAAAACAAAATAACACCTGGACCACTTTTTTTTTTTTTTAATAGGTGCAAGTAAAGATAAAACCTTTTGGTGTGGAATTCTCCTTTAAAATTGTGTAAACAAATACATATTTAGGACCATGTGTGAACTGTGAATGTCACCGCCCCTTTGTCAAAACAGCCACCTTTTCTTTCTCTAATAATGATAAAATGATGATAAATAATAATAATGATGAATAAAACCCTGAATCCCTATATTGTGGGAAACATTAACCAAAAAATAGTCAATCTACAAGCTCACAACGCACCATAATGTGACTTGAGTCAAGGCTAAGGGCTCCATTTTCGTTACACGCTAAACCCCTTATGCCTAACTTCTTTGCTTTTCTTTACTATTTTGAAAAAAGCTTTTGGAATACATCAACATGGCAATCATTTGACACATCGTGAGCTTGTAGACTGGCCATTTTAACTATCGAAAAATGTTTTTTTGAAATAGTTTAAAATGGCAAAGAAGTTAAGGGATAAGGGGTTTAGCGGTAAAGAAAATCTAGGCCTATGTCTTTCTCTCAGGTGTGTGTGTGTATGGGTGGGCGTGCTTGGCTCATGTTCACAGTCTGTCATCTGTCCTAACCGCTTCCCGAAAACATTCCTTGTTCTCTCATTATATGATTCGACTTCTCTTGGTTGGGAAAATGTCAAATGCTCCTCGACACCTGGACTAAAAAAAAAAAAAAAAGCTCATACGATTCCCCTGAGCTGGAACTCAAGGGATGGCCTTGTGTGAATCCTCTGACATGCATCTGAACAGTGGTGCGGCACATTCCGCTGGGTTGTACAGAGGGCAGGGGCGGATCTAGGCATGGTCATGGGGGGGCAATGCCCCCCTAAATACCCAGTTTGCCCCCCAAACACGATGGCATGCAAAACAACCCAAGATATTTCAAATTAAAGTGCTTATATTTAAAATGATGTGAAACACTACTACTGCTGCTAACTACAGCTACAGCTACAGCTGTCTCACCACTAAACCAACAGCATTTCATCATTGAAACAGAAAACTCTCTGAGTCAGACCTTTAGCTTTATGCATGCTGCGTGTCTGTTGCTACTGTTATTATTGATGCTTATACTTGCCTTGACTTATACAAGTCCTGTAACTGAAAATGGTATGGGTGCGGCCGCCCCCATACCATTTTTCTTGCCCCTCCACAATGTTCTCTTACCCCCCCCCCCCCCTCCCCAATGGGACATGTTACATCCGCCCCTGACAGAGGGTCGTTTTTGTACAAGCTAGCCGGCAGATCATTACTACCGGCTGGTCAAGTTGATGACCCTAAGAGCGGCCGGCCCTGTTCCCTCTCCTTCTCCTTAAAGTCGTCGTCCCCTTTCTGTCCTCCACTGGGAAATAACAGGGTTGAGCACGCAGACTCTGACAGCTACCTGCAGGGCCCTGTTGCTGACAACCTCTGCTCATAGCGGAGCTAAACTATGACTGCTGGGGATTAGCACAGGCACTCAGCACACACACACACACACACACACACACACACACACACAACACACACACACACACACACACACCACACACACACACACACACACACACACACACACACACACACACACACACAGCTTTTGCTACATCAGCGGTGGTCCAGGTGTGTGGATGGTTAACGGGGCGGATCTAGGCATGGCACGGGCCTAGATCCGCCCCCACACACACACACACACCCAATTGGGGAATCTTACATCCGCCCCTGACGGTTAATGTTGTTTTTAAACACATTTGTTTACAAACACAGTGTTTGTACACACTAAAGTTTCCTCTATTGTCTTTAAGCCTTTTACAGGTACATTTGGTTTCATTTCACGCTGTCAATAGTTCAATTATCTTTGAAACCTCTTCATTTCTCTACTCTAAACTAGGCATTAACTAAATATTTGACTAGTCGATTATTCGACTAGCAAAACACTATTCGCTATTAATTCACTATTCGTTATTCGGTAATAATAATTTTTGATATATATTTTCCAATTTTCTGCAGCAGGCATTGTGGATTTGTGCTGTGGTGTTGGTAATAATTGTAGGTTGGTTGCTCATTTTTCATGTCATAATGTAACTGAGTTACAGTAGTGTAATAGGCATGTATTTTTTCAATGGGAAGTCCAGAATCACATATATCATATATATATATATATATATATATATATATATATATATATAATATATATATACAGTATATATATATATATATATATATATATATATATATATATATATATATATATAATATATATATATATATATAAATATATATATATATATATATATATATATATATATATATATATATATATATATATATATATATATATCACTATAGACTAGTCGACAATTATTCGACTACCAAAGTATTCGATTCGACTAGCAGAAAATGTGTTTGGTTAATGCCCTACTCTACACAGTTAAACATGTGCAACAATCGTTTGTCTGTTATCGTTTGTCTGTTATCCAGTCTTCCAAATGTTTGCAGTCTGAGAGGCTAAATCTCTTCAAATGGTGCTCCGTACTGGAATGTCTCGAATGCCAAATAAATAATGTATCTTGAAGTGGAAAACTGTCAAAAACCACTGTGGTACTGAACAGTAGTAAATGCTTTCTCTTAGCTTGGTTACTACACAATACAATCCGGAATGTTCCATTAGCTCTACTGTTACACACTGTACTGACACTGTACAGTGGTTACATAATGCTGTATGCTACTGCTACCTTATTATTATCACTGCCACTCTTATGTGAGGGAATTTCACTATGGGCTTTTTTTGGTCTTGGCATCATTTTTCCCATATCGATTCCCATACCCGCAACTAGTACCGATCCGATAGCGATGTATATCAGAAACATCTAGGATTTATTGTTTGTTTGTTTGAGATAAATGCATTTAAAGTGTATAATTTATCATGTATCAATTATAGTTGTAACGTGTGTGAGTTGTTTTGGAGGTTTTGTAGGTCAATCACCACTTAAAGGACTTCATGAGGTGGTGTGCAGGGGGTTAATGAGCCTGTTAATAAAACAAAACCTAAAACGACTTTTGGACTGATAAGCAGACAACAGAACAAGTAATCACTCCAAAAGACTTGGTAAATCTGTCAAGGAGTTAAAGGTGTTATAGGCAACTTTAGTGTGTACAAACAAATAAACATGTTTGAATCAAACTCCACTTCATCTCCACTCTATTGGCCCATTATGAAACTGCTTGAGACTGCTGCTGCGCTGTGATTGGCTAAACTACTGCCTCACCCACCCACCCCCCCACACACATTATTAAAAATAACAGTAAAAACAGCAGTACAACACCAACTATCACGATACACTATGCTATCTGATTGGGCTCTGGACATGCATCACAGCGCCCACTTTAAGAAACCTTGCTATTAAAGGATGCATATTGTCTGTTGTGTGATATTTTTGTTTGACTAGTTTGTGATGTTTGCTTCCAGACACCACCGTCTTCATCCCGTGGTTCAACAGTACATCTTACTTGGAGCTGCGGTCCCTGGCTTCCTTCCTGCAGTCCTCCGGTGGCGATGAAGAAGGACCTCAGGCTCCCGATGGCTCCCCTGTTACTCTCCAGTTGACGGTGAAAACCAGAGCCACCCAGGGCACCATCCTTTACAGTGAGTCTAGTCTACTGTGCATTGGAACTATAAACACTATAGGAAGGCCAGGCCCTGGCATCTGACTAGATCTAAATATCAATACTTCTACTTAAAGAAAAACTAAGCACCACTGTTTAGTGGTGGTGACTCACCTCCGTGTCTTGCTCATTGCATCACTCTCTGCTCTGCTGCTGCTGAATTCCAAAGGAGGACCGGTGGGCTGGGGGTGGGGTGGGGTGGGTTGGGGGGGACTAGGCTAACTAATATTTGCGCTCCTCTCATCTAGTTGGCAAGCTTTGGCATAATACTCCTACTTGCAGCTACTTGTTGACAAGCTTGCTGCTAGTTTTCCTTTTCCAGCTCGATTTGGCACCTGCCCACAGAGCCAAAACTACCAGTAGCTGCTGTACTGACCATGGTATTACTGCGCTTAACTGACCTGCCAACTGTCCTGACTTTAACCCAACAGAGAATCTGGGTTGTATTGTCAAGAGGAAGGTGTGAGACATAAGACTGAACAATACAAATTCATTTATGGCTGTTATTGAAGCAAAACTGGGCTGCCATAACACCTCAACAGTGCCACAGGTTGATCACCTCCATGCCACGCCCCATTAATGAAATAATCTGTTCCAAAGTAGCCAAGACCAAGTATTAACTGCATACATTAATATACTTTTCAAATAGTCAACATTTCTTGTTTAAAACGCATCTTTTTAGTGGTCTCATAAAATATTCTAATTTTTTGATATACTGATTTGGTGGGTTTTATGAGCTGGAAGCCAAAATTGTGTAAAGATAAACAAATAAATACTTGAAATCATTTACAATGTGAGTACTGGATCTATAATTAATGAAAGTTCGGGTTTTTGAATGGAATTGTGGAAATAATTCAACTTTTTGATGATATTCTAATTTACTGGCCAACACCTGTATACAAGGAACTTCTCCATGGATTAGTCTGTAGCAGCTGATCCAAAAGCAAACCAAGGTGATTGTAAGTGTGTTCATAAGCTGATATGAAACCCAATAGTATACACAGACACGGGGAAAATATCTGCAAATGGGAGTGGCATGACCCAAGGAATGTAGAGAAGACTTTACAACTAATGGTTCAAGAGTTATAGGCCAAAACGTAAAGTGCGCTGTTATAGTGCCACCGTCAGGTTGACTGATATAATTAATTTTAGAAATCATCATAAACCTCACCTCCAATTGTGGTAGCTTTTGTGTTTTCCTCTTCAAGTGAATGGGGAAATACACTAATTAATTAATATCAATTAAACAATATAGCACATGATTCCGGGACTTCTCTGGACGATTTGACTTATAGCTCAGGTACTGTACGTGCGGCAAAAACTGTAAGGAGCAGCATGGCAGTTTTGCTGCTTTTCGTGCTGGAACGGACGGGCAGAGAGACAGACATACATACTGTACATACATACACACATTGCCACACAATGGAGCAGTTAGGCACCCCTCAAATAAATAAAGAAAAGCACTGTGCATAAAGCAGTGCTTTTAGCAACAACAATACGGCATAGCATACAATATAGCTCACTGCTGTCTTGCACACGCACTTGGAAAGCATAATGACACGTTGGCAGCTACGTCTGCTCATCGTTATCAACAACAATCTTGTGAATACGATCAACACCCTGTTAAAACATTGATATAGTATTTTTGCATGTTTATTCAATAGAGAACCAGAGAATTTGCATACTTAAATCCAGCACACAAAAGGGGTTTATTTGCCTCTCAGAGAAATAGAGAGTTGCAAACCGGGCTGCTTTGTTCTTTATTTGTCACTCAGAGCACAGGTTTTTTTTTTCCCCCGCTGGAACGTTTCATCAAATACCGAGCATTATCTATTATCAATAGCTAGCTGTATACTGTATAACGAATAGAAAGAATGCCACCACGGTTCTGAATTAGATCTTATAAATGATTCATCAGGACAAATAAACAATCGCATCATCACACAAGCATTTGCATATTCTTAACAGGATCCAGTCTGGGATCCAGACACAAAGGCATATAAAATCCTCTTCACGTAGTACAGTTATTGTCACGACCTCCTCTCGAGACTCTTGATCTAATTGCTGGGGCGACAGGATGTTCCTTTTTAAAGCCATTCCCAGTGGTGGAAAGTAACTAAGTACTTTTACTTACTTTTTCTAAGTACAACTTCACCCCCCTTTACTTAAAGGTATGGTAAGTGATTTGAAATTCATGGTGTAGTACCAGCCTGGTGCACTAGGGGCCCCCAAGAGTAGCTACACTATGTGAACCTGCTGCTCGATCCTGATTGGAGGAGAATTCACCCTCCACCTGGGGAACTTTTATTAGCTCCTCTGCTAACGTGGGGGAGGGGGAAACTCCACATATGGTCTGCACACCTTATAATAGAGCATTTTAACAGAAAAAAATTGGGTGATATCTGACAAAAGTGAAATCACTTCCCCTACCTTTAGAGGACAACTTCACCAGGTATCTTCTTACTATAGGTCCTCATTAATGTACATGATAAAATACCACTGGAAGACTGGTTCAGAAACCAGTCTTCCACCAATCTTTTTTTTACCTGCAGTTTCTATTAGCTTGGAGATTCTCTATTGATGATGTCACTGGTTTTATCATGTACATTAGTGGGAGCTTATTATATTTTTCCTTGAAAAGTGGCGAAGTGGTCCTTTAAGTATTGTATTTTACAGTTGACAATTCCCAGTAGTATTATTGAATTATTATATTTTCTACTCCAATACATGACAGAAACACATATTGTATTTTTACTCCACTACATTTAAATGAAATACAGTAACCTCCCTCGCTACTTTGAAGATTTTGAACAGCAAGACCAGGGGTTTTCAACAGGTGGTCCCTGAAAGGATTCAAGGTGGTCCCCAGGCGATATAATGGAAAGTTGGTTAACCAGATGTAATTCTTTGAGAGTGTAAAAATGAAACCAAATGGACCCTTGCGGGTACATTTGGTTTCATGTTCACGGTCTCAAGAGTCAAAATATTCATCATGAATATTGAATTAGCCCAAGTCTACCCAACTAGAGAATGTAGAAGATTAATGGTCATTTTGATCTGTATGTTTGACTATTTTGTTTTCTCCGAAATCCAGCCTGGATTTGTGGAGGCAAAAGAAATCTTTAGTTTTGGGGTCTGTGGGGCTAAAATGTCATAAAATGGTGGTCCGTGACTCAAATTCTGAATAAATAGTGGGCCCTGGTATGAAAAAGGTTGAAAACCACCACTGAGCAAGACGATAACGCAAAGCAAAACAAAAAAATCCATAGCTTTCTGTGTGTCTGAGCGGTGACCCTTTTCAGGCTACCTGCCAGTCAGTTTCCCTGCCAGTCAGACAACTTGCTGATTGAGCTGCTGAAAGTCGCTGAAAGTGGGGCTCTCTTTTCATCATGCATCATCATCACACACCAGACAATCAAATCATCACTGTCTGCGCTCCAGACATGCTCATACGCACCCACACTGACTGTACATAGGAGGGGGGCATCACCGCTCAAAAAACACAGTCAATCAAATATTGGTGTGAGAGACAATGCATGATACAGCAACAATAACAACCCCTGAGAGTAAATGGTATAAAGGTAAAGGATGATTATTTCCGTTGCTCTTTATGCATACAACGGTGTCCGTTCTGTATCTCCCAGCAGGGCGGATGTAACATTTCCCAATTGAGGGGGGGGGGCAGGAGAAAATGGTATGGGTGACGGCTTCATCGCCCCCATACCATTTCCAGTTACAGGACTTTTATTAGTCAAGTAAAGCATCAATATTAACATTTGTTGTTGTTAAAGTTGCAACAGACACGCAGCATGCATGAAGCTCTTTAGTCTGACTCAGAGTTTTCTGTTTTCAATGATGAAATGCTGTTACTGGTGACACAGCTGTAGTTAGTCAGTAGCAGTATTAGTGTTTCAAATCATTTTAAATATAAGCACTTTAATTTGGAATATCTTGGGTTGTTTTGCATGCTATCATGTTTGGTGGGGCAGACTGCCCCCCCATGCCCATGCCTAGATCCGCCCTGTCCCCCAGAGAGGTGACTGGGAATGCAAATCACTACCGACGCGAAGCAGAATACAGATAGAATGAGCGTATTATGAGTAGAGATAGAGGAAGAGCAAATTGGAAAAATGTCTGATGTGAATTATCAGATGTGAAAAGTGAATTAGATTGTTGCTTGATGTCAAGCTCAGAAAAAAAAAAAAAAAACTCATTTCACCTCCACGGCTGTCACATTAGCTGCCTTGGGTGTCTCAACTGCCATTAGCTATCTGGCAATGTTTATCTCAAGTCACTGCATGTCAAAGTCCTCATGGATTCTCTCTATAGATTATTTTTGTGAAAAAAAAGAATGATGTCCCTGGCTGACAGGCATGGTGCCGTTTTCACCCTTTTCCGTCCCTTGACTTTGTTGTGCACTGCAGGGTGGTGTACTTTATTCAATAATCACTTTTCCATTTTTTTGCTTCTAAACCTTGTAAACAAAACACAAGCACACCAACCCAGTGTAGCAATAGTACAACATGTTTTATTAATTATATACATGTGCAATCATTATTTTGAAAGATATCGCAAAATATTTATTTTTTTAGTCCTGGGCTGATAATCGTGCAGCGTTATCGTGGGACTCGTATCGCGCAACATACAGTAATAAATGTGTTCACTAATCTACTGGTTTGTCCCCCTGAAAGACTTAATCCTGGCCATTATTTAGGTAGTACACACACATTTTGAAAGTCGAAAGTTCAATTAAGCAAATTTTAATTGTGATTAATCGTGATTAACTCCAGGGTAGCAGTGCCATTAATCAAGTAAAAGAAATGCCCACAGATATGTTTTTATTATTATTTCTAAAATGCATAACATTAACTTTTTTTTTTTTTTTTTTTTTTACATGAATTCTTCTACAAATACTAGTTGTGCAAAGTAGCAGTAAGGTTGAAATCACTTTTGCAAGTAGAAATCTGCCTGAACCTTGCAGGGTTTTAAGGATTTTAATTTGTCATCACTAATACTCTCCCTGCTGTGTCTCATCAGAGGGCTGTGGACACTTCAGAAACTCACCCACCTGTGACATTAAACAGTAGACCCCCCCCCCCCCCCCCCCCCCCCCCCCAAGATAGATTTATTTTCAATAGCGAATGAAATGCAAATGAAATACAACAAAACCCAAATGAAATACAACAAAACCCAAATGAAATACAACGAAATCATGATAGGCAAACGATACATTTGGGTCAAAAGACGGATTAAGGAATGGAATCAATTAATCTTCAGGTGTTCTTCGTAGGGACGGCAGGCAGGGCTAATGCATTAAGACATTAGTAATAGCATGGCTAAAGCAAGCCAAACCGGAGCTGCTGTTGGCAAAAAAAAATGCCTGTCAGCAGATCGTTCTGGAATAGCTGGTGGGGTGGCGAATCAGGACAGTCTTCAATTAATGTTTGCATGCTGTGTCCTGATTGGTCGCCCCAATTTTCTGTAGGAAGTAGTGGTACAATATGAGCAGGGTTTTTTTTTTATCTTCACCTTTTTCATCCCAGGGCCCACCATTTATTCAGCATTTGAGCCACGGACCACCAATTGAGGATATTTTTAGACCCAAAAACCCCAAAACTAAAGATTTCTTTTGCTTCTGTCCATGACCATTAATCTTCCAGTTGTGTAGATCTGGACTAATTCGCATGATGAATATTTTAACTCTTGAGAGCGTAAAAATGAAACCAAATGGACCCGCAAGGGTTCATTTTTACGCTCTCAAGAGTTACATCTGGTTAACCAACTCAGCTGGGGACCACCTGGAACCCTCTCAAGCACCACTGGTGGTCCCCGGACCACCGGTTGAAAACCCCTGCAATAGAGCTACTCCGGACCTATCTGCTGAAAGGCTTTTTTTTTCGGCCTGGCTTTAGCCAGGCTAGACTAGAGTGTCAGTCAGTCATGTGTCTCTAATGGGGATCTTTCAATAAACATAAAGATAAGCTCTGACACAAAAAATCTACCCTGTAACAAAGTCTTATCAGTCTTCTCGGCGGAGTGGCGTCGGTGTGAGGCCCGTCGTCGCCGGTTCAGGCGAGAACGCCTGTGTACCTCTCGTTTCTTCTCGTCTGAAACAGCCTGTGCTTCCGTCTTCTTTGTGTTCTCCTAGTCGTTGTCATGAATTCTCCATGAGTTTTCAAAATTGTGTTGACAACAAAACGGCAAAAAATGCAACATTTGTTTTTTTGCCACTCTGTTCTAAACACTATTTTTTGGGGACTTTTAAAAAAACGGACTGCGGACCTATTCTCTCCCCTCTGTTACTCTGTGGGATCCAGCAGCCGTTGAAATGTGTGGATGTGCGTGCACCTCTAGTTCTCCATGAATTGCCACACACATTATATTTTTTGTGTTATGTATTTGCTCCTAATTGGATTGATGGAGCTTTCCTTTCTCGTAATGCCTGTCTGGGGGAGGGGAATAAAATAACAGAACACATAGGATGAGTCTTGCAGTCATCCCCGAGTGGGGATGTTCAGAAAACTATATATACAGAGAGGGCACCATGCCTTTTATCTGGCAATATCCTTCAACACAGGCTCACAGAGCAGCAGCACCATCTTTCCCCCCGCGTGTCATGAGATGGAAACGGGAGGGAAAAAACTCCAGAGATCAAACAGACAAAGTTAATCAGAAGAGAAGCAGGAGACACGGCGTCGAGGTGCCGCTGGATTCTTCCTCTCCAGACCTCCTCCTCCTTCTCCTCATTCCTCACCTCCACTGCTTCATGCAGCCCTCCCTGAAGAACGGCAGCCAGGCAGTCCTCCCTGCGGAGTTCACTTGTCAGCTCTGAGAGAGAGAGAGAGAGTACATAGAGCAGAGGCGGATCTAGGCATGGACATGGGGGGGCAATGCCCCCCTAAATATCCAGTCTGCCCCCCAAACACGATGCCATGCAAAACAACCCAAGATATTTCAAATTAAAGTGCTTATATTTAAAATGATTTGAAACACTACTGCTGCTACTAACTAACTACAGCTGTGTCACCACTAAACCAAACAGCATTTCATCATTGAAAACAGAAAACTCTCTGAGTCAGACCTTTAGCTTTATGCATGCTGCGTGTCTGTTGCAACTTCAACAACAACTGATGTTATTATTGATGCTTTACTTGACTAATAAAAGTCCTGTAACTGAAAATGGTATGGGTGTGACTTTGAAGCGCCACAGGCGATGAAGCCGCCCCCATACCATTTTCTCTTGCCCCTCCAACATGTTCTCTTGCCCCCCAAATGGGACATGTTACATCCGCCCCTGCCTGACCGCCCCACCAAGCATGATGACAAGCAAACCAAGACAACCCAAGATATTTCAGTGCTTAAAATCATTTGAAACACTACTACTACTACTACTACTAACAACTAACTACAATCATCTCACCACTAAACAACTGACAACTGATGTTATTATTGATGCTTTGCTTCGCCGCCCCCATACCATTTTCTCTTGCCCCTCCAACATGTTCTCTTGCCCCCCCAGATGGGACATGTTATATCCGCCCCTGGAGAGTGCATAGAGAGAGAGAGGCGGCGAGGGGGAGAAAACAAGGTGACAAGGCATTGACAAAGGAAGCAAGGCTCGGTGTGCAGGGTAACAGGGCCATTGGGATGGCAAGGGAACAATTTCCTCGCTACAGAAAAACAGAAAAATAAAAGTAGGGCCCTGAAACATGCAGCGTCTATATACCACAAGAGGACAACAACAACTACTACTACTACTACTACGCCGCTATACCTCGTTTGCGCACAAGATCTACAAGTTTGTGGGGTGCGTTGCCGCAGTGCGGCACACATCTGTGAGCTTGTAGATCCTCCTGCTTTCCCAAGTGTGATTTGCTCAAAAAATTAGCTGCGGCTCTAACCCCCAAGAAGGAAGAGCGCTACGTAGCGGATCATTGAGTATGTAATGATTATCTTTCCCCCGTTTTCTGTTTAGTTGTTAAACCTTCCGTACCGAAGCGTTGATGATTTATGGTAGACTGAAGACCGTGGCCTAGCGACTAACCCTGGTATTATTCTGTGTGTGTGTGATTCCGAAAATAGTTTTTAATACTAGTATCATATTGTATGTCCCTAAAGCTTATTTCTAATGGCTTGAGCCTCAATCTCCACTGATGTAACCAGCCCTTGTCTTTTCTTTCCGGACAGTTTAGCTGCAGTACCACAATGTCCTGAGGTGGTGGGGGGCTTTTATATGGCTATATCCATGTCAAATTGTAAAATCAACAATGTTGGACATTGTAAACAAAGTGGAAATGCAAATTTGCACCTTATGAAGAGGAGGAATTATACAAAGCAGGGTGCATTGATGACATCATTATGAGGCCAAATCATACAAGCTGTTTCCCGATTTCCATAAAAGCTCATGGAACCATTGTTCAACTTGGTTATTTGAGGGGACAGAAACACACGCGGGAGCAACAGAAACACTAAAAAAATGTGAAAGTTGAATTTCATGTTATTTCCTCTTTAAATGTGGGCCATGCGTTGTAGGCTCTACTGGAGCCTGACCGCATGTCACAGGTTCGATTCCCGAGCCCCGATGAGTCTTAATTGCTTGGTGTCACTCCCTGTTTTCTGTCACTCTCCCCCAACTACGGAAAAAGGTGGAAAAGCCTGAAAACAAATCTTAAAAAAGACATTTCACACTGTTTTGCTAGTGCCATGCAGCAAAAAAAAACAAGTGTCAGGATCATGCATACTTCAAAGCAAGTGGTACTTTATTCTTGCCGAGTAATTACCCCAGTGTGGATATATCAAATAGGGCTTGTTTGCCTTTGTGTTGTGGCCTTGTGTTTTGTTATGCGCTCAGCAACGGGAAATAAATTACAGCTCACTGTTGTCGAGCATGATCCCCCTCATAACATGTGCGTTATTAGCATTACAAAGCCATATTTAATACATAAATCCAACATTTTGGAGCTTTTATGACAACAATTTTGAGGCGATGCTCAAAGTTATGCTCAAAGTGTTCATCGGCACAGAGGAATGATGGCTTCGATACGAGACTTTTTCTAAACTTATATTTGGCCGCAGACCCTCATCTTCAAACATTTCATTCCAGCCCCAGCCATCCAGAAGCAAAGATGTGACTGACCCCAGTTGCCTGAGAACCAGCACCTGAAGATCAGCCCCTGTAGAACAGCCCCCCTCTGCACCTGAGCAGAGGCTTTTATAATTTACTTAACCCTTGTGTGTATGTACGTGCGCACCGACCAGTGCATGTTGTATGTGCACACTTACACTCACACATTACCCTTGTGTCTCCGAGCACAAATTAGCAAAGGGGGTTTATTACCCCAAACCTAGAAATCTTTGATGACCTTTTTGACCCAGTGGCATTCCTGCTGACTCACTGAGCTATTTACCCTATGGCAGGCCACTGCAGAAACACGCTTATCACTCTTACTATCTCTCAGTACTCTCAAACAGAAAGTCATTACGGGAATCCATTTTTGGATTCTGTACTATATGTACAGTAATGACAAATTCAAATTTTGTGATGTTGCTTGTGAAGTATTTTCACAAAACTTAGGTTAGGCCTAAATGGGTTACAGATGTTTTCACTTTCACAAAAAAAGAAAAAAAAAAGATTTAAATTCAGATTTGCGCACATTTTTAGAATTTCCAATGTGTAGAATTATGGTTAAAGTGGTTGAATCCTCAAAATGATGCTTTCCTGCCCCTCGGTTTCTAATAATGGGTTAATTGGCAGAGAGCGGTTGGTCCTCCCATTGGTATACTATGTAGCAAAAGGAAATGATCTCATAATTATGCCCGGAGCAGAACTTCAAATATTGATGAAAATACGCTGAATGTGTAGTTTAACTTTAGTTAAACTAAAGTTAAACTACACAGTTTAACTTTAGCCAAATGCATGCACGATAATAATGTGTGCCTTTGGTTATATAACACATTTTTCTTTGGGTTGCCACTCTTCAGGAGAGAAACAAGTGATCAAGATAACAAAGGACCTGGCATGTTTTACTTGGATACAGGCTGCCACAGGTTCAGACTTTTTTTCTCCACTTTTCTTTGCCTCTCCAGCCCAAGAGCAGAACTTTGGGGAGCGATCCCTGCACGTGTTCCTGCAGGATGGAGGACCTGTTGCTAAACTGGCGTGCGGCGGCCGACACGTCCTGACGGCAGCCGCCAGCCAAAACGTCAACCATGACAGATGGACGTCCATCACAGTCCGGTAGGGATGGCATGCAACTCTTCTGTCTTTAAGAAAATTCCTTCCTAACTCGCTACTTCCTCTCACTCTTTCAAGATGATCTTATTGCCAATGCTACAGAGCAAAAGGGACCCGAATACCTTTTCCCGGTTTAACTGGGTTCATTGTATATGGTCTCAACGCAGAATTAGGTATCCTCTTTAGTGTGTGAATGAACTCTGTCCCTTTTTCTCAAGCTACTTAGCAAGTGACGTGTCACAAGAAAAGCTGTCGCAGCAGGAAAGTGAACCACCCCGTGCCAATGATAAAAATGTTAACGAACAGCACATAGGTCCTGTACTCTTGTGTTCAAGAATAGAAGGGGATTTACCATTATATGGTGCAAGGAAATACAGTATACACAGACACTACTCAATGACATCACACTCAATCTCGCCCAAATCATGGAGGCTGTATTGTGAACTTGTGATTTTTTTTGTATGTATCCATAATCAAGGCTTCAAAGACGTGTCAGTTTCAATATTTCCAATAATATTATTATAATTTCCATTCTAATCTTCCCAATTATAACGTCTCAAGGCGACTGCGTGCGAGCCAAAGTAGAACAACGTGTCAATCTGAATGAGCTGCCCTGCTGACCTTTTTATTTCATGTTTAATAACTTGTGAATGCATTTTGGGCAGAGTGTGCCGGTCGGCTACCAAAACGTCTTTGATTGAATCCACAGCACTCCCCGCGGCCGCGGAGTGGCTAATTGTGTGTGACCCCCCATTCTCCGGGTGTCAATTGAGATACAGTGAGGTGATCGAGTGTACGATTAAGTTTCCGCGGCGTTCGGCATGCGTTCCTCGGGCGTCACATACACAAAGCTCATCAGGCTGCGGCGCTCTACCTTGCTAATCATCCCCATCGGAGGAACGCGCACGCCGAGAATCATGAATATTTAAACAAGAATTTAGAAGCCACTCCATGATGGTAAACACAATTGAAACGACACTCTCTCTCTCTCTCCCTCTCTCTCTTTCTCTCCCTCTCTCTCAGAACAGATTGTATCGGTGACATATTGCACTTAACAGTGAAAACAATTGGCAAAGCACACACATACTCCATATACAAGTGGAACGATGCCGGCGTTCATTTAACTCAGAGTCAACACAATATGCTTTCTGCAGAAGCAGCAGAGCAACGTCGGCTCGATGAAACCAACGATAGAAGGGCTTGTATTTGCTCAGGGGCATTATATCACTGGTGGCTTAGCACCCGCCAATTTGCCGGTTTTAAAGTCATAATTGCTCGCTCTTTTACTCCGGGTCTTTTTCATGAACGGGTACTCTACTGTATCCCTGGCCCATTTGTAGGACATTCAAATGTTTCTCTTCCTTCATCTCCACTTAAATGGACCCTTTTGTTGTTCAGCAGGTGTAATTATTCCCCCAAGAAAATGGCGTTGGCAGGGACCAACTCTTTTCTCGTTTAACCCACTTGAACCCTCGTACCCAACTTCAGTGAAATGTTGGCGTTGCATGCTCTGCCAGACTGCGCTAACAAAGTCTCGCCGGTATATACAGTAATAACAGAACGATAATGACGAATTTATAGCAACAAGGTACAATGTAAGTGAAAACTTAGCAGCACTAAGCAGCCACCAACAACTATAGACCACACCGCAACCAGTTTGCATCCACTAGCGACTGGGTCGCATCCACTAGTGACAAGGTCACTAATCCTCTGTGGATTAGTGACCTCGTCACTAGTGGATGCGGCCTCAAATCCACATGCTTGCAGTCATGTTTAGGGCTTAGTGTTAGAGTCTCCCCCCGACCTATAATCTAGTCACAAGTCAACCATACGGGAGTAGTAGTTAACAGGTTGCAAGTTGCTTGCTAGTGGAGACCGCAAGAACCTCTGGCCACAACCGCGACCAGTAGAGTAGTTGCAAACAGTAAGAAACTGGTCGCCAACCAGGTCGAGACCAGGTCTATAGTTGTTAGTGGATTTTTAATAAGTCCAATTCTAACATGTTTCGAATTCTGTGTGTACAATATTGTGCTAAGAATCACTATTTTGCATTCAGCATTTTAGTGACATCATAGCCCTAACTCCTCCCCTAACCCTTCCCCCAACCAACAACCTCGGTGGTAATTCCAAGTGGGTGGAGCTACGGTGAAATCCGGGTTAATGTACTGGTGGGTATGGCCACATTAAAACATAATACCGGTATGTCCACTTTCTGGACAGTTTTTGTCATAAAGAAATCTAACAATCACTATTCGCCACTATTTGAATATAAGTAAGAATACGTACAAATATAAGTATTTTTATTGTTGATGATATTCCGAAAAGAATCTACAGATCTGACACTGGACCATCCCCACATTCAGATGCTGCTCTCAGGGCCAGCGTTTCTGACAACGGAATTCCTGGTTGCAGTGAGCGTTCATGAGCTATAGGCCTTTAGGCCTTTTAAAGCCTTGTAAATAGTAATTAGTAGTACTTAAGTAGTACTTTGAAATCAATTATGTGTCGTATAGGAAGCCAATGAAGTGATCTAAGTGCAGTCGTAATGAGCTCAGCTGTTCGTCACCTCTGAGTACTCTGGCATTATGAATGAGATGAAGCCTTTCCATGAGCTGAGTCATCCCATACAGGCACTATGCATACGCGCAAAAAGTGAGTGGCAGATTGAGTGGCAGGGTTTAATCGCCATTTACCGTTGTTTTAAAGATGGAGTACAGTGAATACTATTTTCTGCTTTACGTGTGTCTGTGGAGCAGAGTCCTGCGCCGGGTCAGATACCCACAGATATATATACCCCCACATGCGGGTGCAGGACTCTTCTGTGGAGTACACCTGCACTAATAGCCCCCCCAGGTGTATTATTCAATGTCTTCCGTGTGTATGTTTTTTATTTTCCTGAAAGCCGAAAGCCTTCAACTGCAAAGGCCTGATTGAAATTAACCACATTTTAGTGACATCACAACCATTTTTTTTTTTTTTTTTTTTTTTTAAGAATATTTTGATTTACTCTTAGTCTTAGTCTTTTCAATAAGACATATTTAGTCTTTTAGTCCCATTTAGTCTTCTGAAGTTCATTTTTTTTGTCTTAGTCGATGAAATGTCAAATGATTTAGTCTTAGTCTTGGTAGTTTAGTCTTACATACAAATACATTGTAGGTTTAGATATGTTATACAGATTTATAGTTTTTAGTGTGAAGCATGTCTCATTTTAGTTCACATACATACAGTACTAAAAAAAAGAAGATTAAAGTGTTTCTTATTTCCATTAGTCTTAGGCTATGATTTAGTCTTTGTCTTAGTCTTTTGAAAATCATTTGTTAGTCTATTCTTAGTCGACTAAATATCAAAAACCTTAGCCGACTTAGTCTTTAATCTTAGTCTTAGTCGACAAAAACAACACTGATCACAACCCTAACCCTTCCCACATAACCTCTGTGGTCAAAGCCTAATTCCTGGTGCACGGAACTACAATGAAAACCAGCTATGAACTGGTGGGTGTGGCCACATATAAAACATAATATTAACAAATTCCGTAAACTTTTTCAGACTGAAATCTTCCTCCTTGCATATTCATAGTACCTGATGATCATGTTTAGGAGGGTGAACAAAACACATCACTCTTTAATGCGATGAGACACGAATTCTCTGTTTGGATTTGTATGGGCTGTACAAGCCAATCTACAAGGGTAGCTGGAGATCTGATGTTTCCGGCTAATGTTCCCCATCATACAAAAAACTGGCAGACCACCAGTGGTAGAAAAACTTCTTGGCAAAACAAGAAAGTGCCCGCACATACCGATAGCTGAAGTGCCAATATTTTTATGTAGGACGTAGCAGGTTAAAATGACTCCAACGTTTCGGCGGTTAAAGGGAAATTCCACCCATTTTCAACATTCTAATATGTCATTAGTATACCCTAGGGGTGTTGGGTGGACATGATAAAAACTTTCCCCCATTCTGTGTTCCCAAGAAATGGACGTCTGAAGAAAAGCACTAACATGGTGAAACATCTTGATGACTTCATCAAGATGTATTTTTACCATGTTAACAGATTTCTTTAGACACTTCTTTTTTCTGAGAGCGTACAAATGGAACCAAATTCATTTGGAATCTGCAATGGGTGGAATGGGTGGAATTCCCCTTTAATCCTTCATCAGGGAAGGGACCATCAGTGGTACCTTTTGAGGACCCACAGGAGTCCCGGACCCTCCTGTTGGAAGACTTCTATATCTCTCTCTATCTACTCATATGTCATGTGACATCGGGCATCTTTGACATAATCTATGATATAGATTATGTCAAAGATGAGTGATGCGACAGTTGAGTGACGTATGTCACAGGCTGATCCCATGTAGCCTGAGATCCACATTAATGGAGCTTCACAGTTCCCATGTGGAGAGAGAGAGAGAGAGAGAGAGATTCAACCGTCTTCCTTCGTTCTCTAGTTCAGGTTTTCAACAGGTGGTCCGGGGACCACCAGTGGTCCTTGAGAGGGTTCCAGGTGGTCCCCAGGCTGAATGAGGGAAAGTTGGTTAACCAGATGTAACTCTTGAGATGTAAAAATGAAACCAAATGGACTCTTGTGAGTCCATTTGGTTTCATTTTCACACTCTCAAGAGTTCATATTCATCATCTGAATTAGCACTATTTTAATTATCCAGCCTGGAATTGTGAACAAAACCAAAAGAATTTTCCAGTTTTAGGTCTTTGGGGCTAAAATGTCATCAAATGGTGGTCCGTGGCTCAAATGCTGAATAAATGGTGGTCCCTGGTGTCAAAAAGGTTGAAAACCACTGCTCTAGTTTAATAACTTTTATTATGAACTAAATTGATCAGCATCAACGCTCTGTGACATACTTAAGAATACAGTGTTGTTGTTTTTTTGACAGCACGTTTTGATGTATTTAGGTTTTGACACCATAGGGTACACAGCGCGGTGAAGTGGTACACTATATGGGCCCTTGTGTTTCTTATACGGGTATCATAATGTCATACAGCAATATTCTGCTGGCGACGGCAGAAAAATGATATTCTTCAGCGTTCTCCATCATTATGTTCTTCAGAGGCAGCCTGTGATTGCCACGTGCGTGCGGCTGTGCGTCCGTGCGTGTGACTGCGCGTGTGTGCGTGACTGCGCGTGCATGTGTGTGTATGTGCGAGAGTGCAGGTGCGCATACTGTACGTGTGTGCCTGTGTACATGCGTGTGTGCATACGCACATATACTGTAGTGCTAAAAACCACTATTAGCCAGAGGTATTTGAATATGTGTTTCTTTAAGATTGATGATAACGTAGTTGTAGCAGTTTTCAGATGTGTGTGTGTGTGTGTGTGTGTGTGTGTGTGTGTGTGTGTGTGTGTGTGTGTGTGTGTGTGTGTGTGTGTGTGTGTGTGTGTGTGTGTGTGTGCGCGCACATGCATGTGTGTGTGCGCGCACGTGCACACACAGTAGTGCACGAATGCATCAAGGACTGACAACTGATATTTGTCATAGTTAAATGTATGCAGCTCGATCATTCGGCTGTCACTTATGATTGGAGCATATATGGTGCAATCAGTCCACGGTCTTTTAGTGGGTTGACTGAAGGTCATCCCAGAGGTCCACGTTGTGCCGCCATCGTAATGCTGCGCGTGAGAGTGACGAATGTTGAGCTCCTTCACTTTAATGAGGGAACGTTTGAGGGAAACATTTATTACAAATCTGTGTGTGTGTGTGGGGGGGGGGGGGGGGGGGGGGGGGGGGGGGGGGGGGGGGGGGGGGGGACACCCCCCCTGTTGATATGCATTGGGAGGGACA
The DNA here is from genome assembly GCA_039105355.1 of Benthosema pterotum. Classification (NCBI taxonomy): domain Eukaryota; kingdom Metazoa; phylum Chordata; class Actinopteri; order Myctophiformes; family Myctophidae; genus Benthosema; species Benthosema pterotum. The sequence goes on from CM076974.1 coordinate 43,749,710, forward strand.
TAGGTACAGGTGGACAGGTGTATATAGGGACAAAGCCAGGGCATGGAGTGGTTGCAACTTGCACCATTCAAACACACATTATTTTTTAGCATTAGTATATTTTAATTCCAGTACTTTTGTACTCCATTCCTATATACCGGTATGATGCAGTAATACTTACAAAATGCTTTTTGTTCATGTTTTGTGTGTTTTAGGCAGACAAAAAACACCCCCCCATCCTAACAAGTTAGCTTGTTAGGTTAATTCTAATAGCCTAACAACAGTTTATTATGGCATATATGATAATGCTAATATGCCATAATAATATGGTAACATGTTAATGCTAACATGTTAACATGCTAATGCTAACATACTAATGCTAACAAAGTCGCTCCTAATCAGCAGACCTGGCAACACTGGTGGGGGAGCAGCATGGCAGTGATTAAAAGGGAAAGGGGGAAACAGCGACCACTAGTGACCAAAAACACATGCAGGGAGCATTTTTTATTTCTATTAAAGCTTTTCAAATACATTTAGAGGATAATTTCCAAGATGATAAATTTATGTTACAAATAATAACATAATACCTTTAAGTACAAAGTCATAGTATTACAACAGGAAAAAAAAGAAGTGTTCTTGCATCTTTGACATGCATTTATTCCCGTGATGAGAGCGAAGGGGGCTGTGCAGGCATCTCGCAGAAGCATTTTTCATAAGCCGTCGGGTTGGCTGCCCTGTTCCTGCAGAGAGCACAGAATGGCCTCCAGTCCAACATGCAATCCCCAAACGTCAGCAGCATGAAGGGCTCAAAACACCCCGCTTTAAGAAAGAGGGCAAAAGGAACCCACAGAGGGTTTTTACGATTCACTGAAGTGTGTCTGCCGCGGAATACAGAGCGTTGTGCGTTGTAAACGGATACCAAACGGCTGCTGCGGCGTCCCAGCTGTAGAAAAGACGCTACTAGACTGTATAAATGACTTGCATGTGACTTCTTGCGTTGTCGCCATTGAGCCGCCCCCCCCCATGCATAATAGTAGATGTGAGAGTTGGGGACAATCCACCCTGAAACGGTTTGCATTATGCTGCTCTCGATGAGCTTGGACAGTTAAAGTCTATTTCTACAAACACAGACAGACAGCCCTGAAGCTGGAAATCAGAACATCAACAAACCTCTCTCTCTCTCTCTCTCTCTCTCTCTCTCTCTCTCTCTCTCTCTCTCTCTCTCTCTCTCTCTCTCTCTCTCCCTCACTCTCTCTCTCTCTGTCACACACACACACACTCACACACACATGTGCGTGCGCGCCAGCGCTGCAAGTCCTGGAGCTGTTCCAGACTCAATAACGGAGCCATTTTCTAGGACACTGTGACATAAACCATGGTGATTTTACTTTACTTTTATACGGGTACATCTTCTGATTCAGGGGACTGGAAGCCCTACATGGAAATGAAGCCCCGTTTGGATGTAGCATCGAAAGAGAGAGAAAGCAGAAAAAGAGACAGTGAGCCTACAAAGTCACTAATCAATAATTCGATGGAATAATTTAGGCATTATTTTAGCACCAGACACACTCAATCCGGGGTGATTCACTGTAATGTATAGAGAACTTTAGAAATAGAATAACTTATCAGTTTAAATAGTAGACTGTTAACAATCCTGATCTACTGATGCACACTTGGACACATTATTAGTGGAGAATTGCTGCAATCTTTGGGTGTTTCGTAGTTGCCTCAGTTAATTTTTAAGGTTGTATTTTTTATACCACCTTTTTCCGTGACTATTCGGGTCTGACGATGCTGCCGTCTACTCTGACCGTCTACTGGTAGATCACCATCTACCTTTTGGGCTAGTGCTAGTATAACGTGCGTCGGCTGTGTTAGCCATCTAGCCGCCACATGATTGACAACAACGTCATCTATTCCGTTTGGTCGGCGTGAACCGCAGCAGCAGGCTGCCGCTTTGATGACGCCCGTCCCATGAACTGCTGCCGCGGGGAGGGCTTTCAGACCGAGTAATGAAGTGGAACGAAATGTTAATTCAGACTGAGTGTCAGGCTGGGCGTTTTGGGTTTTGCAACAGACACTATCCTCCAGGCGACGCGACCAAGGCTGATCGGTTCCAAGTGGCATGCTACAGCCACCAGTGTCTCTTGGGTGCCTATAGAGACAGTCAGTGGGGATGATGGCTGATGAGATGTTGGCGACACTTGGAGGCTTCAGGCGCTGTGGGTTGCCTCTGGGCCTTGCAGCTCCGTCGTCTGACCAACCAGAAGAGTAGAAATCCTATAATAAATTACCGTATTGTCCCGAATAGATAGACGACTCGTTTATAAGACGACCCTCATTTTTCAGACCCATTTACAGAAAAAGAACATTGAATGTCAAATAGTATAGCCCCTGAATGTAAGACGACTCCATTTTTGGGGACATTTCCATTGGGAAAAAAAACATAGTGTTATATTCAGGTCAATAGGGTATATATAAAAAGTGGTAACAATAGATATCAAAACTACAAAGAGTGTCACCTGATGAAACCGTCTTGATGTTCTTATTTCCAGCTGAGAGTATGTTTATACAATAACTATCTACAAATCAAAGGGATATTTCACCATTTTTTCTAAAGAATATATTATTTTTCTGACATTTAGAATGTTATAACACTTTCCGGGGGGGAATGTATGTGTGTAATAAGTGTTTTTTAATTTTTTCATTGAAGCTTATATGCATTATGAAATGTTGTGAACATTTATCAAGTTAACAAGATTCCTTCACCTTTACAACCGTGAAAATAACTTTGCCTTGTGTTGTAGTAAGATCACCATACGGTATTTGAGAGCTCAGCACACGTTACCTTTTGCCATGTAATGTTATGGCAGTTTACGTTTTCCTACATTGAAAGAAACCTAGACTGAGTATGAATCCTAAGCACATTTGACTTAGAGTATTCTTTGCTATGACAGACAGACCGAGAATTTTGTCATGGCTTCTGCTGCTGTTAATGCTGTTTGGATGGGCTGTCAGTTATCTTCTGCTTAAGTGGCTTTAAGTGCAGAAAAGCATGGATTTCAAAAGGAATAATGCATGCATACATGTCATCGACCGTAATTCCCCAGACATTTCTCAAGGTATATTGCACACTTTGGATGTATATATATCGATGTAATACCTCACATCGTGTCTAATGCACCACGTGAGAGATTTCAGATGTAAACATGCATTGCATTCCTAATGAATTTCTGGCACGCAGCAATTCATTCATTACACCTTGGTGAGAATTATCCAATGTGCAGCACAGAATTCGACTCTCGATTCTGAGAGGATTGAATTGAGTCCTCTCTAGTGTTTGTTTTTCTTGACTAAAACTATGATGGAAAAAATGTTTGTCTGCTACCTTTCCTTCCAATTTCCAGTTATGTTAATTCTATTCCACTACATATCATAAAAAATCATGAGGAAAATATTGGACTTTTACTATTTCGGCCAATTGAAAAAAAATGCATTCATTTATTATGAGTACTTTCTAGTTTTGATGCTTTAAAAGGAATATACGCAACTTTAGTGTGTACACGTTGGGCACACCTGTCCTGAGCCTGACGAATGTTTTGTTTTCATGATTTGTTGACAACAAATTTCTGGATCATCTGCAGGACAAAGCAAGTGTCTGTCTGCAGGGAAACAGCTGCAGCATCGTAGTAGAAGCAACGTAGATGGAAAAAATGCAAGAAAAATATAGCTATCCGTTTTGATTTTTGGCTAAGAAGTTTCCGTTTATTACCTTTTAAGTTTTGTTGTCATTACTTTTAAATACAGACCTTTACTTGTAATGGAGTATTTTGTGATACTTTTACTTGGGCAAAGAATATTTTTTTCCACTTTTTTCTGTGGCGATTGCCATGGAACGGGCTGTGAGTGCCCTGTGCAGTGGTTGAACGAATGAACCCAGGCTATACAGTATGTGAGTGCCCAGTGACGGTGCTCCCAGCACCACCCCGAGGCTGTCGTGTCAACTTTGCACACAACACATCTCACTATATAATTGGCGGAGTGCAGCCTGAACCCTACTGACTGCGGTGACCTCCTCCTGGACTTTCCTCCCTAGATACTCATTCAGTGAAAATACACCATCAATGATTGTCACGTGATTCCCTCGCTATGCCACCATATTTGCGACTACGAAGAACTGTTTATTTATGTTTTGACCACAATTGAGGGAACACTCCAAAGCCCAAAGCAGCCCGTCAGAGCAGCATTTCCCAAATACTTAACATGCACATTAGATCAGTGTCGCACCAACGCATCGGCCACATGATCTGTTGATCGGCGATATTGCCATTGTCAATATGGGTAGCCAGTGTTAATCTATTGTTGATAAGCATACTGTACATGCAGACAGCGAAATCATCACAATTGTTCGTGACTGCTATGAAACGGCCGCAACCGTTGGCCAACAGTTACGACCGTTACTATTAGTCAACTTTTTTACTAATTGTCACGACAGTTGGGCCAACGGCCGTGACCGTTTTTTCACAGATAGCTACTAAATCTAGCCCTAACCCCTAATCCCAGACACCGATAGGATATACCGTTGACCGAAAGACAACAGTTGTGATAAATCAGATGCAACCGTTGGTCAAGATCGGAAATTATTGCGCCCCCTCCTGGAATACATACATGCATTGATGGCTATGTTGGTTATCTGCATTGAAGAGCAATTTAGTTTCTCTGGCACAAAAAATGGAAAGAAAAACAACCAAAAACTAAATAAATCGCTAAATTGTTATTTTAAACATCAGTAATCTACATCCCTACATTATATATATACACGCACACATATACTGTATACAGTACTGTACACACACACACACACACACACACACACACACGCGCATGTGTGGGTGTATCCCACATTAGGTCCATAATCTCCATATGTAGATAGCCTGGGGTGTCATCATGCCCCTTTGACTACCAGAGGTAAAACGTATTTTGTAGCTGCCCTTGACACTGATTGTTTTTTATATACCGTTTTTTACTAGCCTTTTCTCAACAGTGATACACCCACAGGTGGTTTCAAAAAACGTGCCAAGATCTGGTCCATATTATTGCCGTTTGAATGTACAGTATAGCTTGTTTTTGCCAAAAAGCAACAGGAAGCAAAGGAAAAATTATATATAAGTGTTTTTGTATTTTCTGGCCGTCCCACGCGGCGTCACGCCACAGGAGAGACTGACAGAGTTCCAAACATTTTTACAGGCATTTAAGGCATTTCTTACAATCAGTGCACTTGCAAGACATGAGATTTAATACAAGGGGTTTGGCCATTTACGCATTTAACATTTTAGATGAGAGAATCCTTTCATCTACAGTTGTGTCAAGAGTTGTCATTCAAGTGTCGCCAACTCACTCTTTCTCACACGAACAGACTTCCAAGGAGATCCACGTTTATAAAAAAGATGATAATCATTGCCTGTTTTTTTTTTCTTTTTTCAGTACCTTTTGTTTAAACCCTGCTAGAAGGTTATAAGCTGTAAATATCCTTGGGGCAGTATTAGAGGAAATATTGAAAATACCCAGCGTCTCCATGGTAATCTTCTTCTAGCTTAGCAGTATCTTCACTGACTACAACTAATGACCATCCTGCCTTCCTTCCTTTCCCCAAGCTGTTCATGAAGCTCTTAAACACCCAGACTTCCATTAATACATAGAAACTGCCTTCTAAACCAGTGGTTCTCAATCAACATCATATGTATTTGGTTGCGGACCGCCATCTATGCATGTTTTTTTGGCCAGGGACACCCAGAAGACAAGATTTGTGTTGTATAGGCTATAATACAAGAAATATATATTATACATGGTACATTACTTGTGTGAGTGGAGTGGGAGCAACGATAGGAGTGATGGCGCTATGTGGCGTAAATAAAAGACCTTAGCTAATGTCATTAGTATTAGCTCGCTCCACTCACGCACGAGTAGGCCATGGCGTACTTGTGTGCAAAGCACAAGTTTGCACTCAACCAAGTGCTGATCTAGTTAACTAACTACTAATACTTTCTGCCCTCGACAGCCCACACAGCCAAACAGAAAAGCCCTATCTGATTGCATTAAATTACATTTAATCCAAATTAAATTCATTTTGTCACTCACTTTGCAACCTGATCTGCCATTCACTTTCATGATCATACCCTCTATAGTGGAATAACAAGGCCTATTCTTTTTGCTTTCTCAAGCATTGTACAACGTACAAACAAAACCTGTCCGATTGAAGGAAGACAGCTGTATTGTATGGTCCCTCCCTGGGTGAATATTACTTGTATGTATTCACCCAGCAGATGGCTTGCTTGGTTGGCTTTTTTGATGAGCACTGGCTGGCTGCCGCGGGAGCTGATAAGGGGTTAAGCGTCTTGCTCGGGGACACTTGATGCGTAGATGGGCGAACCCGCGGGGGGAATTGAGCCGTAACCTTTGTGATCACCAGGGCGGCCTCTCCTCCTCCACCCACCCTGTCAGCTACAGAGGCTCCAGAATGGTGGTGAATAAAAACCACAGACGCCTCCATCGCCTCCGGGGCGTCTGCATCTCACAGGGAGGGCCAAGCTTCACGAGGCACGTGTCACGATGCGGATGCCGCGCTAGGCCAACGCAGGTGCGGGTGGTGATTATTTTAGTTATTTTGCCCTGCATCTTTTTACGGCTAGATTCGAACAGAAGGACAGAAAGGACCATGAGATCTTCAATGTGCCATTTTGCCAGCCTGTAGCGCCCCCGTTTGGTCCAGAGTGACATTTATATGCATTAATTCTTTGATTGTTTGATTGATCTCAAAACCAAAAAAAAAACACAAACAGCAGTCATACATTTTTTTCATTTATCTATAAAGACGTGTGACTGTGCCTTTAAAATGCCCCACACCGATCCCACTGTTGCCATTGGGTAACTTCCTGCCAACCACATCCAGGCCATCAGCCTTACACACAGTGTCGAGGGATTGCTACGACGCTAAAATACCAAAAATAATGCTATTGAAGTCAAATCAGCTTCAATCTGGCCGCTGATTGCCAAAATATAATCAGATATGGACCTAAATACCGTGCACGAATGCGTGTGCACTCCCGTATTTTGATCCCAACGTTAGCCGAAGATGCTAATTTGGTTAGCATCGACCAGAAATTAAACTGGAGTAATCAATGGAGTAAGCAAGTTACGTCTTATCGTCCTTGGCACAGGTAAACAACTCGTTTACCTTAATTGACCAGCACAACTCGTTTACTTAACTTAATTGATTGACCAGGACACTAGAACACTAAACCCATTTTGTTTTACTTGCACAGGCAGCCATGGCCTACTTGTGCACATTGCGCAAGTTGGCGATCTACCAATCTTTTTTTTTTTTTTTAAGAATACATTGCATCGCTTATAATATACCGGAGCTTATTGATGTTTTGATGTCATTAAATCCGATGACTTTTATGTTTTTATTTTGCTCGGGCTCAAGGACGCCAGGGGGTCCCCGAAGGACCCCACCTTTAGAAACCAACCGATCAATTATAGCACTACAGAGGGATCAGTCCGCTCTATATTTGAAGACATCGAGAGAGAGAGAGAGAGAGAGAGAGAGAGAGAGAGGAGAGAGAGAGAGAGAGAGAGAGAGAGAGAGAGATTTTTTTTTCCAAGACATTTACCGGATTCATAGAATGTACAGAGAGAACAATGCCTGCATGCTTTCCTGGAATGTCCCCATCACCATCATGGTGAGTAACAGCGCCGGCGGGGCCTTGTCGCTTTTGATACCCCGTCATCTTCGCTTCCAGCCGCAGAGATAACGGCGGAACACAGGCCACCCAAATTAATTGAGGGTCGCCCGCAGAGATTATGCACCAAATGCTGCAGTGCTGCTGCTGCTGCTGCTTTTGCTTCTGCTGTCGCCGCTGCTGTGTGTGTGGAAAAGCCACTGCACCAGAACCACAGCAGCATTACAGCCAATGGAGCCATTAGATTATACAGGATCATGTTCCGATGATGCACTCACTATATGTGCCGCCGCTCCTCCTCCTCGCACCACTTGAGAGAGAAATAATTGACCACGCCGCGGCCCCTCTAGTCACTTTAGAGGTATGTTAGGGGGCAAAGATGGTCGGCTATATAACATGAAATTGTTATTAGACAGGTGGGGGCTTGTTTTACATTTCATGTCCCTGCGGTTATTATTGGGCCTGGCGTTTAATGCTCCACTGCGCTGTGTCATGCAATGGCACGTCTCACTAATAGCCACGTTTAAACGATGGTGGTGCCATACTTTGGACATGCCATTATAAGCAACAAATAACTATAAAAAAAATAACAGATCTGCTACAATTGGCACGTTGTGGCGTGTTGTGATGTCTACAGATTCCCTTTTTTTATCTTAGAATAGGGCTTAAGAGGTTAATTATACATGCACTGTACACTACATATATGTTTGCTGTTATTGGTGTTGTACTGAAATGTAATGTCCAGACTTGAGTTGAGTTTAATGGACCACAATGGAAAAACTCCTCTCCCCAGCGCCTTGACTGTAGTTATTTAATCAGTCAATCACATGTGATGTGTGTGACCCATTAATATGGGCATGTGTTGAGCTTATGGTTAACTTAAAGCAGTGGTTTTCAACCAGTGGTCCTTGAGAGGGTTCCATCATGTGGTTGTGTCTTAATTCATGCTTAATGTCTTTTGTAAAGCAACCAGGCATCCTGTTCTCTGTGTATTCTTCCCACTACCTGTAGACGATAATGCAAAACATTGCACAGGCTCTAAATACTGTAGGTGTGTGATGTTTTACTGCCATCTGTTGCCAATGGATTTACATGTTTTATGCATATCAAGACACCCTTATTTTTTCCTAAGAGATGAAAAATGATGAAAATTAGGTGTAAAATGAAATAGCTAAAACTAATAGCTAATACCAGGTTTTTAAAACGGCACTGGATGTAACTTTTCTGTATGGTTTCCTGTGCGAGTGCTGATTTTACCACTGAGCTGATAGAGACGACCAGAGTATGAATTGAATAAACTGTTCATGGCAGATTGTGTGTGTGTGTGTGTGTGTGTGTGTGTGTGTGTGTGTGTGTGTGTGTGTGTGTGTGTGTGTGTGTGTGTGTGTGTGTGTGTGTGTGTGTGTGTGTGTGTGTGTGTGTGTGGTGTGTGTGTGTGTGTGTGTGTGTGTGTGTGTGTGTGTGTGTGTGTGTGTGTGCGTGCGTGCGTCAGCCATCGCAACTGTTTTGCATAACAGTCGACATAACAGCCGTGACCGTTTTGCATAACACTCATGAACGTTTTGTCAACTGTTTTCCCCACTAAAACTTAACCCTAAACTTAACCCTAACCCCTAAACACAACCTCAGTAAAACCTATGCCTAATGTTAACCTCTAACCCTGAACACAACCTCAGTAAAACCTATGCCTGCCCTTAACCCCTAACCCTATACTGAATATATATATATGTGTGTGTGTGTGTGTGTGTGTGTGTGTGTGTGTGTGTGTGTGTGTGTGTGTGTGTGTGTGTGTGTGTGTGTGTGTGTGTGTGCGTGTGTGTGTGTGTGTGTGTGTCAGTCATCATCAAATGCATCATATTTCACTAGTGCAGCAGCCAGCCCTATAATAATTGCAGTACATTTACGCTCACTTCAACTGAATTTAGTCAAACAGGCCATGGTGTGCATGTTAACGCAGTACAAAATCTTCTATGAATACATTAGGCAGATGAAAGAATGCATAAGTGATGACTGGGCGACGCATGCCACAGCGAAGCGCGCCGTAATATTGCGGTATTGTGTGTATTTTGGATTAATTATTCATACCATTTTTGTTTGTTTACTTCTATTTGTGAAAGTGTTATTGGCACTCCTTAGAGAACCGTCACGCCGTCGTGTGCAGGAGGAGCTCCGTAACAAATGATAGCAGTCAGAGGAAACCTCGTATCTCCATAATCTGTTTCAACTTTGTTTTAGTTTTATTTTATTTCTCAAATGAATGCCCTACTTTCGCTGTGTTATTTTTGTCGTCTGCTAAAACAATGACGAAAATTTTTCGTTGGCCATAATTGATCAAATATGCTGATGATTTTGTCAATGAATAAAAAACTAGACTAAAATGTTACTAAGTTAAGGGTTTTTTAAGTAGGAAGGGAGGCACCTGCGTCACTTTAGTGTATGTATAGGGTTTAGTTTATATATACAGTATATAGGGCGTAGTACAAAAGTGACAATGTTTCGATGTATCTGTCACATCTTTGTCAGGTCAGAAGATGTGACTGATGCATCGAAACGTTGCCACTTTTGTACTTGCATCAAAATAAAGCCTTGAAGGTGTAATAGGATGAAATTCAATGTTTTATTTTTGTTTTTTTTATTTTATTGTTTTTGGTGCTCCTGTGGTGTATTTCCTCTCATCTCAGGGTTCTGTGGACATTTCCCTAATTCCTTCATGTAGTCACCTTAATGAAATGAGTTGGGGTCCTTGCAGGCTTTAAATCCTTCGTTCCTTTTTATTGATTCACTTCAGTCAGTACATTACAAATATCAGCATTCACGATTTCTAGTACAGCAGATGGAGGCAGGAGCCTCCCCAGGTAACCTTCACTTTCAGTAGTAGTCTCAACACTCAATGCTCATTGCCCATTACTGGATGCTCTATGCTCCTTACTTACTGGTCTTCTCAATACTGTCTTTAAAAACACACTGCTGCCCTCTCTCTTAAACCCCATCTATACATATATTCTCAAACATACAATGGGTGTGTCTTAGTTCACTCCTTGAAAGGTTCTGTGTGTGCTTGTGTCACTGTCAATCACCCAAGCTCCAGGTGGTCTGTCAGAGCTCTACATGATCTCACAATAGCCCTGCAATGTATTGGCTGTGGTAAGCCGAAGCCTACTGACCTGTAGTCAGATTCTAAGATGACTCATGGAATCTGTTTTGGACATAGTCTACAATTAGACTCTGCTTGAACATCCAAATAGTTGAAGATCTATCTCTGCAATCAGTATTTAGGCTGCTTGTGACATAATTCTGCAGGTGGCTGTTAAAATGGCATATTTGGAAGTGTTAACTCTCCAAAAACTCCTTCATTCCCCCCCTTCTGGGGAATATCACATTCCCCAGACATAATTCATAGCTCATAAATGACCAAATTATTTTTCCCCCAAAAAAGTTTTCTTTTTGTTCTCCCAAAATGTCTTGACTAATTCTGAAACATAATCTCTTTGTAGGTAATCTCTTCCCCCCTGGATCAGGAGAAGCTGATTAAACACAGTTAGGGTAACTCAAAACAAACTTAGTTAAAAACAAAGAAAACAGTCAAAATGATATCATACAGTACATGAAAATTACTGTACCTACAGAATGAAAACACTTCAGTAAATCTTTTGTTTCCTGATTGCTAAACTGAGGCATCTCTCCTAGTTCTTTGAAGATATTTGACTGATTGTCAACTTCAGAATACGTCTTTCTAAACTGCAAAATGCAAAAATGTCAAAAAAGTCTATTATGCCACAATTGTCCTTGTGAGGTGGCAATGCATCTCTACTGCTCCTTAAAACACTTAGAGTGGATCCAGAAAAGGTCAGCGTCAGATGACAACTACCGTAAAATACCAAATAACAGCCCTTACTCAAACAACCGCCCACTACCGAATAACGGCCCATGTCCCCACACCATTTTGCGTAATAACCGCCTCGTCCAAATAACCGCCCCACTTCCAAATAAGCGCCCATGAGCTGTTATTTGCAAACATATTAAATACTATTATAGTGTATGGCGTTTGCAGACCTCCTCATTTCTGCCTGATGCGCGACATGCCGTCAGCATATCGCATGTCACAATGCGACAGCAGTTCTCCACCTCCCCAAAATACATGTTTAATTCTGCCATACATAGCCACAATACAACGTATTTTTTTAAACTCAGACTGCGTATTCTATCAAACGTTTAGGTGACGTCTACTACTGTCATTTTGTGCATGGATCTACGTTTGCGCACACGCACTCACCATACTGAATCCAAGCGTCAGCGCAGCGCATTGACTCCGATGCGCTGTTGAGATGAGATGAAAGTTGAGATTGCAAATGTCCCTTCCTCACTCAGTTTTCAAGCGATTGCTGTAATTCCTACTCGTCAACACAGTGTATATTTTATATATTTTATATTTCCATTGGGTATAGCTATAGGTCACGTTTTATATGACTTCATCAAACAATATGAAGAGAGAATTGTCCTGTACGCAGTTTAGAGCGAGCACACGTATACGGCCCTACTCTTGTCTTAATTATTAGGTGCTTCCCCAGCGGTTCATTTGATTGATTTGATTGAAAAACTGACCACCATTCTGTAAGGCCAAACCTCATTTGAAAGAATATACTGAGGCTATACATTACAATATTCTAAAATGTGAAAAGTTACACAGCTGTGCAGTGTGCAACCAATTAAGTAATTACAGTCAATCATGCCAGTCTGAATCTGGGTCAGATCTATTAAGCAATGCTGCCTATAAGGTCTTCTATTCTAAATATTAAATCAAAAAGTCAATAACTTTGCCTGCTATACATATGTTTATTAAACCTTTTAATTTTGCACAAAAAACATGTTCAACAGAAACTGTAATGAAATAATGGCCTTGTGCAGGACGGTGCAAAAATAAATAACAGCCTACTGCAAATAACAGCCCAGTACCTTATAAGCGCCCGGGGTCCGAATGGATTTTGCATAATAACAGCCCGGGCTACTATTTGGTATTTTACGGTATGTTGCAGATAGAAAAGTGGTGTGGCAGTCAACTGTCAAAAAGCATGGAGAAGTGACCACACTTCTCCTTCACTGTATAGTGGCTCCCAACAGGCTAATATTCCTCATAATTGTCGCACTCCATAAGACATCAGTCTCATTGTTCATCAGATCTACCATCAATTAGCTTGCATTTCTCGTGTTCCTTATTGTTGGCAATGTCTAGAAAAATGTCCATAGACACCACATCTATGACAACATCCCTTAGTTCTCCAGGTCCCTGCGCCACTGCGCTTCTGTGGGACACATCCTGGTGGGGAAATATACTGCTGTGATGTCTGGGAATATGGAGCTGTGTACTGTGGTGCAGCCCAGGGTGGCCTTGCTTGCTGTGGGATATTCTCACTCCACTGTTGTCCTTGTCGCGGTGGGACCTCCCACTGCGGTTGCCATCTCTGCTCGGGTTCCCATGAATCCATTTCCGGTCGGACTCTCCAAGGCAATTCTCTCTGAGGACGTGTGCCAGCTAGACCATCACTCACAGGCGACACCCTGCTGATTTCTGTTTCAGGGCTGTCCTTGGGTAGCTGCAATGTTGCTGACTCTGGCTGGACAACCTTCACTGTCTGTGCTGTTGCAGCTGTCACTGCTCCTCGCAATGTCTGGAGGTTACATTCCAATTGTGTCTTGTTCATTTGGCGAATTATCTCTGCATCTTCCTGTCGTTGAATCTACTCCTTTTTGCGAAACAAAGTAACGTGATGCACTACATGGTCTGTGTATTGTTGCATAGGCATATTTTCAAGTCCTATCACTTCCTTCAAATCAGCTTGGACTGCTTCAGGCAAACACTTTTCAAGCTTTGAGCGGAACACATGCTGGTCCAATTCCGGGTCACAGGCTGTGAGATCTGTGACATCTGTCCATTTCTTTTGAGCTTGCATTATGAATAGACTCGGATTCTTGTCACCTAGTGGATCAGTGAGAATAGCATCCAGGTTAATCTTGGTAGGAAAAAGTTTTTTCAGGACCTGCCAAATAGCCTCCTTATGGGCTGAGAATGAGTCATCGTCTCTAATCTTTGAATCCCATTGCTGTGCAAGGCTTGCACGATTCAAAACGTTATGAAGGTGGTAATCGCCAATCAAAAATGAAAGCAATTTCTTAAAGTCTGCCATAGTCAGCTGCTCATCCACCATCAATGCATCAAACTTTCTACACCACACTGGTGCTCCATCTTTGAGTGGTGGCAACTTTTCCACAATTTCTGCAATGACAGCATGATTGTAGCCCTGTTTCTGGCCACTCAGTACTGGCAACTGATTGACTGTAACAGTCTCAGGAATGACAGGGGTGGGGCTCTCAGCCCTCTGTGGTCTGCATGGCTGTCTGTATGGAACCCCCCTGGAGTCTTTCTCTACGTGGCTCTCTTCAGTCTGTGTCTCTCGTTCCATCATTGTAGATCTGGCATGCTCATGTGTGTGGCAACACCTCTCCGGATCACTGTTATATTGTTCAAAATCCTCCTCCTTCCTCTGCTTTCTTTCTGTGATGGGCTTGCTTTTCAGCATGAGTCCTCCAATGGCATTGTCACGTTGTGCAGTCAAGTTATTTTCTTCACTGGAGAGTTCAGTCAAACGTTGCAAAATGAAATCTGCAGTGTCTTTGTCCATGTCCTTGTATGTCTCATAATGTTGTCTCAGGCTTGTCTTTGCTGCATGAAGGGAATCCAGCTGGTTCTCAATATAGCGTAGAGTGTCCTGTAACAGTAGGTCTTTCTTCCTAGGGGCTGGTGTAGGTCTGAAACTGTCTGATTGCATATCAATGTCAATGTTCGTATCAGGGTGGACTGCACCTCTGTGTGCAGCCGTGTCCTGCAGGTCACCCAAATCAAGAATCAAGTGTGCCTCTTTCAGCAGGATTTCACTCAAACGTGCCTCTGTGGTACGCATAGACTGTCTCTGTGTCTTTAGATCATTAGTTAGGTCCTCTTTCATAGCACGGACATGTTCCAACTCTTCCTTAATAGAGCGTTGTGTGTCGGCAAGCACTTGAAAGTTCATCTCGGTCTTCTTCACTGAGTCGTCGTTTTGATCCATGGTGTCAATGCATTGCTGCTCTTTGGGCAAAAATGATTCAGTAGGACTGGCATTGGCGTTGGGATCGACGTTGGCATTGGCTTTGGGAGCCTCTGTACAGAACATAGCTAACACTGATAACTCTGTCTTGCGTTTGAGATTTCTTGCCTTTGTTTTCTGATCTGCTCTGTATCCATGCACTAGAGATCTAATAGATTCAATCAATTGTAAGTCAAATGATCCTTCAATCGGCCAACGCTGGTCTATGAATGGCCAACGCTGGTTAAATTTCTTTGAAATTTTCAAAATATCCTTGCAAACAACTGAATATTTCTCTTGGACAATGTCCAATGGGGTAATGCTTTTAGCAGTCATCATAGCTACTAAATAGCAGATCCGATCTAACTTAAGCTCACACAGTCACACTGTGACAATTGTGACATGCACTCCTCCACTCAGTCACTCACTCGCATAAGCAACAGTTGTTGTTTTGTTTTGTTTTTCTCAACCCAAGAGTCAAATTACCCATACAAGCTTAAGGTTTTACAATCCAAATTAACCTGTATGTCCAATTTTACAAAGTTTACGATTTTCATGTATCTTCTGAATTAACTTGAACCATAATTTAACCCCAAATACATTAGCATGATTAGCATGCAATCCCCAATTTTATCCCCATATAATGATTAGATTAAAATGCTATTTCCAGCAAAATCTTGATGAGCATTCCCACTTTAATACATATATTATCATTTATTCCCCCCCTCTGAAACATGAAAACATGTTTCAGAAAGTGGAAACAAAAAATATACTACCAAATCAGTTTTGCCAACAGACAAAGTAGAGCATGTACACACACACAATCATACCATGCACACACTGCACAACACTTAAATTCCCTACCAAAAGCAAACTTCAACCTAGCACCAAAAATACCTTACCTAGGCCACACTAAAGCTCTTTTTGCTCAAAACAGATAGTGTTCAAGGCTATTACATCCTAATACAGAAGGTTCCCAAAAGCTCACGTCCAAGGCAACAAAAGGAATTGAAAAAGGAAAAGTCCAGAGTCGAAGGTTCGTTGTCCATGACGCAGAATAGTCCACATCAAAAATCCTCAAACGTTGGGCGCCATTAATGTGGTGTATTTCCTCTCATCTCAGGGTTCTGTGGACATTTCCCTAATTCCTTCATGTAGTCACCTTAATGAAATGAGTTGAGGGTCCTTGCAGGCTTTAAATCCTTCGTTCCTTTTTATTGATTCACTTCAGTCAGTACATTACAAATATCAGCATCCACGATTTCTAGTACAGCAGATGGAGGCAGGAGCCTCCCCAGGTAACCTTCACTTTCAGTAGTAGTCTCAACACTCAATGCTTATTGCCCATTACTGCTTGCTCTATGCTCCTTACTTCATGGTCTTCTCAATACTGTCTTTAAAAACACACTGCTGCCCTCTCTCTTAAACCCCATCTATACATATATTCTCAAACATACAATGGGTGTGTCTTAGTTCACTCCTTGAAAGGTTCTGTGTGTGCTTGTGTCACTGTCAATCACCCAAGCTCCAGGTGGTCTGTCAGAGCAATCTACATGATCTCACAATAGCCCTGCAATGTATTGGCTGTGGTAAGCCGAAGCCTACTGACCTGTAGTCAGATTCTAAGATGACTCATGGAATCTGTTTTGGACATAGGCTACAATTAGACTCTGCTTGAACATCCAAATAGTTGAAGCTCTATCTCTGCAATCAGTATGTACGCTGCTTGTGACATAATTCTGCAGGTGGCTGTTAAAATGGCATATTTGGAAGTGTTAACTCTCCAAAAACTCCTTCACTCCCAATCCTACGTGTTTTCTATCCACACAAATAACCAAGTTTGAACAATCAAGCTTTCATAACATTAAGGATATAGGAATTCCTCTCAAGAACAGCTTGTGCGATGATTTTTTTGATGACGCCTCATAAATGCATCCTGATTTGTATTATTCCTCTTCTCCTTCAGGCTTCAGTTCCAAATTTGCATTTCCACTTTGTTTGCAATGTCCACTGCTGTTGATTTCCCGAGTTGACATAGAATTTGTGATACTGTAGCTAAAACTGCGTTCAAGTCCAGAACAAAATGGCAAGATGGTTATATCAGAGCTAAAATAAATAAATGAACTTGAGGGTTATTTGCAATAAGTATTAAAAAACAATTTTCGAAATGCATGTTATTTGCGCTTTAATCTGCCTGAGCTGCCCCAGTGCCTCCCTTCCTACTGCTGTATGTCCTGCTTCTGATATGCACAGACTGGCCTGCCATAGGCTTGAGGCGTGGCTATGTTTGTTTGCGCTCTGACCAGGGGCGGATCTAGGCATGGGCATGGGGGGGCAATAAATACCCAGTCCGCCCCCCTCAAACACGATGCCATGCAAAACCACCCAAGATATTTCAAATAAAGTGCTTATATTTAAAATGATTTGAAACACTACTACTGCTACTAACTAACTACAATTTTGGCACCCGAGTCAGACCTTCAGCTTTATGCATGCTGCGTGTCTGTTGCAACTTCAACAACAACTGATGTTATTTTTGACACTTTACTTGACTAATAAAAGTCCTGTAACCGAAAATGGTATGGGCGCGACTTCATCGCCCGTGGTGCGAAGCGTCACGGGCGATGAAGCCGCGCCCATGCCATTTTCTCTTGCCCCTCCAACATGTTCTCTTGCCCCCCCCCCCCCCCCCCCCAAACGGGACATGTTACATCCGCCCCCTGGCTCTGACAATAGCAGATGCAGATCTACTGCAGATCTACTACAATAAACATTGTGAATATTGTAAAAGACGGCCTTGATTGCACACACGCAGACGGTGTTGGTTATTAGAATGGACATTGACGTTATTGTCTTCCAAGAATAGTGCACACAATGCCACCCACTGAAGAACGAATGTTGAACTACATACACACAGCCTGACAGATGGCTACAGTGAACGCCTTACAGTCAGCCGCAGATATGGGAGGCCGAATAGAGGGCATGGTGAAATAATTGCCACTGTGTGTGTGCATGTGTGTGTGTGCCACCGGTATCCTATAGTCCTGCAGGCCATAATGATCTATCTATGCTGAAGTGAACACGACTAGCAGAACAATAGGGGGCCGTGTTATGTGGTCAATAGCAGTTATTCTGCTGCCGGGCAGAGACCTTGTTTGACCCGTACCATTACTTTTTTGAGGACATGTACATGGAGGGACCTGCATGTTCCACTGGATCCCATATAGGGCATATAGTAGCAATGGTAGCCATTTTGTGGTGTCTATATACTGTAAGCCAGGATGACAAAAACATATTCCACAAAATGTACAATCTATCCCATAGACTTTTCAAAAATAATCTATATAAAGACGCCCCGGGTCGTGACAAATCATAACACACTATCTTTTGGGACAGTCAAATAATTTCTAAGAAGAAAAGTGTTGTATCCTGCTGTTTTTTTATGATTTGTCATGATTTGTCACAACCTGAGTTGGCTTTTCCCTCCATGGGATATTTTCAGATGGGGGGGTCCTCCGCAGCCAGCCAAACACAGACAATTCTAGGGGTCCTTGGCATGAAATATCTTGAGCGTCACTGACACAGAAATATCTTTTTTTTTTTTTTTTTAGAAAAACTAGAATCTAGTGTCAGAAAGTACAATCTAATGCCAAAACAAAATGGGTTAAGCGTACGCTTTAACGCATTTTGAGCTCCACTGATTCTAAGCAGCATATATGTTATGAACCACCAGCAGTGACACATATGCTCCAGAGAAGTGCTGGCCTCGTGCTGCTCGTGGCATGAATGAATGTAGAAACCGTGTTTATAAATATCGCATGGCTCCGTAAAGAGAAGCGGGTCTACGGCCAGTGATGAATGGTCAGGAGAGGTAATCACTTGACTTTGCCAAACGCTGGAATATGACACAAGTAGACCAGCTACTTAACACGATGCCTGTGACATTAATGACTAATACAATTGCATATTTCCCCGGAGACTCGGGGGAGGTCAAATGATAAAATTGCCACACACCTCCCGCAACCACCCCGACCTTCTCTATAGGTTTATAATGTATCTGTGCTTCGGTGCCCTCATTTTTTATCATTAATTAAACACGGATGACACAATGAGCCCTTTAAAATTGTCATCATATATCTGTATGCAGAATTACATAGCCTGACTAAGGCCAGACCAAATCAGTTGTTGGCAAAAAAAAAAAAAAAAAAGATCTGGGTCTGCGATTGCTCAATTGTACACCCATTTCCTACTCTAGAGAACTGTAGTGGCCATTCAGGACACATTATTCAAATCTGTTTGCATACCGTGCCCTGATTGGCCACACCAATTTTCTGGAGTAGGAAATGGGTGTACAATTGAGCTATTCCAGACCTATCTGTTGACAGGCATTTTTTCCAGCCAAAAGCTGATTTGGTCTGGATTTAGCCAGGCTAAGAATTACATGCCACTCATTGACTGTTAGCAACAACCGATTGTTGTTGTCGCCGAAATCCTTCCAATCATAATACTTGTTTATATCATGAACACGTTGACACTGTATTGATAGTGGCACATTTATACAAGTTATAGAATGAAGTCGTATCCCCTGTAGCGCTCATCCCTATGTTCCCCAGGTTCTATGTTCCCCACTCCAGAAAAGGTTATATGTTCCTTGCTCACCAAAAAGATGCTCTATGTTCCCCACTTAAAAAACTTTATATGTTCTCCAAATAACTAAGAAAAGGTTATATAAAAGGTTCTACGTTCCCCACTCAACCATGAGGCTGTGTGTGGTTCAGAAGTTAAAAGGAGACATCACTGTTCGTATACTGATCGTATTCGATTTATTCTCATTTACCTTATTTTCTATATATCAACAATATGGCAGGCTGCGGTTCTCAACTTTTTTAGCTTCTTTATCCACACGTGGGGATGAGACGGACAGTCATGGTTGGTTTCTCACTCAAATTCAAATAAAAAAAATCGGAATAGTGATTATTTTAAGCATCCCCTTTCCGAAAAATATATTTCGGAATGGTGGGGTTTCAAAATGGTTGGGTTTCTTATTGGAGGAGTTTCGGAATGGAGGTCCGTCCCCGAGTGGGTTAATCTTTGGCATCTAGGGAGTGTGTGTGCAAAGTTTGGCTTCCATCGTTTTAACGTTGCTAGATTTTAGCTGGTAATGAATGTACTTTACAGAAACACAGACGGAGTGCATTCTCTCCCCATGCCTTTGGCCTAGTGACAACAGTGGTTGAAAACCACTGTTCTAGTCATCCGATGGCCACTAGAGGGAAAGGGGATGATATTAATCATTAATATTCCAAGCATTTTTGGCTAAGCGGGGAACATAACTTTTTTTAGAGGTTTGGTGGGGAACATAGAACCCTGGGAACATAAAACCCTTTATGGTTATGCAGGGAACATACAGTACCGTAATTTCTGGAGTAAAAGCCACACCCATAACAGCTAAAATTGGGGCAAAATACCGATTTTTCCTTGTATAGTCCGCACCTGACTATAAGCCGCACCAGACATTAAGCTTCATGTTAGAGCAGTGGTTTTCAACCTTTTTGATACCAGGGCCCACTATTTATTCAGCATTTGACAACATTGTCACCCCACAGAACCCAAAACTAAACATTTCTTCTTGTTGTGTCCCCAATTCCAGGATGGATTTTCGCAAACACAACAGGCAAAACATAGATATCAAAATGACCATGACTTATGACTTCTTAATTAAGTGGTGCTGATTTAGATGGTGAATATCATAACTCTTGAGAGTGTAAAGATGAAACCAAATGGACCCGCCAGGGTCCATTTGGTTTCATTTTTACGCTTTCAAAGAGTTACATCTGGTTAACCAACTTTCCATCATTTAGTCTGGGAGCCCCACCTGTAACCCTCTCAGGGACCACCTGCTGAAAACCCCTGTGTTAGAGCACCGTTGGTGGCCGTTTCCTGTAAAAATCCATAGTTTGGCCGCACCGTTGTATAAGCCACAGGGTCAAAAGCATGTAAAAAAAAAAGTAGCGGCTTATAGTCCGGAAATTGTGAGGGAAAGTGGGGAGAATACAGTAGGTACACTCCCCAAGCTGCAGTCTGTAAGGCCAGGAGGGAACATCAGAAATACAGAGTGGTTTTCCCACCTGGGTCTAAATAATCAGCGCCAATAGCTTTCTCCTCAACTCTAACATGGACTGCAGCCATGACGCCATGAGGGTGTGATATTCACAGAGCTACAAAAGTGAAGAGATTGTACAGAAGGGAGGCGTACCTGATCATTTCCTGTGAATGAGTCATGGCTCCAGTCCATGTTAGAGTTGAGGAGAAAGCTATTCCCGCTCAGCTGATCATTTAGATCCAGCTGTGAGAACCACTCTCTATTTCTGTTGTTCCCTCCTGGCCTTCCAGGCTGCAGCTTGCAGCTTGGGATACTAATGCAGCATCGCTATCCCAATATGCTTGCTTTAAACCCCATGTCAATTTCTGTAAAACACACACGCACACAAGCGCACACGAACGCATGCACGCATGCACACAGCTGGCCAAAATCGAGAAGCTAGTATTTGCGAAGATGTCCCAGCCTGGCGAACTGGTAAAGGGTCATTTTTGCTCACTTTTCCGATCCTCACCAAGCACTGCTTTCATAGTAGTTGTAGTAAAATGGAAAGTAAATCAATTGAGTTGAGAAAGTAAAACAATTATTATTATGAATTTATTATGATGACGTGTGCTATATATATATATATATATATATATATATATATATATATATATATTAGGGCTTTAACCAAAAAATCGATGCATCGATTTGCATAACACGAGTCGACTCCAAAAAGCCCGAGTCGATAAGTTGTTTTTTCCCCTTCCTCCGAGGGAAAGGAGTAAAGAGGAGGAATTAAACATTTACCTTTGTTTTCCCCTTTTTTCTTTCTCTATATGTGCGACGCGTGTGTATATAATTCAACTGTAATATTGGTTACTGTCACTCACGGACAGAAGTCTCCTTTGAAGTTTCCTTTGCAACTCTATCGGAGTTAAGCTTTAATTTAGGTTTACCAATCTTATGCAGCTGCGCTCTTGCGCTCTGGGCGCGCGGCGTTCCAGCTGATCAATACGTAGCCTACACGGATCAGATCGAACAGCAAACAGTGTAAGAGGAATACAGAACTTCATCAACCAACACCTCCCTGTGCTACAGTCAGTGACCGTCTTGTTCCTCGTTTCGCATTAGGCTACGCAGTACGCATGGGATGCATGCTTCTGTCCGCGTCGTTCTCATTAATTTGCTGAATGGATCAGAAAAGAAAGGCAACGCGATATGATGGTGGTGGTGGTGGTGGAGGAGGAGGAGGCGGCGGCTACATGTATACATGGATAGTATTCTGATAATGTGGCCGCTGTTAGAACGAGCATGTCTTCTGTTGCGTTCTAACGTGTGGGCTGCTGTGTATTGCTGTGTTGCTGTGTTTTTATGGCTGGCCATAGTGGACGTTGTGCTGCGCTGTGCCAATATTGTTTTCATAAGCTTGCCACATGCGCCATGCGTAGCCTCGCGATGTGTTTTCTATAAGCACTGCGCCGGCATATAGCGGCACCATTTGATCCCCGACCCCCCTCGGAGAACCACCACGACGGACCCCCCCCCCCCCCCCCCCCCCCCCCCGCCATAAAACGATAAATCGATACAACTTCGACTTGACTGTCTGACAAGTCGACTTGAAAAAATCTCAAGTCGTTAATGCCCTAATATATATATATATAATGACGTGTGCAATATATATACATATCAGAGGGCCAGTTATTTTTTCATGTTGTGTTTATTCATTTTTAGCTTTTAAAAGGTCAGGTGACCGTTATTCAGGCTCACTTGGAGGCACGAGTGTAAGGTGATCAACATGAGACAGAAACAGCTGCCACACTGCTAAATTTGGAGATTGAGCCATAATGTGTACTTAATTACCATCCCCTGGGCCAAAGATAATTCATTCACAGGCCTGTGTTGGCCCACGGGCCTTGAGTTTGATTTGTTATAAAGTAACTAAATGCATTTGATCAATTACTCAAGTTTACTCAATTTACTAAAGTGCAATTCTGTGGGATTTTTACTTTACTATTACAAGGTTTACAGGTTTCAGTACTTTTACTTCTGCTCCTCTATACTGTATATTATTTATATTTGCAAATATTGTATTTTCTTAACTCAATAAGGGCCAAACACGTAAACACAAGATTTAAACAAGGTTATTTACCTGTGCCGAGGACGTTAAGACGTAACTTGTTTACAACCCCAATTCCGTTGAAGTTGGGACGTTGTGTAAAATGTAAATAAAAACAGAATGCATTGATTTGCAAATCGTTTTCAACCTCTATCCAGTTGAATACACCACAAAGACAATATATTTAATGTCCAAACTGATAAACTTTATTGTTTTTTGAAATTATACAATCTTTTGTAAATTGATCCCTGCAACACGTACCAAAAAAGTTGGGACGGGGGCAACAAAAGACTGGGAAAGGTCATGAATGCACAAATAACGCCTGTTTGGAACATTCCACAGGTAAACAGGTTAATCTTAAACAGTTTAATATCGTGATTGGGTATAACAGGACCATCCCAGTCGTTCACAATCAAAGATGGGGCGAGGTTCACCGCTTTGTGAACAATTCTGTGAGAAAATCATCCAACGGTTTAAAAACAATGTTTCTCAACATTCAATTGCAAGGAATTTGGTGATTTCATCATCTACAGTCCATAATATAATCAAAACGTTCAAAGAATCTGAAGAACTTGCTATACTAAAGCGACAAGGCTGAAAACCAACACAGAATACTTGTGACCATTGATCCCTCAGGTGGCTCTGCATTAAAAACTGACGTCATTGTGTAAAGGATATTACTGTGAGGACTCAGGAACACTCAGAAAACCATTGTCAGTTTACATAATTTGTCGCTACACCTGTGAGTGCAAGTTAAAACTCTACCATGCAAAGCAAAGCCATACATCAGAAAGGTTGGTTTGAAAAACAACCAAAAATGCCTTCTCTGGGTTCACTATCATTAGAAATGTGGACTCATCAGACCACAGCACACTTTTCCACTTTGTGTCTAACCATTTCAAATGATATTGTACCCAGTGAAGGCATTTCTGGTTGTTTTTCTGGTTGTTTTTTCAAACCAACCTTTCTGATGTATGGCTTTGCTTTGCATGGTAGAGTTTTAACTTGCAATCGCAGGTGTAGCGACAAATTATGTAAACTGACAATGGTTTTCTGAGTGTTCCTGAGTCCTCACAGTAATATCCTTTACACAATGATGTCAGTTTTTAATGCAGAGCCACCTGAGGGATCAAAGGTCACAAGTGTTCGGTGTTGGTTTTCGGCCTTGTCGCTTTAGTATAGCAAGTTCTTCAGATTCTTTGAATGTTTTGATTATATTATGGTCTGTAGATGATGAAATCACCAAATTCCTTGCAATTGAATGTTGAGAAACATTGTTTTTAAACCGTTGGATGATTTTCTCACAGAATTGTTCACGAAGTGGTGAACCTCGCCCCATCTTTGATTGTGAACGACTGGGATGGTCCTGTTATACCCAATCACGATATTAAACTGTTTAAGATTAACCTGTTTATCTGTGGAATGTTCCAAACAGGCGTTATTTGTGCATTCATGACCTTTCCCAGTCTTTTGTTGCCCCCGTCCCAACTTTTTTGGTACGTGTTGCAGGGATCAATTTACAAAAGATTGTATAATTTCAAAAAACAATAAAGTTTATCAGTTTGAACATTAAATATATTGTCTTTGTGGTGTATTCAACTGAATAGAGGTTGAAAACGATTTGCAAATCAATGCATTCTGTTTTTATTTACATTTTACACAACGTCCCAACTTCAACGGAATTGGGGTTGTACTTCCTTGATTAATCCACTTATATGTAGACTTAAAAAAAATGTATAGAGCTGCTGTTTGTGATTTTTTTTTTTTGATCGAATGAATGAATCGATTGCAGTAATACATCATTTTTTGAATGAAAAAGTAGAATGGTTTCATTACTTAGTTTAATTACTTAGTTTGATGTAGTATTGCATTAATACTCAAATTTTGCATTTTTAAAAGGAGTGTTTTTTTAAATCTTTTGTTAATTATTTATTTAAGACAATGCCAATGTGTTTGAAATAGATTTCCAATCATTGAATCATATCGGATGGTATCGCCAGCATGACCCAATATCATCACTGTATCGTATCGTCAACCATGTATCATGATATGTATCAAATTGCTGTTAAAATGTATCCTTACACACCTAGTGTGTGTGTGTGTGTGTGTGTGCGTGCGTGCGTGCCCACACTTTCAATGGCTGATTGCAGTTGAATCGCCTTGGATAAAGGCATTATATAACTGCACCATTTACCATTTACCGCAGTATTTCCAGCCTTTTTTTCTCTCTGCATCCAGACAGTTTTCCTGTCTGTTTCCTGTCTGCTTAAATTGCTTGTTTTGAATGCCACATGTTAAGAGCCCCCTTTGCTTTTGCTTTGCTTTCTGCCACCCATGGGCCTGTGCCTATGCCTGTCCTCCTGTCTCCTAACAGATACTATCTGCCGGTGGGAGCGCGCCGAGGCTCGTGTATGATTGAAATAGCCACAGATAATGTCACCACTCATCGCCACGAGGAATATGTGTTTCACACCATGTCGGAGGTAATCCCAGTTATATAGAGCGAAGTCAAACCAGGCCACAAACATTATCATAATATTTGTTATATATTCCCGGCCCCGTGACACAATAGGAAAATGCATTTTGTTTGCTTATTTTTTTTACAGTGGGCGAAAGTCAACCCAGGCCGCAAACATTATCATAATATGTATTATATATTCTCTGAAAAAATGCATTTTATTTTTATTTTTACAGTGGGCAATATAAATTTATAAAAATGGTAATGTAATAATTCATGTGGTAGAATATATAATATTAGGTGACCTTTTCTTCATAGTTTCCCCCCCCCAAGAATAGCAGGCGTACACGCTGCACAGCGCTCAATGGGGCTATGCTATTTTTCAATAAAAGGTAAAACACGCGAACAGAATGGGTTAAGATGTAATAAATGCGTATAGAATAATGGCTTCATGATGACACATTCATGTGATAATTATGTATAATTAGAGCCGAGCCATTGAAAAATACAATTCTGCGGGCCATACTTCAGCTAATTAAATGGCAAGCACCAGACCGGGTGTTCTCACTAATGCTCCAAGCTGTTAGCACTGCTACAGCAAATATGTTTTTCCTATGTAAAACTCTGAGATCACTGAAATCAGCCAAGTCTATATTGCATCTAAAGACCAAGGGTTTTCAACCTATGGGCCACAATGCTATTGCAATTAGTTAAACATATTTATTTTTATAATTAGACGTTCATATACTCTTGATTATCAAAGGCTGCGTATAATTGATCTTCTTTGGTTAAAATAAGTGCTACCAGTAAAAAGGCAATGTCCAGACACATAGGTAGACAGGTTGCTCTACTGTCTTTTCTTTGTAGACCTATGCAGTCCCACCCTTTTCATGATGTAGCATGTGGCCCAGAAGTAAATTTCCCATTAATTGTCCTCATAGCTTTTCAAAAAACAATTTATATAAAGACGATTACCCCGTGGACAAAGCCAACTCAGGTCGTGACCAATCATGACAACAAACACAACAAACAAATTATCAAATAAATAGTAAGAAGAAATAAATGCTAACATACAGCACTTTTTGTTTCATTCCTTCATTTCTCTTCTTACCAATTATTTGATTTGAATGCCACATGCCACATGTTGTGTTTATTGCCATGATTTGTCACAACCCGAGTTGGCTTTGTCCGCGGTGTAATTGTCTTCATATAAAACATTTTTCAGAAGTCTATGAGGAAAGTGAATGGGGAAATTACTTCTGGGCTGCAGGCGCGGCACCATGAAAGGGGTGGGACTGCGCAGCTCTATTATTTTAAGTATTTTTGTATGAATTGCCATGCATGCTTGGGGCAACCAAATAGTCAACAGCATGCCACATGTCTTTTAATGGACCCAATGCACTTACTGTATTAGTGCTTGCTAATTCTATTCATTGGATAAAACCCAGAGATGGGTTGTGAAGAATAGCAATTCAGTAGATTGTCTATTTTTGGTACTTTTGCGTGAAGTAAAAAGTAGTACCAGTTGTACCATGCAATGAAGTATAAAATAGGGCATGCATTTATTAAAGAAGCAGCCAGACTAAACTAAAAAGATCTTTTCATATTGAATTCTGCAGAGCTTTTTTTTTTACAAACCATATTTCAGTTTGAAATGCTCTAGATTTCCTTGACATTTACTTGGTATTAATGAAAACCTGTCATTCTGTGAAAAATACAAGTTTATTAATCGTAAATGTTAAAATATTGCCATAGAGGAACTAGCAGTTTGGTGACATGAGACGCGATTGATGTTTAAATTGCATAATAATGTTGAGGAGGGTGTCAGAGATAATGTGGATGTGTCACATCCTGGACAAGTGTGTGTAATCGAGCATCTGTAAAGGTTAATTATTGTTTCATAGATGAATTAAATGGTGAAACATATAATCAGTATTCTGTGAATATGATGTTAAAATCAACAACAAAGAAGGTCGCTGATTTATCATTAATATTAGATTCATTTGTGGTATAATTTCTGGAGCCCTACAGTGTGTTCGTAACAGATATAATTATGGCCATCTTGTTAAATGGACTGTTGAGGTTGAATAAGTTGTTTATTCATGGGGTTTGCTCTTGATTAATTTTAGCCAATTGCCTCAAACGTATCGAGTTGGAATATTTTATTTATTTGTAAACTTTTATTTGACGGGGTCATGTAATCCCGTTACGTAATAATTAGAGAACGTCAAACTGCATTTGTACAGAAAAAAAAAAAAAATATATATATATATATATATATATATATATATATATACTATCCCTGTTATGTTCTGAGCTTGGCATAGTAGGGATAAAAATAACGGAATATCATTAAATAAGGGAGAACATGCTGGGAAAAATCTATCTGCAAAAATGTAGATCTGCTATTTGTCATACAGTGGTGCTTTGTGTACTAAGGTTGTACTAACCATTCACGTTTTAGGAGCATACTTCATAGATTTCATCATGCTCACAACATCACAATGCCCACACGTCGTATCATTTAGTTTAGTGCAATGCTCGTAAGCGAATAAGAATAAATAAGTTTTGTTTTGTTTTGTTGTTGTGTTTTTTTTTTTGTTTTGCATGCAAGGCAACATTGGGAGCTATATTTCTTGGGAATGCGCCGTCCCACGGGGGGGCGTCTGACAGCGGCGCCGTGGGACCGAGGAGATTCATTGGGTGCATCAGAGAAGTCCGGGTCAACGGGAAGGAGGTTGACTTGATGGGTGAGGCGGCGGTGAGAGGGACCAACATCTACAACTGCGACCCGCCCGTCTGCCAGCATCTGCCCTGCCGCAACGGCGGGACCTGCGTCAGGTATCCAGACACACTTATTTATTCACAATTTGAGCCAAGGACCATGCACCATTTGATCAGGGGCGGATCTAGACATAGGCATGGGGGGGGGCAGCAATGTCCCCCTAAATGCTCAGTCTGCCCCACCAAACATGATGGAACAACCCAAGATATTTCAGTGCTTATATTTAAAAGTATTTGAAACACTACTGAAAATAGTATGTCGCTTCGCACCACGGGCGATGAAGCCGCCCCCTTACCATTTTCTTCCGCCCTGCATTTGATGAAATTTTAGCCCCACAGACCCCAAAACCAAGATTTCTTTTGCTTTTGTCCACAGTTCCATGTGGATTGGGGAAACAAAACATACAGATCAAAATGACCATTAATCTTTTACATTCTCTAGTTGTGTACATATAGGCTAATTCACATGATGACTGTTTTAACTTTTGAGAGTTCAAACCCTTGTGGGTCCATTTGCTTTCATGTTTTTAAAGAGTTACATCTGGTTAACCAACTTTCCATCATTTAGCCTGGGGACCACCTGGAATCCTCTCAGGGACCACCGGTGGTCCCCGGAACACCTGTTGAAAACCCCTGAGAGTTATTTCAATGGAGGGACCTGCGTCATGTACCAGACACACTGACACCTTTATAAAAAAGGTGTTACTTGGAGTTTATAGGTTATTATTGTTTATAAATGTTCTTACCTATATACTTTTACAATATATTGATGTTATTATTTTAATATGGACGTTTCATAAATGAGGTTGAATGTGTGGCTGTTACTCCATGCGTTCATGAAAACAACTTTGTTTCTTGTTATGCTTCATGTAATAACAATCCTGTGGTGACAATTGTGTTGACGCGGCGCTCGTGCGCCGCCCTGGAAAGCCTCATGGTTTCGGAAAGACGTGCACAATTGTAGCCTTTAAATACCTTACAAAACAGTAGTGTGACCAGATCCACCGGCAAGTGATGGTGGTAATTATACGTAATCTACGATGGTGGGTGGTGCTCAAGTGTGCAAAAAGTCAACGGCACTGACACTAGCTGTGAATACCGGGCCCAATTAAAAACATTGGGGGCATGCTATAGCGCACGCCTTGCAAACATGCATATAGTTTCACCAGCACAAGTGGTTTGGCGCGTAATTATATTGTAACATAAGGGTGCCCATGAGGGTGGGGAAAAAAAGTCAGCAGAAGAAGTGACACACTCGGGTGTAGCGCCGAGTATACCGACCCAATTAAAAGCGGTGTGAGAAAATTACCTGCACAGTTGCGCACGGCTTCCCAAACATGCGTGCATCGATCATTCACCAGTAAGAGGCGGTATGTAATTATAAGTAATAAGGGCGCTCAGGTGCGCAAATATAGAACTGATACTGGTTGCCGGTGAGTACCACCGGCCCACTTCGAGCACCATCTGTAGCTCATTTTGCCGTTCAATGAATAGTCCAATTTCCAGACCTTGGTGTAATTGAAAGAACCATTTGAGCACAGCCCCGGTAATCAACCCAGCAGACTCCAGCATGTGTGCGGGGTGTATGTGGGAGGGGATAGGCCATGTAAAATATTATTTTCAGACAAAAAGAGCATCAAACTGGAGATGGTTGGGTTCACTGACTGGAACCAAATGAAGTCTTCCGACTATTATATTACACCACGTCGTCCACTTTCAGATTCCTGCTACAGCCTCACGGACAGCGCAGCTGGTTAATTATGATGGCAAATTTTCTACTTTTAGATATTGGCTGTTTCCAAAGGGCCGAAATGCATATACCTGTAGGGTTCAGTTTCTTTTTTTTAATAGATGGTAGTACAACCTAGTAGTAAGATTAAACAGTTTTCTTCAAGTAGAAATAAGTCCGGGCCTTGGAGGGTTAAGCGTAGTATAGGCAACTTTGGAGGTGTACAAAATCTGTATCAGATCTGAATCAAACTCCACCTCACCTTCAATCTTTTGGCTCATTATGAAACTGCTGGAGGCTGCTGCGCTGTGATTGGCTAAAACGCCGCCTCACCCCCTCCACAACCCAGCCCCCAACACACTAGCACCGCCTTGTCAGGTAAAAGTATAATAATTTGCCTCCGAGAAGTAGTTAAGTAGAAGTAAAAGTATTGAAAGTAAAATACCTCAAAATTGTACTTGAGTACAGCACCTGGGGAAAAAAATGCACTTTCCAGCCCTGCAGTCAGGTCTGTGGTATATGAGGTCTAAGTGGTGTCCAGCAGATTGCACAGAAAGAAGCCTGATGTACTTTAGTCATACTTAGGAGTCCATTAGCACTAATCAAGTTCAAAGTGCTTCAGTAGATCAGGTTCTTATATAGCCGCGCGTTGCATTGTCTCCAGTTTGTCTTTGTAAATCAATATCACAGATCATTATATCATTTTTGTGTGCTAATGCAACACGCCAAGCAGTGGGATAATGGTGGGCCAAGCCTCTTAAAGTGCACAGGGAGCCACACACACATGTATGTGCATACTTTTTTTGCCTTGATTAAAACTAAATTAAAATTCACTCAGGAAATCGACACTACTCCACAGTAGCATAGAACTGGTTCCATTCACCGTACCACGATTATGAAACATGTAAAATCTCATGTGTTACCATGATTAAGTTGATTGGCCTGGCTTGGGAAGTGATTTAATACATTTGAATAGATAATTATTTCATCAAAGCATGTAATGCATATTATTATAATAGCATAAACTGAATCTTCTTAGGGTGACAATCCTACCCAGAGCAACAACTAATCAAGAGATGGAATTTTTCAAGAACACTTAATAAACTTTAAGTGTACTTTTCTGCTTCATCTGGCACTTCACATAAAAAGCTTATGCAACCGAAAAGTGTTTCACTAAACCCGATTCTAGTTTCTGATGCTAGATTCTAGTTTGACACTAGATTCTAGTTTCTGACACTAGATTCTTGTTTCTGACACTAGATTCTAGTTTCTGACACTAGATTCTATTTTCTGACACTAGATTCTAGTTTCTGACACTAGATTCTAGTTTCTGACGCTAGATTCTAGTTTCTGACGCTAGATTCTAGTTTCCGACGACAGATTCTAGTTTCCGATATGCGCAATTCCAAACAGCCCGATCCCGAACCATTCTGACCCGCCAGCATTACTAAACCCGTAACCATAAACGTATACTGTAATTACAAAACTTGTCCTTAACCCTAAACCGCATTTTGAATGCCACATTCAGATGCGCATTGGCGCATCAGATGCACCACTCTGTTCCCTCAGAGGTTGCAGGTCTGCTATTTTCGCCGTGCAAACCCGCTGTGCGACAGAGCAGAATGCAATGCATCAGTAATCGGTCCAAAATATGTGCATCCAATTTTAGCCGTGCTCCCTATAGAGTTTGTGTCTGCCACTAATTTAGATCTGTACACGGATTATGACAGCAAATGGTATAATTACAGTACCTGCCATAATGAATTCAAACCAGGATAGATCCGACTAAACCATAAGTCATCAATAATTAGATTAAAAAATGTACATACAGGCCCGCCACTGTGTGTGTGTGTGTGTGTGTGTGTGTGTGTGTGTGTGTGTGTGTGTGTGTGTGTGTGTGTGTGTGTGTGTGTGTGTGTGTGTGTGTGTGTGTGTGTGTGTGTGTGTGTGTGTGCGCGTGCCTGCGCACGCACATGCGCGCACGCAGAGCTAATCTTGCAAATCGCTGGACCGATCAGCACCACATTAATTCTGCACACTCACACTAGCCCAAAGAACTACACGTCTTTTTTCCATTACCCACTGAGACAGTAGACTAACCTGTCAGCATTCTCATTTTAGCCACTTACTGTACCTCATCCCTGTTCGTACAGTTCTTACCAATCTTACCAGTCTTGAGGTGCTTAAGATAATAGCCTTGTATTTAGGCTAATATATCTTGAAGACATAGGGCCCTTTGGCCCCTATTTTGTGAGGCACCTTTTTTTCTAATAATAATAAAAATGGCCTAATTAAGATTAGGTTTGATCGATAAGGCACCGTATGCTGTTCTTGGGAAGGATGACAAATAAGCCATAAATATTATTTTTAATGAATGACAAGAATTAAACCGTGCAATCTGTTCTAAGTAGTAGACGAGATAATTCAGAAGCCAATACGCTTAATTGAATTGACACGAATACAAGAAAAATAAATGGACAAAGTGTATCCTAAATAGCATGGTCAGTGTAGATTTTGGAATAATAATCAAAAGTACAAAGTAACTTAAAGTTTTCAAATTGCGGCGAAGTGAAAGTTCAGCGTTTACCTCTATATATATAGAAATAAAAGTATTGAGAATTGGAAGCATCCCAAGGAAACCTCTTCCTCAAAGGTGTATTGAGTAAATATACTTTACACTGCTGGAATTAACAATGGCCTGCAGTCAGTGCGAGTCGCTCCACTGTAGGTTAAGCCCAACCCTGCTGGGTTAATAATGTTTGTGTAAAAAGGATTAAGATAACTCGGGGCTAAGTGTTATAATCCAGGGTTAAAGATAACCTTGTCTTAAGAATTTGCGGCGTGCGATTGCCCTTTATATGGAAAACGTAATCCCTTACGGGAAAGTGTACCGCATATTATGACTTTATAAGCTACTATATGTCGAGCCCATCACGCCCAATAGCATCACAGTCATTTGACACCGTTACACCGTAAAAGCATAATAGGCTACAAGAGCTCACATTATTACAATAAATCTCAAGCAAGATAAAGTTCTGTATTATTGCTTCTGGCTGTTGCAGTCTAAGAATATGAATGGTCAGACAGGCTGAGAATCTTATCAGACAAAGGGGAAAAATGTCTGTCTACCTTTTTTCAACACTGAAGACAACTAAATCGAAACTAAACTATGATGACTAAAGGCCTGTACGCAGGCCATGTCAGACTATCAGATTAAAATTGAATACATTCTTGCCATTTAATACTCTTGAGACTTGTCACACTACACATTTTTGTTTTACATTCCCCGACACATTCTCGCCTGGGGAGATGGTCACGAGAATGTAGTCTAAACGGGGATGGGGTCATTCAATAGGGTCATTCAATAATGGCGTCTGAAGAAACACACAATGTGATGATATTGACGCTAGCATCTGAAACGACTAGGAAAAAACTATGACAAATAAACCCTGGACACTTTGCTGGTTGGATGGAATTGGAAATGGAGTTCATACAAACAACAAGTAACTAAGGATAATTTAGAACATACAGTAACAAATAGCAGCTAGTATAACTAAGTAAACTAAGTATAACTAAGTAACAGTTAGTTCAGAGAACACAGTCATCTACTCTTGCTTCAAACAAGCATGACGTCACATACACACCATACATAGCTGCATAGCTGTGTTGTACACCATACAACACAGCTATGCTGGAGTTTTTCGTGAAGATGTGACCTACAGTATATGTCTTGGCATGTGTAGCCCCGCCCCTCTCACTATTTGTCCCGCCTCTCACTCTTGCTGATTGGAAGCACTCGACCAATGAAATTGAATGCTGCCCTCAGAACACATTCCAAGGGATATAACTCACAACTGCATTTTAATTTACTCAAAACGGAACTGAGTTGGCACGTTTTTATCTTTTGTTTTGTTTTGTCTTTTGCACATTTCTGCCTCTTGTGTAATATTGCTTAAACCACAGGAGATTTCCGAATGGCAGAACATCTAGACAGACTTTAGTTAGTAGTTCTTAAGAATCATTTATAGAGTGAATATCTATATGGACAGTAAGTAAGTATAGGTCGTTGAGGCAAGCTGACGGTATCAATGCGTGGGAGGTTCTGTAGCCCATCTCTGTTTCACAATGCGTTAGGTTAGACCCCGGCTCCCAGTACTTAACGCAATACAAGCGGTTGAGTGGCCATGACCTTGTACTAATAATATGTAAATAGTATGTAATATCTAAGGTTGAGTGCTCTACCTGATACCACTATCTGGATTGAAGTAGCATGTTTCATGTAAATCGAGTTACTGTATGAAGTTTTCTTTTTTTCTTCATATTAACAGCTGCGGTGAGAGCTGCAAGCGGCTCAGTGACCAGGCTGGGTAACTTTTCTGTAGTTGCAGCGACCCATAGTCCAAGAGGTTGCAGGATTACCTCTGCATTAGGGCTTTAACCAAAAAATCGATACATCGATGCATCGATTTGCATAACACGTGTCGACTCCAAAAAGCACGAGTCGATAAGTTGTTTTTTCCCTTCCTCCGAAGGAAAGGAGGAAAGAGGAGGAATTAAACATTTATCTTTGTTTTCCCCTTTTTTCTTTCTCTATGTGTGCGACGCGTGTGTATATAATTCAAATGTAATATTGGTTACTGTCACTCACGGACAGAAGTCTCCTTTGAAGTTTCCTTTGCAACTCTATCGGAGTTAAGCTTTAATTTAGGTTTACCAATCTTATGCATGCGCAGCGCGCTCTGGGCGCGCGGCGTTCCAGCTGATCATTACGTGCATACACGGATCAGATCGAACAGCAACAGTGTCAGAGGAATACAGAACTTCATCAACCAACACCTCCCCGTGCTACAGAGACCGTCTTGTTCTTCGTTTCGCATTAGGCTACCGCACGGGACGCATGCTTCTGTCCGCGTCATTCTCATTAATTTACTGAATGAATCAGAAAAGAAAAGCGACTTGAAAAAATCTCAAGTCGTTAATGCCCTACTCTGCATACCCGCGGACCCCCATTTGGAATAGGTATACTGAGGGCTTAATTTGTGCTGGAGCAAGCCGAAACGCCATTCCCCCATGGGCCAAATGCGTTCCCCCATGGGCCACGTGTGTTCCGGCTGCGTCCGTGAGCTGTCACTGCGCTCCCCCACCTGCAGAGACCGATCTGGAAGAGTGGCGATCCAGCCTCGTTCATTACTGTCGTTGCTATAGGATACCCGTACAGACACAGTACTAGGCATAGATATGGTACTAGTCACTCAGAACACCACTCTATTGGCTGAGCCTTCCCAGCTATGGGGCTGAGCCTTCCCAGCTATGTGGCTTAGCCTTCCCAGCTATGGGATTTATATCGAGAGTCGGGGGGGATTTGCTACGGCTCACACAGTTCACAGTTCTCGCACGTTGTTAGCTGGGCTGCTGCTGGCTAGTCTCCCCCTCCCTACGGATTATGATCGCTATAATAAAGGTACCTAGAAAGCGGACGGACCCCTTATGGGTCCTTACATTTTGTGGTCTCGATTCTCTGAAAACACAAGCACATTGCGCTACGGATTGAGCTTGTGGATCGGCTGTGTGTGCCATAGTAGTGCAACACCCAGCCCCCCCCCCCCCCCCCCCGCACATGCACGTGCATGTGCATGTGCTAAGGGTTACAAATTAAGCACTGGATATACTGTATATACAAGGCGTCCCCCATAAGAGAATATTTGTACACCCAGAGTTACAGATCCATGAGGGTTGTGCACACATATGCACATACGCACACATTTAATGTACTAATTCACAACACTCACATAGACAAGCTCGGACACACACACACACACACACACACACACACACACACACACACACACACACACACACACACACACACACACACACACACTGCAAGATTTGCAGAAACAAGCCTGCTGTTATAACTCCACAACTTCAATAATACTTTGAATGATTAAATGTGTATTCTACAAAAACGTGCTTGTTTAAATGACACATTAGTGAAGTACCTTGCTTACATGCATGTGTTTGTATATACATTGTCAACAATTGACAGCATGACAGCCATGCCATGCATACAGACACACACACTCTAGAGACCTGCGGATGAGCTTTTCGGCCACTGGAATCCACATGTACAATGCATAATCCAGCCGTTATCCCACTGCATTAATTGATTACTCTCGTGGTTTATCAAATATTAATTTAGAATGTATTTTAATAACAACAACAATACAATAACAATAACTACAGTTACCCACACTAACTGTGCCTAATCTTCCACATGCCTCTAACACACTCAAAGCTCATTTTCACACACGCACGCGCGCGCGCACACACACACACACACACACACACACACACACACACACACACACACACACAAATACACATAGACACAGGCATTTACATTTAATAGGACAATTGTGCAGAAATAATACAGCAGATGCTAAGTAATTGATGTTGCATCAATTCTTGTTTTCTTCAGGTACCTCCATCAGGACTGTTGAACACAACTTCTGACAACTTCTGGTTTATTTTTTTACAGTTTAGGCATATAGCAGACATTCCTAATCAAGTCTTTACCATCTCACAGAAATAATATGAATTTGGAGGGGAACAAACTGTACTACAAAAAAAAAAAGAAAAAGAAATACGGGGTTAAAAAAAACGTCAACATCGAAGCCCTAATGCGAACAAATAGGAGAATTACACACTGTGTGTGGTTACATCGCAGGGGTAAAACATTTCTGTTGTGTCTGTCCTTATTCTCAGCAGTTGAATAAATGACAGCCACTATGTAATATCAAATAGTGTCTTGTTTCCCAGAGCTCTCTGTTTTGTTTTGTTTTTTTGTTTTTTTCTTTTCTTTTCCAAAGAAAAGAATACAACAACTCAAGGCCCTATGAATCATTATTTTTATTCCTTATTTTGAAATGCACAGTGCAAACATAATTGCGAAGAGCTAGTTCATTGTGATCCCCAAAGACTACATTCTTGTTGGTATACTTGCTTGTTATGAGTCTTTGAATTTTGGAGGACGAGTTGGAGAACTCAAAGGGTTTTTATTTTTTTTCCCACCCTCCCTGGTCCATTTATTTTTTTCTACATTCCATGTTAAATGAACACATGTGAGTTTGCAGCGTTACGTGAAGTTCCTTTTGTTTTTTAATCAGGCAATTTTGTATGGCGCCTTGACACATTTAGTATTTACTGTAAAGCGCAGTGGAATCCATACGGGAGTCTCTGTTTCCATTAGTGGAGTGTACATGAGTGTATACCTATGACTGTACTCATGCCCACACACTTCCTCAAGTTCATCTTTTGATCCTCAAATTGCAAGCAGACAACAATTTACAATTACTATTTAGGCACTTAGCAGACGCTCTTAATCCAGAGCGATTTACATTAATTGAAAAACATTGCAATAAATCATACACATTACAGTTCACAATTCAAGCAGAATTTACAATACACTATATATTAAACAATGTAACCACTAAAACTACATTAGACATCCTATATGAGTCACTGCTAGTAGTCAATGAGGTGCTATCTAAACTACCTAGGAGGGTGCTGCCAGTATGTTGTACTGTGGGTTGGTATGTAATACAAGTGCTATGGGCTGAGATGGAGTCTGAAGAGGTGTGTTTTCAGACTGTGGTGGAATATAGGGAGTGAGTCTGTGGTTCTGATTGCAATGGGCAGTGCATCCCATAGTTTTGGAGCCAGGAGGGAGAAGTGGAGCGTTGGCCAGGCATTTTTAGCTGTGTGTGTGTGTGTGTGTGTGTGTGTGTGCGTGTGCGTGTGCGCGTGTGCGTGTGCGTGCGCGCATACTTAAAAGCTGTACTTGAAAAGCAAGAAACTGGAGAGGGTGTTTCTTTGATCGCTCTGATAAAAGCTAAACCTTTAATCTAATTTCTAATTAATTGATCGATTGTTATGCAACAGTACAAAAGCAGAATAGAGAGGCTGTATCAATCACTGCTTTATTCTGTTGAGTTACTGTATGTAATCAACAAGGAGCTTGGGAGAAAAAAATGGACCATGAATAAAGCAAAAGTAAATTTCAGCATGCCTAGCGAGTGTTACATCTTATCTTGTGGGTACTTTAAATGGTGCGCATCAACTGTTGGACTAGCAGGTAATAACCTTGTCTAAGATTAGCCGTTTCTCCACCAATCTAAAGGAAAAATTGCATGCTCAGTAGAATGCCTTTAACCATCTGCACAGAATTGATTTTGGGGTGCTTAGAGTTTACCGTCACTGTTGTTAAAGCAAGAGAAAGAAACTATCACTGTGTTAAGGATAAAACAAACACTCAAAGCTTTTTTTTTTTACTTGAGAAAAAGTATTGGCTTCAAAATGTATCCAGTATCCAGTTGGGTATCTATCCGGTAGCAAGTAAAAGTACCAATTGTGCAGAATGTCCCATTTAAAATTTTTGAGACATAACGATCTTCTGAAATGAGCAAATCTACAAACTTGCAATGCGTTGCATTGTGAGCTAAATGTGAGCCCAGCTAAATGACGGACAGTTAATTGATGGACTAAACGATGGACAGTTGGTAACCAAATGGACCCATATAGATCAGTAGGAGTCACATGGTTGGAAGCAGGAGACATGATCCTTGCTGGAGCACTGTTCCTTCCATCTGTATCGATGTAAATGTCTGTAGTGCTCTTAAAGGAGAATTCCACACCAAAACACATTGGGCATCAATCTACCTTGATTCCTGTGACACGATGCATAATGTCCTTGATTTCTGTCACAGATGCTCCATTTTCTATATTTCACCCTTGAGGTCCCCGTCCCAGCGACGACGTTAGAAACAGTTAACATGGCTGCAGGTTGTCTTTATTCTAATGCGGGTATTTCTGTAACTCCAAACTTTTTTTTTCACCCATCACATCAAATCACACATTACAAGATAATTGGACCACTATATGATTTTTAAAAACTCAGATGGAACCCGTGGGATGGGAGTTTCTACCGGAGTGATTGGAGAGGAGAGTGGCAAAAGGGAGGGGAGGAGAGGAGGAGGAATAGATTACCTCTGGGATTACATGTAAAGACTGCCCCAGAGTGAAATAAAACTCAAGCGTGTTTACCAGTATACTATTAAAATGTGGTGTGTGGAAAAAAATGAGTTTGGAGTTACAGAACTACCCGCATTAGAATAAAGACAACCTGCAGCCATGTTAACTGTTCCCAATGTCGTCGTTGGGATGGGGACCTCAGGGGTGAAATGTAGAAAATGGGGCAATCTGTGACAAAATTCAAGGACATTATGTATCATGTCACAGGAATCAAGGTGGATTGATGCCCAATGTGTTTTGGTGTGGAAATCCCCCTTAAAGTAGCTAGTAATAAAGTTTACAGTAGCCTGAGAGAGGAATGTTACTTGCTGATCGCACTGACCTGAAGTGTGTTCGCCGAGTAACTACTGTGAGAAGTAGTTACGCTGTA
Organism: Benthosema pterotum; assembly: GCA_039105355.1. Classification (NCBI taxonomy): domain Eukaryota; kingdom Metazoa; phylum Chordata; class Actinopteri; order Myctophiformes; family Myctophidae; genus Benthosema; species Benthosema pterotum. The sequence goes on from CM076974.1 coordinate 43,789,184, forward strand.
GGCACAGCGGAGGAGCAGGAGCAGCCTGGGCTTTCTGAGGTTCAGGTTCACACTATAGTTCCAGGCAGAGCTTCTGGTCCTCCCGGCTGAAGTCCGTTTATAATCGAGTATTTATTTCTTGTGGACTGTAGACGACACCTTGTAACCCCGAGGATGAGGAGGATGTAGGCGTCCAGGCGTCTCGCATAGAGAGACGCGGGGGCAGAGATGTTCTCTCTGGTGGAGATCGGGGGGCCACACCGGCATCGTGGGTCACCTTCGCTAACCGGAGTCGGGCTTCAGACAGCGGTGCAGTAGCAGAGAGTGTGTCCTCACATTTCTTTAAGGTGAAGAACGTAGGGTTGTGTTTGTTTTACGTTTAACACGATAAGAGTGTTCTGGAGTTGAGCTTTAGCCAAGTGCAACAAGTCGAGAAAAGAGTTTCCTACCATTTTGGCCACGGACGCCCAAAACCTTTTGTGAATAGGGATTTTTTTTGTGTTTTCCTTACTGGGTAATTTCCTTGCTGGTCATTAACATCATTGCAGATCTTATAGTTCATTCTATACTTCCCAGGAGCTATTACTATAATTGATTCGTTTGTATGCGTTCTGTGCTTGTTGGTGCATCACAGACAGCCATCACTTTGATCTTGAGTTGCCATAGAGGAGTGAGAAGTCCTCAGCAAAGGCTCAAGACATTTCTGTCCATTATGTAGGTCCAGGGAAAAAGATTTGCTACGTTGCGTTGGCTATTAAAAAATGTCTGTTGTGTACCCTAGGGTAGGTAGCAGATATGCAGTGTAGCTGCTGGTCTCTAAACTGCCTCCGCCAAGTAGTAAAAATGGCAGTGCTTCTGAATAGCAGGATTCTCAGTGTGTAACCTTCACTCCTCTCATGTATTGATGGAAGAAGGATGAGCTCCCTAGAGTAGCACCCAGGCTTATGGGTTAGGCAATTGGTACCGGGAGGGGAAAAAAGGGTTACAATGTTGTGTGATTATAGCCTAAAGTCTTCTATGCTAAAGTCTAGTCTAATATTTTTCTGCTGACAGGCTTTTTTTTTTTGCTTACAGCTGATTCGGTCCTGCTTTAGCCAGGCTAGTGTGATTACAATACACCATACACTGTATTGTCCCGATTCTCCCGAATATAAGACAGTTATAAGACGACTCCCATTTTTCAAAACTCACTTGTGGAAAAAGAACACTGAATGTCAAATAGTACAGCCCCCGTAATATCCCACTTTTGTATATTTCAATTGGGAAAAATGCTATATATATAAAATCTTATATTCAGGCCAGAAAGGGTATATATTAAAAAAAATAATAATAGTAAATATTATTTGTGTGAGCAGAGCGGGTGCAAGTTAAGCGATCGGTTTGAAGTCGTCGACCGCCCCTCGAAGTAACCTGATTGGACGGTTTTGGTGATGATGAATGGTGGCGTAATTAAGAGACCTTTATGTCTAATGTCATAAGTATGATCTCCCGAAGGAGATTCTGCAAAACAAATTATTAATTAAGAGAATATTAAAAAATAGTTTGGGGATCTCTCACTCTGTTCATGCAAAAGTAGGCCATGGCGTACTTGTGTGCAATACGCAAGTAGGCACTCTGCTGAGTGCAGGTCTAGGTTTTAGGATGGTTAGTAAATTCAACCTGGGCATTTCTCCTCTTGGAGAGAGGGAGAGAGAGCATTCACTGCCGCAGGATTACGACATGTGAAGGAGGACCAGAGGACCACTTAGTCCAGTTGGTTACTTTGGCCGCTGTGTTCCTCTCTCCTGACATTCACTCCTCTGGGTTGTAAAATAGCTTCTGGAGAGAGAGAGGCACAACATATAGGACGGGCAACGGGGAAAGAGAGATTTATGTGATGAGGAGTCCGCCATGCATCATTGTGTGTGTGTGTGTGTGTGTGTGTGTGTGTGTGTGTGTGTGTGTGTGTGTGTGTGTGTGTGTGTGGACACACAGCGGTGTGCGGACTGGAGGCCCAAGACACTACAGGTTTAGCTTGAAGTGGAATTCCAGCCATTTTCAACATTTTACTATGTCATTAATATACCTTAGAGATATTGTGTGGACATGATAAGAAAGTTCCCACCATTCTGCATTTCCTGAATTTTTCCATACAAATGGAACCATACAAGTGGAACCAAACGAACCCTAACAGGTCTGTTTTGTTCCATTTGTACACTCTCAAAATAGGTGGAATTCCCCTTAAACAGTTTCACTGAATATCACCCGAATTAAAGTATTCTAATTGACTCATTTGCCTCAAGATGGATCATTTTGCACTTGTGAACATTCGGCCTACACCCTCTACCCCTCTAGGCGATAATAACCGAGAAAATGTTATCTGCTATTATGGCAGACCGATGTATGGGCCTGCAGTTCCACTGTGAATGATTTGCAGATGATATCGAGTCAGTGGTCATCTTCTGGGTAAATGTGTTCCAGAAAGCCCATATACCTGTATACAGCACGCAATTACTGTGTGTGTGAAGCTTATTTGGAACATTGTTGGAGTCCAATTAATTGTGAGCGGTGACGCTTCCAGCTGTGCCTCTTGATGTCACCACAGATTATGTTGGTTTCTGAGTTGTAGCTTAATGAGGAAGTTGTATGTTTTCTTTCTTTTTCCCCCGCAAATAGTGCAATCTTCAGAGCATTTGTGAACGCAAAGCTTGCATCGTTGACATACAGTCCTCATTTGAAATCTGAGTTACTAATGAAAAGTGAAGTCTTAATCGTGAATTAGATTTGTTTGTATACAAGTAGCAACATTGTGCGGCCTGTGTAAACGGGTTGTTTATATAACGATTGCTTTAATATGTCTCGCATGTTCAGATTCATCTGCAAACATTAACCAGAAGTTTGTAATCAAAGTGATTGCCTCTGGCGAAACTTGAACAACCTTTCCCCGCCGCTTAATGTTTTCGAAGAGAGCAATTAAAACTCAAGTGTTTGTTGACTTTGCGCCTTTCCCTTATCAACAATTTGATGAAAAACAGATATCCTAACATCTGCTGCTGTTATGTGCTAGTACAAAAAAGTAAGATCACATGAAATGTACCAGACAGGCAGGCATTTAGCCAGTCATAGCCAGTAGAATTCTTAGTGTTTAGTATTCTTAACCAGCAAAACGCTGTTAAATAACTATGATTTTAGCCATTTTTGTCATTTTCATTCTTTGAAAACCCTACTGTCAGTAGCCATTATTATACATCTGAAGAACATTGTTGTGCTTCCTGCAAATGAGTGGTTATTTGTCATCAATAATGTCATGGTGAGGTTGCACATGTCTCTTCTTTTGATTCAGGAACCATGTCCCATCATTGTTCTGTGATCAAACTAACCCATAATGGCAGTACCTGAGAAATAATAGCGAACCTGTGATTTCATGAATGGTTTCTAATCCAAGCTGTCTCGTTGTTCTGAAGCATCGTGTGTTATTCTGTAGAATGCAGATTGAAACAAAAGGAGGCCCGGCAAACACGATGGCAGAACAAATCTGCAGGAATATGTTTCTGGAACGGCACCTTTTAGAAAGTCCTCCAAGGTGACTATACACAATCAAGGGGCACATCCACTCTAAAAATGAACCTTGTAAGATCTCGTCAGAGTACAATTTCTCGTCAGAGTACTCGTTTCGAGTGAGAAAAGAAAAGAAGTCTTTCACCTTGACGAAAACAGGGAGTCAATATGGACTCTTCAACCACCAACATTTTCAAGGCAAACCTTGACTAAACCATTCAAAATGGTATAGCTTATAGGGGTGGTGTTGGCTTAGGGGTAGAGTGGTGTTGGCAAAGTGTCCTTGGTTTGTGCTGCCGTGTGTGTGCGTGTGCGTGTGCGTGTGCGTGCGCGCGCGCGTGTGTGTGTGCGCGTGTGTGTGCGTGTGTGTGCGTGTGTGTGTGTGTGTGTGTGTGTGTGTGTGTGTGTGTGTGTGTGTGTGTGTGTGTGTGTGTGTGTGTGTGTGTGTGTGTGTGTGTGTGTGTGATGTCGTGACAGGTAATGTCAATGTATTAACTACATTAGACTTCAGATTTCAGGTAATAGAGGCAACTTTAGTTGTGTTTGTAGACTAAAAAAACTGGCTCATAGCGAGAACAATAAAACAGATACAACAACAAAGTTGTGTAATGTCTGCTGGATGTTGTCTTTAAAGTATAGCATGTATACTGTGATGTATCTATTTTGATGTTTGGCTAAAAAGTTGCAATTACAACCATTATTTTGTAATAATGCAGATATGCAATCTAATTCATCACTAAATGTCTGCTGCAAATCTTCACAAGGATCTTATAAATGGAAACATTACTTTCGTTTTTCAAAACCTTTTTTATGCGGCCTCAGCTCTTAATAGGTTAAAGTTCACACACCCACTGGAGATACTATTCATGCCGTGACTTCTCCACGTTCAGATACTCCATTGCAGTCATCATGAAGTCCGACGAACCACTCTCAATTCTACTGACAGAGAATGTAAATATTTCATTTTCCAGAAGCCATATTTGGGGGGGCAAATATAATACACCTTTTTTTTTTGCAGCGCCGCGTCTCCGAGTCCATCATTCATTTATGGATCTGAAAGCCCGCCAAGGCTTCCTGTGTCTGATACCATACTTTTGAAAAGTTCTGTAGAGCCAACTGACGTATTTGCTGTCTGAGTGTTAGTTTCCATGGTATAAAAATGATGATTACACCCGCCGTTCCTATTCTGTGTGGCATGCCATACTGACACCCCTTCAAAAATGTCCCTGAAGAGCACTCATTGACAGCTTCAATTCTAAACTGACACTCTTTTCTGTCTTTGAAGGGGATCCACCATGAATTTGAAACCAAATGTACGTTGTATAAAAGTTGCCTTTTAACCATAGAACACTAAACTTATTTTTTTTGTTACTCGATCACTAGCCTGGTCTAGCCCTCAATGATTTTGGCCTTGGGGGGCGGGGGTGTCGTGGGATCCACACGGCGGAAGTGCTGCGCTCTGATTTGATCTCACTAACGTGTCGTCATCTCCGGCCCCTCCCCCTCCCGTCCACTGCTGTTCTACGTCACATCATTTAGAGCGACGCCCACCCCGGAAGGTTGACACGCCCCTCAAGGCCACTTTCCAACGTGCGTTAGTCCAGGCTTTCCGTTTTCGCGCAAGGCGAACGAAAATGAAAGCCTGGGTGTCGAGGCTACTCGAACACTAAACACAGGTATATTAACTTATATAAGTATTTAATAAAAATATTTTTCATCAGAATACATGGAAGTACAGCAGTACATGGCAACTTGGGGTACTCTTCTTTCATATTTCATCATGATTTTTCGCAAAAAAAACTAATAATAATAATGATAATTCTCTCTCCTTCCCCCCACCCACCTCATTGTTAATTCCTGTCTCATTAGAATATGCATGATCTGCCTGGTTCCAGTCGCTTTCATTGGGCTTCTTTGAGAGGGGGTGTGGATTCTATGCATACAGAAAGCATACAGAAAATCACAGATATCTCAATATAGGTCTGACTGTTTGTTTTGGGCGGGAAAATACACTGGGGATGGTTTAAAAAAAACTTGAAAAATGTAAATTCATGCTGGAGATGGTTTAAAAATGGTGTGATGAACTGAAAATAGAGAACTCTTATGTAAACAAGTCTTGCTTTTTTCTGGTATTATCCTCTTAGCAGATTTTGCATTGACCTACTTTCCTTGAACTGTACCCATTCTGCAAACTCCTAATAACATTCTCAATAAATCAGTCAATCTCTCCCAATCCAAGCTGAACATTTTAACTCCTGGAGAGAATGTATGACGCCTCTGGATTGCCGCATGTGAAGGACACCGGAGGACCACTTTGCTCACTTGAAGTGGTCCTCTTCATTTGTTCACTTGTTTAGCTTTGCAGCTGTGTTTTGTTCCTGGCATATTTTGTGAATTACGGTCAACACTTAAAAATTCCCAAAAAGGGCAGCTCACAGCACATCGCATTGGCGTGAGCATTGGTGTACACGTACAGTAGGCCTACTGTGAAGTGCAAAGTGCCCATTCCCAACACTTTTACTTTCAAAATCTTTCTTTCAAAACATTTGAAAACTTGAGACTTGAGAGACATTCTCCATAATGAATACTTTAACTACACTTGAGTATACTTTTGAATTCTGAATTTCATAGTTTGTTGGTATTTCTTTATTGCAGTATTTCTACTCAGAGGTGTACTAGGTAACTTGACTGGTGCTCACTGCCGGTACTGCAGTTTTTGATTGAGTCCTACATTTCCCAGCATCCTGTGCGTGTTTAAGTTGTATTCTGATTGGTCCTTGCAATCAAAGACCAATCAGATGTGTGTGTGACGTTAATTTCCCCGAGAAACAGTAACCCCCATCATGACTTTTCAATAGAAAAAAATATTTAGAGCAGCCTTTGAGGGCTGAAATCCAGGAAATGGCTTATGTGACAAATATGCCAGTCATAATGGATATTTTATGTGTGTGTGCGTGTGTGTGTGTGTGTGTGTGTGTGTGTGTGTGTGTGTGTGTGTGTGTGTGTGTGTGTGTGTGTGTGTGTGTGTGTGTGTGTGTGTGTGTGTGTGTGTGTGTGTGTGTGTGTGTGTGTGTGTGTGTGTGTGTGTGTGTGTGTGCGTGCGTGCGTGCGTGCGTGCGTGCGTGCGTGCATGCATCCATCCATCCATGCAGCGATGCGGACGGCTGGTTCTGCGAGTGTCCTGCGCTCTACACTGGCAGGCTGTGCCAGTTGGCCACCTGCGAGCACAACCCATGCGGCCACGGGGCCACATGCCTGGCCAAGTCCCCGCTGGAGGCCGTGTGCCTCTGTCCCTTTGGGAGACAGGGCCTACTGTGTGAGGAAGGTAAGTCCACTCTTTAGTTTTAGCTTTAGTTTTAGACGTCTCTGTCGGGATAAAACGTCCTCAAATGGTGGTTTGTGGTGTGTATATTGTGTCCTGACCCTCGATTCGAGTTTCTGACACCAGATTATACAGTAGTTCCTTACACCAGATTATAGCTGCAGCAACATTCCAGCTTTTGACGCTAGATTCTACAGTAGTTTCTGACACTAGATTCTAGTTATTGACACTAAATGATAGTTTCTGATGCTAGGATCTCCTTTTTGACACTAGAATCTACTTTCTGACGCTAGAATCGAGTTTTTGACACGAGATTCTATAGTTTCTGACACTAGATTCTAGTTTTTCTGAAAAATCTGTGCTCCTGTGTCAGTGATGCTAACATATTTCTAGCCAAGGAGCACCAGAATTATCCATATTTGGCTGCAGACCGCCATCTGAAAACATGTTGTTCTCGGGGTCCCCCAGAAGCGAAAAATTGAGAAAATGTTTGCTTCCAGAATAACATATTCAGAGATTTGCAGCACATTTTCACAATTTTTCAAAAATAGCAGAACAACAAGCTCATGTCGCGCCACTCGGTGGCGCGACATGAGCTTGTTGATCTGCTATTTTTCAACAGATAAAACACCAAAACGCGTTCAGGACACTAAGGGTTATTAACATTTAGAAGATTTAGAACACTTTCCTGGTGTTCTTTATGTGTGTAAAATGTGGATTTAGATGTTTTAGATTTGAGCCCGGTGTCTCTGATGTCATCGACCCTCACTCCTGGACTACAATTCCCAGAATGCTCTCCCTATCCTTGTGGATCGGGGGAAGGGCTTTTAGTATGAATATGTTGTAAATATCGTGTGTCTTGTGACAATCAGGTCCAGTATAAGCTGTGTTCACGTTGAACAGGGGCGGATCTTTGCATGGGCATGGGGGGGCAATGCCCCCCTAAATGCCCTGACTGCCCCACCAAACATGACGGCATGGAAACAACCCAAATTTCAAATATATTTCAAATTAATGTGCTTATAATTAAAATGATTTGAAACACTATGCTACAATCCTAACTAACTAGGATTGTTGTGCCACTAAACCAACAGCATTTCAATATTGAAACCATCACATCACGTGTCTGCTGCAACTTCACCAACAACTGATGTTGTTATTGATGCTTTTCCTGCCTAAAATAAGTCCTGTAACCGGGCAGGAGAAAATGGTATGGGGGCGACTTCATTGATGAAATCGCACCCATACCATGTTCCCCTCCCCCCCAATTCGTAAATGTTACATCCGCCCCTGACATTGAATGGACTCCAACATTCTTCCCGTCTCCTACGCTTGTACCAGACCCCTTCACATACAGTGAGGAAGCATAAAGCAAATTGGCCTCTCTTGCCCAATGTAGTCCAGGACGTAGTGTTGATGAATATCAGGTGCAAAAATCTAAAATATCTAAAACCACATATTACACTGCACATAAGTCAGATGGCAGAGGGATCATTAATATGTGTACGTGACCCGTAGCAAAAAACTTGGGTAAAGGGTGCATTTAAATAGCACTTTTACCCAAAGTGCTTTACATAGATTCACCCATTCATACACCGATATGGGCGACGGCAGTGGAAACCATTCAATGCACCAACCTGCACTTCAGGAGCAATTACGGTACAGTAGCTGTTAAGAGCCTTGCTCAAGACATTAACTCTACCCCTGAGCCACTGCAGTACCCTTTATCCTAACACAACAAAAGAATACCCCCAAAAAAGGCTTGGGTTATGACTGCGCACAAGATTCAGTATAATGTCAATTAAGTATTGGTAGCAGTACTGAAGTTTTACTTTACTCTCAAGCTCTCAAACATATTATTTCCAAGGACTGCCATAGCTCTAATAGTAGTTAGTAGGTGTGTGTGTGTGTGTGTGTGTGTGTGTGTGTGTGTGTGTGTGTGTGTGTGTGTGTGTGTGTGTGTGTGTGTGTGTGTGTGTGTGTGTGTGTGTGTGTGTGTGTGTGTGTGTGTGTGTGTGTGTGTGTGCGCGCGCGCCGTATATATACAGTATATTGCGATACCTTTGCCCGCCCATGTAAAGTCTTTGGGTACTCAGAACCAGTATAAATTTTAGATACAGTATGTATGTATGCATGTACTGTATAAGTGTACTGTATGTACAACATATGTATGTATGTACTGTATGTACAACATATGTGTGTATGTATGTATGTACTGTAAGTACAATGTATGCATGTATGTATGTATTTGCATTTTTTGCCTTTATTGACAGGATACAGTAATTACACAGACAGGCAGGGGAAGTGACACACTGCAGTCTTTCAAAGTGACCGTTGATTGGCCTCATTGTGCAAATACTACCTTGCCATCTTTTTATGTATGGCCTAGGAATCTTGCTTGCAGATCACAGATGAATGTTATAGACCTGGTATACTTTCATGCATATTGTCATACCATAATACTTTACACTATATCTATAGTCACAAAACACTTCTGACTCCAGACCCTGGAATAGACAATACACATGGAATATGCAGGCAGCTGTCTGTATCCAGCATCCTCATCAGAACATAATCTATCGATGGATGTTTTAGTCCAAACATTAAATACCGTAATAAATAGCACAATGAATAAAATCGACACAGGCTTTAGGAACACAAGCCAACCGTTGCTGGCCATGGCTGCTATAGTGTAAAACACCGGAATTGTGCTGCATATAAACTTCCTGTTTGGGAAGCTGTCTTGGTAATGTAAATGCTAGCGAGTTGAAACAGACCTATCCTTGCTCCAGAAAGTGCCAATCCCATCAATCAGCAGGTCCCAGAACATCATACCTTTCATCAATACCATAGAGAGTTCTCTTGATCTCGAGTTATTCAGCATTTTAGTCTAGCGTTAGAATGGAGGTGGAATGCAGTGTGCATGCGCAATGCAGTCAGAGGCCGACTATAGTCAGTGAGCTGAGACCAAAGAAAAGAAAACGCTGATCCATTTTGATAACATTCAGTGTTGCCAACTGCCAAAATACAAAATGCACTAGTGTCACTTCCAAAATGCACTAGAATGCGCTAGAGTAGTGGTTTTCACCCATTTTCATACCAGGGCCCACTATTTATGTACCGCCCACTATTTATTCTGCCCACTATTTATTCTGCATTTCAGGCCAAACGGACCTGAAAGGGTCCGTTTGGTTTCATTTTACGATCTCAAGAGTTACAGATCTATAAGGGTCCATTTGGTTACCAATGGTCCTTTCTAGGAAGGAAGAAGGACTCTATCATAGGAGGAAAAATGGTGAAAAAGGGTTTTATGGCGCTTGTCAACCAATTTTACCCCAACTCACCAGCAAAAAAGCACTACATTTTCCGCCAGGAGTTTTTCACTAATTTTGGAGCTAGGGGGGCCTGGAAAAGAGCTAAATATAGCGACAAATGTGCCAAGTTGGCAACACTGATAACATTACTAAAGCTTATATGACAGTACAGCCTGTCAAAAGTTATCATTATTGAGCTAAAACACTTCCATCGCTATCCACTAAAGAAATAATTGTCCGTCATTTTTTTTTGTTTTTGTTTTTTTTTTTTTTACAAAAACAGCAAAATACAAATTAAATCGGTTTAAGACAAGCTGTGTTCCACATTTTAATGGCACTAAAACCCATAACACTCCCTTTACAAGACAGTCGACTTCCACGCCCCAGGAAACGTGGAGAGAGATGGGGAGTGACGCACGGCAAAGGCTATCAGGCTCGGGAGTCGAACCCGTGACACGCCGTCCGGCTGACATATTGCTTTTAATGGAAATAAACGGAATCAGATTTTTAAACATCCCATCGGCTAAAGGAACGAGGAGCGTGATGAACAACAGGAATACTTATAGATTAGCTATTGCTTAGCTATGATTAGGATCATACTAAGCAGAGGTGGAAATGTTTTAAACATCCTGTTTTGCTCCAGGAGCAGTGGGGCACACCACTGACTGTAGTTTAGACAACTTTAACAACTTCTCCTGTCAATGGCTGGTCAGTATGAGCAGACAATATACCAGGAATGCATAAAGAGCTCTCGTCCTGACTCCTGAATAGCCTCAGTAGCCAGGCATTTAGTTCAGTTATCAGTTAAACCCATTGGCTGATCTGGCATAGGAAGCCAGATCTAAGCAAATTTTCTAAGCAAATTTTGCTCCATGTGCTCCAAATTTGATGACGTACATTGCTCTCCTCTAAGGGAGTGAGGAAGAGTGCTTTCTGGTCGTTCTAGACCAGAAAACACCGAAAGACGAAAGCAGGTCTCTAACTCTGACAGTTATGGGTCCATTTGTTTCAATTTGTACATTCCATTTGTTTGGAAGGAGATCCTTCTGAAGAGAAACACTACTACTTGTGGAATCATAATGTGCTATAGTGTCAAATTAAATTAATAGATATTCTGAAGAAAACATGTCTTTTCAGCAATCGGGTCCCATGATCAAAATAATTATAATGGTGGGTGTGGAAAAATCTAATCAAAATCTGACCTAGTTTTCAATTCAAAATGATTGTTTTTAGTGGAATATGTTTTGCTACTGAATTTGAGTGGATGTGGAACGGCAGTAAGTGTGACAAGAGCCCCGTTGGTTGATTGTAGATTTAGCATTAGTGCGATTAGCACTTCAATGCTGACGGCTGCCTTGCTGTGTATTCCTAAGACGTTTGAGTGCTTGGATAGTACTTAAAATGTCATCCTCATTCCTCACATCCGTGGCTCGAGGTGCTCCAACACTTTCTTATAATATATTGTGTTGTTGTCCAAGCATATACGGTATAATGCATTTAGACCTACAAGCAAGACAGACAGACAGACACCCAGAACTTCATTGTTGTCAACAAATTGTTTCTGTTCGGTTCATGACAAGGCGGTACTATTGTGTGGGGGGGTAATCACAGTGCAGCAGTCTCCAGCATTTTCATAATGAGCCAATAGAATAGAGGTGAGGTGGAGTTAGATTCAATTCTGTTTACAAACACAGATTTTCTACACACTAAAGTTACCTATATATATTACGCTTAATTATTTCACAATATTTTGATTTGGTCTTTTTATTAACACACCTTTTAGTCTTAGTCCTATTTAGTCTTCTGAAAACCCTTAGTTGACTTAGTCTTTAGTCTTAGTCAACAATATGAACACTGCAACATTAGCAGTCTATAGGTACCAGGTCCACTATAGCTTCTGCCCTTGCCTGATACAAACCGTATCACCAAAGTCACCACTGAGGAAGGTATGAGTCATATTTGCTGTGTAGTAACATAGCAGCAAATGTCATGCTTCCTAGCTCCAAGAAACAAATAATTCCTAGTGTAATGAATGCAGGAGTGCTACATGTGGAGTCTTGCACAGCCCTGCCACGTACAACCCATAACCCTAGCTCCAACCTTGCCAAATGGAGGTCTCCCATCTCCCGGTGTCACGCTAAGTGTGGATGACATTTGAATTTTAATCCTGATAACATGAGATAGGATCACACAGTCAATATTGATTGCCACTGACTGAGGTCTCTCCCTTCCTCTCGGCACTTTCTTGTGCTTGGAAGATGGAGTGCTTCACTAGGTTTTCAAAATGTCGCCCAATCGGCAGAGATGGAAGTGCTCACGGGCGTAAATGTGGCAGGTGTTACTTGTATCCGTGCTGCCATGTAGTTGCTACCTGTGGAAGTCCCATTTTAAAAATGTACAAATGTATCATCGTCAAAAATACCGGTATACTTAAAGTGCCCATTGTGAACAATTTCCCATTTGATGGGTCAAGAGAATGTAACAAATCCTTAGAAAAGTACAAATCTACCTGCTCTCAATGTGTCGCAAATGCCGAAATTGAAGAGAAATAATGCCCGAAAATGTAAGGCATACCTCCCCCATTGTACTAAGTACAATACAGAGTACTAGACTAGTCTGTTACTTTCCATCACTGATGTGTGTTTTTTTATATCTTCCCTGTGAAATGTTGCTAACATGTTTTTGTGTAACAGCAGCAGTCATAGTTTCTCATTCAACCTGAGCACTTTAGAGGAAGAGGAGAGTGCAGGAACGTGCAGGAAATGGACTAAATAGAGAGAGAGAGCATAGGAGTATGCCTCAAGAGACAAAAATACTGATCAAACATTAATGGACTTTTGAAATGACTCCACTCCGAAAATCCAAATTGTTTATTTATTAGACCCTCTCCCCGCTGGGCAACTGTAGTGTACAGTAGTTTCCTATAATGTTGTTCTTCTAAACAGATTTTGAATTCAAACAAATAAGAGGCTGTACTATAGATTCTTACATTCTGTGTAGAACATTGTGTCCAATCTGTTCCCTATAATGATGCCTTTCCCCTATATATACAGTACACACACACACACACACACACACACACACACACACACACACACACACACACACACACACACACACACACACACACACACACACACACACACACACACACTTTCATTCATTGGCATTTACAGATGAGCTTTCAAACTTGTGTACTCTTGGCTAAAAAAAACAATCACGGTTTTGGAGGTACTAATTAATATCTCGCAAACGTTGCAGGGTTAAAGGACAACTTTTATTTTCAACCAAGGTTCATGTTTTTGACCTGCCCTATTGAGCCTCTGGGTTACGCATGCCCAAATGTGTGTAGTGTTGCCTCCTTCACATTCTTGGGATCCTGTGAACTTTTATGGCCAATTATAATTTCCTGGGGTTTATTAGGACTGTAGTAGATGATTGTTAACATATATTTTTTAAGAATTTAATAAAATTTTGTAAACAAATATGTATATAGGACAGAATGCCCTCTCCCATAGCTAAAATCCCTAAAACCAAAAGCAAGGAATGTAAAACAATTAACACCCATCTTCTCTAGTAACAACCTAAACATGAACTGTGGTTGGAATAAAAAAAGGTTGTCCTTTAAAGCCTTTTTAACCCATTAACATTCAAGGTATTAATTACTTAAAGGCCATAATACAGTATGATTCAGTTTGTTTCTTTAAAAGCAGACTTAACAGTGACACAGCATTTTAATTTTGGGCAGAGGTTTTGTGTCTGTCTTATTAGCCAGGGTAACAGCAGACCACTGGGCCAAGAGGCATACCGTAGGAAAAAAAACATGTCAGAATCAAATGCATGTCGTATCATTATCTCTGTTTTCTGCTCTCTCACTGCTATAATGTAGCAAGAAAGCAGGGAATAAATAATGCTTTCTGAAGAAATGTGATCTGTTACAGCCCTTATCTGGAGGGCAGATTTTATTGACATGTTTCCCTTTTGGTTTTATGGATGTTATTTAGCTCTGTATTCCACAGTACTGAGTACAGTATCGACAAAAAAACAACAACAAAAAAGTATTAACTATACCCTTTTCACTGATTACAACTAGATAACAACTAGCAAGCTATACTGAAAAAAAAAACTAAATACAAATATAGCTGCAAGCAGTGATAAGATGGGATCAAGCAAGCAGTTAAGTAAATAAGCAGTCAGAGCAATATGCCAAAATAAGCAATAGAAACATGTAAGACTTGTAAGTTCTTGTAGACTCACAGACTTGCACATTGTATTGTCAGTAGGCAGACTTGAACACACAATCTTTTGTTCACAATTCTGGTGCTCTACTGACTGAGCTATCCAGACAGAATAATTTGCTCAATTGTTGTCAATAATGAAACAACCCATAAGATGGCACCAAGCAGTAAGCAATATGCACAAATAAGCAATCCGAGGGTAGAGCTTACTGGTCAAAGTGACAAAGTGTTTCCCATGAGTCAAGGAACATGTGGAAACAACTTCCATGATCTATGGCCAAATGAGGAATGAACTAATCTAGTTCAAATGTTTGATTTAAAAAAAAATGCTATAGTGCCCTCCTTTGGGAAATAAGACTGGTTTTAGTTCTATTTGTACATAATGTGTACATAGAGACAAAGCCAGGCCTTGGGAGTGGTTGCACCACTCAGAGATTATTTCATCAACAAATCAAAACAAATTAAAATTAAGGGTCCCTCTCTACAGTTAGGGAAGGAGTAGTAAAAATAGTAGAAATCCAGTAAACCTAAAAGATAATACACATTGTGAGCTTATAGATTTTCAGCATGAATCCAAGTGTAATATCAGTCATTACAATGCAATAACATGGCCCACCAGAATACATTTTGTCGACAATCTCATCTGCAGAAAATGGAGGACCGAAATACGACTAAAAAAAAAACTAAGTGGAATTTTATTCAAAAGACTGTGACTGACACTAAATCCGAACACGCTGTCAAGAGCAACACTGCTCAGTGGTCCAGGCACCTTGGCCCAGCAGTCCAAGTCTGACAGTGTGCGGCCGGTTTGACTCCCAATCCTGACGGCCTTTCCTGCACGTCGACCATCAATCTCTCTCCCCATTCCCTGTCGGCCCACTGTCTGTCCCTCTATACCGGCATAATAATATAAAATAAAGACAAAAGTAAAAAGAGAAAAAAATCAGCACTGTCTGGAACACGATATACCTTGTGAAGGTATATATCTGGTTCATATTCTCCTGGTTGACTGGTGTGTGCGGCGAGCGCCACGTCATCTGGGATTGACTCGCACCCAGCTGTCCTCCTGCCTGCCTTCGCCTTTGTTTAGACATGTATTATATATAGCACAGCGCGGTCCACCTGCTGCGCGTTGCTTTCTTGCTCGCCGCCTGTCATTTTCCACATGCATCGAAATAGATCGATACCATATAGCTCTGCATGCAACGCGAAAGTTATTCCGACCATGAACTGGATGATGCGCATGCAGGGTGTGCGTTCGTGCATGCGATGCATGCCATATGTATACCTTGTTATGTCATGCACATGCGAGCCTACACACCTACACGCACACACACACACCTGGCCAGACTTGAAGCACCACAGTTCACACTCTTGTTCCTGGTGATGTATAAACAACCTCCCTCCGGAGACGCATCAATTGCAACGTGACGTGAAAGGATAGGGGGGTGGCAAGAAAACGCTGAATGAAACGTTGTGACCATTCAATACGTATTTTTGGGATACACAGCCTCTCTCTGCATCAGATAATAACGGCTAAAAAAAAATATATATATATATCGGTCTTTATTAATAATTCACGAGCCAAACAGAGCTCAGGGCGGTCGCAGAGGGGATGTCTGAACCCCACTTAGCCATCGCCTGGGGCTACGAACGAATATGGCAGATATTTGCAGTCGAGATGAGGAGCACGTCGTCCCTGTGTTGTGTGTGTACGTTCTTTTGCTGCACAAAAATGCATGCAAACGGTGTAATTTTGAATGGGGGGGGGGCTGCCGGTGAGATTCACATTGAGTCCCCCAGTGTAAAGTCATATTATGAACGATGCACGCTGATAAGGGAATATGGAGCAGAATGAAGAGGGAAAAGGCCTGTGTGTTATTGAATCAGCAGTGCATTGAAAGAAAGGGGCGACGACGGTCGTAATTGATAATCACCGGGATTATTCTGCTCTCCGTGTGAACATTATGCATGAAGCAACGCTTGCCTGCCCAAATCCTTCCCAAACAGCTACTAATGAAAAGAAAAATCGGGAATAGGGGAGGTGGTGACGAGATTGGAAAACAGGCCATCATCTCTTAGCATTCAGAGGAGGAAACGTTTCTCTCTCACTCTCTATCTCTCACAGTGGTGCGCACACACACACACGCACGCACGCACGCACGCACGCACGCACGCACGCACGCACGCACGCACGCACGCACGCACGCACGCACGCACGCACGCACACACACACACACACACACACACACACACACACACACACACACACACACACACACACACACACACACACACACACACACACACACACACACACACACACACACACACACACACAAACACACACACACACACACACACACACACAGAGAGAGAGAGACCTATCAGTTTGGTGTGACAACAGCGCCATCTTTTGGCAATGTTGTCCAGTGAGGGAGAAAAGGTGGGAGTGATTCAGTTCAGACTTGTACAGTTCAGACTTATGTAGACATATGAACAATCATATTGTGGTACATTATATTATTTATCATCACGCATGCAACGCCTTAAAAAAATATAGATACACTCCTAAAATAGGAAAATATGGAATAAATTCAAAACAAAATCAGTGATTTTATGAAGAGGTCAAAGAAAATCCCGTGTGTGTGTGTGTGTGTGTGTGTGTGTGTGTGTGTGTGTGTGTGTGTGTGTGTGTGTGTGTGTGTGTGTGTGTGTGTGTGTGTGTGTGTGTGTGTGTGTGTGTGTGTGTGTGTGTGTGTGTGTGTGTGTGGTAGACGTATACTGGAAAATAGCTGCTCTACACGCTCACAAATACAATGCCGTACAAAGTGATGTTTTGTGACTTCATAATTCTGCTAATTTCACTAGTTTTGCGTCAGTCAAAAACATCTAATCTCTCTTTTGTTAATCACCTGAAAGGTTTGGGAGCCACTCCTTTAAAGGGGAATTCCAACCATTTTCAAAAATTACCTGAGAGGATACAAATGTGAACCAAATGGACCCGCTAGGGTCCATTTGGTTCACATTTGTATCCTCTCAGGAAAAAGGGGTCTGAAAGAAAAATCATTAACATGGTGAAATACATCTTGATGATGTCATCAGATGTATTGCACCATGTTAATGATTTTTTTCCGACATCCATTTCTAGGAAATACAGAATTGGGGGAACTTTTTTATCATGTGCACACAACATCTCTAAGGTATATTAATGACATATTAAAATGTTGAAAATGGGTGGAGTTCCCCTTTAATGTTAGTGATCCTGACATGATTGAATCTGATCTAAATGATGTCTCTGGCATTGTTGCATGTCACAGTACATAATTGCAATTGTTTTTTTCCCTCCCTTCCCTTCCCACAACCTCTCCAGCCATCAACATCACCCGTGCCAGGTTCAGTGGGAACGACGAGTTCGGCTCCACGTCCTTCGTGGCCTACACGGCCGTCCCAAGCCTCAGCCTGGCCTACGAGTTCCAGCTGAAGCTCACACTGTCCGATAACGCTTCCTCCGCCAGAGACAACCTCATTCTGTTCTCTGGACAGAAAGGACAAGGTGAGAACAATCTTGACACCCCGCGAAAAGAAGTGGGGTATTAGAATGACATCCCTCCTCGGATCATCCAGGGGCGGATGTAACATGTCCCATTTGGGGGGGGCAAGAGAACATGTTGGAGAGGCAAGAGCCTCTCCATTTTCAGTTACAGGACTTTTATAACATCAGTTGTTGTTGAAGTTGCAACAGACACGCAGCATGCATAAAGCTAAAGGTCTGACTCAGAGAGTTTTCTGTTTTCAATGATGAAATGCTGTTGGTTTAGTGGTGACACAGCTGTAGTTAGTTAGTAGCAGTAGTAGTGTTTCAAATCATTTTAAATATAAGCACTTTAATTTGAAATATCTTGGGTTGTTTTGCATGGCATCGTGTTTGGGGGGGCAGGCTGGGTATTTAGGGGGGCATTGCCCCCCCATGCCCATGCCTAGATCCGCCCCTGGGATCATCTGGAAGGATGGAGCAGTGCCGCGGCTGCGAGGTCAGGGGGAAAAAAAGGGGGGCTCCCGGGCACACGGTCTATATTCTCAGGCTTCATTACCGATGCTCAAAAGGAGGAATAAAAATCCCTTTTCCGTTTTGAGAGAATTTGCTCCACTGTATATGGTAATGTGCCGGCCGATAGATGGAGAGACAGCGCGGGAGCAGATCAGGGGGTTTCCAGACCCTGTCAGCCTGAGGACCCAAAAAGAGAAATGTGCTTTCTTTTTCCCTGCAGGACCACAGGATTATAAAAAAATGAATTTAACCAGTTAAGCCACTTTTTTGGTGGGATACGGAAGCAGTGGGTCAGGGGTAGTAGAGTGGCCGGGTGGGAACCTGCAAAGGTTCCCAGTTCGATCCCACCAAACTTTCCCAGAGTTCGTGTCGTAGTGTCCTTGGGCAAGACATTGAACTCCTAAGGCTTGATTTACACAAGCAGCCAAATCCAGCCTGAATCAGATCTGATCAGATTAATCTGATTTGTGTAAATGGGTCACGTTACCTGTTAGACCAATCAAATGTCTATCTTGAAGTGACACAGATCTGATTCAAGCTAGATTTGGCTGCCATCGTAAATCAGGCCTAATTGCACCTACACTGTTGTATGAAAGAAAAACAAGAACTCGGTTGTTTGTGAAACCTCTCAGATCACCTAATCCACTTCTGTCCATTCCCAATCTTTGGTCATTTTTGTTTTTTGGTCCCCTAAATAACAGTGAAGTTACAATTTCAGCATGGTTCAAGCGCAAATAACATACATTCCTAAAATTGTTCTTGATACGTACAGCTTATTTCTAATGGTTTGAGACGCAACCGCCACTCATATAATGACATATAATCATTTATTTCTGGACATTGTAGCTGCAGTACCACAATGTCCTGAGGTGGTGGAGGCGCTGATATGCAGATTATTTATTATTTGAGTTCTTATAATGCTGATGCTAGATAAAACCAGGCTTGTTTCCATTCCATGCCATCTTGGACCATCAACAATGTTGGATGTTGTAAACCAAGTGGAAATGCAAATGTGGAACTGCAGACTGAAGGAGAGGAGGAATTATACAAAGCAGGGTGCATTAATAACATCATTATGAGGCCAAAATCAAACAAGCTGTTCCTGAGAGCAATTTCCATTAAAGCTCTGATATGATATGAAAGGCTGAGTGTTCAAACTCGGCTATTTGTGGAGATAGAAAACACACTAACCACACACTTTGGTTGCATCTAAAGAAATCCATTAACGTGGTGAAAACACATCTTGATGATGTCATCAAGATGTTTCACCATGTTAGTGGTTTTCTTCAGTGTGCACAGAAATGCTCACGCACACCAAAATCCTGTTTGGTGGTGCAGGCCCACGGGAGAGAACTGTAGGAAAAC
Organism: Benthosema pterotum; assembly: GCA_039105355.1. Lineage (NCBI taxonomy): Eukaryota > Metazoa > Chordata > Actinopteri > Myctophiformes > Myctophidae > Benthosema > Benthosema pterotum. The sequence continues at coordinate 43,808,990 of CM076974.1, forward strand.
TTCTTGGCAAAACAAGAAAGTGGCCGCACACACCAGTAGCCAAAGTGCCAATACATTTATTTAGGACATAGCAGTAGTATGAATCCAACGTTTCGGCGGTTAAGCCTTCATCATGATGAAGGCTTAACCGCCGAAACGTTGGATTGCCAAGAAGTTGCCAAGAAGTTTCACCATGTCAGTGGTTTCCTTCAGACCTCCATTTCTTGGGAACACAGAATGGGGGAACTTTTTTTTATCATGTTCACCCAACACCTCGAAGGTACATCAATGATATAGTAAAATGTTGAAAATGGGTGGAGTTCCCCTTTGAAGAAAATAAAAGAAAATTATCATTAATGCATCAATGTAACCACAATACAATGGAAACTGTTTAAAAAAAAAGAAAAAGAAAATGTGGCCTACTTTTCACCAAGTTTCATAGTATTGCGATTCGCAGTTCCATGGTTGTCAGTTGTCAGGGTGGTCTGTTGTTCCCAGTTCAATGATGATTGATGGGGGAGGGTCACAGTCTGAAACGCTTGAGAACCACTGATCTAATCAAGAGGATTTCCTCAGGGGTGCCAGGCATGGCAGCCCGTGGCAGAACCCTGACTCACTGTCTCACTGTCTGCAAGCCAGCAGCTAGAGTTAAGTTCAGGGCCGGATTCTAGAGGGGGGCAGGGGTGGGCAGAGCTCACCCAAACGTGCATCCTGTATGCCCACCCAATGAAAGGTTATATCAGTGGTCCGGGGACCCCAGTTAAAGTTGATTAACCAGATGTAACTCATTGAGTGCGTAAAAATGAAACCAAATGGACCCTTGCGGGTCCATTTGGTTTCATTTTACATTCTCAAGAGTTAAAATATTCTAGAGAATGTAGAAGATTAATGGTCATTTTGATCTGTATGTTTGTCTGTTTTGTTTCCCAAATACAGCCTGGAATTGTGGACAAAAGCAAAAGAAATCTTTAGTTTTGGGGTCTGTGGGGCTAAAATGTCATCAAATGGTGGTCCGTGGCTCAAATGCCGAATAAATAGTGGGCCCCGGTGTTAAAAAAAGGTTGAAAACCACTGCTTCATATGAAAAACCTTTCCCACCCTGCCATTTTTCTTCCAGCCCACCCTGGTAGGGCTGGCTAAATCCGGCCCTGGTTGATTTCCATCTGAACCGTTGTTGTTCCCTACCAAGTGGAGGGAATTAGCATAAAAAGGTGATTCGCGGCCAGGTGGCACATTTTGTTTATCTGATTGTAATTGTGTTAACCTTTTTTTGGTTTTGTTTTGTTTGGCTGTTTTTTGGGGGGGGCTTTTTGGCATAGCGTTCACTGCTTTCTCTGTTCTGGAGAAACTCTGGAAATGGCTAAAGACCATCCTACCCTGCATGTTGCTGCCAGAAGCCTTGTATCTCCATGGTTCTTGCACCTTAAAGGGATATTTCACAAAAAAAAAACGTTTGGTCATTTTATCATCTACTCAAGCTCATGTGAACACCCCAGATAGCTTATTAGTTACTTGATTCAGTATTTAGATATTTGATGTTCATTTTAGCTGCCTCGCCTCCTCCCCATACAAAACCATTATAGGGTAACTTTCATTTGAACCACGATAGATTCATCAAAAACCTCTGTCTTTCTTTTGTCTGGTGACTGTTATTGTACTCCTTATACCTGTATGTGAGGGGGCCGCAGATTTCCATTTGCTGTTTCGTTTTAATTTTAAAATATTGTTTTATTCTTTAATCCCCACCGGTGTGGAGCAGAGGCTGCTACATAAAAAAAAAACGCAAAAAAAAAAAAAACAGTATTTTAAAAATAAATGAAAACAGTGAAAGAGAGAGTGCACTTCCCATATCGTATTAGGAGGACAATATCAGTCACCAGTAAAAAAAAAGATTGCATGTTTTTTATTAATCTATCACTGTTAAAAAGGAGTTTTAAGTTGAGTTAAAGGTAAGTGATTTCACTTTTGTCAGATATCGCCAAAGAGAGAGACGACTTCTGCACACCCGATCTAGTTTTGGGCAGGTGCGTTGGTCTAGGGCAGGCAAAGCAGCAAACTTTAGAAGGGAGGGAAAGATATCACCCAAAAAATGTTTTTTCCATAAAAATGCTCTATTATAAGGTGCGCAGACCATATATGGAGTTTCCCCCTCCCCCATGTTAGCAGAGGAGCTAATAAAAGTTCCCCAGCTTGGAGGGTGAATTCTCCTCCAATCAGGATCGAGCAGCAGGTTCACATAGTGTAGCTACTCTTGGGCACCCCTAGCGCACCAGACTGGTACTACACAATGAATTTCAAATCACTTACCAATGCTTTAATGAGTTTGTATTGGAAGGGAGCCCGGCAACGAATATCAAATATCTACACACTGAATCAAGTAATGGAGAAACTGTTTGCGGTGTTCACATAAGGCTGAGGTTTTTTTTTTAAATATCCCTTTAGTACCCTGAGTACCTGAGCGGCTTTCCATTGCGCAATGGAGGCGGTGCGCACAAAATATACATTTTCTTTCATAGACTATACTGTATGCCTATGCAGTGGAACACAGGTTGTTTTTGTTTTCTTGGTAGGGGGGGGGGTATACGAGGTTTCTGCCCGACAGGCACGATATTTAATCCCCAGAAGCTGGAATAAAAAAAAAAAACACACTGGGGGGGGTGGATGGATCTTCTTCACCTCACTTGTTTCCTCTGGAGATTTCATTTCAACGAGAGGAGAAGAACTGGGAAGAGATGAGAGGGACATGAATAATGAAGCGCTGCTCGCCATGCGGCGGAATGAGCCGCGCCGAACAAAATGAGACAAACCCAAAGAAGAAGAAGAAGAAGGGGGTGGGGGAGGGGGGGGATGAGAGGATTAAATATGAGCAATTCACCTATTAATTGGTCTAATGCGGTCTCATCCTGCGACGCGGCCGCCGATAGAACACATTTATGAGCATATTATTTCCCCCCGAAGCGTGCCATTCTGTCTGCATGCCATGATGGAGAGGAATGTGCAGGAAATTTACAGGCGACATTACAGAGATTGAATACAACAAACAGTCGATCTATACGGTTTATTAAACTGTTCCAGCACATGGCAGCAGTGATGATTTCGTCGACTAAAACTGTTAAACCTTAAAATATTATCTCATTCTCTACAGGAACCCCGGGGATCGTGATATTACCTTCAAATTGTCCTTTAAAATCAGAAAAACGGTCTATTGTCTGAAATAATTGGCCACAAAACGCTGTAGGCTTAAAGATGGAGTGCCATGAATTTTTTCTACCCTAAAACATGATCATCAGGTGTTAATGTTATATGAAAAGTAAGATTTTTTTCCCCAAAAAAAGTGTACAGTGTTTGTTAAACTGTCATTTTTATGATTCCACCCTACCAGTTCATTAAGTATGCCTGGTTTGCCTGGTGGGTGGTGATGGGTGGAGATCCACCTGAACTGAAGCCACACCCACAGCTTTAGTTGCATAATAAAGGGGGAGGGATTAGGGGAGGGGCTGAGCATGTGATGTCACTATATTGAAGTTTTTTTCATTGGCACGTTTGACTGGAAAGGTTCAGCCCCCAGGAAGAAACCCTAAATACAAAGGGAAGACATCATTGCACATACAAAAACACATCTATTTACATACTGCCACCTCTTAAACATGTACAAAATTGGGAAAAAAATACGAAAATCACAGCACCCCCTCTTTAAAATATTATCTCATTATGTACAGAGGAACCCCAGGGATTGTGACATTACCTTCCAATTGTCCTTTAAAATCAGAAAAACGGTCTATTGTCTGAAATAATTGGCCACAAAACACTGTAGGCTTAAGATTTCAAAATTGATTCTTTTTTTAGTAGTACAGTAATTCAGATCAAATCATAGTCTATTATACTAGCTATTCTCTCATCGTCCTGACAGTTTCATACCAGCACTTTATTTATACGTTCCGCGAGGCGATTGGCACAACATCCAGGTTAATCGAAAGCTGCAGGCAGTAGACTTAACCAAAACTATTTCTCCACAAGGGGAGAATACGCTGCACAGGTTCAGGGCCAACAAAACAGAGACATTATTACAATCTGAGATTCCTATACCACACACAGCACAGAGTAGGCAACTGACAATCGGATGCGAGTTCACCAGTTCGTGACAAAATATGATACATGGCACAGGAAAAAATGTTCATAAAAAATAAATTACCTCGCAAATACCTTTTTTTTAGTGACTAAAAACAAGTCGAGAAGAGACGAATTAAAAGACAAGCCATTTTCAATTCCATTTAAAAATATGAATAAATAAATACATGAATAAAGCACTACAACTCTAGTTCTTTTATCTTACATCATCTAGTTGAACTCTCATCTCAGTTGAATTCACACTAGCTTCGACAACCAGGCTTTTCATTATCGCCCGCGTTGCGCGAAAACCGAAAGCCTGGACTAATTTGTTAGCCACGCTGCGGCCTAGAAGTGGGAGTCAACCTTTCAGGGTGGGCGTGGCTGCAAATGATGTGACGTAGCACAGCAGTGGAGGGGCGGGGGAGGGGCTGGGGATGACGACATGTTGGTGAGATCAAATCAGATCAGCTCATCTGCCGTTCAAAAACGGACGGCACCCCGCCCCCCAAATCATGTCAGGTTAGGCCAGGCTACATTCACACTAAATTTGATCTGATCTGTACTGTGAAGTCAGACTCGTATATTTGATTGTTCAGTTGTGTATATACTTGATTCATGTGTATAGCATAATAATAATAATAATAATATCTTTTATTTGTTGAAAGGAAATGATGGCGATGACTTCCTGGTTTTGGGCATAAGGAATGGTAGGATCGTTCACAAGTTCAACCTGGGGTCCGGTGTGGCCACCATCGTCAGTGATCGACTGAACCACCAGATCGACATTCACACCATTCACTTTGGGAGGTTCAAACGCACAGGATGGTTGAAGGTGCTTTAATTTATTTATTTATTAAAGGGATAGTTGACCCCAAATATATGTTTTTTTTTTTTCTTATTATTTGAATTCATGGACATTGTTGTGTTGTTTAAAAAAATGTTTTTTTGTGTGTGTGCCACACCCACCAGTTCATTAGGTCTATGTGTATTTAAAGTAAGAGTAAAGTGTATCACGCTAATATCAACTTTTTCTCATATACAGTATATAGCCTGTATAAAGGCTGTATCATGTCATAGGATACTATAGCCACCAGGTGGCAAAATTCCCTCCCACCACGGGCAAGGATAATGTTTTAGAGGCCTCTTTGTCACATTAGCCACGAGCCAGGGATCCTTTTTAAAAGCTGTGCGGGTGGCCAAAAATTATACAGCATACACTCGAGTTTTGCATTGAGGTCCAGTGCCGAGGGTATTATTCTGTTTCAGGTTGACGGACAACGCAACCGGACGGGCTCCTCTCCGGCTCCTCTAGTGGGCCTCAACGTCTTCAACCAGGTGTATATCGGGGGCTATAACGAGTACACTCCCCAGCTGCTGCCGCTTGGCTCCAGGTTCCGCAATGGCTTCCAGGGTAAGTTGCTCTGGCGCAGACTTCATTATTACGCTCGCAGACTCCACTCCGCCTGTACTTATTTTTTTTTACAGAGCCACTCTCCTCTCCCTGGCAGAGAGAGTGGGTTTGTAATAATAGAAGGATTACAGAGGCTGTGTGTGAGACCTCGACTGGGAGCTCTGGAGGACAGTCGCATCGCCGCACCTCTAATCACTTCACATCAGGGTTGATTTCGTCGACTGAAACTATATTACGACGAAAAATGTTTCTGCGAGTGTACTTTTTTGACAATACTACTGACAGTAAAACTGACAATAAAACTAAACTATGATGACCAAAACTAAGACTAAATGTAACAATCTAGAGGAGAGCACTGCAGCGATTTGAATTTGAATTCATTCCATTCATGTTTTTTTTTAATACTTGGCATTTGTGTCATGTCAATTGGCATTGACATGACACACATACTGTAGGCCCACTGATTGGCTATAGTATGTTCTAAAATGAGTAAATAATTCACATAGGGTCTTAGTGTCATTAGTAAGTACCTCATAGCCTTCCTCTCATGGGCTAATCCCCCCAACCGCGAAAAAATATGTTGGCACCAGAATAAACCGATAGATAGATAAATAAATAAGCGGTGCCCCCCTCCCCCCTGCTGGGAGAGCCTAAAGTCACCAATGTGAAGAGATCCAGTACAACTAAATGATGCATAGCAGGTCATGTTATGCTTGGTCTGCTTATTTTCAGTATGCAACCAAGTGTATAAGTCATGCGTTATTTTGACCCCATCAAGGTATCATGTTTGTTGACAGATTAAGATTCTATAAATTTAGTATGACTAAAATTGATGTTGGGTGGACTAAATCTAGACTTAAGACTAAAACAGTTCAGATAGAGCAGTGGTTTTCAACCACTTTGATACCAGGGACCCACTATTTATTCAGTATTTCAGTATTCAGTATTAAGTTTTTTTGCCCATAATTTTGTCCATAAAATACTGAACTAATTAGTAGTCCAGTATTTTGGAGAGATGACAAAATGTTTATCAAAATAAAAATTGTGTCTACATTTTCTAAATGTTTTAGATTCTTGGATATAAAGCCACCAGATGGTTCCATTTGGTTTAGTTTTACTCTCTCAAGAGTTAAAGATCTAAATACGGGTCCGTTTGGTTACCAACTGTCCCCCTCAAGGACCACTGGTGGTCCCCGGACCACTGGTTGAAAACAATTGAGATTATGACTAATCTGAATCTGACACTATTATAACATTTTAGACATTTTTAAACAACAATAAAGTTCTGGACCGTCTGCAGGGAAGCAATTGTATGTCCGCAGGAAAACAGCTGCAGCATTAGCAGTAGAAGTGACATGGGTAAAAAAAAATACCATTTGTTTTATTTTTGGCTAAAACATTGCCTCTAATACCTTTTAACATCAACACTGCTGTAGACTGCAGCAGTACTTCTTAATAGCTGGTATTCTCCTCTGGCAGAGAGAGTAGGTTTGTAATAATGGAAGGATTACAGGGGCTGTATGCGAAGACCCAGAACAGAGCTTTGAGGATGATTGTAGCTGCACCCTTTAAACCTTTGTGTCTGAACGTGTTTGGTGTTCAAAGCGTTATGTTACACTTAAGTTATTGAAAAATATCAGAGCCACAAGCTCACAGCGCGCCACCGAGTGGCGCGCTGCGAGCTTGTGGCTCTGATATTTTTGAAAAAAATGTGAAAATGTGATGCAAATCGTTGAATATATTCTTTCGGGAAAAGAAATTATTTTGAACTAGAATCGTTGCTTCTGGGGATCCCTACAACATGTTTTCAAAGGGTAGGTCTGCAGCCAAATATAGATAATTCTGGGTGTCCTTGGCTTGAAATATGTTGAGCATCTCTGAGACAGGAATTTAGATTTTTTAGAAAAAACTAGAATCTGTCAGAAACAGAAACTAGAAACTAGTCAGAACTAGTCAGAAACTAGACTCTAGTGTCAGAACTACAATCAGGTGTCAAATAGAATATATTCTTAGATTAATATACCTGTATTGTCGTGTGCATCAATTTCACATTTTTTAAACAATATCAGATCTACAAGCTCATATTGCGCCACTCGGTGGCATGATATGATCTTGTAGATCTGATATTTTTCAATAGCTAAAGTGTAACATAATGCGTTGAACACCAAAATGCGTTCAGCACAGAAAGGGTTAATCACTTCACGCCCATAAAGATGCTGCATGCATTATGTGCAAATCCAATTCCGGGCTCTCACAAGTCACTTGGACACGAGTGCCATACAAAATTATCTTTGTCATCATCAATATCGTTTCTGCTTGCCTCCCAGGTGACCTTAATGTAAGCACGGAGCGTTCCAGGAATGATCTGTCGCGCTTCCTAATGTGTGCCGAGCAGCATAGCGATATTGCCATAAAAATGCAATGATGATAACCTGCCGCGAATGCCATCACAACCTCCCCCCAGTCGATAGTCGTCCACCTCCGTTGTTGCGACCCCGATGTTTGTTATTGTAAAATATCACGGCACAATCCGGCGGAGATGAACAAGATAAGATTTAATATTTGAACAAGGTTTAGTATTTGGAGACCGTGGGGCAATTCTCCCGTGTTTCCTTTTCTGATCATCTCTTTCTTTCTTTTTTTCCCTTATTCATCTCTCTGTCAGCATATTTTAATCTTAAATCAGCTATGTGAAAGGGACGAATTCCCCCCACGCACACGTCTTTTTCCGGTGTTGTCCCCATACTAGTAGTATTAACCCTGTCTGTATTGTATGCCTTTTGGTGTTCCTTTAGCTATTTTTCAGATTTCTATTTTCTATTTTCTATTTTTCTATTTTCAGCTTGTAGATCTGCAATATGACCTTGTAGATCTGCTATATGAGCTTGTAGATCTGCTATCTTGTATAGGCTGACCATACGTCCGTATTTCCCAGGACATGTCCGTATTTCACGTCCTGTCCTGGGTGTCCTGGTTTATTTTTAGAAAATGAGGAAATGTCCCGGTTTTTGTAAAATTACTTTCATTCAGTTCCTTTCCGACACGTCTTTGCTTACATCGGACCAGTAAAGAAACAGGCACTAGGACACTGCGCACGATGACCTCAGCCCTGAGCAGAGTCAGTGCATGCAGCCTTCGTCAATCAGTTAGTAGACACTAGACAGCGTGGTTGTCAGTCTCCACCACCATGCCCAAGCGCAAGTGCACGTTTACAGACGAGTTACAGAAAAAAATCCCTGTATTCAGACCGGGGCGAGACAAAAGTGAAGCACTGTGCACTGTTTGCAAAGCAGGCACGTATGTCTCGCTCTGCAATGGTGGTGCAAGGGACCTAAAATCCCACATTGACACAGAAAAACACAAAAAAGCTGTTTGAGGCGATAGTAGCGCCTGTTCGATATCTGAATATTTCGTGAAATCCCCCCGCCCCCCCCGCTAAGGTGTCCTGGTTTTCACCTTTGAGAATATGGTCGCCCTAGAGAAATCTTGTATGAGCTTGTAGGTCTGCTATTTTTGAAAAACCGTAAAAATGTTCACAAATCTTTGAATATATTATTTCAGAAGCAAACGTTCTAACTCAAATGTTTGCTTAAAATGTTTTCAAATGGAGGTCCGCAAGCCAGATAATACAGATAATTCTGGTGGTCCTTGGCATGAAATATCTTAAACATCACTGACACAGGAACTTTGATTTTTTTTCAGAAAAACTATAATCTACAGTAGACTGTAGTTTCTGAAGTTAGATTCCAGTTTCTGACACTAGATTCTAGTTCCTGACACTAGGTTCTAGTCCATGACACTAAATTCTAGTTTTTCTAGAAAAATCTCTGTTTGTGTCAGGGATGCTTGACATATTTCATAGGAAGGACCCCCAGAAATATCTATTATTTAGCTGCAGAATCTCATCCAAAAACATGTTGTCCTAGGGATCCCCCAGAAGCAAAGATTTGAGTTAAAAAATGTTTGCTTCCAAAATAATACTTTTTCAATAATAATTTTTCAAAAACAGCAGAACTACAAGCTCATCAAAATAGCAGATCTACAAGCTCATATCGCGCCACTCGGTGGCACGATATGAGCTTGTAGATCTGCTATTTTTCAACAGCTAAAAACACAAAAACGCGCTCAGTACACAAAACGGGTTAAAGCACCACCTGAGCAGGGGAGGGGAGGAGGGCGGTAGTGCTAGCTGGAAGAAGACAGTGGAAGCCTCTCTGCTCGGCGGATGTAATGAGAAGGCACCAGCATCTAATCACATCTGTGTGACCTTCCTGCAGCCCCTAATCATGATGGCTGGCAGTGAACACACCGATAATGCACTCCACTCGCCAGTTATCAACACCATCCAATCCGCACTCCCCCCCTTTGCAGAAAGGTAGCCCACACGGAGCAGGAGGAGGGGGAGGAGGCGCCATGTGTGGCCACGGCAGAAAGAAACATTTGTCTGTGTTAATTGGTTTCAACTGGATATGAAATAATAACGAGGAAATGTGGCACTTGTGACTTGTGATGAGCCAGCTCATCAATTAACCCTTTCTGTGGTGTTGAAAGATATCAGATCTACAAGCTTGTAGTCCTGGTATTTTTTTTTTTTTAATTGTGAAAATGTGGCGCAAATATATTATTTCAGAAGCAAATGTTTTTAACTTGAGAACAAGATGTTTTCAGATGGAGGTCCGCAGTCAAATATAGATGATTCTGGTAGTCCTTGGCATGAAATATGTTGAGCATCACTGACTCAGGAACGTACATTCTGTTCAGAAAAACTGAAATCTATTGTCAAAAACTAGAATCTAGTGTCAGAAGCTAGAATGTAGAGTCAGGAACTACTTTGTAGAATCTACTGTCAGAAACTAGAATCTAGTCACGACAAAATGAGTTAAAATACCTCTGGCGTTGATTTTTTATTATTTTTTTCCCCCAATCTCCTGGGACAGCGTGACCATGTCAACCTGTCTGATGGTAAAACCTGAGGCTTTTGTGTGCTTGTCGTGTTCAAAACAAACTAATGGATCCCTGAGACTTAAAAGCTTCTTTTTTATCGTGCTATTGAAATCCACTGAGAATCCTTCTACGAAACAATCAAGTTCTTTTGCAGTAAGATGTCGATAAAAGAATAATTGGCGGAGAGGCTTTATTTTCTGAATTCCAGTTATTTACGACTCAATTAGCATGGAATGCAATGCAGAAACGCACCGCGTTTTTTCCAAAAACTAGTTTCTCGGTTCTGTTTCCATCCATACTCCCAAAAATGTGCGGTTAAAACCAAAATAACAAGCCCGTTGGTAGACTACACGTATTTGCAGCTCCGCAGCCATCACTTGAGTCTGTCGACTGCAGAGTCGACAGACAGCATCATGCCATGAATATTCATGAATGAACATGACATTTCCCCTGCATCCTGTTTATGCCAATGACTAATGCAGTGCAGAGGGAAGAGGCACTCTGTGTGTGCGTGTGCGTGTGCGTGTGCGTGTGCGTGTGCGTGTGCGTGTGCGTGTGCGTGTGCGTGTGTGTGTGTGTGTGTGTGTGTGTGTGTGTGTGTGTGGCCTTGTATTTATAGTAGGCCCTGTGCTCTGCAGTTACGTGGGCCAAAACAAATATTTTTTCTGCAAAATTGAATCACGAAAGCTAAAGGCAAATATACTGGGGAAAATGGTGCTCCATTGTGTGGGCAAAGAACATTTATGTTTTTTTTTTTCTTTTTTTCAAATGACGACTCTTATTTCCCTAAAACAAAAATGACTTTATGAATTGCCAACTAACAATGATGGGAGGCTTGGTATGAAAACCCTACTTTATTTCAGACTTAAAGGAGAATTTTCCACATTTTGCTACATCATTAATATACCTTAAAGATGTCGTGTGGAAATACTAAAAATGTCCCCATATTCCGTGCTTCCTAGAAATGGAGGTCGAAAAAACAAACATTAACATGGTGAAACACAACTTGATGTCAAAACATGGTCATCAGGAGTGAGATCCAAATCGGTTTACAAACACAGAGTTTGCACACAGTTGCTTATAATACATTTAAACCTCAAAACTGTTACATAATGTAATTGTACCACGTAACTTTACCCCAGTGTACACTGTGGATTGACTGCTGGGCGTGTGTGTGTGTGTGTGTGTGTGTGTGTGTGTGTGTGTGTGTGTGTGTGTGTGTGTGTGTGTGTGTGTGTGTGTGTGTGTGTGTGTGTGTGTGTGTGTGTGTGTGTGTGTGTGTGTGTGTGTGTGTGTGTGTGTGTGTGTGTGTGTGTGTGTGTGTGTGTGTGTGTGTGTGTTCACTCACAGGGTGCATATTTGATGTGCGATTCCGGAACAGAAGAGATGGCGTGTTCCGGTCACTGGGACAGCCCGAGGGTCACCCTGCCTTCGGCCGCAGCGTGGGCCAGTGTGGGGTCAACCCCTGCAACGCCATCACATGCAAGAATGGTGGAAGATGTGTGGACTCTGGATCATCTGTATAGTAAGTATACATTTATACAAAATATATGCTATATTACTATAGACTAAATAGTATGTCTAACACTTTTCATATCAAGGCCCATTATTTATTCAGCATCTGAGACACATGACACTTAGCCTCTCAGACCAAGACTTGGAAGATGTTGTTATCATTGGATAAGATGCTGTATCGACGGTGCCATAGAAATACTGTAAATGTTCAAAATAACAATCATCTAATGCAGGGGTGTCAAACTCAGATACAGAGTGGGCCAAAATTTAAAACTGAACAAAGCCACGGGCCAAGTTTGAACGAACTAACCTTTTAAAGGGGAATTCCACCCATTTTCAAAATTTTCCTGAGAAGGTACAAATGTGAACCCAATGGACCCTAGTGGGTCCATTTTTTCAGACCTCCATTTTTAGGAAATACAGAATTGGAGGAACTTTTTTTTTATCATGTCCACTCAACATCTCTAAGGTATATTAATGACATATTAAAATGTTGAAAATGGGTGGTCTTCCCCCCAAATTTGGCCCGCGGGCCAGAGTTTGACACCCATGATCTAATGTGTACAATTCTTGTAAATTAAAGCTACAGTAAGTCATTTCACTTAATTCAAATATTGATACTTTTTCTTCTTTTTATTCTTTTTTTTTGGGAGTGTGGTGATATAAGGAGTTCCTCTCTGTGCTCCTGGAATTAATAAATCCTAGTTTCACTTTGGGCTTTGGAAGAAAAGTCATGCTACCTTTAACACCCATCTTTTACTTTCTCTAATAACAACCTAAAACATGAGCCTTTTTTGTGACGAAAAAAAACGTAGTTATCCTTTAACCTAAATACGTACAGTAGCAGGAATATAAAATAAAAGTGAGGATTGTGCTGAATCTACGCTCTCTTTTCTTTTTGTGTTTTCTCTGTGTTAGTTGTCAGTGCCCGCTCGGGTGGAAAGGCGCGCTGTGCAGTGAGACGGTCTCTGCGTGCGACATGGAACACCGGCCCCCTCCCCTGTGTGCTCCGGGATCCACCTGCATCCCACTCCCCAGCGGATATACCTGCCACTGTCCCCTGGGGAGAGCCGGGCTGCACTGCCACCAAGGTCACAGCTAGAGCTCTGCTTGATTCTCATTATGCCTGACTATAGAAGACTGCCATGGGCTGTCAACTGTTTAAAGATTTAAATCAGATTTATCACAGCTTAAAAAATAAATTAAAGGAGAATTCCACCCCTGAAGCCTTTATTACCTTTTATTTGTAGTTGATTTATTTCCCCCAAAATGTGGTCCAGTTGTTATTTTGTGGGGAGAAAATCCTTTATGGCTGTTTCCCCTACCCCAACATCAGCTTAGAATGAGGCTATGAGATGTTGTTCACATTCACCTATTTTCATCGTTCCAAAAATGCATTTCTTTTTTGCTATATATTGTCTCTCTACCATGTCAATAGTGTGACAGTATCACTTTCACTTTTGGTTCAGCAGTGATTCAACTCCAACTGTCTCAAAAGGTGGCACGCGGTTTATGGCTGAACCACTGCTGAATCAAAAGTGAAAGTCAGTGTCAACACACTATTGACATGGTGGAGAGAAAATATAGCAAAACAAAATCCATTTTGAAGCAAAGGAAAAAGGTGAATTTGACCAGCATTGAACAGGGTAAGGAAAACAGCCATAAAGGAGTTATTTTTTTCCCCTTTTTTCCCAAAATAACAACTGAACCACTTTTTTTTTTTTGGAAATAAATCACCATAAAAAAGTAAGAAAGCCTTCTGGGATGGAATTCCCCTTTGAAACATAATTAATTGCCAAAAATATGCCCAAAATATGCTTTGTTTTTCTGGAATGGAAATAAAAAGGATGACCATAATATATTTATGGGTGTATGTTTTAAACTTTATAACAAAGCCAGTGTGGCAGGATGGTGTCTTTATCTCTCATCCCCTTGTCAGTCTATGTGATTTGAGCCGCTGCCTATGTAAATTGTGCAGTGCTTTATAGTAATAAGCAGACAATGGCATCATAGAAGTTAGGTTTGTTTCCCTGTCCCACTGTTCTTTTCTTCTACAGACAGGTATTCAAGTTGATTTCACCTGTGTTTAGTAAGGAGAGAAAAATCCAAGACAAATTGTACCTGAACAATTGGCTTTTTCCCCCACTGGACCTTTTTAATTCAAAAGAGATTTATTGGTATGGGACATATGAACCTTTACATTGTCCAAAGCAATGTAAGAGTCTATTGTAAGAATCTAAGAAATGTAGAATCTATTGTATTTCATGTGTCTCCTGTTTAATCTGTTAAATATACCAGTGTTTAGGGGTGGTCTGATAAAAGTGACATTTAGTAGGGTTATTTACCAACTAAAATGTCTGTCTCTTTTATTTCCTCCATACACACACAGCTGTGACAATCAGTGATCCATTCTTCAGTGGTAACCTGTCCTCCTGGATGTCCTTCTCACCTGTCAGCATGAGACACAGTACTGTGGTGGAGCTGCAGTTCCAGCCTTTAGCAGCAGATGGCATCCTTGTCTACATTGCACAGCACCTCAGCGCCAGAGCAGGTACATATGAAAAGCTGAGTCTGCTGGATTACATGACAAAGAATTACTTTTTCTTTCTTTCTTTTTTCTACACATGACCAAGCAGTGACCATTCCTCTTCTGTTGTAGGAATGGAAAGATAAATGATTAATGTATACATTTATGAATATGTGTTTTGTTCTTTATAACAAAGACAATGTGGAACTGTGGCAGGATGGTGTGTGTTTATTTCCCCATAGATGTTTTAATGCAACCAAACATTGCCGCTATCTGGAGTTTTCAAAGACTGATTCTGTTTTTTAGTATACTTTTAAGGAAATATAATTAGTATTTTCAAGAAACATGAGCTTTTAAGAAACATGAATTACAAATGTAGCCACCAGGGCTATTGTAATACATTCCCCCCAAGAACACACAGGATTTTAGGCTCTCCCAGCAGAGGGGGCACTTTTTTTTCTCTCTTATTTTATTATGACATTATTTACTTATTACATATTATGGTCACACATTGTATAGCTAACACATTGTATAGCTAACTTACTGATTCTAATGAATGCTAGAGGTAATATATATTTTTTTGTTTATCCTACTGTACAGGAGACTTCTTCTGCCTCTCCCTGACCTCAGGATTCGTCCAGCTGCGCTACAATCTGGGGGACAGCAGCACCCATGTGTTCCAGTCTGCCCACAGGGTGGACCTCAGTGGCCGTACCTGGCACAGCGTGAGAGCAGGCAGAGCCGGTCACCGCGGCTTCTTGAGCCTGGACGGACGGGACGCGAGACCCCGCCCGGCCGAGGGGACGACGACCACCACCACCACAACGATGACGACCCTGGACGTGGCCACGGACATCTTCCTCGGGGGCGTGTCCTCCCTGAGCGCCGTCTCTCCCGACGCCGTGGAAGACGAGCCGTCGGGCTTCACCGGCGGCGTGAGGGAGCTGCTGGTGAACGGCGTGGAGCTGGAGCTGACGGAGGGCGGGGCCCTCGCCGGGGCCAACGTGGGCGACTGGGACGGGACGGCCTGCGGCTACAAGCGCTGCCGGAACGGAGGCCGCTGCACGGCACTGGGCGCGGCGGCCGACTCGTTCGCGTGCTCGTGCGCCGCCCCGTGGACGGGCCCCACGTGCAACCAGTCGGTGAACTGCGTGAATCACCTCTGCAGACAGGGCTCCGTGTGCGCTCCTCACGGCACAGCAAACGGCTCGTACCAGTGCGTGTGCCCGTTGGGACGAGAGGGGAAGTACTGCGAGGACGAGATGCCCAGCACGCGTCGCCTCGGGTTCGTCGGGAACTCGTACGTGAAATACCGGGACCCCAAGTTCAGCGCGCGAGATCTGAGATACACGCGGGTTTCCTTCAGCTTCTACTCGCACACGAACGACAGCGTGATCGCGTGGCTGGGGAAAGCGGAGCACGAGGACGACTACCTCGCGATCGGGCTGGAGCGCGGCTTCCTGAAAGTGGCGGTTAATCTGGGAGAAAGGCTGTCCCGTCCCGTCACGTTCACAAACGTCTCGCTGTGCTGCCGCCGGTGGCATCGCGTCTCCCTGTCGCTGAACACCACCGTCCTTCAGGTTTCCCTGGACGAGCGGAGGGCCGTCGTCGAGAACGTGGACCCGTTCGAACGCTACGTCGCCTTGAACTATGGAGGCGTGTTTTACTTTGGGGGGTTTGAATTGAATAGAAACGTGTCAGCGGTGTCGTCCGGACTGTTCTCGAGGGGGTTTGTGGGAAACCTCAAGAACATTTATTTGTATCAAGACCCTACGGAGTTGCTTTTTCTTCAACATAGTGAAGGTTTTAATGTTTTTAATGGCAATCAAAAGTAACCGAAAATAAACTTCTGTGATAGTAATAAGAAAATGATTATATTTTCACATACTGGTGTCTTTTGGGTAAAGTGGGTTAGTCTTGGTGTTGTTGGGTTTGTCACTATACAACAGGGGTCGGGAACCTTTTTGGCTGAAAGAGCCATGAACACCATATTTTTCAATGAAATTCAGTGAGAGCCATACAATTTTTTCAAACCTAAAATATAAATTTGGGCATTGTATGTGATTTCAACACTTTTAAAGTACAATAAGTCTGAGTCATTTTTAATAACATCCTTATGCTGTTTCTATCAATGCATGTTAGACACACTGCAGAACCTGCTCTCTCCACAAAAGCAAATGCTTCTGTCCATTCCTGCTAAAAAGTACAATACTCCTCTTTTGTCTTAACTTTTCTTTTTAGTTAACACGATTAGATTGTTGTACGGAACTTCTTGCACATATGCACATCAGACGCTATTTTTGACAGAAGAGCAAAATACGTCAACAGTGTCTGAGTCTGCCTCATCTGTGCTGCCTATGCCATTGATACATAATAGATTGGATACACAACACATGTATGTTTGCCACTTTCCCACTGAAATTACTGCAAACCGGCTTTCTAGTTGCCGGTGACCGATGACCATTTCGCGCATGCACAAATGAGTCTAATGAGACACTTTTTTAAATACAATTAAAGATTTGTCTGCGAGCCAGATGCAGCCATCAAAAGAGCCACATCTGGCTCCCGAGCCATAGGTTCCCTACCCCTGGTATACACATTTGCATGTTTTGTGCATAAAATTCACTTACCATCTGAACTATTGCATCATCAATTCACCGGTCAAAAACTGGTATGCTCAAAATTATTGCTTTTCGGAAAATGCTTGTGTTTCACTGGATCCATTGTAGTGTTCATATGGTTTCTGTCCATTTATTTTGATGAAACTATCTTTGTTCCCGGGATCAGGTCTCGGGGACTTTCTACACATATGTGCTTTCTACACATGACCAAGCAGTGACCATTCCTCTTCTGTTGTAGGAATGGAAAGATAAATGATTAATGTATACATTTATGAATGTGTGTTTTGTTCTTTATAACAAAGACAATGTGGAACTGTGGCAGGATGGTGTGCAGCAATTTGTGGTAATAACCAGTTTGTTTCCCTGCCCACATCCCTGTAAACCAAATGTTTACATTAAGCAAACTGTGTAAAAACCCAAATAATACATGAGATGTCTCGACTGGAGTATTATTTAATCTGTTAAAATGTAGGTGGTCTGATAAAAGTGAAGTTTAGGAGAGCACACACACACACACACACACACACACACACACACACACACACACACACACACACACACACACACACACACACACACACACACACACACACACACACACACACACACACACACACACTGTAATAATTTATTTATGTCCACATAGGAGATACAGTACAAGGACACAAATATTTACAAGGTGCAGTACAGAATACAGTCAACAAAACCCGGACAAGTACCTAAACACCAAGTAACAGCGTTGTCGCCATATTTGCCGGCTACCAATAGTAGAAGAAACTGCACAGAATTTTGCAAGCCGTTTGGCTGCTTTTTTTTTGACATCCCAAGTTGTTGGAAGCCTCTTACAACCAACCTACTGTGTGTACATGTCCTAGGCTGCCAAAGATAAACACAAATAGATTGCACCTATAGCCTAGCTCTATGATGGTCTGGTATTTAATGACTTTGGTCATAAAGGCTTCTTCTAAGCTAGAATCAAAGGTGCAGGCCACTTCAAGAAGGGAAACTGATCTGGTTCTCTTCATCAACAACAATAGCATCTGGTGTATTAGCAGAGAGATGTGCAAAGATTTCAGGATTTTCAGTACAGAGTTTAAACATAGATGGTTTGACACAGGAATGTTTGTACCGGTACATTCTCACAGATAGTGCAAAAATGTTTATATATGTCCTTTGTTATGAGATCAACTATTCTGTTGTGGTGTGCTATGTAAAGTCCTTTATAGGCATAACACCCATTCAGAATGTGTGACAGTTTCTGTAACAGGCCCTGTGGTGTGATGCAAGCAATGAGGTGCATGGGTGGAGGGGAACCAGAGGGAGAGGTTGAGTTTGGTGGAAGGAGGATCTGTAACCTGGCTTAGACTGTAAAGGTGATAATGTCCTCATTGAGAGCTGTGTTCCGTAAAAATGAGTGAGAAACAGAATGATCAGCATGGGGAAGGCAAGCAAGTTTACACACACACGCACACATGCACGCACGCACACACACAGCTGTGACAATCAGTGGATCTCGATCCATTGTAAGCTCAGTAGGCCTATGTTGTCTTTGATTGATTGATTGATTGATTATTTTATTAGACAATCAACTGCTGTAAAAAGAACAGTACAAAGTACATTCACATACAGTAACAGTCCAAAAGGAAGGCACCGAAAAAGACCTGGTGGTCTTATTTCCATTCGGGTCCTGTGCACTTAAACATCCATTTTTCATGTAAAATAGAAAGAGCTTCTTATAAAATCAGTAAAAAAGTGCAAGAGGTAAGAATAATAATAATAACAAAAGTAATAAATGACAGTAATATATACATACTGTATTGTATACGCATGTACTACACCTACATACAAACTCATACATACATGTGCATATGGGGTACACATGTCTACACACATGCACACACACAGACTGTTCATACGTACATCTATACATACGAACACATATGCATGCATACATACAGACCTAGATACGTACCTATATACATACGTACGCACCTGCATGCATACACACATACACACACGCATATACACACAAGCATGGGCACATGCATTAACTACTGAGGCCAGTTTCGACTTGCAACTAGCCGTAAGTGTGTCTTGAGAGAGGTTTTAAAGGAGATAAGAGACTTGCATGTTTTTAAGCCTGTCGGTAGTGCGTTCCACATTCTGCACGCGTAGAAACGAAATGAGTTGCGTCCCTTATTTGTGACATATCTGGGCAGCACCAGGTTAGTTGCACTCCCTCTGGTGAAGTGCGAGTGGACGACATTGACACCAAGAAAGTAGTTCGACAGGTATTTGGGTATTCTGGCAGTATTTCTGATCTTGTATACCTGACACATTGAAAGATATTTCACTCTGTCTTCAACCCTGAGCCAGCCTAGGCTGTCAAAGTGAGCGGGGGTGAGGTGGGTTCGGGGAGCGAGATCAAGTAGCAACCTGACCAGTTTGTTTTGGGAGGTCTGTAGCCTAGTTTTAATGGCTTTTGTGGTGCTGAAATACCAAGAGGTGCATGAATAGTCAAAGAATCCTTGAACAAGGGCCACTGTAAGGGTCTTAAGGGTGTTTTTGTTGACCAGAGAGGCGATTCTGTAGAGGAATCTTATTCTTTGGTTGACCTTTTTGATTATATTTGAGGCCATCTTGTCGCCCGACAGGTTTTCTTCAAGGATGGACCCTAGGTATATAATTTCATTTTTTCGTGTAATAGCGCTGTTACCCAGTTTGACTGTGAAGTCATCGGCCTTGCTGAGACTGCTATTTGATGCAAAAAGAATGGATTCAGTTTTTCCCAGGTGTAATGATAGTTTGTTATCGGCCAGCCAAGTGCTAATTTTACCAAGTTCTGAACTAAGGGTCTGTCCCCGAGATGAAGTCCTAAGCTGTGACTTTATACACGTATGTGCTTTCTACACATGTATGTCCTTCTGGATGTCCTGCTCACCTATCAGCATGAGAGACACAATATTGTCGAGGAGCTGCAGTTCCAGCCTTGATCAGCAGATGGCATGCTTGTCTACTTGATTGCACAGCACCTGCCACCTCAGTGCCAGAGCAGGTAGGCTACAGATGAGTTTGCTGGAATTTTCCCCGAATGAAATGAGTATTCTAATTTAGTTTTCAGAGTAGGCCTATTTTGATTCCAAATGACGTTGTGGTAGGTACACTTGCATGGAGAGCCAGCGAAATCCAAAAGCGACCTCGCCCGCGGGCGCCCGGTTTCAAAAGCGGGCGCCCGGTTTCACAAAAACGGGCGCCCGTTTCACAAAAACGGGCGCCCGTTTCACAAAAACGGGCGCCCGTTTTCAAAAGCGGGCGCCCGTTTTCAAAAGCGGGCGCCCGTTTTCACAAACTAGGCTATGCCTAAACCTAACTCTAACCCTAAACTTAACCTCAGTAAACCTATGCCTAAACCTAACCTAACCCTAACCATAACCTTTTGAAAACGGGCGCCCGTTTTCAAAAGCGGGCGCCCGGTTTCACAAAAACGGGCGCCCGTTTTTGTGAAAGCGGGCGCCCGCTTTTGAAACCGGGCACCCGCGGGCGAGGTCGCTTTTGGATTTCGCCCCTGCTGCTTGCATGGCTGAGAGAAGTAGGGGTGCTGGGGGGGCTTGAGCACCCCCTTTTTTCAGACACAGCCTCCCTAGTTATTTTAATCAAAACAGATTCCTGTTAATAGGCCTTATACATATACTCTATCGTATCAGAGGCTAAGGTACCTGTGTCAGTTAGCTCATGCATGTGGAGAGGGAAAGGTAAAAGCCACTTTTCCCTGTGTAAATGCATGAAAATGTGCATGCACAGCACAATGCACATTCGCACACATTTTGCGTGTGTGCGCATCTTGCAGCACCCCATAGTGAACGTCCAGCACCCCCTACTGTCAATATCTTCCCGCGGCCATGTACACTTGGTAAGGATATGTAATTATTATCTCAAGAAACACAAACTAAATAGCCCCAGAGACCAAGACAGGCCGGGGCATTCAAACAAGAGCATCATTAATTTATCCAACTACTTTCGACCAGACCAACACCAGATAGATCTACTGGAAAAAGGACTATCGTTTGTCCCAACCCTGGATATATACAAACAGCAGAAGAACAAACTCAGAAGAGATATATCAGATTATCACCGAAGACTTAAATTAGCTTCCCATTTTGGACCAGGAGACGAAAGGGAAATCCCACCATTTCAGCCAAGCTCCAATTGGGAGCTTGGCCCCCAGAACCTGAAACAATTAATCCAAGAAGACACACAGACAGTGGAGAGGCTACCAGGACACATCAAAGAAAAGGACAACCTCAACATAGAACAGGTAAGAGCCTTAAGAACACTAGCTAGAAACAAAGACATAGTCATTAAACCTGCAGACAAAGGGAGCTCAATTATCATAATGGACAGGCAACAATACCTACTGGAGGGAGAGAGACAACTCAACAATCCTGACCATTACAGGCCATTAGCACAACCAATATATAATCAGACAGCCATAGAAACCAAAGAGATTATAGATAGATTAAGAGAAAAAAAGTACATTAACTACAAACAAGCTAAATACCTGATAGGGCGGGACACCCCACGTGCACGGATCTTTTATCTATTACCAAAGATTCATAAAGATCCTAGCACATGGACTATACCGTACGAGATCCCACCAGGAAGACCAATTGTTTCAGATTGTAGTAGTGAGACTTATCATTCTGCTGAATACATTGAGCATTTCCTAAACCCTCTGTCTATAAAACACGCATCCTACATCAAGGACACTTATGACTTTGTTGAAAAAATCAAAGCCATAACTGTACCGCAAAATGCAATTTTATTTTCCATTGACATAGACAGTCTGTACACAAACATAGAGACAGACGCCGGACTACAGGCGGTAAAGGAAATGTTCAAAAAATATCCAGACAGTAAGCGCCCAGATGCAGAATTACTAGAATTACTACATCTAAATCTGACCAAGAATGACTTCCAATTTAACAATAAATTTTACCTTCAAACAAAGGGTACAGCTATGGGAAAACGGTTTGCTCCTTCCTATGCAAACATCTACATGGCTCTATGGGAGGAAACAGCTCTAAAAAAGTGTAGACTTAGACCCACACAATATTTCAGGTTCCTTGATGACATTTTTGGAACATGGACTCATTCAGAACAAGAGTTCCAAGAATTCATTAACATTTTAAACACACACCATAGATCCATTACAATCAAATACGCTACAAGCACAGAAAAAATTGATTTCCTAGATGTTACAGTATTCAAAGGACCAAACTTTAGTACAAGCGGGAAACTAGATCTTAAGGTTTACTTTAAAGAAACAGACACACATGCACTTTTACATAAAACATCCTTCCACCCACCACACACATACAAAGGTATAGTGAAATCACAACTGCTAAGGTTCAGTCGCATCTGTACACAACAAAGCGATTTTAAATTAGCATGTAAAACTCTATTTAATGCCCTAAAACAACGGGGGTACACAAGGACCTTTCTAAGAAAAACCTTTGACACCTTTCGAGAGGTGAAAGAGAGGGATGAAAGACCCCAAATTGCTCTAGTAACCACATATTCAACATTAAGCAAAATAGCTAGCATGAGGATCAAAAGAAACTTTGCAAGAAGGGCAGAAGACCCACTAGGGGGGTACAAAGTAATACCTGCCTACAGAAAAAATAAAAACTTAAAAGACTACCTAGTCCACAGCAAACTCAAAGGAGCAAACAGAACCCTCCCTAAAAGCCCAGATTACTTTAAACCCAAACCACTAGTGAAGAATAGAGCAACGAAAATCATGATAGGGATAAAACAAAACATTACAGCGTCCACAAAAAACTGTGTCTACCTAGTCACATGCAACAAATGCAAGTTACAATATGTAGGGAAACCAGAAACACAATAGCAGATAGACTTAACCAACATAGATATAACATAAAAAATGCCAAAGAGATGTCCCTAATAGTGGAACACTTTATGGGACATGGAATTGGGGCAATGGAAGTGTGTGGATTAGAATCCAATCAAACATGGACAGAGGGAGAGAGGAAGTTTGCAGAAAAACAATGGATCTTAAAACTTAACACAACATTTCCACAGGGCCTAAACCACTATGAAAGATAATTAAGATTGTTTATGTCAGACCTACAGACTCCTTCAACAAAGATGGCGGATGCAAACATTCTCTGTATTGTACTCATACATAATGTTGTAAGATACAAAACATTGAAGTCTTTTACCACAAACCTAAACTTAACCTCAGTAAACCTATGCCTAAACCTAACCTAACCCTAACCATAACCTTTTGAAAACGGGCGCCCGTTTTCAAAAGCGGGCGCCCGGTTTCACAAAAACGGGCGCCCGTTTTTGTGAAAGCGGGCGCCCGCTTTTGAAACCGGGCACCCGCGGGCGAGGTCGCTTTTGGATTTCGCCCCTGCTGCTTGCATGGCTGAGAGAAGTAGGGGTGCTGGGGGGCTTGAGCACCCCCTTTTTTCAGACACAGCCCCCCTAGTTATTTTAATCAAAACAGATTCCTGTTAATAGGCCTTATACATATGCTCTATCATTGTATCAGAGGCTAAGGTACCTGTGTCAGTTAGCTCATGCATGTGGAGAGGGAAAGGTAAAAGCCACTTTTCCCTGTGTAAATGCATGAAAATGTGCATGCACAGCACAATGCACATTCGCACACATTTTGCGTGTGTGCGCATCTTGCAGCACCCCATAGTGAACGTCCAGCACCCCCTACTGTCAATATCTTCCCGCGGCCATGTACACTTGGTAAGGATATGTAATTATTATCTCAAGAAACACAAACTAAATAGCCCCAGAGACCAAGACAGGCCGGGGCATTCAAACAAGAGCATCATTAATTTATCCAACTACTTTCGACCAGACCAACACCAGATAGATCTACTGGAAAAAGGACTATCGTTTGTCCCAACCCTGGATATATACAAACAGCAGAAGAACAAACTCAGAAGAGATATATCAGATTATCACCGAAGACTTAAATTAGCTTCCCATTTTGGACCAGGAGACGAAAGGGAAATCCCACCATTTCAGCCAAGCTCCAATTGGGAACCACCAGCAGAGTCACTCCCCAGAACCTGAAACAATTAATCCAAGAAGACACACAGACAGTGGAGAGGCTACCAGGACACATCAAAGAAAAGGACAACCTCAACATAGAACAGGTAAGAGCCTTAAGAACACTAGCTAGAAACAAAGACATAGTCATTAAACCTGCAGACAAAGGGAGCTCAATTATCATAATGGACAGGCAACAATACCTACTGGAGGGAGAGAGACAACTCAACAATCCTGACCATTACAGGCCATTAGCACAACCAATATATAATCAGACAGCCATAGAAACCAAAGAGATTATAGATAGATTAAGAGAAAAAAAGTACATTAACTACAAACAAGCTAAATACCTGATAGGGCGGGACACCCCACGTGCACGGATCTTTTATCTATTACCAAAGATTCATAAAGATCCTAGCACATGGACTATACCGTACGAGATCCCACCAGGAAGACCAATTGTTTCAGATTGTAGTAGTGAGACTTATCATTCTGCTGAATACATTGAGCATTTCCTAAACCCTCTGTCTATAAAACACGCATCCTACATCAAGGACACTTATGACTTTGTTGAAAAAATCAAAGCCATAACTGTACCGCAAAATGCAATTTTATTTTCCATTGACATAGACAGTCTGTACACAAACATAGAGACAGACGCCGGACTACAGGCGGTAAAGGAAATGTTCAAAAAATATCCAGACAGTAAGCGCCCAGATGCAGAATTACTAGAATTACTACATCTAAATCTGACCAAGAATGACTTCCAATTTAACAATAAATTTTACCTTCAAACAAAGGGTACAGCTATGGGAAAACGGTTTGCTCCTTCCTATGCAAACATCTACATGGCTCTATGGGAGGAAACAGCTCTAAAAAAGTGTAGACTTAGACCCACACAATATTTCAGGTTCCTTGATGACATTTTTGGAACATGGACTCATTCAGAACAAGAGTTCCAAGAATTCATTAACATTTTAAACACACACCATAGATCCATTACAATCAAATACGCTACAAGCACAGAAAAAATTGATTTCCTAGATGTTACAGTATTCAAAGGACCAAACTTTAGTACAAGCGGGAAAACTAGATCTTAAGGTTTACTTTAAAGAAACAGACACACATGCACTTTTACATAAAACATCCTTCCACCCACCACACACATACAAAGGTATAGTGAAATCACAACTGCTAAGGTTCAGTCGCATCTGTACACAACAAAGCGATTTTAAATTAGCATGTAAAACTCTATTTAATGCCCTAAAACAACGGGGGTACACAAGGACCTTTCTAAGAAAAACCTTTGACACCTTTCGAGAGGTGAAAGAGAGGGATGAAAGACCCCAAATTGCTCTAGTAACCACATATTCAACATTAAGCAAAATAGCTAGCATGAGGATCAAAAGAAACTTTGCAAGAAGGGCAGAAGACCCACTAGGGGGGTACAAAGTAATACCTGCCTACAGAAAAAATAAAAACTTAAAAGACTACCTAGTCCACAGCAAACTCAAAGGAGCAAACAGAACCCTCCCTAAAAGCCCAGATTACTTTAAACCCAAACCACTAGTGAAGAATAGAGCAACGAAAATCATGATAGGGATAAAACAAAACATTACAGCGTCCACAAAAAACTGTGTCTACCTAGTCACATGCAACAAATGCAAGTTACAATATGTAGGGGAAACCAGAAACACAATAGCAGATAGACTTAACCAACATAGATATAACATAAAAAATGCCAAAGAGATGTCCCTAATAGTGGAACACTTTATGGGACATGGAATTGGGGCAATGGAAGTGTGTGGATTAGAATCCAATCAAACATGGACAGAGGGAGAGAGGAAGTTTGCAGAAAAACAATGGATCTTAAAACTTAACACAACATTTCCACAGGGCCTAAACCACTATGAAAGATAATTAAGATTGTTTATGTCAGACCTACAGACTCCTTCAACAAAGATGGCGGATGCAAACATTCTCTGTATTGTACTCATACATAATGTTGTAAGATACAAAACATTGAAGTCTTTTACCACAAACCTAAACTTAACCTCAGTAAACCTATGCCTAAACCTAACCTAACCCTAACCATAACCTTTTGAAAACGGGCGCCCGTTTTCAAAAGCGGGCGCCCGGTTTCACAAAAAACGGGCGCCCGTTTTTTGTGAAAGCGGGCGCCCGCTTTTGAAACCGGGCACCCGCGGGCGAGGTCGCTTTTGGATTTCGCCCTGCTGCTTGCATGGCTGAGAGAAGTAGGGGTGCTGGGGGGGCTTGAGCACCCCCTTTTTTCAGACACAGCCTCCCTAGTTATTTTAATCAAAACAGATTCCTGTTAATAGGCCTTATACATATACTCTATCGTATCAGAGGCTAAGGTACCTGTGTCAGTTAGCTCATGCATGTGGAGAGGGAAAGGTAAAAGCCACTTTTCCCTGTGTAAATGCATGAAAATGTGCATGCACAGCACAATGCACATTCGCACACATTTTGCGTGTGTGCGCATCTTGCAGCACCCCATAGTGAACGTCCAGCACCCCCTACTGTCAATATCTTCCCGCGGCCATGTACACTTGGTAAGGATATGTAATTATTATTTTCAAGAAACACAAACTTTTAAGAAACGTGAATTACAAACCTAATTCAGTGGGCTAAACAAGAAGGGAAAACTGGCAATCTGAGGGCGATGCCAAACCGTGATGATGTGAAGCCCATAACCATTGGCCAAATGTTGGCACTGTGATTTGGCCTGGTCTTCAACGTCACTGGAGAACTAGGCCTGGCTACAATAGCCTGTCCCAGAGCCTTCTAGTGGGAGAGTTAGGATATTCCCGTTCAGTCCTATGCGCCAGGACGCTCGCGCGCTGGAGGAGCATGGAGGAGCCCTGTGAGTCCACTCTGAAGCCGGAAGTCGATGAAACGAATGGGATTTCATCTAATAGGGACCAGTAGGAGTAGTGAGCGTTATGCTCACATAGGGCTCTAAGGGTGCCTCTACACTGGTTTTTGCACAGTCCGTGTTTCGAATGGGTTTCAATGGGAACTTCCGGCTAGTTCCTGTCTGCATTTTGGACAGTTTACAGGCAGCAGGAAAGACTCGTCCGCGGCCGAAATTCAGACCGGAACATGCCGGAAGTCTCATTGGCTACGGTTAGGTACTTCCTCTACACTGTTTTTTGCACATTCCAACTTTCAGCCGGGGGTGTGACGTCACATACTCCTTTTTTGAATGGCTTTCAATGGGAACTTCCGGCTAGTTCCTGTCTGAATTTCGGACAGTGGTGAGGCAGCAGGAAAGACCCGCCCGCGACCAAAATTCAGACAGGAACTAGCCGGAAGTTCCCATTGAAACCCATTCAAAAAAGGAGGATGTGACTCACACCCCCGGCCGAAAGTTGGAATGTGCACTTGTGCAGTCTGTAGGCCCTGTGACATGCACAGAATCTATTCGGAATATCTATGATAAAAAAGAGAAGATGAAGCACGGGGGCGTGGCGCAGGCTGGTGCGGGAGGTTTGCACAAGTGCAGTGTAAAACAGGAACTGCAATCAATGAATGGAATGTACCAGGTGACACTGAACTGAAATTATTATATATATATAATATATATATATATATTATATATATATATATATATAATATATATATATATATATATATATAATATATATACATACATACATACATACATACATACACACACACACACACACACACACACAACACACACACACACACACACACACACACATACACACACAGAATAATACGATGCTTCTGTCTTTGTTTTAAATATTATGTCAATTTAGCTACTGTGTGGAAAAATGCTGTTTATAAGAGACTGAAAGACCAGGGTAAATACATTTACTACATGGAAATGTTTTGTATATTTTTCTTTTGTAGATTTCCATATTCTTGATACTTGCTTTGATTGCAGTACATGTGTTCAACTTGTATTTTTGTAAAATGACAAAGAAACATACATACTGTTTATCAAGTGCTGTGAATGATATAAAACGTTTGAAATGGTAAGAGTGTTTCTCTTTAATTCACAACTACTCGAGATCTCATTATTTACATCACAAGTTATGGGATTTCTATCGAGCGCCTCTGCTGGAACCAGTGTTGCCAACTGCCAAAATCCAAAATGCACTAGTGTATTTTGTGTATCTAGAATGCGCTAGAGCAGTGGTTTTCAACCACTTTCATACCAGGGCCCACTATTTATTCTGCATTTTAACCATGGAGGACCATCATTTGATGTTGAGTTTAGTCTCTCTGATAAATTTAGGAGAAATAACTGGAAAAATGTTGGTCAAAATGGCAATTGTTCTAAATTTTGAAAATGTGTAGATTCTTGGAAATTAGGTAATTTGGATGTTTGAATATAATTTAACTTTTGAGAGTGTAAAATGAAACCAAATGGACCTTTTACGCTCTCAGGAGTTACAGATCTATAAGGGTCCATATAAGGGTGCATTTGGTTACCAATGGTCCTTTTTAGGACCTATTGGTCCTAAAAAGGACCAATTCGCCCCAACTGACCAGCAAAAAAGCACTAGATTTTCCGCCAGGAGTTTTTCCACTAATTTTGGCACTGGGGGGGTCTGGAAAAAGCTAAATATAGTGACAAATGCGCCAAGTTGGCAACACTGGCTGGAACATTCCATCATTGCAGTTCCTGTTTACACTGCGCGTGTGCAAACGTTCCGCACTAGCCTGCACCACGCCCCCGCGCTTCATCCTCTGTTTTTATCATAGCTATTCCGAATAGATTCTGTGCATGTAAAAGTAGCCACAGACCTCACACCCCCTGCCGAAAGTTGGAATGTGCAATCTGCAGTCTGTAGGCCCTGTCAGGGCCTACAAACTGCAAAGTGCACAGTCCAAGTTTCGGCCAAGCTGTGACGTCACGTCCTGCATTTTTGAATGGTTTTCAATGGGAACTTCCGGCTAGTTCCGGTCTGAATTTCGGCCGCGGGTGGGTTCTTTCCTGCTGCCTCACCACTGTCCGAAATTCAGACAGGAACTAGACGGAAATTCAGAGCTCAGGCAGCGAAAGACCCGCCCGCGGCCGAAATTCAGACAGGAACTAGCCGGAAGTTCCCATTGAGAGCCATTCAAAAAAGGACGACGTGACGTCACACTCCCGGCCGAAAGTTGTAATGTGCAATCCTGCAGTCTGTAGGCCCTGAAAGAGGCTCTGTATAGTCACGTGACCTGGCTGCTCCACTCTGCTTCCGGGTACACGAATATCCTAACCCACTAGAAGGCTCTGGCCTCGATCTCCAGGCTCTTTTTGCACCCCTGGGGGTCCGTGCCGGGTGTAGGCCCCCCACCCCCACCTCCCGCTATGTCCACCCTGCGGGTAACCATGGCAACGGTGCACAAGACGACTGTGTTTTTATTAACCATTTTCGAAAAGTCTATGAGGAAAATCAATAGGGAATCCACTCCTGGAACAGAAACGGTGAAGTCACTGCGCAGATCTACTGGTAGTGTGGGTCCTCACT